>CM066207.1:46078276-46687609 GCA_033675395.1 Rhodiola chrysanthemifolia
TAAGATTATTTAAGATAAGTTACGATCATTTAAGTTAGTTAAATATAAGTCAAAGTGGACGACCCCTTATAAGAAAAGAAAGAGTTAGGGGCTAAGGAACTAATTCCCTTTAGCACCGTACACGTGTCCAAAGACTTAGGGGCTAAGGAACTATATGGAGAAAAATATCTTGAGACTAGTAATAGATACATCACCATGAGGTAGATCACACATCATCATTAGTCATCCATTTTATGATATATTTATAACACTCCCCTTGGATGACTTGTTACGTGTCTACGTTGCCTCGTTAAAAACCTTACTTGGAAAAACCTAGTGGGATAAAAACCAAGATAAGGAAAAAAGAGTGCAGCCACGTAAAACTCCCCCTGATGATGGCAAGAGTGATCTCTTCATAAGTTTTGTAGCTTTTGCATGCCGATGTCATGAACATGTTTCCTGAATACTGAGGTGGGAAGGCCTTTGTAAGAAGATCCGCTGAGTTCTCGCATGAACGGACATATTGGATGTTGGTGACATTATTCTTTTCCAACTCTTGAGTAAATGAAAAGAATTTTGGAGGAATATGTTTTGTTCTATCGCACTTTACAAATCCTTCCTTCATTTGAGCAACACATGCTGCATTATCCTCGTAGAGTGTGATGAGATCATTTATGGGTTGAAGACCGCTAGTGGTTCTAATGTGTTCTGTCATAGACCTCAGCCACATGCACTCACGACTTACTTCATGTAATGCAATGACTTCAGCATGATTTGATGGCGTTGCAACAAGTATTTGTTTCTGGGAGCGCCAAGATATCGCAGTTCCTCCACAAGTAAATACATATCCTGTTTGTGACCTACCTTTGTGTGGATCTGACAAGTAACCTGCATCTACATAACCAATCAAAATTGGTTTCGTATTGTTAGGATAAAATAAGCCTAAATCGATCGTTCCCTGGAGGTAACGAAATATATGTTTAACTCCATTCCAATGTCTTTTTGTTGGAGCTGGGCTGAATCTTGCTAATAAATTTACTGCAAAAGAAATATCAGGTCGAGCACAATTAGCAAGGTACATAAGAGCTCCAATTGCACTGAAATATGGTACTTCTGGATCAAGAATCTGCTCAGATTCCTCACATGGACGAAATGGATCCTTGTTCACATCAAGGGATCTTACGACCATTGGGGTACTTAATCGATTTGATTTATCCATATTAAAATGTTTTATTATCTTCTTGGTATAATTCGATTGATGCACAAATATCCCATTCTGGAGGTGCTCAATCTGTAATCCAAGACAATATTTTGTTTTCCCCAGATCTTTCATTTCGAACTCTTTCTTCAAATAAGAGATTACTTACGGAATTTCTTTACTGGTTCCAATGATATTCAAATCATCAACATAAACGGCAATTATTACACAACCGGATGTTGTTTTCTTAATGAAAACGCAAGGGCAAAGGGGATCATTGACATAACCCTTTCGAAATAAATATTCGCTTAATCGATTGTATCACATGCGTCCGGATTGCTTTAACCCATATAAAGATCTTTCTAACTTGATCGAATATCTTTCCCTAGGCTTGGAACTTAATGCCTCATGCATTTTGATGAGCCGTATTTATACGACTCATCGAGTCATCAAATCCCACCAATTTCGGCACTTTTATATACGAACAGTTACTTTTTAGTATGGTTTTGTATTTCAGGTGTTTCGGAAGCTCTAGGAGGAAACGTGCATAAAAGACGGCATTTTATGCCAAAAGCATCACAATGGCAGATCAGACCTTTGGACGTTCGACGGAGTGCTGGGAGCTGACCGTTGATCAGAAAAATACGAGGCATATACCGTTGCGTAGGTGACTCAATTCCCTACAACTCTCTAGTTCACACCGAGAGCATCCGAGATCGTTTGGAAGGTCAAATCGAGAGCCGAAGTCAAAACAGATGCGCAGAACGGATGAACAGTGTAATTCGGCTCGTGAACAGTAATTCCGGCGTGATTAGTAATTTCGGGCCGTGAACAATAACTTCGGGGGAAAAATCCAAATTCCATGCAAGGCCGAGCCCACGTCCAGTCCGTCCGGCCCATGTGAAATTAGGACAACTTACAACCTAGGGTTTTGGAACATTCAAGAAGAATCTAGATGGCTTAATTCCCAAGCAAAGAAGTAGCTTGAAGATAAAGCAAGAAAGATATGGAAATATTGCCTAAGTTATCTCTTGGCTTATTTTGGGAACTTTGGGATCTTCTCAACTCTATAAATAGAAGAGCTCATAAGCCTTCTAAATCATCCCTCAACTCACACACACGAGTCCTCTCCCTTCTCACGGCCGAAGCTTCCTTGCTCCGCCCTTTGCACCACCGCTCTCCACCGTTGCTCAGCCGCTCGTCCGCCTTGCTCAGCCCTCACGGCCGGTCATCATTCTCCTCGGTTTTTAGTGAAGTTCCTTTGTTCTTTTAATTCCTGCATTGTTTTCATGGCTATGTGTAACTAAACCCGTTATTCGGGCTAGGGTTTGAATAATTGTGACGAACGTTTTGAGATTCCGTACTTAATTATTATTCTTGCATTCTATTAGTTCTTGTGCAATTCATATCGGTTCGAATTGCTAGGTTAAGGGGAGATCCGAAAGGGTACAACTTAACCTAGTAATACTTGCCCTCTTTATCCTGCTTATTTGATACTGACCCGTTAGAATAAGTAGACGCGCTAAACCTAATATAACCAGACCAGGAGTATTAGGTTTGCTAGAACTAAAAGTCTATAACCTGACCAGGAGTAGATTGTGGCGTAGTGATTTAACGGTCCTACCTTAGGTTATAACCAGACCAGGAGTAACCACACTTAAGAAAGCAAGATAAAATACTTAGAAATCAAGGATAAACCAAGTCACAATTGAAGAACCCTAGCCTGAATATTTCTCTCTGATTATTACACTCTCGTTTATTTCGCTATTTGCACTTGTTCCTTAAACTGTTTACTCTCACCCAATCGTTTAGTTCTCTTTCTTACAGAACAAAGTAGTAACCATCTAGCTCCCTTGGGTTCGACCCCTTACTTACAGCTATACTAAGCCAAGAGTAAGCGGACATTATAAATTTAGATTTGCAGGTACCAACGACGACCTGTCAAATTTTGGCGCCGTTGCCGGGGAGCTACGCACGGTGAATTTTGTTCTTTCAATTTTTCGTTTATTTCTTTTTTTTTGTTTATTTCGTACTTCTTGCTATTCGGCGAATTCTCCTAGTTCGTTATTTTCAACTGCCTTGTTTTCCGATTTCCGATTATTTCGATTTCAATTTCTAGCTTTTAGAGGGTTATGTCACCAAGACTTACGAGTCTAAGGAGATTGGGTTTTAAGTGAGACCGCTGTGACTCCTCCAATCTCCCGGGGACCCTTTGTTGCTAGTCTGTTCTTGTTATTCGGCGCTTGATATTCGGTGCTTGCTATTCTCGTAACATGTCTCACGCAGGCAGTGTAGTTGGTGGCAATACTCACAATGAAGAAGTAGAACAGGTTGTCCGAAACGGAGAAGGAGTGCTGCCACAACAACAGGGACCGATGGTCTAGAATGGAGAGATCCGGGGGCTATCCCGGGACAATTTCAACAACAACCAATCCAACCACAACCGTACCAGCAATACCCACAATATCCACCCCCATATCAACAGTACCCACCACCTCCATATCCACAGTATCCACAATATCCACCACAATATCCACCACAATACCCACCACTACCATACCTTCCACAACAACCATACCCACCACCTCAGAGACCTCCACGCCAGCCAGTAGTTAGAGATGATGATGAGGAGAACGAAAATGAAGGACCTACAATGGGCGAGCTCTCGGTCCCAAACTTCAAGGACCAGTCATGGTGCATCTACGAAGGACCAGGCCTCGCCGCTATAACAGTCAGCACCTCAGTCATTCATCATCTGCCCAAGTTCTCTGGAACCAAGGGAGAGTCGGCCACATCTCACCTGACACGCTATCACGGGATATGCTTGAACCTAAAGCCATACGGAGTCGACGTTGATGACTTCAAACTGAAGGCATTCTACTTCTCACTTACAGACGCTGCTACAGATTGGTTCTTATCCTTGCCCTCTGGTAGTATATATACATGGGAGCAGATGCAGAGGCAGTTCGTCAGCAAGTACTATCCAGCAGGGCGTGCAATGCAAGTCCGGAGACAGTTGCAAGAGCTCAAGCAAGGCCCAAACGAGAACATGTACGAGTACGTGGAAAAATTCAATGCCTTGGAGAAGAGCTGCTGCAACCTTGAGCTCCCAGAGAAATTAGTCGTCGAGTATATGCTAGATGGACTTCGCAGACTGGATAGGAAACTACTAGAGGCCTCAGCTGGAGGCAACCTCATGAACCTGACCCCAGCCAGAGTCCGACAGAAGATACAAGAAGTGGCAGAAAGTGAGCGGTTCCAGGATGAATCTACGAGAGAGGACGAGTATGCCCGAACAAGAAACGTGTCAAAAGTTGAACCCTCAGTCAGTGCCATGGCCGAACAGATCAAGGAGCTTAAGGACATGATGCAGCATGTGATCAGGAGGCAACCAGTCCAGACTAAGCCATGCGGCTTTTGTGAAGCTACAGATCACAAGACAGACGAGTGCCCTACCTTAGTGGAAGACGACCAGGCTGAGGTCAATACCGTATGAGACTATCAGGGTTATGGCAACCGGCCAGGGCCAGTCCGATAATATGGCGCAGCCACGACTATTCAAGGAGTCAACGGACAGCCCTGGAAGAGCAACAATCAGCAGCATCAGGCCCAGAGAGAGCCAGCACGACAGGGTGCACCTCAGCAGACCCAGCAGCCCTACCAGCACCCACATCATCAGTTTCGGCAGAATGCGCCTGGACAGTATCAGCAGAGAGGGCCGAACAATAATCAGGCAGGTCCGAGTAATCACGGCTCCAACAAGTCTCTTGAAGAGATGATGAAAGAACTGACAACAACTGTGACTCAGCACATGGCCAAGACCGACGGAGCAATAACCGACTTGCAGAAACAGATGTCCCAGATGGCCACAACAGTCTCAAGGCTCGAAGACAACACAGGACGGCTTCCCTCGCAGACCATTCAGAATCCGAGAGGGAATGTCAGCATGGTGGAAGTAGTGGACGTGGACGCAGCCTTAAAGGAGTCTGCTTATTGGGTGAACAAGATGCTCAACACAAAGGCAAGGGATAGCGAGGACGAGCCTAACTCAGATTACACCAGGCTTATAAAAGACTTCGGCCTGCTAGCATCCGAAGAAGAACCGGCTGAAACACTTAGCCCAGACACGCTCAAGGCATCCGAGCCAGGCCCGGTCCTCGTGGCCGAGAAGTCCGAAACTCACGGTTCTTCATGTGCCATACAGGTAGTTGCTCCCGAAGACTGTATGACTGACAAGGACGAGCTGGAAGGTAGGTTGGAGACGAAGCCTAAGCAGAATGGCCCCATAATGGAGCACCCACGCACTACGAGCCATGAGGCACCGCCAGGAAAGAGTAAGGACCCGGGTGCCTTCACGGTCACCTGTGGTATTGGTAAGGCTCAGATACATCACTGCTTAATTGATTTGGGTGCTGCTGTTAATGTCATGCCTTATTCCTTATATTGCTCGTTAAAACTTGGCCCATTGAAACCGCCTAAACTGTTAATAGACTGGGGGATAAGTCATGTACTCGGCCTGATGGTTTGCTTGAAAACTTAACCCTCCGAGTAGGAGACCTTTTTGTTCCTGCAGATTTCTATGTCTTGCAGATGGGCGATGCTAGAGACGACAAACCGCCAGCACTGATTTTGGGGCGACCATTCCTTCACACCACCAAGACCAAGATTGACATGGGCAAAGGCTTACTGTCACTAGATGAGGTATGAACTACCACTCATTGATAAATCACGGTCCGAACTATGAAAATTGACAATCAAGGGCAATTTCAAAATATTTTGCTCCATATATAAAACTTAATTGATGAAGTCATTTAATTGATGGAATATCTACAAATTGAATACGTCGTAAATTAGTGAATTAGGATGGCCTGCATCATTAAATCTGAGAATTTAGTTTCATCTCTAGGCCTTCATGGAGTGGATTACGAGAATAACTAACACTCATCAAACTGAGTTATCCTGGTTTATTGCATGGCTAGCTGTACAGGCTTCGTATTATATAAATATTTTGTTTTTGTTATAAAATCATGTGGTGGTGAAGATGAAATTCAAAGTAAGAACAAGAACATAAGAAGAGAAAAGAAGTGTAGAGAGATTGTTGCTTTTCCTTGAATTGGATTGTCTCTACAAAGGAAGGAAGATACTCCTTCTTAGGCTCTGTCCACTTTGACTCTATTTTTTTACTTCTAAGTTAATATCAGTTAAGATAAGTTAAGATCAGTTAAGATAAGTTACTTTCAGTCACTATAAGTTAAGTTTTAGTTAAGATAAGTTACTTTTAACATACTATTCATCATCATCATACTATTCATCATACCATCATCATCATCATACCATCACACTATTCATCATCATACCATCATCAACATCATACTATTCATCATCATCATACTATTCATCATCATCATACTATTCATCATCATACCATCATACTATTCATCATCATACCATCACACTATTCATCATACCATCATCATACCATCACCATCATACTATTCATCATACCATCACACCATCATCATCATACCATCATACTATTCATCATACCATCACACTATTCATCATACCATCATACTATTCATCATACCATCATCATCATCATACCATCACACTATTCATCATCATATCATCATCATCACCATACCATCATCATCATCATACTATTCATCATACCATCATACTATTCATCATCATCATCATACCATCATACTATTCATCATCATCATCATACCGTCATACTATTCATCATCAGCATCATAATATTACTATTCATCATCATCACAACCATCATCATCATAAAACCCATTTGTATCCAACAGGTTTCACATCCTTAGGTGTGAGTACTATAGGCCAAAGACTTTGCGTTTATTGAGCGAGTCTAGTTCAGTTTCAATTGCCTTTTTCCACTCAACCCAATCGTGTCTATTTTTACACTCAGTAATAGACCGTGGTTCGGGATCACCATTATTTTCATTAATACTATCACATGCCAAATTATAAGAGAACCCATCATCAATGTTCTCTTTTCGGTTCCATAGTATGCCTGTATTAGCATAATTAATTGAAATTTCTCGATCCTTTTCATTTTTATATTTCTATAGGAATACTTTCCTCCATCATAGGATCGCCTTGCTTTTCTTCCCATTTTCTTTTTCGAGGATTTTTATTTTTGGAACCGGATGGCCTTCCACGCTTTAACCGTGTTGTGATTTCATGAATGACTTTATTTTCCGGCTTCCCTTTTGGAATTTCAATTTGTACGGGAGCATTCTCATCCGGTATGTGAGATTTAGTCACTCTCTTTGTGTCTGTAAATGCATCAGGAAGTTGATTTGTCATTTCTTGCAAATGTAAAATCCTTTGTACTCTACCTTCACAATTTTTTGTGTAAGGATCAAGATGCAATAATGTTGGTACAGACCAAGTAATTTCTTTCTCTAACTGTTTTCTTTCTCTAACTGTTTTCTTTCTCCCCTAATGGTGGGAAATTTTCCTCATCAAAGTGGCAATCAGCAAAACGTGCTGTGCAAATATTTCCAGTTTGAGGTTCAAGAAATTTAACAATAGATGGACTTTCAAAGCCCACATATATCTCAAGGCTTCTTTGTGGTCCCATCTTTGTTCTTTGAGGAGGTGCAATAGGCACATAAATAGCACAACCAAAAATCCTTAAGTGAGATATATTTGGTTCTTAACCAAGTGCAAGTTGTAGTGGAGAACTTTTATGATATGCACTTGGTCTGATGCGAATTAATTCAGAGGCATGTAATATTGCATGACCCCATACTGAGGTAGGAAGCATTGTTCTCATTATCAATGGCCTAGCAATAAGTTGGAGGCGTTTGATCAATGATTCAACCAAACCATTTTGTGTGTGGACATGAGCAACAAGATGCTTGACCACAATCCCAACTGACATACAATATTCATCAAATGTCTGGGATGTGAATTCATCGGCGTTATCAAGTCTAATTTTCTTGATTGTATGATCAGGAAATTGAGCTCGCAATTTTATTATTTGGGCAAGTAGTTTGGCGAATGCCACATTGCGAGTTGATAACAAACATACATGTGACCATTTGCTAGATGCATCTATCAATACCATAAAGTATCGAAATGGTCCACATGGTGGGTGAATAGGCCCACAAATATCACCTTGAATACGCTCAAGAAACATAGGTGATTCTGTTTCAACCTTTCCCGGTGATGGCCTTATGATAAGCTTTCCAAGAGAACAATCTTTACATGGAAAAATATTTCCTTGAGGGATTTTATGACCCTTCAATGGGTGTACATGCGTATTTTCGATAATTCTTCGCATCATACTTGAACCTGGATGACCCAATCGGTCATGCCACATGGTTAATATTGAAGATTTCATAACTACCGCATTTGACTCAATCACATTTATATGTGTGTAATGCAATCCGGTGGGAAGCATTGATAGTTTTTCAACTATGTATTTCTTTACAGATCTATACATAGTGAGTAACATGAATTTCATGTTACCTTCAGTCATAGACTGAGTCTCGAATCCATGAGAATAAATATCATTGAAACTCAATAAGTTTCGTTTGGATTTTGCCGAAAATAAGGCATTATGTATCGTAAACTTTGTGCCATTTGGCAATACAAAGTTTGCCTTGCTAATTCCTTCAATCAGATCTATAGGACCTGACATTGTATTCACCATGGTTCGTGTTGGTTTTATCATCAAGAAAAACCTTTTATCCTTCAGGATTGTGTGCGTTGTTCCACTGTCAAGTATGCACATTTCTTCAATATTAATCCTTTGGTTGACTTTGGCTTTGTCCATTTCAAAGCTTTAAGTAAACAAGAAAAGGATAAGATAGATGAAAAGGTAGACATATTTTATTACTTGTGAGAAAAACATAGTCATGCTTAAAGGAAAACATACATATAACATAAGAAAATCAAATTAAGGCATCGGACCGTTTGGCTTCATTCCCATGAGTTTATACAACTTCCCCTTTCAGTTCCCACCAGTCATTTTTCTAGTTATATCACCAAGGAAGTCCTCACTAGGATCATGTTGCCCAAGATGAGTGAACTCATTTATGGGATCATGGTTAATAAAATTGATCTCATTTGTATTTGTAAAATCCCCAACTGTATCAACATGCTCATTGTTGAAATCGGATTCTTCAAGTTGAGTAAACTCATTCATAGGAGCTTGGTCAATAAAGTTGACCTCCTTTCCTTTTCCCTTCACGTACTCTTGATAGAGTTTGCATAAGTGTTCAGGGGTTCGACAGGTTTTAAACCAATGCCTTTTACAACCGCATCTAAAACAAATGGTCTCAGGGCTCTTTGATGAACTTGGACAACCTCCCCTTTTGTGGGAGTTCTCATGGTTCCAGTCATTTTGCTGTCTCCTTTGGTGATAATTGGCGATCTTATGAGGTGGATTATTGGAATAACCACCTCGACTGCGCCCCTGGCCAAAACTACGACCTCAACCTCGTCCACGTCCGCGGCCTCGGCCTTGCCCTCGACCCTAAAAATGGTTCATGGGTCTACTCTCATTAGAGTTGATAAAATGTACCTCAGAAAATGTTCTGGAGCCCGTTGGGCGAGATTTGTGGTTCTTTATCAACAGTTCATTGTTTCTTTCTGCCACTAGGAGAGTACCAATCAGCTCATGGTATTTTTCAAAACCACGTACACGATACTGCTGCTGCAAGGTTACATTTGATGCATGGAATGTAGATAAAGTCTTTTCCATCATTTCAGCATCAGTAGTTTTATCTCCACAAAAGTTCAAATGGCTCACTATTTTTATCATCTCAGAGTTATACTCACTGACTTTCGGAAAATCTTGGAATTGTAAAGCGGCTCATTTATCCCGATATAAGGGAAGCATCACATCCCTTTGGTGATCAAATCTGTCTTTCAAATTTTTCCATAAATCACTCGGGTCTTTCACAGTGAGATACTATTCATGAGATTCTCGTCAAGATGCCGACGAAGGAAAATCAAAGATTTTGCCTTATTCACTTTCGTTGAGGTATTCCTCTCAATGATTGTTTCGGGAAGATCCATTGAGTCCAAATGTGTCTCAATGTCTATTGTCCAAGGCATGTAATCTTTTCCTGAGATGTCGAGTGGACTGAACTCAAGTTTTATGAGGTTTGACATGGTGGTAAGGTATGGAAGTCGAGAGCGTTCGTGCTGATAACGTGTTATAAAATCATGTGGTGGTGAAGATGAAACTCAAAGTAAGAACAAGAACATAAGAAGAGAAAATGAGTGTAGAGAGATTGTTGCTTTTCCTTGAAATGGATTGTCTCTACAAATGAAGGAAGATACCCCTTCTTATAGGAAAAGAAAGACTTAGGGGCTAAGGAACTAGTTCCCTTTAGCACCGTACACGTGTCCAAAGACTTACGGGCTAAGGAACTATATGGAGAAAAATATCTTGAGACTAGTAATAGATACATCACCATGATGTAGATCACACATCATCATTAGTCATCCATTTTATGATTTATTTATAACAGTTTTGTCTATGAATTTGCATGACCTGGGTATTAAATACAAATAATTAACCCAAAATCAAAATGGGGAACAAGTTGCAGCAATTTTTCCATCTAATTAAGTAAGAAGTGCTTGAACCAGTAGTAAGAGTCTTTCGGGTATCTCTTCAGTCCATTACTAAAGTCAATAAACACAATCCCAAATCTCTGAGTGTAGCCTGAATTCCACTCGAAGTTATCACTGGCTGCCCAAGCAAAGTAGCCTTTCACATTCACTCCATCCCTGCAAAAATCACACCAGTTTATTTAGTATCACCAAAAGATTGATACATTCATGAGGCTTCTTTTTTTTGTTCAGTTTGTGTGTGTACTTGATAGCCTTAAGAACATAGATCAAGTGTTTGTAGAAGTAGTCGATCCGCAATGGGTCTTTAAGAAATTCGCTGATCGGTAAACTGACATTGTTGGACTCAACATACCCTGTAAAAGTCGCAACATAATTCTTTTACATACTTCTGACTTCAAATTTAAGTAGAGTATTTAGCAAATTTGTGTACCATTCTCTGTAATGTAGATTTTCGGATTGTTGTATTTCTCCTTGGTGTAGATCAATAAGTCGCGAATCCCTTTCGGGTAAACATATATCCAACTTGAAGGTCCCTGTTATAGGTAGGTAGGAATCAGCTCTCAGAGTTAACATAACATTTTTTAGCATTGTTTTACTGACAAGATCTCAAATGTATCAAGCTGCTCATACCTGAGGACCGATGGGCTTGCCATCTTTCTCAGCTGTTGAATTGGTGGTGCAAGAGTTGTTAGCTAAAAGGCCTGAATGTGATAAAGTGTAAAAATGGCCATGCATCGATTTCTTACCAACAAGATCAACTAAAGCATCAGTCTCGTAGCTGACATTTTCCTTGTTAGGATACTTGACGCTGACTGCGTAGAAAGCTGTGTAATAATTCACTCCAACGAAATCGTATGACCCTTTCAGCATTTCTGACTGTTCTTTCGTGAAATTAGGAAGTCGTGCCCCGACGAGTTGACGCATAGTTGAAGGGTATTTTCCATAAGTCATAGGCTCCATAAACCTACAACAGTATAAGGGAAATTATTTAACTGATGCTCATTTTATAAAGTCCTGCAGTTTTTGCTTACCATCCAAACATAAAGTCCAGCTTCCTTCCTGCCGCTTTTCTATCCACCTCTGTATCCGAATATGGAACTATCCAATGGGATGCGTGGGACACGCCTATTTCACCGTTCTGAGATTCCTGCATATGTACATTCGGCTAGTTATGATTTATCTGGTACGTACGCTTCAGTTCAAGACATATGGAAAATATATGATGCGCCGCACTTGGTACTTTTCCCTGTATATTTTCACAGCCACCCCGTGCGCAAGAATCAAATGGTGTGCAGCGATATATGGCTCAGTAGCGGAGTTCCCAGTATGACAATATTCAGCGTACCACTGGGAACATCTTCCAGGTGCACTACTCCCCAAGGTGTATCCTTGGTCACTGTAAGCCCATGGTTCATTCATAGTCATCCAGTGCTTCACTCTGTCCCCGAATATCTTAAAACATAGCTCTGCGTAATCTGCAAAATCTTCCCTACAATACAAAATAAGATCAAATAATGTATCAAGCAAGATATAATTGACCTGTAGCTTAATTAAAACTTACACGATTTTAGGGCTTAAAAATCCACCATATTCTTTTTCGAGTGCTTGGGGAAGATCAAAATGAAATATAGTCGCGAAGGGCTGCAAACCTGAGCATCAAATTATATTTAATCTTGCAGATACTGGTGACATGCAGATCATGAGCTGCAAATAATATATATGAAACCGGTAAGTAACCTTTTGCTAGCATTTCATTGATGAGGTTGTTGTAAAAGTCAATCCCTATTTGGTTCACTCCTTCACTCAGCTTCCCACCTAAAACAAGGAATAAGAAAACTTGTAGAGGTGGTTTATACATAAAAAGTTCCCAACAGGTAGAGCAGCAATCGATCTTACTGGGTATTATTCGGGACCATGAAAGGGAAAATCTGAAAGCATCTGATCCCATGTCCTTCGTCAAAGTTAGATCTTCCTGGAGGTTGAAAAATATTAAAATATGCAATTTAATGAAGAGAGGAAAGCTCAAAGCAGCAATTAGTATCACCTTATATTTGTGGTAAAAATCAGTAGCCACATCCCCATTGCTGCCATCTGAGATCCTATCTGCAGTGAAGAAGACAGCTTCCTTTTAATTATTGCAAATAAAAATGATCAGGAGTAGATTGCAATATAGAACATTTGGATATATGTACTTGAAAATTTGTGGGTAAACACGTCCCATATGCTTGGTTTTTTGCCACCTTCATTTGCAGCACCTTCAAACTTCATTTTTCAAGAACATAATTAATATGATAAATAAAAAAGAACATAACCAATTTGCTACCCAAAAAAAAAATCAGTTCTGAGGCACCTGATAAGCCGACGATCCTGCTCCAAAAACAAAATCACTGGGGAAACTGGACCGATTGAAAGATTCCACCGGCATGAGGTCTTCCAGCATCTGATCAGACTTTCCATCCTTGAAAATGACCACACAAATCAGAAGTAGCATAGTAATCCCCTTAACAGCCATGGTTAATATTGTTTACTGGAACTCTCAAACCCAAACCACTATAAATACGTTAAGCTGCGTTGAGTGGGATTTTATATTCTGAACCTAACATTTTGACAATATAGGTTATCATACAACTTTAAAAACTCCATCTCAGCATATGCCATAGAAGTTAGCCTGCTCAAACTCAAGATGAATAAATTCGTGTTTTAAATCTTCAACCCACGCCACCCCCACGAGATAAAACTTGCAGAGTGGATTTGCGGAGTCCAGTCATGAAATGGTTTACTCAAAGAACTCTGTATCGAGTCAACAACTTCAAAACTTCCAACATCAAAATAAATTAGCACCATTGGACCATTAATTTGTATTTCACCTAATCTTGACATATATACATATCTCTGGTTTACACGCTTAAAACTATTTCACTTAGGCTGTTCAAAAACATTAATAGTGTTGAGTTAACTTGTGGTACTTAGCTATCATCAAAAAAAAAAAACTTGTGGTACTTAGCAACAGACAATGTGCATACTCAGAAAACATAACCTACCTTAGATTAGATCCCATTGTTCCGATTAAGGTTCATTTCGGTTATAATGCACTGTAAAAAATTGTTGTGGAACTGTCCTAAATCACCAAGCTTTAACCAAGATGAACTGCATTTTCAGTCGCCAAAGAACCTTTCTCCTCTCGGCGAGTAACTTAACAGTATTTGATATTCCTTGACGAGTCAAGGGAGCTCCCGGTTCTAGTTCTACTGTGATCTCCTTAGGCAGCAGTTACTCATCCTCCATTTTTTAAATTTACAAGAATCAGAACTCGTGTATATAACCGCCTCGTTTATCTCCAGGTTAAGATACGCGCGAGAGAAGTTCTCATTCTGATCGGGAAAAGAATCGACGAGAATCAACCGAGTAAAGCTGTAAGACAACAATGACGTCGAGGCAGGCGAAGGAGGAGAGGGCAGAAGTGGCCGCGAGGTACGCGGCGGACGAGCTGAAGGACGCGAGGGAGCAGCGCGAGCATGACGAGCGAGGAGCCAACTTATCTGCGGAAGCGACGATGTACCAGCATCAGGAGTCGGAGAAGCCTGGTGTGATTGGTAGTCTGTTGAAGTCGGTGCAGGGGACGCTGGAGCAGGCCATGGAGGTAGTGGTTGGGAAGGGACATGAGACTTCGGATGTCACGCGGGAGAAGGTCGGTGAGTACGACGATTATACTTCCCCGAAAAGCCGACGAGTCTAAGGTTCGATTCTTTTTTTTTTTTTTTTTTTTGATGAAAACGAAGGCTGATACAACACGGACTAGACAACATAAAAATGAGACAACAATCTCACAATGAGAGCTAATAACATCACAGGAAAACAGGACAAGGTAACCCGTGAAAACTGAATTGTTGCAACGTCTTCAACTGTCAGTAGTCCAACCAACTGCATCACGCCAAAGGGCCAAATTGACGAAGCCAAGCTTCAAATAGAAACATTACCGCCCCAGCCCCATTTCTACAAACCAAAGTAGCCACAGCCCACGAATCCACCCCGGTTAACACCGGTTTATTAGCCTAATCGAACACGACCCGGCTAACCCGAATCAATCCGATCTAAACTATCAACTGAGCCTAGCAACTAGACTCAAAACTACTACACCGCCGACCAGCAAATCCGACCGGCCACGCCACAAGCCAGCCGTCAGCGACCGAAAACCACCAGCCACCCTCCAAAGCCTCCGACCAAACAGCCACCGTAGCACCGTCCGAACCGCTGCCGACGGAACACTGTCCACCGGTGGATGCCGGATCCAAGCACCGTTCGACACCGCCGACCTCCTCCACCACGAAGACCCTGAAAGGCTCCAGATCCAACACCCAGCCAAAATTCAAAATCCCCGAAGGGCCAAAACCACCAGCAACCCCCCCTACCCCTCCCCGTTCAACAGCGCCAACTCACCCAGCCCAACCCCGCAACCACGACGCCCGGCCGAAGAGAAAACGCCATCAAACAGCAACAGAGGAAGGAGAAGACGACAGAGAGGCCCCACGCGCCGGAAGAAGCCGCCTACTCGCCGGAGAAGATTGCCCCTTGCTCGAACCTTCCACCGCCTTCCAGAGAGAGTTTCTCTCTAAAAGGCAACCAACAATTCTATTCGTATATTATCTGTTTGATTCCACTATCACAGCGAAATTTCTGATTTTTTTTTGTTGTAGATTTTTCCGGTTGATTTTTAGGGCTGATAACGATTTTAGGGCTGCTGATTTTTCTCAGGGTCCGACCCGACCCTAATGTATAAAGGGCTAGGGCTAAGGCTCACCTAAAGTCATATCCGGTCCGACCTGGAGATGGAGGCTTAGAGATGAGACTAAATTATCAAACTCCAATAACGCAGGCCATCCTATACCATCATAATTTAGTTTAGGGGGTTCGGGTACGATTTGATGCAGTTTAAGAGTAAATTCGTAATCGCACCACATTAATTAGTTTATACATTTTATAAACCGCATTGGAAAAGTTAAAACCAAATATGCACCGCACCACTTTATTTACTGCGGTTTGGTTTAAAAACCGATTTTCAAAGTTTACAAATAAATTTTGTAAGTTGCACAGTAAAGACTTATTCTTTGAAAGTTTTTAATTCGGAGCGGTTTTTTCCCGCCCCTATAAACAATGTTGAACAATTCATATGAGAAAATATGAACACATCAAACAATATTGATATAAACACTTTTTTTAGTTCGTAATTGAATTTAGAACGACCCATAAAAATATCAGGAAGACAAGAAGTAACCTAAATTAGAGGATTGTGAAAACCCTAAACAACAACATCCACATAAGAGTCAACTGAAATCAAATTAATTTTTGAACTAAAATATTTACAGATTTGATAATTCAAGAACGAAGAGAACACCAAACCGACAACGATCGAAACTCTCATAGCTTGGCCGCTTGGGGAAAAAGAAGTTATGCTGTCCCGAAGAACAAACAACGGAAGTAGTAAATCAAATTGGTACTTGTGTTATTACGGCTTATGTTTAAATTGCACTTGGACCTTAAAAAAAATTATTTTTTTATGATAATTTTTAATTCTTTAATTATATATAGGGTGCGACCGCTTCCGCACACATATTCATATAAAACATTGTAAATAAATTATGCAGTGAATGAATCAAAAATCAATAAAAAAATTTGTTAACTGTTAATTCACTTTACAAGCTTTATATACATATGATAACAATAAGGAGCGTTCAAATGAGGCAGTTCTCCTAAAAATGAGGTAGTGAGACACGATCTGAGCGAACAACGTGTCCCACTCAAACCCCCGTGCTTTGTGGACACGCCACGTGTCCCACTACCAAAAATTCATCAAAAGCAAAAAGCAAATACTATTTCGGTACTATTCCCGACACATCATCTAAATGAGTGGCTCACAACGTGTCTCATGTGCCTCATTCTACCATTCCTGCCTCAACCGAGTGCTCCCCTGATAACAATAACATCAATGAAATTGATGATTGGTACAGGCTTCGTATATATAGTTTTTGGTTTTCTATGATGCATGGCTTGAGTATTAAATACAATAATGAACGCAAAATCAAATGGGTTTTGCCCACAGCAATTTGCAGGAATTTTTCATCTAATTAAGTAAGAAGTGCTTGAACCAGTAGTAAGAGTCTTTAGGGTATCTCTTCAGTCCATTACTAAAGTCAATAAACACAATCCCAAATCTCTGTGTGTAGCCTGAATTCCACTGAAAATTATCTGTGGCTGCCCAAGCAAAGTAGCCTTTCACATTCACTCCATCCCTGCACCCAAAAATCACACCATTTTAATTAGTATCACCAAAAGATAAATTTCATGAGGCTTTTTTGATGCAGATACGATCATGGAACGTTATCAGTGTGCGTACTTGATAGCCTTGAGAACATAGATCAAGTGTTTGTAGTGATAGTCGATCCGCAATGGGTCCTTGAGGGCTTCGCTGATCGGTAAACTGACATTGTTGAACTCATCATACCCTGTAAAAGTCACAACATTAATTCAGGAAACAAAAATAGTTCGAACCTCAAATTCATATTTAGCAAATTTGTGTACCATTCTCTGTAATGTACATTTTCGGATTGTTGTATTTCTCTTTGGTGTAGATCAATACGCTGTGAATCCCTTTCGGGTAAACATGTAACCAACTTGAAGCTGCCTGTGTATAGGAATCAGCTCTCAGAATTAAACATAACATTTTGAGCCTTGTTTTATTGCCAAGATCTCAAATGTATCGAGCTGCGCATACCTGAGGACCGATGAGCTTGCCATCTTTCTCAACTGTTGAATTGGTGCAAGAGTTAGCTAAAAGGCCTGAATGTGATAAAGCGTAAAAATTGCCATGCATCGATTTCTTACCAACAAGATCAACTAAATCATCAGTCTCGTAGCTGACATTTTCCTTGTTAGGATATTTGACGCTGACTGCGTAGTAAGCTGTGTAATAATTCACTCCAACGAAATCGTATGACCCTTTCAGCATTTCTGACTGTTCTTTAGTGAAATTAGGAAGTCGTGCCCCGACGAGTTGACGCATAATTGAAGGGTAATTTCCATAAGTCATAGGCTCCATAAACCTACAGTGTATAAGGGAAATTATTTAACTGATGCTCATTTTATAAAATATAAAGTCCTGCAGTTCAGAACTACAAACGACTCACCATCCAAACACAAAGTCCAGCTCCCTTTCTGCCGCTTTTCTATCCACCTCTGTATCGGAATATGGAACCACCCAATGGACTGTGTGGGACATGCCTATTTCACCGTTCTGAGATTCCTGCATATATACATTAGGCTCTAGTTATGATTTATCTGGTACACTTCAGTTCAAGACATACGGAAATATATGATGAGCGCACTTGGTACTTTTCCCTGTATATTTTCACAGCCACCCCGTGCGCAAGAATCAAATGGTGTGCAGCGATATAGGGCTCAGTAGCGGAGTTCCCAGTACGACAATATTCAGCGTACCATTGGGAACATCTTCCAGGTGCAAGAATCCCCGAGTCGTATCCTCCGTCACTGTAAGTCCATGGTTCATTCAGAGTCATCCAGTGCTTCACTCTGTCCCCGAATTTCTTAAAACATAGCTCTGCGAAATCTGCAAAATCTTCCCTACATACAATACAAAATAAGATCAAAGAATGTATCAAGAAATAATTGACATGTAGCTTAATTAAAACTTACAAGATTTTAGGGCTTAAAAATCCACCATATTCTTTTTCGAGTGCTTGGGGAAGATCCCAATGAAATATAGTCGCGAATGGCTGCAAACCTGAGCGAGCATCAAATTATAAATAATCTTGCAGATACTGGTGACATGCAGATAATGAACTGCAAATAGTATATGAAACTGGTAAGTAACCTTTTGCTAGCATTTCATTGATGAGGTTGTTGTAAAAGTCAATCCCTATTTGGTTCACTCCTTCACTCAGCTTCCCACCTAAAACAAGGAATAAGAAAACTTGTAGATACATAAAAAGTTCCCAACAGGTAGCGCAGCAATCGATCTTACTGGGTATTATTCGGGACCATGAAATGGAAAATCTGAAAGCATCTGATCCCATGTCCTTCATCAAAGTCAGATCTTCCTGGAAGTTGAAACTATTTAGTTAGACTATAATAAACTGTGTGGAAACATATATGCAATTTCAATAAGAGAGGAAGGCTCAAAGCAGCAATTAGTATGACCTTGTATCTGTGGTAAAAATCAGTAGCCACATCCCCATTGCTGCCATCTAAGATCCTATCTGCTTTGAAGACAACCTTCCTTTAATTACTAACTCATAAAATACTGAAAAATATAATGATCAGGAGTAGATTGCAATTGTTTGGATAAAAATGTACTTGAAAAATTGTGGGTAAACACGTCCCATATGCTTGGTTTTCTGCCACCTTCATTCGCAGCACCTTCAAACTTCATTTTTCAAGAAGATGATTAAAAAAATAAGAACATAATTAATTTGCCAATGAGAGTGAGATAATGTATGTACTAAACAAGACTGCCCCAAAAAAAAAAATCAGTTCTGAGGCACCTGATAAGACGACGATCCTGCTCCAAAAACAAAATCAGTGGGGAAACTAGACCGATTCAAAGATTCCACCGGCGTGAGGTGCTGAACATCATCAGCTTCTTCCAGCATCTGATCAGACTTTCCATCCTTGAAAATGACCACAAAAATCAGAAGTAGCATAGTAATCCCCTTAACAGCCATGGTTGATATTGTTCACTGGAATTCTCAAACCCAAACCACTATAAATACATTAAGCTGCCTTGAGTAGGATTTTATATTCTGAACCTAACATTTTGACAATATAGGTTATCATACAATTTCAAAAAGTCCATCTCAGCATATGCCATTGCAGTTAGCATGCTCAAACTCAAGATGGATAAATTTGTGTTTTAAATCTTCAACCCACGCCACCCCCACGAGATAAAACTTGCAGAGTGGATTTGCGGAGTCCAGTCATGAAATGGTTTACTCAAAGAACTCTGTATCGAGTCAACAACTTCAAAACTTCCAACATCAAAAAAATAGTATCATTATCAAGGCACCATTGGACCATTAATTTGTATTTCACCTAATCTCTGTACGATAGTTTACACGCTTAAAACTATTTTACGTTAGGCTGTTCAAAAACGTTAATAATAGTGTTGGGTTAACTTGTGGTACTTCGCAACAGACAATGTGCATATTCAGAAAACAAAACCTACCTTAGATTAGATCCCATTGTTCTGATAAGGTTCATTTCGGTTATAATGTACTGTAAAAAATTGTTGTGGAACTGTCCTAATTAATCACCAAGCTTTAACCAGGATGTACTGCATTTTCAGTCACCAAGGAACCATTTCTCCTCTCTTAACAGTATTTGATATTCCTTGACGAGTAGAGGGAGCTTCTTGTTCTAGTTCTACTGAGATCTCCTTCGCAGTTACTCATCAATTTGAGAGCTATTTGTATTTCACAAGTTCAGTGGAATCAGTGGAAAAACATTTTCCTAAGGAAAATTTTATTATGCATTTTTATTTTCTATCTAGTTTTCCACAGATTTTCTTTCTATCCTTCAAAAATTTCAAGATCGAAACAAATAAAAAAGACCATAAAAAATATTATACAACCTTTTCTTATAACTTTCTTTGAAAAATTTATTTATTATTTAATATCAAGCTAATTTTTAAATTTTTTTAAGAAAAAGCTAATATAAATTTAACACTACAAACAATGCTACATATTAATTATCAGGGGAAAATGACAAAGAAGGGTATGAACTGTCACCCATTGACAAATTACGGTCATAACTATGAAAATTGACAATTAAGGGCAATTTCAAAATATTTTATTCCATATATAACACTTAATAGATGGAATATCACTTCATCCATTAACAAAGTTAACTAAACGAATGAATTGAAAACACGTTCTTGTCCTTAATTGTGAAATTGAGGATCAAAATATTTTGAAATTGTCCTTGATTGTCAATTTTCATAGTTCGAACCGTAATTTGTCAATGAGTGGTAGTTCATACCCCCACCCCCACTTTATCATTTTTCCTTATTATTATTCTAAATTTTACCGTGGTTTAATCTAAATTTTTTTTTTTACCGTGGTGGCAGGTCCAACAATTACTAACAATCAAACCCAGCCTTCAGATCCAATGTAACGACGCCGTCACGATCCGTTAACGCTTAAGCAAACTCCGTGATCGTAACATAACCCCTTTCAACTCACGCCGTTTCTCTCTCATCACCTAACGCCGTCGTCCTGTCCAAACGAAACCCTAACCCTAACGTCGCCACCTCCGCTTTCTATGGCGTCTCGTGACGACGACTTCCCTCTCCTCCCCGACGACCACCACCACCACCACAATCAACAACAACCGCCGTCGCAATTCCAACACCAGGGCTTTTACAGACCCAGCATATTCGTCCCCAAAGTCGCTGCAGTCCCGATAGTTCGATCGCCGATCGACGGCGGAGGAGGCGACGGAGGTGATGGTTTCGACGATCCAGCTTTTAATTCCAAGTGTGCTTCGGCCTTTCCAGACGTCGCGCCGTTTTCTGGAAACGAAGAGGCGAGTCCTTACGGGGAGGAAGGGGAGGAGTCGAATCGGAGAAAGGAGAGGGAGGAGGTGAGCGATGGAGGGACGCCGTATTTGTGTAAAAGGTCGAAAATCGGAGGCGGATCGGCGACTCCTGGCGGTGGAGATTACAGGAAGGATAGGGAGGAGTGGAGTGATACAGCGATCGGGTGTCTGCTGGATGCGTATATGGAGAAGTATCAGCAGCTGAATAGGGGGAATTTGCGGGGGAGGGACTGGGAGGAGGTGGCGGGGATAGTGAAGGAGCGGTGCGAGAAGCAGCCAAAGAGCGTGGAGCAGTGTAAGAACAAGGTTGATAATTTGAAGAAAAGGTATAAACTGGAGATACATAGGATGAGTAGTGGTGGAGTCGCGGCTAGTCATTGGCCTTGGTTTAAGAAAATGGAGGAAGTATTTGGGATTTGGGCGCGGAAGAGTGTTGGTTTTGAGGAAGATAAGGCTGCTGAGAGTTCTAGCAGAGAGGCTAAGAGGTATGATTGGTGCTGCATTGTAGGCAAGGTTCAATAAGATTGATGTCGATAAGGGATTCATGATTTTGTTCGTGACTTTGTTCCCTGTCAGATATCCAGTTCCAACTGCTAATTTGGTTAGTCAGGCACTCAGTGTGAGGGTGAAACAGGCGCCGCGCCTTAGATGGCGGAGGGTGGTCTTCAAGATTAGTGGGGTTGCACTTGCGGGGAGTGGTTCCAATAACTTTGATCCGAAGGTTTGACCTAATATCCTCTGAGTAGTTCCAGAACTGTTTGACATTGTCATTTCATTGATTGTGGCTTTGGATTAATTCGACTCACAGGTGGCAACACTCATTGCAAGTGAAGTTTATAAGGCATGTCGTGCTGGTGTCCAGGTATGAATCTATATAAGTTTCGTATATATTTTTTATAAATAATATTCAAACACAATTTGGTCATTGAAGTGATTCTGTAGGTGGCCATTGTTGTTGGTGGTCGTAATTTATTTTGTGGAGACTCATGGGTGACTGCAACTGGAACCGATAGAAGTACTGCATATCATATTGGGTACTTTTTATTTTTGAAATGAATTACGTTGTATTCAACCAAGTTGCATCAGTGGTTTGATGATTTATTTGTTCCAAAAACATTTTTCCGCACATTTGGAAATGGTGATAACCGAACCAACTGATAACTTCGGATTGTTTACAGAATGATGGCAACTGTTATGAATTCCATATTACTGCAGTCAGCGATAGAGAAAATGGGAATTCAAGCCCGTGTACAGAGTGGAATCACTGTGCCGGAATCTGCTGAACCTTACAGTAGACAACGAGCCATTCGCCATTTAGATAAAGGGCGAGTAGTCATATTTGGTGGTGTCGGTGTTGGAACAGGGAACCCACTCTTCTCCACTGATACTGCAGCAGCACTAAGAGCCTCAGAGAGTATGTGTCAAGTTCGGTCAGGACATGCTTGACTATTGATTGCTTACTGTGTTTAGTTTTGGATCATAACACGAGCTTCTTGTACCCGCAGTTCAGGCAGAGGCAGTTCTCAAAGGTACCAATGCAGCCAGTTTATATGGTTCAAATTCTAGCAACAATAATATATTCGAACACATAACTTTTCGGGAGTTGGGCTCTAGAGGTGCCAACTTCATGGATATGATGGCCTTAACTTATTGTGAAGAAAACAGCATCCCTGGTCAGTGTATTTTTCTATATCTGCTTTCAAACAATTTTTGTATATGAATATGAAACCTTACATGTATTTGATGAGGAGCGCTCGAGAATCCCTTTTTTTCGAGAATTTGGGAACCCCAAATCTCACCTTTGAAAATGCATCATCAAGTAATTGTGGTGGTGACACGTGTCTCATGTGCATATTCAAACGTGCATCTAATATAAAGTCAAAACCACCAATTTTGACTTTGCTTTTTGGACGTGTGTCATATGCAGATTTAAAGATGCATTATGATCTAATTGTGAGATTTGGAGTCTCCAGTTCTCGAATTTTTTAGGGGTCTCAACCGAACGCTCCCTTGTATTTGATTTCTGAAAGTTTAAGTCAAACTCCAAAGCCGACATTACTTTATTTTCTCACCTGAGAGTTGATAGTAAAAACTACCTAGTCACTCCCAAAATTACCCTGATGTTAGAAATGTATGATGGGTGGTATATCCTTGATACTCATCTCCATCTTCTTTTTGCGCAGTTGTTGTATTCAGTCTTTTGGAAGCTGGAAACATTTCCAGAGCTATATGTGGAGAGCCTGTTGGTACACTTATTGATCAAGCTGGAAGAATCAGTTAAACATCCAAGCAGCTCATGTATATTTAGTGTATGAGACTCGGACAAGATATAAAATTATTGATTTATGGCAGTTGGCAGGACACAGAATACCTGTAGTTATAGTTGTGGAATATTTATACTGTACATCATCTTGCTACTGGTACTATTTGAATTTAAACAATACAGTTGACCTCCCTTATTGGTGAAGGTATATGTGAAAATCATGGTACTGTACTACTAAGAGCACGCTATAGTTGTAGTGATTCGGCAATTAGTGGTCACAATCTGGTAGAACATGGAATTGCCTCAGCATTTGGTCCTGAGCCTTAGGGCGGCCTTGACCCGACCCTAGCTCTAGCCCTACGCAAGTTTTATTATGGCCCTATCCGAAGGGCTTAGGATTGGTCTAAGATTTCGATTATTAGGTCCGATCCGAAATACGGGTCCGATTTAAAATTACATATTCATTGATTTAAGGACGTTCTTTGATATAAAAAGAATGTATTTTTTCACATATATCAAATCCCACACGTCCAAACTAGTATCATTTGCGTTTAAAGAGTTATGTGTCGATTAATAAGTCATCCATTTAGGGTCGAAATTAGCCCGAGCCCGACCTACCCGTAAACCCCTATGAAATGAAGGGTCGATAACGACTTTAGGGCCGATGAATTTTCTCATGGCCCGATCCGATCCGACCCTAATGTGCAAAGGGCTATGACTAGGGTTCACCAAAAGCCCTACTCGACACGGCCCGGTAGGGCTAGAGCTTACCCGGTCCGGCCCTTTGCCGACCCCTACATGGAATGGTTGGTCAGTTAATCCTGCGACTGTTCTTTCTGATCTCGACATCAGGTCAGGTCCTCCATTCACATCAAGCAATCCCACTTTCTCCATGGCTCACTGGAAGTCCATGACAGAACACAGCTGTGTTAGCTGCATCAGCGTTTACGATGTCTCTAGATCTGGAGCTGGCATATATAATGTCAGATCAGATCCCAGGTCAGCAGTTTAAGTAGAAAGCCTTAGCAAAGGCCGCAAAGACAAGGCCTCAGGATTATTACTCCAATGGTATGCCCGCAAATGCAACAGAATGGTCGAATTGACAAGTACTTTTTTTTTACAATATTTTTTTCCTGAGAGAAAACCGATATGTTCAAATCACAGAGAATACCTTCCAAACCAAGGAGTGCCCTTCCTGGTCTAACCGGGACGATTCATCAGCCTCCCTGATGTAGGAGAGAGATATCAAGTACCTTCAGCAAATTTCATCTGACTAGTGTTTTAGGCCAATTGCTACAAAACAACTATCTCCGTTTGAAGCATGTATTCATCAGGAATGAGCTTTTTCTTTGACTCCACCTGTGTTCCAAACCTGCAGAGGTAGTTGAGACCTAAGAGAAGTTCCGTGATTGCGGCTTCTGTTTTCTTCTGGTTTGCATAGTGCAGCGTCTGTACTAGAAGTGCATTTGTCATGGATGAAGACTGCTGCTTCTCAAAGTTTCTCTCAGATTGCCACCTAATTGTGTCATGGGCAAGGGGAGCCAGCCATTCCGTAATTTGTGCAACTTCTGATTTCCATTTTGTTGCAAGTTGAGCATCATAACTTTTTGAAGCCAGGGCTTTGGCACAGGGCATCAGTTTGAATCTCAAAGCAGATTTTACTGTTGCGGGCAACATTTTATATAGGTCATCTCTGGCATCTTGACCGATCAAATGAGGCGCATGTGCAAGCTTTTCTATCAAGACAATGACATTGGCATAATGCAAAGCTAAACCAGTATCACCAACGGTATTTTGGGGAAGCACTGACAGTTTCCGTTTTGAGCTATGGAGGCGTATTTTGGAATGAATTCGCGTTTTACATGTCAGAGAATGTTTGCTGACAACTGTGCTCATGTCAATTTTCTTTGAACGAAAGCTATTAAGTCTCATAGACCCACCTAACGTCGGTTTGCAGGTCAGGGGAGATGGAGAGGCAAAGTCACTAGACATGCATCCTTTAAATGGTCCAGCATGTACCTGATTCTTACTTCTGCTCGACATGTTCTTTCCAGAAAAGCTGGATGATGACCTGTGATGACCTTTTCCAATCTTCTTTTTAGCCTCATTATGTTCTGCAACTGATATCAAAATTGACCTCTCAATGGGCTCCGGATTGAGTCTGTATATACCATTCTCATTCGGATACACTGTCGAATGCACAACTGCGGAAAAAGACTGGCTACGCAGGAGAGTTAAGTCAGAATTCAACGGACCAGCAATAGTTCTTCCTAAATATTCTTTTTCAATATCACCAAAGGTATCCTTGAGCCTATTGAGTATCGTAAAAAGAGATCTTGCCATGAGTCGAACAGTATAGTCATAAGTCTTATTCCAAATTGACTTGTCACGAACATCTTTCACCATCTGGCTCTGCCACACAACCTTTTGCTGGTATTCCAGCAACTTCACCTTCTTCATACCATTAATCTGCATTCTCCTACAAGTCTGCTCCATCTCAGCCAGTACTTCCAGCTCCTGATTCAATTGCACGCTAGCACCAATCAGCCTCTCCATTTTCTTAACCTTCCTTTCCATTTTCTTCAACCTGTACTCCCACTCATAGCATACCAAATCATTGTCATCCGGATCATTCAAAAACTCCTCAAACCGATTAGCAACAGGATCCATGCACTTCTTTCCAAGTCTGCTAACATACTTCCCCACATACATCCAATTCTCAATCATCTCATTCAACACAAGTTCCACAAGAACGTCGTCATCATCCGACACCAGCTTCCTAATCCCAGCCGAATTCAAAACAACTTCCCTCAACCTCACTATCTCCGAATCGCTCAGACTATTCCATAACATAATCAACATGGACATCAAACTCATAATATCATGTGCCAACGGTCCAACAACTGATGTGGACTTTACAGGCTCCATCACAGGACCCTTGCGCGAAGCTCTCCACCAACTACCTAACCATGATGACTCTTGCCGCATCTCAGCCCCCATCAAACCACTGAATTAACAAGTATATCTAACCAACAATCACACACGGACCACAACACCTGTATATATCAATATCATAAAATGTTAACAAAACTAACTCTTAATTCAAAGCACCACACGCCATATAATTTCACCGAAACTCAACCAAACCAAACCAACCCAACCTGATTCAGTCACAAAAGTTGTTTCGGATATTCAGGAGAACAAGCCAAAAAATAATAATACGGAAAACATACCAACACAGTCGATTTCAGCAACAAAAAGCAGCAATAATCCTTCAACTCAATTATGGAACACTCCGATGGTTATAAATTTATGATCAACAGATGATGGACGGAATTTCATCTCATCGAGCCTCTTTACAGCTTTCAAAAAAAGTAACCAACGACTACAATAAAGCACTTTAACGCCTCCCGAAAATCACGTTTTCGTCTCAATCAAGTAAAATTGAAATTAAAAAAGGCAGCGAAAATTCAGCAATTGAGAATGAAGAGCAAAAAAGAAGTCCGGCCAGCTTACCGGTAGCTACAGTGGTCGGCAGGCCAAGAATCGTCTTTCGTCGGAGAATGATGGATAGAGAAGGAGATCATTTAGCGGCATTTATATAGAGCGAGCAAGAAGATGACAAATGAACGGTCGAGATTGTTGATCGGTCGGACCGAGGTCGGGTTCAGCCTTCACAAAGGAGAGAATATTGGTTTTGAGTCGATCCTCACGTTATTATGAGAAACGGCGCCGTACTAACGGAAAGTGGACGCTTGACGGGGGCGCTTTAATTTGAATCGGATTAGCTCTTGATCCGAGTTTTGTCTTTACTTAGTCCAAATTAAAGTACAAAATATATTCTACAAATGAGTCCCAACCCTAACCACTATTTTGACATTTTTTAGCATTCTATTAAATTTGAGATTATTGGATAAATTTATGTGGGTTACATTAAAATTTCCAAAGCTAAGTTGTATCCGATTTCCCTAAAAAGTAATTATTTGCCTAGTTAATGTGTCGTAATTACCCTAAAATAATGACTTATAGATATAAATAATCAAAACGAGTGATGAGTATGACTAGAAGCATAAGCATGTTTGTCGTAGCATATGCTTGTATTCTTGGTGATCTCATTAAACTTGTTTTATTCATTTTCGATCAGTAAGCACTTATAAATCGAATTTTGAGATGGTTGATTGGACACGAGCGGAGATTACTATGGTCGAAAAATAACAAATTAAGTATTATTTTGTACTTATATGCAACACACTCAAACAACAATCTTTTTATATGTATTGTAATTTCTTATGTGTCATTCTCATATAATTTAAATTGTGACGTGTGAATCTTGACGCATAATAAGACATCTTTCTGGTTATCAGGATAGCAATTTACTGGTAAAAATAGTAATTAGTACTGTTTTTATCTACGAGTCCGAATCCATATTGTAGGTTAGAGTGGGTTTCATGAAATCCCGTTAGCTACATTTATATAGTATTCCAATTTCTTATTTTTTATTAGTATTTTCCAAATTCAATGTTCGAGGTCGACTAGTCATTAGTATGTCACATGCTAACAATATATATTGAATTGAAATTACCAACATAATTACACATTGCTCATAATTAAAGGTCAGTTTTGGTAAGCATGCTTTTGCTTGCTCGTCTAAATAAAACTAAGATGTTTCTAAATGTAAATACTACTCAATCCGTCCCATTATATAATTTCTATATTGGTTTGAGGATATCATACAATGTTCTTCATTATTCTATACGTACAACTTATCATAAATAAAACTGTATTTATTATTGAAACTCATATATCTTCTATCTAGTGATTTGGACACAATGTGAGTGCTTGTACATCGGATGTTTTGATCAGTCGACATCAGTATTACAATTCGATTGGTTGATTATATATTGTATGGATTAATGAATTTTCCAAAAGAAAAATATTACTACTTTTCATTTTTATTACAAATTTTGAGTGATTTTGCTTTAGGTAAATGTATATTCTGTTCGGGAAAAGATCATACGAAAAGTAACAAATTTGGTGAGTTCAGAATTCGCAGCTTAAAGAACAAAATTCGTAATGTAAATAAAACTTAAAGAATCAAAATTCGTAGCTTAAAGAATACAATTCGTAACACCGGTAATTACATGAATACAAATTTACAATAATGTCATTGCCAACATATAATATAGGTACTGAGATTTAAAAATCCGAAAAATAAGGGTTGTTGGATCAAAAATCGAATAACTGTGATTACTTCTCATTTTTCATTAAATTTATTAGTTCTCATGCGATCTCAACCCTCTTCTGTAATGTGTATAACTTTTCATTATTCTTTATAGGATGAAAATGCATTTTACTAGGGACGGAATCAAAAATCAAAATTATATTAGGTTAATCTTTTTCTTTCTTCATATTATACTTAAACTACATTACACATGAAATTATACATAAAATTGAATCAAACTCTCCTAAGACTTGAGCCCAAAAAGCCCCCAAGTAACTCCGTTTACAAATCTATATTTTTAAATCATTTGATTTAAAGGTGAGATATATACCTCTCGAGTAAACATATTTTTGTTAGAAGGGATACTTGAACATTTTAGAGATTCATTTAATGGGTCTCTATTTATCTTGAGACATTAAATGAACTCATATCTACCAAACCTTTACAATTTATTCTTTGTCCAAACAAACACAACATAAATGAAAAGCAGGAGTACATAAAAATCAATGAGGTTTCGGGAATGATAAAACACTACTGTATTAATTACTTTACTATAAACAATTACACATCGGAATTACAAATTAATTCAAACTTTACACTTAGCTGCATCCACACTCCATCTTTTTCTCCTCCCAAATTAATTAATTTAAATAAATATTCCATCTCATTTCAATTCACACACAAACTTCAATTTATCACACTAACCATCAACATCAACAAAGCATCCATTTTCTCCTTCTTCTGCAACTCTCAACTCCTCTCGCGCGCATTTCAAAACTTGCTGTATGCGCATGGAAGCAGAAATTAGCAAGGAATGCATGCTCAGTCCACTCTCCGGATCCTCACCCGGAAACAACAACTCCGATTCCGATCCCCGACCCGTTAACCCGAACCCGCAATTGTTTTCGTCCAACCCGACAACCTTAAACAACAGCAGCGGCGGCGGTGGTGCGGGTTTTAATTTGATGACGACGGCGAATGCGGTGGTGGAGAGTGACAGCGGTCAGAAGAAGAAGCGAGGTCGGCCAAGGAAGTACGACGCTGATGGAAATCTGAGGATCTCTTACGCGACGCCACCAGGCGTGTCTCCGCCGCTGCAGCCACCGCCTGGGTTTGGCGTGTCGCCGATTCAGACGGCGTCGTTTGGGATGAAAGCGAGGTCGTCTCCTGCATTTGGTTTCGGTGAGTCCGACTCGCTTGTTTATTTATTGCTATTGCATTTAATTATTGATACTTTGGATTTGTAGATTTGACCATTGACTGCAATTTTTAATAGTAAAGTTTTTGGGTAGCTGAGAAAATATGCTTGCTTGGAAAGTCGAGTCAATGAATTGGTTGTTTGAAACTTGAAAGTAAATAAATAATGCAATTTGAAATTCAAATTTTATTTTGAAATAATTATTGGTACTTTTATTTTATTTTTAATATTATAAAGTCTCAGATGTAATAATATGGTCATTGGATTTTGGGTAGTAAGTTGAGGTTAATTAACTCGGCACTGCTTGATATAAAATATACTTCTACATTGAAGACTCATTTATATAAAAAATACATCATTTAAAAATATTTTGTGTTTTAGGATTAATTTCCCAAAACAAGAGTCACCATTTAGTATTAAATGATCTTCTAAGGGGAATTCCAGATATATTGAGTCCTTTTATTTGTCTTTCTCGCCTATTACATTTCGCAAAAATGCTTATTAGATTTTACTATGGTGAGTGTTTTCTGTGTAATAATTTTGGTGTGTTTTGTACTGCTAAAAGAATTTTTTTTACTGTAAAAGAAATTTTAAATTTAAATTTCTTTGACGAAAGTAGTTGGTTCTGAAACACAATGCATGAACAGGTGAAATGTTTGCTCATACTGCTCTAGGAGAATTTACTCCTCATGTCGTAACCGTAAAGCGCGGAGAGGTACAATATGTTTCATCGATTTTACTGTCACAGTTTCATATGAAAGTCTTTTTTTTTTTTTGATAATAGTTTCATATGAAAGTCTTGATGCATTGATAGGTTTTAAAATCTTACCAGGATGTTGCTGCAAAGATTTTGTTACTTGGTCAGCAAGGGCATAAAGGAATCTGTGTCCTGTCAGCCATCGGAGTCGTATCCAACGTGACCATACGTCAACCGAGCTCTTCAGGTGGCATCTTGACATACGAGGCAAGGGCGTGCTCCTTCCCTTTTACATCTTGTTGTTGTTTCATTAGACAATAATAACATTGCAAAATGACATGCTCAGTCTTTTTTTTTTTTTAGGGTCGGTTTGAGATACTGTCCTTAACGGGTTCTTACACAGTAGCAAGCAGCGCGAGCGGTGGACAAGGCTGGGTGGGTGCGTTGAGTGTCTCATTGGCTGGCCCTGATGGACGCGTTGTGGGTGGCAGCCTGGCTGGGTCAATGACCGCCGCTAGCCCTACTCAAGTAAATATCACAAAACTTTGAATCCTAAAATCCACGATAAGATTATTTTGACTGATTTTTACGTACTTTGAAATGGACAGCTTGTGTTGGGTAGTTTCACTCCAGGGGGCTACAAGCCGCAGAAAAGGAAGTATGTTCGACAGCAGCCAAAGCCTTTGTCAACAACTCCATTGAATGTTTTGGACCCTGTGACAGCAGCCAAGCCTATATCCCAAGCAATGCCAGCAGAGGATGCCTTTCATAGCCAGTCTTCGCATTCGCTCGAGCAGAGCCATGAGGAAGATGAGGAGGCTAATCAGCCGACGAGGCACCAGCAGAACGTTGTCGCCAGCCACAGTATTTGGAGCTTTGGACCATCTCCTGACATCAACTTATCCATTCATGGCAGAGTTACTCCATAGATCAGAAAATTGAATGTTGAGAACTTATTTGAGATCTTGGTTTGCTTAGCTTGTAGTTGAATGTTTGTGTAGACCAATCTAATTTTAACAAGGTACACTCTATTTTTCGGCTATCAATTCTTCGAGATCCTATCTACAATTCGTATTGGGATCAAATATGAAGCTTTATGGAGCTATATAAGTAAAATAGAAAGAAAAAAAATTATTCAAAAAGAGTTTCTGTATTCAAGCTAAGATGAGACTCTCTCCATAACAAAATTTCACTGGTGAGATTATTAATGAGCAAAAAAGGTTCAGAAAAAAGAAGGGATGATTAAGAGAAGCTCTGCGGAAAGCATAGACACAGCCTGGGAGTGATTTTGCAGATGCTCCAACTCTCTAGTAAGGTTCGACTGGTGTGCGGAAGTTGAGTCCAGCATAGACTGCTTCAGCCCCGAGTTCCTCTTCGATTCGGAGCAGCTGGATTCCAAGGAGCATCGTGTTAGGAGGAATATTTGAAAGGAGTTAACATGGACTGAAAATAACGGAAGAGAGGTATGGAAACCAAACCTGGTTGTATTTTGCGAGCCTCTCTGATCTGCAGGGAGCTCCAGTCTTGATTTGGCCCTGATGTAAGGAGGAAGATATACGATAAGTAATTGATACAAAAGTCAATGTGACTCCGAACAAACCACTAATTAAGTTTATCTGGCTTAGCGACTTACAGTGGCCAGACCAACAGAAAGATCGGCAATGAAAGTGTCCTCTGTCTCTCCACTGCAGGTATATAACAAATAGTGAGGTTATTGCACCGGCCTTGAGACCTCGACTACACAAATAAAACTGACACCAAGGTCAAGAAAATGTGAAAAGAGGAGGTGCAAACCTTCGGTGACTGGCCATCACTCCCCATCCTGCCCTCTTAGACATCTTCACAGCTTCAATACTTTCAGTAACAGATCCGATTTGGTTTACCTGATAAGAAATACACATGACTAAGTTTATTAAACTGCGACCATATGATGACAATTGAAGTCTAAAAATCAACTGGGATAGACATCAAGTCAACCTTCAAGAGAAGAGCATTGCAACTCTTTTCCTTGATAGCCTTCTCAACCCTCTGCAGCAATTTGAAGCATTATTGGTGACAATGATGGCGTGGGTACGGTGATAGATGGTACGGTAAAAAAAGGGCTAGTGTGAAACCTTGGGGTTAGTGACCAAAAGGTCATCCCCAACAATCTGGACTTTGTCTCCAATCTCGGCAGTCATCTTAGCATAGTGTTCCCAGTCATCCTGGTCAAAAGGATCTTCGATTGACACAATTGGGTATTCGGTTGCGAATGACTTGTAAAGCTCTTTCAAAGCGTCACCTGAGATCTTCTGAGAGCCATCATTGTTCTGAAAGGTAACAACAGAAAAATATTACACTCATCAGTTGAAGGTAAGAAAATCGGCCAAATTGTTTCAGGAAAAGTATGAAACTGACATCTTCCTTGAAGTTCAAATCATAGGTCTTGTCTGAACCGTAAAATTCAGATGCAGCAACGTCCATTCCAATAACAACCTGAAAGCAGCGTGAGTGTTAGATGCACTGAATAATAAGTAGTAATCAAGGTCCTCAAATGACGATCAAATAACAAAAGTACACTTTACTTCTTTAGTGTACCCAGCTTTCGCGATGGCTGTCTTGAGCAACTCAAGACCTTCCTTGTTCTCCTGAAGATACACAACAAGCAGTTTTGAGTACCCTTATGAATCTATGTAAAATGACAAAGGGGGAAAATTGGTTGGTTATTGAGATGAAGTATCTGACCTGAATATTGGGAGCAAAACCACCTTCATCTCCAACATTTGTGGCATCCTGGCCATATTTCTTCTTAATGACACTCTACATTCCAAACATGAAAATTTGTTATCAGAAAATGAGATCATAACTGGCAAAAATATAGTGGCATGTGTGTAACAGTTGTATCTTTGGTGTCATGACCAACATAACAGATAAACAAAATCTCTGGACCAATTCGGAGAATTCCAGCAGAAAATTAGCGGAAACTTAAGATTTATTAACGGTGAGCTATGATCTACCTTCAAATTGTGATACACTTCCACACCCATCTTCATGGCCTCTTTGAAAGAGGAAGCTCCAACAGGGAGAATCATGAATTCCTGAAGATAACATATTTATCAGAATCAGTTGAAGTAGATCAGAATGAAGAGTCGAACACAAAAAGACCAAATGCATACCTGCATTGCAAGTTTGTTTCCTGCGTGAGACCCACCATTGATGACATTAAAAGCAGGAACAGGCAGCACTAGATTCTTGTTTCCAGCGAGATTAGCAATATGCTGCGAAGACGAAGGCAATATCAGATTAAACTGAAAGAAAAAAAGAACACTAGATATCCAACCAAAATGACCATATTGAGTTTATGCGTTTATGGCATAACGTAATCACCTATTCAATAATGTTTCCAAAGGAGACGGAGATCTTATTATAAAGTTTCACAAAAGGAAACATGCGATGAATTATTCTACTTGACTACTTATGCGTGCTGATGTGTTAGGTGAAATATACCTTGTAAAGTGGGATGTTGAGTGCATTGGCTCCAGCCTTGCATACAGCAAGAGAGACGGCTAGGATGGCATTTGCACCGAGCTGAAATGCACAATGATACAAAAGAGAACGATTGGCATGACAATTTTACAGAAACAAAATAAGAGGATAAAAGAGAAACAGATCATTCCATTACCTTTTGTTTGCACCACCCCCACTCATTCACAGTTCCATCAAGTTGTTGGACCATGAAGTTGTCAATACCGGTCTGGTCAGTAGGGTCCTGCGATCACATGTTCCAGTTTCGATCACTAAGCGTACGACATTGAAAGATAGATGACATAATGCAAATAAAATGTAACAGATATACACTCACCTTGCCGATCAAAGCAGGGCCAATGATGGCGTTCACATTCTCAACAGCCTAGGAAATAAAATACACCGTACAAAAAGTTAGCAACGATTATCCACACCACAAGCAAGAAAAACAATAGACAGAAGGAGAGCAACACTAAGCACCTTTGACACACCCTTTCCAAGGTAGTCTGATCCTCCATCTCTCAGCTCAAGAGCTTCGTAAATTCCTGTAAACATAAAAACATTAGAAAACCTGCTCGAGCAGACCAGTTCAGGAATCCTATTAGATTTAACTGACCGCCCAAATTAATAGAAATGTAATCATATCGTACCAGTAGATGCACCACTTGGAACAGCAGCTCTGGCCTTGATTCCATTAGATAGACCAATATCAACCTACACATACAATGATCCAATCACACACCACACACTTCTATCGATAATGAGTAAATAACTAATCAAGAGCCCTCAAATTAAAGTTAAATCTCCAATAGATGCGGCAAGTGCCACTTCACTCTCACTAAAACCCTAGTTGCAGATTGCAGCCTTCCAAACCTAATTAACAACGAAATTTCCATTCCGGGATAAACAACGTTACTAATCTATTACTAAAACATCAAAATCATCGTCAGTAAAATAATCGACGATCCGATCCTAATTTAAACCATCATGACACAACAAAGTGAATTTATAGCATAGATTTAATTGAAATATTTCTCACGGAATCCGCCTAGCTAACGCGATACAACTACACAAAACGCTCATCGACTATTTACAAAAAATATATATATATATAGACGGCGTGGAAAATGAAAAGGAGAGTGAGGAAGACAGAGGCGAACCTCGACGGTGGGGTTACCACGGGAGTCGAAGATCTGCCTGGCCTTAACGTACTGAATAGTAGCAGCCATTGAGAAGACGAGAGTGAAAGAGAAGGTTAGATCTGAACTGGTTCGGAGAAATCGATGAAGAAGACGAAGACAACTGTGCGCTCTGCGCAGGGAAGAAGCTGTGTACTTGTAGATGAATCGGATGAATATCGGCCGTTGGATCAAACTGGGTCACACGTGCTCAACCAACTCTGTTTCGCTAACAAAAATTTCGCATTATTTATATTAATCTTGTTTATCTTGTCAAATCTATTTGAATTTTAAATTTTTTGATAAAATTTTAAAAAATATACTGTACTACTTTATACTTATTTTGTTGTAATATTTTTTTATAAAATATTTTGTTGTAATTGAAGAGAAGCTATTTCCAAGAAAGCATAATATCAAGATCACAAAATAAAATATCAATTACGGCATTTTATCAAAAAATAATAATTACGGCATTGCATTAGGCTTCATTTTATATGTCACGTGTCAAGGAAAGAGAAAAACAAAACAGAAAACAAAGAGCTGAGAAAAAGGACATGACTTTCTACGCAAGTACCGGTGGATGTGTTTGATTTGTGGACGAGGATGCTGGAAGTGCTGACTCTGACTATGATTCAGTGAACCTTGCAAGTTTGGTAGGTATACATTTCAAGAGGGAATATGCCCTTTCAAGATACCCCTAGGCAATTTGTTCTTTTGGTTTTTCTCTATTGCCAAAAGCCGCATTAATTTATATATGTTTTTGAAAAGGAAGAAGGAAAATGCATTACAAGGAAAACGTCCGCAGCTGAGCTGAGAGCATTATTGTTCTTTATACTTGTAAGATTATTGACAGACTTAGAGGTCCTCTGCAATGTTCCACTTGTGCCCGGGCTCGAAAATGTTTAGTAAGGTTCGACAGGCGTGCGGAAGTTGACTCCAGCATACACTGCTTCAGCACCGAGCTCCTCCTCAATTCTTAGCAGCTGCGCTTATACCAAAATGTATTTACGGTTATAAAAGTTTATAAAATGTTCGTCTCATGTTAAAAAGAACTGAGCTGGTAGAGGGCCGGTTAATAGAAGAGAGAACTGAAGATAAACCTGGTTATATTTTGCAAGTCGCTCAGATCGGCAGGGAGCTCCAGTCTTGATTTGGCCCTGAAAGAATGCAAATTATGATAATTAGAAATAATGGCAGGCACTAAAAGAAGACGGAAAAAAAAGGGCTGATATTTAGCATCATGGATTAAATAGTAGTGTCTTACAGTGGCCAAGCCGACAGAAAGATCAGCAATGAAAGTGTCTTCAGTCTCTCCACTGCTCATGGAATGCAATTCATTAATCACGCAAATGAACCAAAAAAAACATAGAGTGGAACTGATATAAAGATCACAAGATTCACACACCTTCTATGGCTGGCCATTACGCCCCATCCAGCCCGCTTGGACATCTTCACGGCTTCGATACTCTCAGTCACAGATCCAATTTGGTTAACCTGTTGAATATAATAAAAAAAGTTAAGGCATTTAAAGAACGCTTTGCTATAACACTCAGTTAAATAATATTGTACCTTCAGAAGAAGAGCATTGCAAGACTTCTCATTGATTGCCTTCTCAACCCTCTGCATCAGCAAAAATAATAATTTTTAGGAAAGCAAATAAATAAACCTATAAAGTGCGCTGAATGATCATCAATTATAGTCATTATGAACCTTCGGGTTGGTAACCAGTAGATCATCTCCTACAATCTGGACCTTGTCTCCAATCTCAGCGGTCATTTTAGCATAGTGCTCCCAGTCATCTTGGTCAAAGGGATCTTCAATAGATACAATAGGGTACTCCGCTACAAATGATTTGTAAAGATCCTTCAGAGCATCACCTGATATTTTCTGCGACCCATCATTTCCCTGCAAACATTTCACCAATTAATGGTTACCACCGACTCCAGATCAGATGACATCAACTGCTTCACAGAGATTGTAGTAGTAAAACTTATTCCACTGTAATGGGCCATGAAGGATTTACCTCTTCCTTGAAGTTCAGATCATAGGTCTTGTCTGATCCATAAAATTCAGATGCGGCAACATCCATCCCGATAACGACCTGGTACAACCAGATTATAGTCAGACAACTGTTAAATGCGGAAAATTCATGGATAAGATAAATTTTAACAATATATACAAAAGTAAAAGAAACTCACTTCGTTGGTGTACCCTGCCTTGGCAATAGCTGTCTTGAGCAATTCTAGACCTTCCTTGTTTTCCTGGATATTAGGAGCAAAACCACCTTCATCGCCGACGTTGGTGGCGTCTTGACCATACTTCTTCTTGATTACGCTCTGAAATTCACAGATAAGTTAACATCCATTTCTATTGTATAGAAGTCGAATGAACATTTTATGAAGACTGCATCACATAGTCAGTTATATAGGTTATAGGCTTCTAAAAAGACAAATGTAGTCTCGAAGCCTGGGTTAGTTGGGGGATTCAACTGCTAATGGACCCATACACTTCAACAAGCAATGTTTCAGAGATAACAAAACAAATAGACAGGGGACGTGATTATTTAATTCTTAGTCCAGGTAAGGGTGCCCCAATTATTCCCACACCCTCGGAACTTCTAACGTTACAGACTTGTGAGTTGTTGTTTGAATGACGCAGGATGCAACAAGAAAAGGAATAGTCCAGCATACCTTCAAGTTATGGTATACTTCCACACCCATCTTCATTGCCTCTTTAAACGAAGAAGCACCAACTGGGAGAATCATGAACTCCTGCAAAATGCACATACATTAAAACCAATTTCGAAAACATTTCTTAGTGGAATGCACAAAACTCAACCAAAAGGCATGCCTGCATTGCAAGTTTGTTTCCAGCATGTGATCCACCATTGATTACATTGAACGCGGGAACAGGCAACACCAAACTCTTGTTACCAGCAAGATTGGCAATATGCTGCATGCAAGATATTTTATCTGCGTTAAACTCATGATGATGGAAAACAAATTATATCTTTACATGGCAATTCAGACAAAAAACAAAAAGAAAGTTTCGTTGTAGCTTCAAAGACGACAATCATCGATACTCAAGTTCTGGACACCCATAACCGTGTAGTGAAATCCTTGATCTTTTAACTAATAAAACTGAAACATATATTTGCTTGTTTGGTAGATAAGTTACGCTTCCGACATGGAAAATATATACCTTGTAAAGAGGAATGTTCAATGCATTTGCTCCAGCTTTACATACTGCTAGAGAAACAGCCAATATAGCATTGGCTCCAAGCTGTAATTGTATTTCCATGATGGTTGTTAGAAGTTGTGTAAGACAAAGAGAGTAGAAAGTGGAAACTAAAAAAATAACAAAGAGGAAACTCATGTCAGAACCTTCTGCTTGCACCAACCCCACTCGTTGACAGTTCCATCAAGTTGTTGAACCATGAAATTGTCAATGCTGGTTTGTTCAGTTGGATCCTGATTCCACCAACAAAAAGGAAACAGAAAGGGGTTCAGGTTGAGTCACTCCTAACCAATACACACAATTCATTTCCAACATTTAAACAGTCACCTGACATGCTTCTAATGTACTGGTACACAAGTAATATATAGAAACAGCATACCTTGCCAATCAAAGCAGGACCAATGATTGTGTTCACGTTGTCAACAGCCTACATATGCATATAAGCCAGCCAAAGATTAGACTCAACATTTGTATTGATGCCAAAACTAAAAAAATGGTAAAGAATTATAGATGGCAACAAACCTTTGATACACCCTTTCCAAGGTAGTCTGAGCCACCATCCCTGAGCTCAAGAGCTTCATAGACTCCTGAGAAGCGAAACCAATAAATGATCAATTAGCCACTGGACTGAAAAATCTAAGCAGTAAGCAAGTGAATAGATACTTAGATAAAAGAGACATGGAAATTTTACCAGTGGATGCACCACTTGGAACAGCTGCTCTGGCTTGGATTCCGTTGGACAGACCAATGTCAACCTGAAGATATCAACCAACCAAAAATTTATTCAAAACTTACCATCAGCTAAAAATCAAATGATATAAATACAAAACATTATAACTGGCAAACTGCATCAATAAACTTCAGAAAATCAGCTAACCCAAAAACAATAAATAAATAAATAAATCTACAGATGATTCGTTCGTTCAACAGATTACTTCAATTCAACTGCTTCCCCTGCTGAATCGAACTCGGCATCGCGATCAACTACTCAGTTAAATCAATCTAAAACCGTTAAAATCAATCACTAATCACTATAATAACTCAAATTCACTTCAACAATACTCATTGATCATTAATCAAGTACACATGTGCAGATCAGAAACTATCGATAACATCGAGGAACAAATTGAAATTAAAAAAAGTGAATAACACCTCAACAGTGGGATTTCCACGGGAGTCGAAGATCTGCCTAGCCTTGACGAATTGAATGGTAGCAGCCATGAGACACTTGGACGGATTTGCAGCTGCGACTGCGAGGAGGAATTTCGATGAGGAAGATGCGAGAGACAGTTGACAAGTGAGGACTGAGGAGAAGTCGAAGAAGGCTTTAGTGGTGGTATTTGTAGATTAAATTTCAATTATATTAACCATTGGATTAAAGGTTGTCGACTGATTTCTGCTAAATTACTTGGGTGGAAATTGAGGTTCAGTAAATAGGAACAATTAATTTCTTCTTTCTTTCTTTTTTTGATAAAGGGACAATTAATTTCTAAAAGATCGAGGAGTTGGCTTGGATCAGAATGAATTTATGTATTTCATTAAAAATATAATTATATATAAATGTTCTCTTTCATTTTCAAGGAATGTTTTTGATAATTTTATTAGGAATTATTATTCGCATTTGAAACTTGAAAGTTCGTTTAAAATAATATTTGGTGAAATTCTGTCCATTTAATCGAAATCGTAGTTTTTAAGTTTTATATAATGAGTAATTCAATTAATTTTCAGTTTCCGTCCCAATTGTTGGTTAATTCTCTTATACAAACATACTCTAATGACTTGTGTGTGATTAATATTCGAGGCGTGCTATGTTGAGACCACAAATGCGTCATCTTTCACGCCCAAACTACAAGCGGCTTGCAGGTGGCAGCTCACATAAACACATCTCAAATTCAGCTTATACAAAATAAAATAATATCAAAATGAATATTAGATTGTGCCCTATAAAAAAAAATGAATATGAGAATGGAATGGATGGAGCCCAATAATGCATTACGCTTATCAACCTTGAATATAATCGGATATGATGATTTGATTCCATTGGCTGTATAAAGACCACAAACATCAACTAAAGAATAATTTGGATCATTGTTTTGCAAAAGAACACAACATTGACATCAATCAAAACACATGCAAATCTTCTATAATAATAAAAAAAAACACATGCAAATCAGTAAGGTGATATTTTGAAAGGCGAATTCTTTGTTGAGCTACACGTCTGCTTGGATCGATCTCATATGGGTCCCAAGTAAATCAAATGATACGCAAAGATCCAAATCAATTAGACTGTTGCCAATGTATGACGAAGCGAAGCTGCATGAATATACGTCAAATGTCATGAGACAACTTTTTCAATTATTAACATAAAATTGTAAAAAAAGGAAACTTGTTAATAATCAAAAATTTATTAAATATGCTGGCTGTGGGGTTCGAACCCACGCGCACTTCTGTGCAGCAGATCTTAAGTCTGCCCCCTTAACCACTCGGGCAAACCAGCTAACTGTTGATAATATCATCTGTTTAAGAAATATACCAAATTACCCAGGGAATCTCAAATTTTTATCCGCAATTTATGGTGCAAACGAGAGCATTGCCCAAAAGTACAGGCCCATTACCGGCCCAACTTCAACCATTCTTACAGAGTCTTCTTGTGCGAAAAATCTTGTACCTCTTCAGCCCTAAGCGACGCTCTCCATTATAAAACCTCAATTTCTCCTCATCCGGTCTTCTCTCTCTCCATGCTAACTGATCCTCCTTCTGTCTTGGCGAAATCGGTTTCTATCGCCCTCAGCTCGATCTCATCAGTCACCCTCCTTCGCCAATTGTCGCCCAGCTCCGAATCAAGTCAATTTTTATTTATTATTTTTCCGTTTCGTGTCATTCGATTGTACCAAATTAGGGCTTTATGTTAGCCGATCTTTATTTCTCTGTCTCTTGTGTAAATCTTTAAATGAGAATTTAGGAATTTAGGGTTAGCCTTTTTTATTTGGGGGGTTAAGATATGGAAGGGTCTCGTAGATCGTTTGATAGATCGAGAGAGCCAGGGGTGAAGAGAGCTCGGCTAAGCGACGAACCCAACCTTCGAGACCCACGCATCCTTAATTCCGGCGTCAGAAGCATTCGGACTCCGCCAGCTGATGTACTGCCATCCAGATACAGGCAGATCGAGAGAGAAGCCGAGGCTAATGATGGAGGAGGGTACCACCCTACGCATCAGCTTTTCTCAGAGCTTGTGAGTGAGTACAGGAAGGGTCTTGCGGAGCTCACTATCAACTCCAAGCCAATCATAACAAACTTGACAATAATTGCTGGAGAGAATTTGCACGCTGCTAAGTCCATTGCCGAAGCAATATGCAATCATATCATTGAGGTGAATCCAGTTTTAAAATGTTTTCCTTTTTCTCTTTTATTAAGATTTCCCAAAATTACTGGTACAAAAGGGTAATTGATCCGACTGGTGTTATAATACATAGTGAAGTAGTTGTAATTGAAGCTGGTACATAATGAATTCATCTTGGTTTTGTGTTTGGTCTTCTTAACTATTAATTGTAGAAGTTTTTCAGCAATGATTATCTTAGAGCAGTCCATGCCTTTTGGTGTTCGACCACTATCAATTAACTCCACAATATCAATGTTTCATTTACTGACTTCTACAAATATTCATTTTTTCAATCATCAAAAGGTCTGAATTCAATCTGGCATACTTGCTTGGGAACACCTTAAAATCATATTTTGTTACTTGTTCTGAGAATTGACATCTTGTGGGCTATTCTCTGGCACAATGCCCTTTGAGATTATTAATCGCTTTTTAATTACCCATGAATTGCACTCCCTTTGGTGCATAATGGTTTGAAATCAACTGGATGCTTGTGCATTGTGTACTACTTTAATTGAATCAGAATCTACTGAGGCAGTGGATTTTTTTCCATCACATATTTTATGGATGTGAATAAACATCTTCTGTACCATTTAGTGTTTCACATATCCCAAACCTACTTTTTTATTGTTATAGCTGCAATGGTCTGTTGTTCAGTAATATACCAACCAAATGTAGCTTTAGTGAATGTGGGAGAGATGTAGTTTTCAAAGATGTTGTAAACTAGATGTTTAGATTTTGTTGTATGGGGTAGAAATGGCAGGAGGTTACATCTGATTTCACATCAAAATCAGCCACAATTCTTCTTTTACAAGGAGGATGAAAATTACATGTTTTGGATATATGGGAGGTGCCGATCCTTGGTGACATAGCTTTCAAAGTTCCTTTGAAGGCTGAAATGTTCAGCATCTCAGCTACGGATCGAAGGAAGCTGGCTTTGGTTCTGTGCATCAGAGTTTATACTTGGCTGCTCTGAACTCATCCTAAATATTGTATTTACGTTATCTTTTTATGTACAGCGAGGCGTTTGGAATTCATTGGCTATCATTTTACCATGTGTGGGTAGAAGCTTAAGTGACATTGCTCTTCTGTTTGCATTTTCTGGCAGCACCCTGTCTTTCGTGCAGTTCTTTGTTGTTTGTATCCCCCGCTTCCATCTAGTGGCAATTAAAAAACTTTTACATGCTAATGAAAGATTGTGTCCTTCTGTTTTATGAATTTAACATTGAGCCCTTCCAAGGTCTCTAATCATTTTTCTGACTTTCAGGTTCCCAGTGAGCAAAAGTTGCCATCTCTGTACCTTTTAGACAGTATTGTCAAAAATATCGGAAGGGACTATATTAAGTATTTCTCTACAAAGCTTCCTGAGGTTAGATTGATATTCTGTTCGCAATGTACTTTCTCACATGAAACAAAGGTTGCACCATAGTTATATCTGTCTGTAGTATCATTATCTTGCTGAGGATGGTACCTTTTTCTTTGTTAGAGTTGTCTTTGTTGTATAAGCGTGCTAGAATTAGTTTAACTTTTTGTTCTTTTAGTTGATTTGGCTTAGGCAACAACAGAAGAACTCTTCCATGTATACCAGATTTTCACATCATTCAATCCAAATATTTTCTTCAAGCTTAGCACATTCATTTTCTTGATAATAGGTTTTCTGCAAGGCATATAAGCAGGCTGACCCATCAATTCATACTGGGTTACGGCATCTTTTTCGAACTTGGGAAGGAGTCTTTCCTCTCCAGCCACTCCAAATTATTGAAAAGGAACTTGGTATTTCTCTTGCTGTAAATGGTTCGGGATCAGTGAGTACAAGATCAAAGCCTGAGCCCCAGTCTCAATACCCGCAGAAAAGCATTCATGTTAACCCTAAATATCTGGAAGCCAGGCAGAAACTTCAGCCACCTAGCCGGGTATGAAATTCAGTATTAAAAAAACTGGAATTTCGAGAAATCTTTGCCAGCATCATAGTGATGAAAATAGAAAACATATTAAATTCTGTCTGGTTAAAGTTATAGTCAAATAAAAACAGATTTCCTTTCTTATTTAAATTCATTTTTCTGTTGTGAAAACAATTTAATTGAGAAGCATTGTGCATCTTCTTTAATGAAGACTGTCCATATGTAGTTAAATTTGGGTTTACGCTCTACAGTTTCATTTTGTAATATGACCTTTTTCACTTCTGATGTTTTCAGGTAAAAGGCCTAACAACGGACACTTCTAGCAACATAATGAAGTCCACTGGGAATGTGGGAAGACTGGTAAGTGAGAGACCAATACGTTTTTTTACTATTTTTTATGTAAGTTGTGGGTGTCTTTTCACACTAAGTTGTAGATCGGTGGGAGGCTGCGACGTCCTCTACTTTTTAGCAATTTTCTTTCTTTTTGTGTTTAGACATACTTCATTTTATGTGTTTTGGTTTAGTAGAAATAAAATTTATGGTCAGCTGTGGGTGTGCTTACTAGCGACGTTGGTTTGGGGGTGAGTTATCTTACTAGCGAAGTGGCTTTATTTGCAGAGCATTCAGCATAGGGAGCCAGTAAGGGAATCTATGTACGAGAAAGATGCAGAAGTCCTGTTTGATGATTATGATTATAGCATGAAGAAAAGTGAGATTGGTCACCATGACAAGCATTGGTATGGAACTGGTACCAATCCGGCAGACACTGTCATGGGACAACGAAATGGTTATGATGGAAAGCGTAAAGTAACAAGTTACTCAACACCCCAATCAGTTCCAAGTAGAACCAATGGTGGGATGTCGAGGAGTTGGAAAAACAATGAAGAAGAGGAATATTTATGGGATGACATTGATTCCCGTGTAAATAAGCACAGTACACCAGCTGACCCAAGAAAAGATAACATGGCATTTGACAATTGTGAAGACATGGTAAGTTTTTGAACTTCGATAATATGTCAATCCAAAACTCATATGGGTCCTGTTTTTTTTTTCCTTATAAGCAAAACTTGCCACATGTATGTTATGTTGATTATGTGCCATAAATACGCAAGTTAGACACTGAAAGTAGGAGCCTTTCTTTATGGGAAGAAAATTGGCTTGTGTACTCCGGAAAATAACATCATTATAACTTATGTACCTTATTGCAGGAATCAACAGATGGGGTTGATTATCCAGTAGCCACCACTCTTCAGTCTATACAGTCAGCTGATTATGCTCGTGTTCTTGGTGTGACATCACCTGGGACAAGTTCCTCTTTAGGGCGGAAGGCCCTGCACCCTCAAATGATCAGATCCCCAGTCGTTGGAGCGTTAGCAAAATCTCAGACTAATAACAGATCAACCATTGGTCAGAAGCGTCCCGCTCCCGCACCACCATCTCGCCAGCCTATTTTGTATCAGCGGTCCCCTTCGCCATCTTTTTCAGCAGGATATGGTAATTCAGCTCTAAACAGCCACACTGAGCTTGATCACATGGTATCTCAGTCAGCTCAAAGAGCTGTTTCAAAGTCACCTCAGATTCCTGAACGGGATAATATCAGGCCTCGCGGTCAACTCAAAGGGGATTCGTCTCCTGTGTTGCCACAATCTAGTAAAACACATTTGGACTCTCAAAAGTCTAAGCTGATTCCATCTTCTGTCCCGCCATCTCACCAACGAATGCAACAACACTCTCTTGCTGAGAATTATATGTCAGAGTTAAAACTATCCGAGTCAGTCTCTGAAGCTCCGACTGTTAAAACGTCAGCGGCAGAAGCTGTTCAGCAACTGAGTCCAAGTGATTTGTTGGCTGCTGTATTGAACAGTGGAGTGCTGTCTAAAGGGCCCAGTAATCCAAAACCTGAGTTGGATTCTGAGGATCATTCAGGTATCCACCCTCCTGTAACCAGCGGGCTTGCCCGTCGACAGGAGGGATCTAAAGCACTCAAGACGTCATCAGCAACTACATCCGCTCAAGACAAAAAGCCTGCTTCATCAGTGTCTAAGAGGGTTGGTACCCTGTCTCAAACCTCTACAAGTAAAGTAGGGGAGGAAAAGAAAGCCACTGCAAATCCCTATTCAAACCTCCTCAGCACATTAATGGAGAAGGGCTTGATCACCTCCTCGAAAAATGAGTCATCACCCACACCCATCCCATCAGATGAATCCGAGGGTGCCATCCCAGGTGTTATCTCCAAGTTATCAAGGAGTACGCTTGTTCCAGACTCATTGTCTCACTCTTCATTGTCTGGTGGAGACGATTTATCTGCTTCAAAGCACGTTGCGCTCAAAGACATTGATAATCCATCAAAGGCACCACAGGTCAAAAACCTCATAGGATTTGAATTCAAACCAAGTCTTATGCGGCAACTTCACGATCCTGTTATTGAAGACCTCATTGATGGTCTACCATACAGATGCAACATATGTGGTCTTCGACTCAAAATTCAGGAAAGACTTGATAGACACATGGAGTGGCATTCTTCAAAAGAATTCGATAATGAATATAGTGCCTCAAGAAGATGGTTTTCTGACTCAGATGATTGGGTTGCCGGAAACTTCTTAACTGCAGTAGAACCAGTTGAAAGTGCTGAAGAAACGGAAGAAGCAACTATTGAGGATGAACTGTGTCTGGTTCCAGCAGATGAAAGCCAATGTGTTTGCATTTTATGTGGTGAATTGTTTGAAGACTATTACAGTCATGAGGAAGACGAATGGATGTTTCGTGGAGCAATGCATGTTAAAATTTCAGGCTCTGGATATGAGAACAAAATTACCAACAATGGCGCCTCTCAAGATATTATAGTGCATGTAGAGTGTTTTACTGAAAGTAGTGCCGCTGAGCTGGGACTGGTGGCTAAAGTTAAAGTGGTGAGACCTACTTTTCAAGCATTTCTCTAATAACTGTATGATGTGCTTTCTTTGTTTTCTGGTTGATTCTTATTAGTGCGTTAACCATATATCATTGTAGGAAGAGGACGCATAGAGCCTTCAAGAATTACACCTTGGGATACTCGAGTCAGTGTTGGGGAAAAGATCCTTCAAGGACTACACCTAACAATGGATGTTTGCCTAGAAAAGGACAAGACGTCTGTATGAAGATGCAATCATGAGAAGGTAGCAAAGAAAGATGGATGTTTATTTTTCATATGTGCATCATTTGCACGCCTTTTATTAAATAGACCAACTTTGCCTGCGTTGATAAATGATAGCAACATGAAAGGAGAGGTTTTTACATGCAAATCTTTGTGTCCCCTGCACAAGTAAGATATGGTTCTGTCTCTTGTAGGTGTAGCTGAAGAAGCGTTTGGTTTATTATATTCAAGTTATACATTTGTATCTCCAGTTGCAACTAAAATATATCTGTTAGTATTTTCGTTCTGGAACATCAATACGGCTCCGATCCTGCTTCAGTACTTCAGTCTTGTGCTAACTGGTGAATAATTAGACGACGACAACCCTCCTGAAGTATAGTAATGCTTGTATTGTTCATCCTGGTATATTATTTTAATTCCATCTACTGAACTGGTAAACTAAACGATCGATCCGTAATTCGCTGCTTTGGAAATGAAAGATGCAAGTTGTTCTTCGTTTGCCTTCACTCTCGCATCCGATTTTGGATTGGAAAATATGAAAGGCTAATAAAAATATTTCCTAAATAAACTAAAAGACAAATATAAGCCAAAAGAAAAGGAAATAAATCTAGGTGAGTCTGGGTTAATATGGTAGATAACGACCGTCATATTTAACGGCCTTCCGCCGTCAACTATAAATATCGTCTCATTCATTCGTTATCTCGCCCGCAAATCTACCAGAAGACCTATTTATCGAATTTTCCGATCGACGCTATGTCTTGCTACAAAGGAAAGTACGCCGGTAATAATTTCTTCCGACATCTCATTTCTACCTGATTGTTGCTTCCTTTTTGTTGTTGTTGTTGTTGTTTCAATTCGATCTGGTTGCCTCGTTGATGCGCTTCCTTGGAGCTGTCTGTCAGTAGATCTTGTTTCGTTTAATCGCATTTCTTCTGAGAGCTCAGATCCGGACCTTGTGGTTGGTTGGTTGATTGATTGGCGTTCCTCATTTTTGTATTTTCTGCTCTACTTGTAATTGCTGTTCGTATTTCTTTACATATTGTTGAGTTTAGAAGATGAAACGAATCGAAACTGTAATTCCCTTTTTTATTCATTGAGATCATACGACTTAAATAAGTTCAATACAATAACTGAACTCCTAAAAGTACGGCAATAACTAACCACTACTCCACTAAAAGTACGGCAATAACTAACCACTACTCCACTAAACTTGACTCAGTCAGATAACTATATCTCAATAACCGACTCAAATCCTTATCTTAACACCCTCCCTTAAACTGAATATGCTGATATTCAGTTTACAATGCATGACGATACTTCTTGTGACATGTGCGACTCAACAAAACACGTCAGTCATCACCTGAACAACTGTTGCAGCATGGATACGTTGGTGTGCAGAGTAATGAAAGGAAAGTGTGATCAAACTGATCAATGTAGACAAAGTTCAGTGATGGCATGCATGTGTAAGGCGAAAAGCGTCGGAACTATGAGATTGATGAAATGGAAGCAAGCTAGCAAGCTGCGACACGGGTAGAGATCAATTTAAGGAATTGGCGAGGCACCTGATAGTCTTGCTGTGGAGATGTAATATCACATATCAGCATATGACGTCTTTGTTTTGTGTCGAATCGTGGATTGAATTGTCTATGACATAGTTGCCAGATTCTCATTTGAAAGGCTACATTTCTATTCTTCTGCTGTTTTATCTTTTATGTGGCAGGAACTCTTGTTTGTTTTGAAAGAAGTCTGTTACAATTATATCCCGAGTGAGAATATTTAGTTTACTATTGCTTTGATTGATGGATATGCTGTGTTTCATAATTAGTGAAAGACTTGAACACACTGGTAGTATTAGTAGTCTTTGAGTGATTGTATCTTCCTTGCCGTGTATGAGGCATGAAAGGATAATGATGGTGTCTTGATTTGATAATTTTTGTTCTGTCCAGTTTACATTTGGTCTCCACTTTCGAGAGGGTTTTTTCCATTTCTATTCAGACTTGTATATATACTGTATTGGTGTTTGTTGTGAGTTGATGTTTAACGTCTGGGCTTGCTTTGTCCACTTGCTGCCTCTGGTTCATTACAAACTGTTACCAGTGTTGGTATTTTTTTGATTTCTTAAGAAAACAAATCCTATTGACGTTGTAATTTTCTTAAGCAATTCAATTAGTCAAAAACAATTTGTAATTCAACCGGTAAGACCGGTGTCGAACCCAAGGGAGCAAACGGATTACACGCTAGTTCTATCAAGTTTTCTTACTCGGCTAATTCCTAAAATTCAAGTGTGGTTGAGTTATCAATGATTCAAAACAAGAATGAAATGGTTTTTAGGGGATTGAATTCAATTAAAAGCGAGTTTCGAGGGATTAATCCCCTCCTTGGCAATTTCCCAATGATCATGCATACAAGAGTTTAATTAATTATGAGTTGATAGGTTTCAAACCTAGCTTAAACTAGAATCGAACAAACCATGCATGTTTAAACCTAGTCAAGCCATCTTAGCTAGGATCTCACTAATTAAGGAGTATTGATCCACTACATAGCATTCACTCTCATAAACGCCACATGCATAAAGTTCTAGTTCACCTCTCACCATGCATTTACTCTCATAAATGTTGGTTAAGTTCATTTTGACTACGTCCAAACCATCACTAAGCTCTTTCAATACTTAGATCATAGTTCTAACATAAACATGTCACTTGGGCATTTTATCAAACACTTAGAGACATGTCTAACATGAAGAGCATAGTAAAATGAAATCAACTTCAATAAATCCATTCAAATGTGTATACAATGATCATTGAGTACCAAGGAGGTTCATAGAACCCTCAAAACACAAGGGGGACTACTCACACATCAAGTAAGACAACATGATGTGTGGGTTTTTAGCAAAAATCTAAGAGAAAGGAAGAGGGAAAAGAGTAGGATTGATGATCCTAATAAACTCCCTTGATCTTCAATCCTCCTTGATTAGATGATGTTCAAACCCTTGATTTAGCTCACTTCCTTTTGTCTTTTCTCCAGAAAAATCCAAGATGCTAGGTCAACTTTGCCTCTTTCTATTTATAGCTTCGGAAAAGATTCGGTACTGTAGCAGTCCAGTCGATCGACTGGAGTTGGGCTGTTGGCCCAGTCGATCGACTGGAGGTAGATGAGTTGCTTGGAAAGTGGATTCTCAGTCGATCGACTGGAGCAGGGGAGCTTCCCAGTCGATCGACTGGAATAACTTGATTTGCAGCCCCTCCTGAGAGTCCATTTAGTCGATCGACTGAGGTCCAGTCGATCGACTGATGGTCACGTGATCTGCATGCTCTGGGCAGGGGACTCTTCAGTCGATCGACTGAATGGGTCAGTCGGTCGACTGGCGCTGGTCGATTTGCAACACCTCCTGTTAGTCTGTTTAGTCGATCGACTGGAGCAGGGGGGCTTCCCAGTCGATCGACTGAAGACCAAATACTGCCACTTTTTGCTCTAAAACACTGATTTTCCCCGGGCTTTCTTCCAATGGCTCTTGACACAGAGACATCTTGCTTTGCACCTGAAACGCACGAAAAGGAGATCAAATGACCTCTAATAGTAGTCGGAATCAAACTAAAGCTATAGTGAAAATGGGCATTTAATGAGTCGAAAGCTCGACTCATCAACACTCCACACTTAAGCTTTGCTCGTCCCGAACAAAGTATGCGAATATGCCAAGGAAGTGCAAATGTCGATATGCTAGTGGTGCTATGTTTGTCGTGCATTTGCCTCACTAGATCTCACAAGGTCTCGATATTCATTTCTAAACATGTTATTTGAAAGGTAAATGACAAGTATGTACAACCTACCTAGCTCCTTTTCGTAGGCGTTACGAATGCATTTAGCGTATGCATTAAGCCTTTAAACCCCTAGGCTACCCTAGTGGACGAGTTATAGTCTCGTGAGAGTTTTCAGAAAAAGGAATACTCACAAATCCCAAAGGTGCACATGTCCCATAAGAGTGAATGCAAGAGTGCTCAACCAAGGCTACGATTATTCAAGACCAAACCCTCACCCCAAGCTCGACTAGCGCCACAATATCATAAAAAGAACTTTCTCAACCTTTTGAGTACCTTTGAGGACATGCATTCAAGATCATCAACACTAGGGCTATAAAATGTCTAATCCCAAATTCTACTCATTTTCAAGGCAACACTATCGAGGCAAGGCTTATAGTTTGCACAATAGAGCGTCAACCGCTCACCTATGCTAGCTAGGGCTAGTCCAAGGGCTCGCGACTAGGAACTCATTCCCAAGTTTTAGGCGCTCAAGCCGTAATCCATAAGGGAAGTGGAGTTCGACACTAGAGTTTCTCAATAAACAAGCATAGCCCAAATGAAGGCTCCCGTGCAAGGCACATGGGTCGTCCAAGAGTTATTTTAACAAGCACACATTGTAAATGAATGAATCCCGCACAAATGAAGAATGGAGGGAAAAACATATAGTCAAGTTTTAAGTGCTCCTTATTTCTTTTTGAAACGGCCTTTGGCCTACAAATGCTTTCGAGGGGGGACTTACCTCCCTAACCCCCGGCATTTGTATATTTGGAGCAAAACTTCTCATGATCATTGAGAGAGTTTTTAGTCGGGGCTTTGCCCTCTTTGACCGCAAACACATTTTTTTTTTTTTTTTTTTTTTTTTTTGTGACTCCACACTTAAAACTTGACAATATGTTCAAAAAGTGCATGGAATGTGCGGGAATCAATCATGAACAAAGCACTATGTTAGAGCACTCAAGTCACCAAAGAGCATTCAAACGGTCTAAGTTTTTCAAGATGATATTTTAAAAGTGTTTGCTAGCTTGATCAAAGGCGTTGCAATGAGAATACTTAAAAAGTTGGATAGACAATATATAGCCATGATATTGATTCTCAAGAATGTATGCTCAAAGGACTAGGTCGGTAAATGTGGCAAATAGGCTAGTTGTGATTTATAGGGATTTAGAGTTGAAAATCATAAGTCTTTGTGGTTAAAACACTCTCATGTTGGGACAATGTGCAAGTATGCGAGTGTCCATCTAGAAATGATATGTATGGCATGCAATAATGTGAACTATGCGCATCAAACCACTCCACACTTAATTCAAGCTTAGTCCCTAAGCGCAAAGAATGATAAAATAAAGGCAAAGGCGCATAGGAACTCCCCTCGTATGTAGACTCGGTGATAAGACTCTCGGGAGTGAGAAGTAACCTTGTGGTTGCAAATGTAGATCAAGACGGCGAATATGGGCATGGTGAGAACATGGAAATATATATCCTGTGGATTGAGCAACATAAATGGTAAACACCGTCAATATCATAGAAAATGTGACATACAACCAAAGGCAAATCAAGAGTATATCACACAAGATGGCATACATCATCCAAAATTGCGCCAAAAGGCGACTTAACATCCAAGTACATGATCTAAGCGAGAAAGCACCAAATGATAGACAAAAGTACGAGCAAAATGCAATGCAAGCTCAAGATGTAGCCTCATCGCCTCCTCGAGTGATGTCTCTAGTGGAATCTCCAACTCCCTCCTCTCTAGCAGAATCTGGTCGCTCAATAGTGGCACCAGTGTAGCGCGAGCCCTCTGGGAGTGACGTGCCCGCCTCCCCTGCTCTAGGAGCTGGCGTGGTAGGCAAGGGGGAGGCGCCACGTGGAGCAGAGAACTCTGGGACAGCAGGAGGGATGAAAGGAGCGCTGGGGCCACTGATGAAGGACTGGACTGTAGATCTGAGCCACTCCCACTCTCGGCTGGCTCTCGCATCAGACTCTCGGACGAAGTCCTCGAGGCGAGTCAATCCACTCCTCAAATCAGCCACGCCGCCCTTCAGGTCATCAATATCAGAGGTGATCCTCTGTCGCCACTCAGCTGAATCATCGGCGACATGAGGGGGAATCTCGGCAGCGGGCTCCACTGGGGGAAGCTCCTCAGCTGCGGGAGGAAGCTCCTCATCTGCGGAAGGGGGAGGAGGAGGCGAGCCAGGAGGCGAGGGAGCGGGTGAGGGGGTGAGGTGGGCAAGGCAATAGAGCGGGCGTTGTTGCTTGAAGGCTCTCCTCCGCGCAGCAGCGGCGGTCACAAGCTCCTCCACATGAGGCGACGGGTCACTGCTCCATGTCCTGCCGTCCCGCTTGACCATATGCATATTCTTCATCAAGTCTAAGTCAAGCTTGCTCCTAGAAGGGGCCTCACAACCCTCGTGGCCAAAGGTGAAGTTACACCTTTGGGCTATCAATGTAATCAAGGAGCCCCCTCCCATGCTCTTGTTCCTCGTACTCGGCTTTACAACGGCCTCAAACCGGTTTGCAAGAACCACTAGCCAATCAATGATCTCCCCGTGATCCATGGCAACCATGAGGTCCATATCCGGGAAAGTAACCTTCCTACCCTTCTCCGTCCTCGTATTAAAATCAATAGCAATGACGTGGTGCACAATCTTCCAAACCGGGTCAACGATCGCAGAAGAGTTATACGAGGACACGAACCACTCATTCCTACCGGATATCCTCTTCCAAAGCCTGGACTGGTCGTGCTCAGTGAATACCCGGGGCGATGCCGCAGGCGGTGGAAAACCAAGCCACTCTCGGATCGTACTCTCCCTGATCCGGAAATCTCTACCCCCCAAAACAAACTTCCAATAATAGTCTGAGGATCCATCCTCCCCCACTCTCTCCTTCACCGACTCAAACGAGCACAAGAACTCCTCAACTAATCTCTGGTAGGAGCCCGGATCATCACAAAATAGAAAGGGCAAACCATGTTGTGTGAGACGAGATTGTACCTCAATAGCTACCACTTCGTCGATGCTACGAAGCAAGCCCATGTCTAGGTACAATGTTGGGATGGCCTTCTTCCTCTTCGTAGTGATAGTGGTGTGACGAGTCCGGTGCTTCTCTTCCTTGAAGACCAAGGGGGCCGAGAACGGGTACGGGACCGGTATGGGCATCGGTCCCTCATAAGGCCCCTCATGAGGCTCAACCGGCACAATGGCCATGGAGGAAGGCGCAGCAGCAGGGCGCGGGGGTGCACTCGGTCTGGTAGGCGCTGGCGCCTTCTTCTTCGGCGCCGGTTTCCTCGGTTGAGGCGGTTTCTTCTTCGGAGGCGCAGGGGAAACCGGCACGGCTTCAATCTCTTCTTCTGACCCCGAGACATGGTCGGCTAACGAGGTCCTCAATAACCTCCTCTTGCGGGTAACTAGAGGTCTATCATCCTCGCCCTCTAGTGTGAAGTCGTCAATTTGCTCATCGAGCGAGGGCTCGTGAGCGATCTCTTTTCCCTTTGCTTTCGATTTGGAACTGGAGGAGGTACCGGCGCGACCCATGATGCACAACTGAGCCAAACTGAGCAAAAACTCAAAACTGCACTGAACTCTTGATCGAGTCGATCGACTGGGGTGAGACTTGTGGCTCAGTCGATCGACTGGGAGGGGAAAAACTGTCGGGGTTAGGGTCGAAATCGGGGTTTGTCCGGGAGGCTCTGGGATTCCGAATTGATGCTTGGGGATTGAAGGCGGACGGATGGGGAGTAGGTAGGCGGTCGGAGCGGGCGCTGAGATGGCCGGACGAGGGAGATCGGACGACGGCTTGGATTTCCGATCGGAAATCGAAGATGCGTGAGGGTGGCTGGCTGGGCGCTTGCTGGGCGGTGGACGGGCGCACGGATGGGCGGCGAATGGACGGCGAGCTGAGCGGAGGCCTGGAGTTGAGATTTGGTTGAGGGCTGGCGTCGGAGTCGATCGATTGGGAGGGTGAGGGTGCGACTGAAATGAAGTTCAAATGAGGAGATGGGTGAATTTGGATATGGAAAGCTCAGTCGATCGACTGGGGTCCCAGTCGATCGACTGCGTTAACATGAAATGTAAGGGCTCCTGAAACATCATTTAGTCGATCGACTGAGATGAAGCTTGCCTACCAGTCGATCGACTGGACACCAATTCCTGCAAAAATTATTTTCCACTTCTCGTCGAATCTCAACTCCACACTCAGAATTTTTACACACAAACAAGGATCAGTAATACTCAAAATATCACATATATTCAAGGCACACTCTTCTACGCAATCACTAGCACATAAACACACGATTTTCAAACAAACAAGCTAGGATCACACTCCACACTTAGAATGCCACCATCATCAAGAAATTTCATGCAAGCCTTATATCACGTCACACACACCTAGTTATGCATTTAGAATCATCCCAATCACCAAGCCACATGACAAGTTCACAGTTTGCATGCTACACATATATGAAAATTACTTGTGCATAGATAGACAACTCACAAACCGGGGTACCTCCCGTGAGGTGCCTAGTTTAACGTCTTGGCAAAGACCGAGCCGAATCTCTTCTCACTAAGAAACACACTTGAGGAGTCCATAGCTAGGATCCCTCCTCAAGCGGATAGAGGCTCTCTAAGGGTCGGTCAAATGGTGAGTCACATTTTTCTCATCCCGAACGCCTTCTCTATAATGCTTTAGTCTTTGCCCATTTGCCGTGAAGGTAGTCCCATCATTGTTGAGCAATTCCACGTGTCCATCCTCGTGAGGCTTGTGGACAATAAATGGACCACTCCACCGGCTTCTCAATTTTCCCGGGAATAACTTGAGCCTAGAATTGAAGAGTAAGACCTTCTCTCCCTTTTTGAACTCACGCCGAAAGATTTTCTTGTCGTGCCATTTCTTGGCCTTCTCTTTATAGATCCTAGCACTTTCGTAGGCTTCATTCCTTATCTCTTCCAACTCATGGAGTTGAAGCACCCTATTGTCTCCCGCCGTCTGCAAGTCCATATTTAACATCTTAATTGCCCACATCGCCTTGTATTCCAATTCCACCGGCAAGTGACATGGCTTCCCATAAATAAGGCGATAGGGAGACATTCCAATAGGGGTCTTGAATGCCGTACGATAGGCCCATAAAGCATCATCTAGCTTTGATGACCAATCCTTCCTTGAGCTTCCCACGGTTTTCTCCAAGATTGCCTTGATTTCTCTATTCGAAATTTCCACTTGCCCACTAGTTTGTGGGTGATAAGGAGTAGCAACCTTGTGACTAACTCCATATTTGCGAAGCAAGGCCTCAAAATGTTTTTCCTTGAAATGTGAACCGCCATCACTAATGACGGTCCTTGGAACTCCAAATCGAGGGAAAATAATCTTCTTGAAGAGCTTTGTGACCACCTTGGCATCACAAGTAGGGGAAGCGACGGCCTCAACCCATTTGGAGACATAATCAACCGCGACCAATATATATTGGTTCCCATACGAGGATGGGAAAGGACCCATATAATCTATGCCCCATACATCAAATATCTCGACCGGGAGGATGCTTTGTTGGGGCATTTCATGCCTTTTTGAGATGCTTCCCGTTCTTTGGCATTGATCGCAAGCTTTCACAAATTCGTAAGCATCACCAAAGAGAGTTGGCCAATAAAAACCGCTTTGTAGAACCTTGGACGCCGTCTTTGCTCCACTACCATGTCCTCCATATTGGGAAGAGTGACAATGGTGTAGAATATCTCTCATTTCCTCTTCGGCGACGCAAGTCCTATATAATCCATCCGCGCATAGCCTATACAAATAGGGTTCATCCCAATAATACCTCTTGGTCTCGGATAGGAACTTCCTCTTTTGATGGTGGTTCATATCGTGAGGAATGATCCCACAAACCACGAAGTTTACAAAGTCCGCGTACCATGGGAGGGCCTCCGCCTCAACTCTCATGAGTTGCTCTCCAATAAATGAGTCATTCACGGGTCTAGTATCCTCTTCAATCTCTTCATTTCCCTCTAGCCTTGATAGGTGGTCGGCTACCACATTTTCTACTCCCTTTTTATCTTTGATCTCGATATCAAACTCTTGGAGTAATAGAATCCATCTTATCAACCTTGGCTTGGAATCTTTCTTTGCCAAGAGGTACTTGATTGCCGCGTGGTCGGTGAATACTATAACCTTTGATCCCACTAGGTATGAACGAAACTTGTCAAAGGCATACACGATAGCAAGGAGCTCCTTCTCGGTTGTAGTGTAGTTCAATTGAGCTCCATTTAGCACTTTGCTTGTGTAGTGAATGGCATGAAGTTTCTTGTCCACCCTTTGCCCAAGAACCGCCCCAACGGCATAATCACTTGCGTCGCACATAAGCTCAAAGGGCAAGTCCCATCTAGGGGGTTGAATAATTGGAGCCGAAATCAATGCTTCTTTCAACTTCTTAAAGGCCAACAAGCAATCTTCATCAAACCGGAACTTGGTGTCATTGCATAGAAGGTTTGTTAAAGGCTTTGCAATCTTCGAGAAATCCTTGATAAATCTCCTATAAAACCCCGCGTGGCCTAGAAAACTCCTTATGCCCTTGACATCCTTTGGGGGTGGCAATTTTTCCATAACCTCTATCTTTGCTTTATCCACCTCAATTCCTCTTTTAGAGACCAAATGACCAAGAACTATCCCCTCCTGCACCATAAAATGACATTTTTCCCAATTAAGTACAAGGTTCGTCTCAATGCATCTTTTCAACACTTTAGCCAAATTAGCTAAACAATCATCAAAAGACGAACCATACACAGAAAAGTCATCCATGAATACTTCCATAATCTTTTCAATAAACTCGGAGAAAATAGCCATCATGCAACGTTGAAAGGTACCCGGCGCATTACATAGTCCAAAAGGCATTCGCCGATAGGCAAATGTTCCATAGGGACATGTAAAGGTGGTTTTCTCTTGATCTTGTGGATGTATAGGGATTTGGAAGAATCCGCTATATCCATCAAGATAGCAAAAATAGTCATGCTTAGCTAGTCTTTCCAACATTTGGTCAATGAAAGGGAGGGGAAAGTGATCTTTTCTAGTGGCTTGGTTTAGTTTCCTATAATCCACACACATACGCCACCCGGTTACCGTTCTTGTGGGGATTAGTTCATTTTTCTCATTTTTAACTACGGTCATCCCTCCCTTTTTGGGGACTACATGAATGGGGCTCACCCATTTAGAGTCCGCAACGGGGAAGATGATTCCCGCATCAAGCAATTTAAGAACCTCCTTTTTGACTACTTCCCCAACAATAGGATTCAACCTCCTAGCTCTCTCCCTAGATGGCATACTATCACTCTCTAAATTGATTTCATGCATGCACAAGTTTGGGCTTATTCCCTTCAAATCATCAATAGAGTAGCCAATAGCATCCTTATGTTCTCTAACCACATCAAGCAATTTAGAAGTCTCAACATCATTCAAAGAAGCATTCACAATGATAGGCAAGCTAGAATTTGGGCCTAAGAACTCATACCTTAGGCTTGTTGGTAGAGCTTTTAGCTCTACCGAACAAGACTCCTTACCTTTGTCGCTTAGAGTTCCTTCTTCGTTTTCTTCCTCCAAGATAGCCCAACAATTGGCAATGTCGGGAAGCTCATTATCAAGGTCAATTCCACTCATGTAAAGGTTAGGCACATCATACAATTCATATGCATCAACTAGGTCAAGATAATTACAAGTCATTGTAGGACTAGGACCTTTTTGTGCCTTTTCAAGATTAAACTCAATTTCCTCATCTCCTACTCTCATGGTGATTGACCCCTTAGTAGTATCAAATATAGCCCCCGCGGTGTAGAGGAAAGGCCTTCCCAAAAGAATGGGAATTTCATTGTCCTCTTCCATCTCTAACACCACAAAATCCCCCGGAATATAGAAATTCCCTACTCTAACCGGGACATCCTTAAGAACCCCCCTAGGGAATCTCGAGGAGCGGTCCGCGAGCCTTAGAATCATGTTAGTTGGTTTAGGCTCACCCATATTCAACTTTTTGCATAAAGAATAAGGCATCAACGATATACTTGCACCCAAATCACACATAGCACGTTCAATCTTAATATCATTAATAAAGCATGAAATGGAGAAGCTACCGGGATCCTCAAGCTTTGGGGGCATGCGGGTACTGTAGCAGGTCCAGTCGATCGACTGGCGTTGGCTGATGTCCCAGTCGATCGACTGGAGGAAGAAAAGTCCTTTGGTAAGCAGGTTCTCAGTCGATCGACTGATACAGGGTAGGCTCCCAGTCGATCGACTGAGGGAACTCAATTTGCAGCACCTCCTGTTAGTCCGTTTAGTCGATCGACTGGATCAGGGGAGCTTCCCAGTCGATCGACTGATGGTCACGTGATCTGCATGCTCTGGGCAGGGGACTCTTCAGTCGATCGACTGAATGGGTCAGTCGATCGACTGGCGCTGATCGATTTGCAACACCTCCTGTTAGTCTGTTTAGTCGATCGACTGGAGCAGGGGAGCTTCCCAGTCGATCGACTGAAGACCAAATACTGCCACTTTTTGCTCTAAAACACCGATTTTTCCCGAGTTTTCTTCCAATGGCTCTTGACACATAGACATCTTGCTTTGCACCTGAAACGCACGAAAAGGAGATCAAATGACATCTAATAGTAGTCGGAATCGAACTAAAGCTATAGTGAAAATGGGCATTTAACGAGTCGAAAGCTCGACTCATCAACACTCCACACTTAAGCTTTGCTCGTCCCGAACAAAGTATGCAAATATGCCAAGGAAGTGCAAATGTCGATATGCTAGTGGTGCTATGTTTTTCGTGCATTTGCCTCACTAGATCTCACAAGGTCTCGATCTTCATTTCTAAACATGTTATTTGAAAGGTAAATGACAAGCATGTACAACCTACCTAGCTCCTTTTCGTAGGCGTTACGAATGCATTTAGCGCATGCATTAAGCCTTTAAACCCCTAGGCTACCCCAGTGGACGAGTTATAGTCTCGTGAGAGTTTTCAGAAAAGGGAATACTCACAAATCCCACGAATGTACATGTCCCATAAGAGTGAATGCAAGAGTGCTCAACCAAGGCTACGATAATTCAAGACTAATCCCTCACCCCAAGCTAGACTAGTGCCGCAATATCATAGAAAGAATTTTCTCAACCTTTTGAGTACCTTTGGGGACGTGCATTTAAGATTGTCAACACTAGGGCTATAGAATGTCTCACCCCGAATTCTACTCACTCTCAAGGCAACACCACCGAAGCAAGGCTTATAGCTTGCACAATAGAGCGTCAACCGCTCGCCTATGCTAGCTAGGGCTAGTCCAAGGGCTCGCGACAAGGAGCTCATTCCCAAGTTTTAGGCGCTCAAGCCGTAATCCATAAGGGAAGTGGAGTTCGACACTAGAGTTTCTTAGTAAACAAGCATAGACCAAATGATAGCTCTCGTGCAAGCACATGGATCGTCCAGAAGTCATTCTAACAAGCACACAATGCAAATGAGTGAATCCCGCACAAATGAAGAATGGAAGGAAAAACATATGGTCAAGTTTTAAGTGCTTCTTATTTCTTTTTGAAACGGCTTTTGGCTCACAAATGCTTTCGAGGGGGGACTTACCTCCCTAACCCCCGGCATTTGTGTAATGGGAGCAAAACTTCTCATGATCATTGAGAGAGTTTTTAGTCGGGGCTTTGCCCTCTTTAACCGCAAAAATGTTTTTTTTTTTTTTTTTTTTTTTTTTTTTTTTGAAATCACTCCACATTTAAAACTTGACAATATGTTTCAAAAACAGGTGTATGGAATGTGCGGGAATCAATCATGAACAAAGCACTATGTTAGAGCACTCAAGTCACCAAAGAGCATTCAAGTGGTCTAAGTTTTTCACGATGATACTTGAAAGTGTTTGCTAGCATGATCCAAGGTGTTGCAACGAGAGTGCTTAAAAAGATGGATAGACAAGACATAGCCATGATGTTGATTCCCAAGAATGCATGCTCAAAGGACTAGGTCGGTAATTGAGGCAAATAGTCTAGTTGTGATTTATAGGGATTTAGAGTTGAAAATCACAAGCCTTTGTGGTTAAAACACTCTAATGTTGGGACAATGTGCAAAGATGCAATTGTCTATCTAGAAATGATATGTATAGCATGCAATCATGTGAACTATGCGCATCAAACCACTCCACATTTAAAACTTGACAATATGTTTCAAAAACAGGGAATTTAGGGTTTTCGGCGGTTTGGTCGACTGAAGAAGAAGGAAAGAAAATGAAGTTTAGATAACAGATGTTCAGTCGATCGACTGAGAGCCCAGTCGATCGACTGAGAATGCTCATAAAACAAGGGCTCCTGAAACAACATTTAGTCGATCGACTGAGATGAAGCTTGCCTCCAGTCGATCGACTGAGAACGAATTCCCTCTTCCAAATGAATCCCGACTCCAAATGAATCCCGACTCCACACTCTGAATTTTTACTCAAAATCAAGTGGACACCACTCAAAATATCACATATATTCAAGGCCCGCTCTTCTATGCAATCACTAGCACGTAAACATACGATTTTCAGACAAACAAGCTAGGATCACACTCCACACTTAGAATGCCACCGTCATCAAGAAATTTCATGCAAGCCTTATATCATGCCACACACACCGAGTCATGCATTTAGAATCATCCCAATCACCAAGCCACATGACAAGTTCACAATTTGCATGCTACACATATATGAAAATTACTTGTGCATAGATAGACAACTCACAAACCGGGGTACCTCCCGTGAGGTGCCTAGTTTAACGTCTTGGCAAAGACCGAGCCGAATCTCTTCTCACTAAGAAACACACTTGAGGAGTCCATAGCTAGGATCCCTCCTCAAGCGGATAGAGGCTCTCTAAGGGTCGGTTAAAGAGTAGGTCACATTTTGCTCATCCCGAACTTCTTCTCTATAATGCTTTAGCCTTTGCCCATTTGCCGTGAAGGTAGTCCCATCGTTGTTGAGCAATTCCACGTGTCCATCCTCGTGAGGCTTGTGGACAATAAATGGACCACTCCACCGGCTTCTCAATTTTCCCGGGAATAACTTGAGCCTAGAATTGAAGAGTAAGACCTTCTCTCCCTTTTTGAACTCACGCCGAAAGATTTTCTTGTCGTGCCATTTCTTGGTCTTCTCTTTATAGATCCTAGCACTTTCGTAGGCTTCATTCCTTATCTCTTCCAACTCATGGAGTTGAAGCACCCTATTGTCTCCCGCCGTTTGCAAGTCCATATTTAGCATCTTAATTGCCCACATCGCCTTGTATTCCAATTCCACCGGCAAGTGGCATGGCTTCCCATAAATAAGGCGATAGGGAGACATTCCAATAGGGGTTTTGAATGCCGTACGATAGGCCCATAAAGCGTCATCTAGCTTCGATGACCAATCCTTCCTTGAGCTTCCCACGGTTTTCTCCAAGATTGCCTTGATTTCTCTATTCGAAATTTCCACTTGCCCACTAGTTTGTGGGTGATAAGGCGTAGCAACCTTGTGACTAACTCCATATTTGCGAAGCAAGGCCTCAAAATGTTTTTCCTTGAAATGTGAACCGCCATCACTAATGACGGTCCTTGGAACTCCAAATCTAGGGAAAATAATCTTCTTGAAGAGCTTCGTGACCACCTTGGCATCACAAGTAGGGGAAGCGACGGCCTCAACCCATTTGGAGACGTAATCAACCGCGACCAATATGTATTGGTTCCCATATGAGGATGGGAAGGGACCCATATAGTCTATGCCCCATACATCAAATATCTCGACCGGGAGGATGCTTTGTTGGGGCATTTCATGCCTTTTTGAGATGCTTCCCGTTCTTTGGCATTGATCGCAAGCTTTCACAAATTCGTAAGCATCACCAAAGAGAGTTGGCCAATAAAAGCCGCTTTGTAGAACTTTGGACGCCGTCTTTGCTCCACTACCATGTCCTCCATATTGGGAAGAGTGACAATGGTAAAGAATATCTCTCATTTCTTCTTCGGCGACGCAAGTTCTATATAATCCATCCGCACATAGCCTATATAGATAAGGTTCATCCCAATAGTACCTCTTGGTCTCGGATAGGAACTTCCTCTTCTGATGGTGGTTCATCTCGTGAGGAATAATCCCACAAACCACGAAGTTTACAAAGTCCGCGTACCATGGGAGGGCCTCCGCCTCAACTCTCATGAGTTGCTCTCCAATAAATGAGTCATTCACGGGTCTAGTATCCTCTTCAATCTCTTCATTTTCCTCTAGCCTTGATAGGTGGTCGGCTACCACATTTTCTACTCCCTTTTTATCTTTGATCTCGATATCAAACTCTTGGAGCAATAGAATCCATCTTATCAATCTTGGCTTGGAATCTTTCTTTGCCAAGAGGTACTTGATTGCCGCGTGGTCGGTGAATACTATAACCTTTGATCCCACTAGGTATGAACGAAACTTGTCGAAGGCATACACGATAGCAAGGAGCTCCTTCTCGGTTGTAGTGTAGTTCAATTGAGCTCCGTTTAGCACTTTGCTTGTGTAGTGAATGGCATGAAGTTTCTTGTCCACCCTTTGTCCAAGAACCGCTCCAACGGCATAATCACTTGCGTCGCACATAAGCTCAAAGGGCATGTCCCATCTAGGGGGTTGAATAATTGGAGCCGAAATCAATGCTTCTTTCAACTTCTCGAAGGCCACCAAGCACTCTTCATCAAACCGAAACTTGGTGTCATTGCATAGAAGGTTGGTTAAAGGCTTTGCAATCTTCGAGAAATCCTTGATAAATCTCCTATAAAACCCCGCATGGCCTAGAAAACTCCTTATGCCTTTCACGTCCTTTGGGGGTGGCAATTTTTCCATAACCTCTATCTTTGCTTTATCCACCTCAATTCCTCTTTTAGAGACCAAATGACCAAGAACTATCCCCTCCTGCACCATAAAATGACATTTTTCCCAATTAAGTACAAGGTTCGTCTCAATACATCTTTTCAACACTTTAGCCAAATTAGCTAAACAATCATCAAAAGACGAACCATACACAGAAAAGTCATCCATGAATACTTCCATAATCTTTTCAATGAACTCGGAGAAGATAGCCATCATGCAACGTTGAAAGGTACCCGGCGCATTACATAGTCCAAAAGGCATTCGCCGATAGGCAAATGTTCCATAGGGACATGTAAAGGTGGTTTTCTCTTGATCTTGTGGATGTATAGGGATTTGGAAGAATCCGCTATATCCATCAAGATAGCAAAAATAGTCATGCTTAGCTAGTCTTTCCAACATTTGGTCAATGAAAGGGAGGGGAAAGTGATCTTTTCTAGTGGCTTGGTTTAGTTTCCTATAATCCACACACATACGCCACCCGGTTACCGTTCTTGTGGGGATTAGTTCATTTTTCTCATTTTTAACTACGGTCATCCCTCCCTTTTTGGGGACTACATGAATGGGGCTCACCCATTTAGAGTCCGCAACGGGGAAGATGATTCCCGCATCAAGCAATTTAAGAACCTCCTTTTTGACTACTTCCCCAACAATAGGATTCAACCTCCTAGCTCTCTCCCTAGATGGCATACTATCGCTCTCTAAATTGATTTCATGCATGCACAAGTTTGGGCTTATTCCCTTCAAATCATCAATAGAGTAGCCAATAGCATCCTTATGTTCTCTAACCACATCAAGCAATTTAGAAGTCTCAACATCATTCAAAGAAGCATTCACAATGATAGGCAAGCTAGAATTTGGGCCTAAGAACTCATACCTTAGGCTTGTTGGTAGAGCTTTTAGCTCTACCGAACAAGACTCCTTACCTTTGTCGCTTAGAGTTCCTTCTTCGTTTTCTTCCTCCAAGATAGCCCAACAATTGGCAATGTCGGGAAGCTCATTATCAAGGTCAATTCCACTCATGTAGAGGTTAGGCACATCATACAATTCATATGCATCGACTAGGTCAAGATAATTACAAGTCATTGTAGGACTAGGGCCTTTTTGTGCCTTTTCAAGATTAAACTCAATTTCCTCATCTCCTACTCTCATGGTGATTGACCCCTTAGTAGTATCAAATATAGCCCCCGCGGTGTAGAGGAAAGGCCTTCCCAAAAGAATGGGAATTTCATTGTCCTCTTCCATCTCTAACACCACAAAATCCCCCGGAATATAGAAATTCCCTACTCTAACCGGGACATCCTTAAGAACCCCCCTAGGGAATCTTGAGGAGCGGTCCGCGAGCCTTAGAATCATGTTAGTTGGTTTAGGCTCACCCATATTCAACTTTTTGCATAAAGAATAAGGCATCAACGATATACTTGCACCCAAATCACACATAGCACGTTCAATCTTAATATCATTAATAAAGCATGAAATGGAGAAGCTACCGGGATCCTCAAGCTTTGGGGGCATGCGCGGTTGGAGTATGGCACTACATTCGCCATTGAGAGACACCGTGTCAACATCCTCGATTGTTCTCCTGCAAGTAATAACATCTTTTAGAAATCGTGCATAAGATGGAGCTTGAGTTATTACCTCGGTGAAGGGCATTGTGACATAGAGCTTCCTCATCATCTCGGCAAACTTGGAGAATTGCTTGTCATTGCTCTTCTTCTTTAGCCTTTGGGGAAATGGAATAGGGGGAGTGTATACTCTAGGTTCGTCTTTCTCCTTTTCCACTTCACCCTCTTTCTCAACTTGAGGGTTAGGAACCTCTTCCTCTAACTCTTCGATTTCGGCACTAGCTTGGCCTCTTAGATCAAAGGAGACTTTCTTCTTCTTTGGTAGCTCTCCCTCTAGCTCTTTCCCGCTTCTCAAAGTAACCGCATTACAATGCTCCCTTTGTCCTTGCTCGGGTCTAGCCGGTAATTTACCTTGTGCCCTTGTAGAGGATTCGGCTTGTTGAGCAATTTGAGTTTCTAGCATTTTGTTGTGGATTTCTAGCCTTTGATTCGATTGCTTAACCTCATTCAACTCTTGCCTCATCTCATTTTGGTTTGCTAGGAGCTTTGCAAACATTGCCTCAACACTAGATAGTTCACTAGAGGGTTGTGGAGGAGTTTCAACTTGTTGGTAGGGTCTTTGAGCTTGAGCTTGATATTGTTGCCCTTGGTTTTGATTCCTTTGAAGCAAAGCCGGTCCTTGACTTTGATATTGGTTCCTAGGTTGGAATGCTTGATTCGGTTGAGTAGGCTTAGGACCAAATCCGGGAGGTGTGGATCCAAAGTCGGGACGAGTGGGGTTAGTGGTCTTGTAGGAGAAATTGGGGTGATTTCTCCATCCCGAAGAGAACTTTGGTGTAGTGTAGTTCGCTTGAGAGCCTTGCCCTTGGTTTGCATTCCCTCCATAGTCTCTTCCTTGGTTTCCTCCCACAAAATTCACCTCTCCATAGCCTTGCCCTTGCACATCCCTTTGCACCAAGGGGCAAGAAACGGTCTCATGCTCGTAGACCTCACAAATATCACACCCTTGCTTTGCCGAAGATTCCCTTTCCGGGTGTTTCAACTTGAAGACTTCATCCGAGAGGCTATCAAAGTCCTTCCTCAAAGCATCATAATCACTTGTGCTCACCGCTTTAACCTCATGCCTTTCATGTCTTCTTCTCGGGTTTCCTCTTTCGCTTCCCCACATGAAGTAGTTTTTCGTTATCTTCTCTATCACCGCATATCCTTCATGCGGTTCTAGTTCCATAATAGCTCCTCCCGAGGCGGTGTCAAGTGCAAGTCGAGAGGCACCATCGACACCGTGGTAGAAGGTGTGGAAGACTTGGAGATCATCGAGGTTGTGGTGAGGGCAAAGCCTTTGGTATTCCTTGTATCTCTCCCATGCTTCATAGAGGTTCTCCCCATCCAATTGTGAGAAATTTGTAATTTGACTCCTATAGAAAGCCGTCTTGGAGGGAGGAAAGTATTTGTTCAAGAAAGCCACGGCGAGCTCCTCCCAAGTCGTGAAGCTATCGGGAGTTTGACTCCTCAACCAATCCTTTGCTCTTCCCGTGAGGGAGAAAGGGAAGAGTCTTAGGAGCTTAGCGTCTTCCGAGAACCCATTGATCTTGAAGGTGGAACACACTTCAAGAAATGTTGTCAAGTGAGAATTAGGGTCTTCATTGTCCCTCCCCGAGAATTGGTTAGATTGAACCATTTGAATAGTGGACGTCTTCAAGTCAAAATCTCGGTTATCAACCGTTGGTACGAGGATTGGGGAACGATATCCATAGGCCGTAGGGGTAGCATAATCCTTGAGAACCCTTCTAGCTTGAGGGACTTGTGGTAGGTGACCTTGGGGAGGTGGAGGTGGAGGAGGGAGTCTATTGTCTCTATCACCCATGCCTTGAGCGATGGTTTCTTGATTTCCTTGAGTGTTGGAGGCTTGTCCTTTGTCTTTAGTCTTACTCCTTGTAACGGGAAGATTAACTAGCTCTCTAATAGGTTGGTTCAAATCCCTATCCACTATTTGAGAAAGTCTCTTGGTCTTTGGTGGCATAAAAGAAGTGAACCTATGAGAGAAGCCAATTAAATCAAGTGAGCGTAGTGAATAAGTTCAAGAAATGCAAGTAACAAGTAGAATAAAGAAAAACATGGAATAGTCGGAGCACTAAATGATTTTCCTAGGGGTAATCTAGCTATTGCTCCCCGGCAACGGCGCCATTTTGACGTTGTAGTATTTTAGCAATTCAATTAGTCAAAAACAATTTGTAATTCAACCGGTAAGACCGGTGTCGAACCCAAGGGAGCAAACGGATTACACGCTAGTTCTATCAAGTTTTCTTACTCGGCTAATTCCTAAAATTCAAGTGTGGTTGAGTTATCAATGATTCAAAACAAGAATGAAATGGTTTTTAGGGGATTGAATTCAATTAGAAGCGAGTTTCGAGGGATTAATCCCCTCCTTGGCAATTTCCCAATGATCATGCATACAAGAGTTTAATTAATTATGAGTTGATAGGTTTCAAACCTAGCTTAAACTAGAATCGAACAAACCATGCATGTTTAAACCTAGTCAAGCCATCTTAGCTAGGATCTCACTAATTAAAGAGTATTGATCCACTACATAGCATTTACTCTCATAAATGCCACATGCATAAAGTTCTAGTTCACCTCTCACCATGCATTTACTCTCATAAATGTTGGTTAAGTTCATTTTGACTACATCCAAACCATCACTAAGCTCTTTCAATACTTAGATCATAGTTCAAACATAAACATGTCACTTGGGCATTTTATCAAACACTTAGAGACATGTCTAACATGAAGAGCATAGTAAAATGAAATCAACTTCAATAAATCCATTCAAATGTGTATACAATGATCATTGAGTACCAAGGAGGTTCATAGAACCCTCAAAACACAAGGGGGACTACTCACACATCAAGTAAGACAACATGATGTGTGGGTTTTTAGCAAAAATCTAAGAGAAAGGAAGAGGGAAAAGAGTAGGATTGATGATCCTAATAAACTCCCTTGATCTTCAATCCTCCTTGATTAGATGATGTTCAAACCCTTGATTTAGCTCACTTCCTTTTGTGTTTTCTCCAGAAAAATCCAAGATCCTAGGTCAACTTTGTCTCTTTCTATTTATAGCCTCGTAAAAGATTCGGTACTGTAGCAGGTCCAGTCGATCGACTGGCGTTGGCTGATGTCCCAGTCGATCGACTGGAGGAAGAAAAGTCCTTTGGTAAGCAGGTTCTCAGTCGATCGACTGATACAGGGTAGGCTCCCAGTCGATCGACTGAGGGAACTCAATTTGCAGCACCTCCTGTTAGTCCGTTTAGTCGATCGACTGGATCAGGGGAGCTTCCCAGTCGATCGACTGATGGTCACGTGATCTGCATGCTCTGGGCAGGGGACTCTTCAGTCGATCGACTGAATGGGTCAGTCGATCGACTGGCGCTGATCGATTTGCAACACCTCCTGTTAGTCTGTTTAGTCGATCGACTGGAGCAGGGGAGCTTCCCAGTCGATCGACTGAAGACCAAATACTGCCACTTTTTGCTCTAAAACACCGATTTTTCCCGAGTTTTCTTCCAATGGCTCTTGACACATAGACATCTTGCTTTGCACCTGAAACGCACGAAAAGGAGATCAAATGACATCTAATAGTAGTCGGAATCGAACTAAAGCTATAGTGAAAATGGGCATTTAACGAGTCGAAAGCTCGACTCATCAGAGTATGGCGCTACATTCGCCATTGAGAGACACCGTGTCAACATCCTCGATTGTTCTCCTGCACGTAATAACATCTTTTAGAAATCGTGCATATGATGGAGCTTGAGTTATTACCTCGGTGAAGGGCATTGTGACATAGAGCTTCCTCATCATCTCGGCAAACTTGGAGAATTGCTTGTCATTGCTCTTCTTCTTTAGCCTTTGGGGAAATGGAATAGGAGGAGTGTATACTCTAGGTTCGTCTTTCTCCTTTTCCACTTCACCATCTTTCTCAACTTGAGGGTTAGGAACCTCTTCATCTAACTCTTCAATTTCGGCACTAGCTTGGCCTCTTAGATCAAAGGAGACTTTCTTCTTCTTTGGTAGCTCTCCCTCTAGCTCTTTCCCGCTTCTCAAAGTAACCGCATTACAATGCTCCCTTTGTCCTTGCTCGGGTCTAGCCGGTAATTTACCTTGTGCCCTTGTAGAGGATTCGGCTTGTTGAGCAATTTGAGTTTCTAGCATTTTGTTGTGGATTTCTAGCCTTTGATTCGATTGCTTAACCTCGTTCAACTCTTGCCTCATCTCATTTTGGTTTGCTAGGAGCTTTGCAAACATTGCCTCAACACTAGATAGTTCACTAGAGGGTTGTGGAGGAGCTTCAACTTGTTGGTAGGGTCTTTGAGCTTGAGCTTGATATTGTTGCCCTTGGTTTTGATTCCTTTGAAGCAAAGCCGGTCCTTGACTTTGATATTGGTTCCTAGGTTGGAATGCTTGATTCGGTTGAGTAGGCTTAGGACCAAATCCGGGAGGTGTGGATCCAAAGTCGGGACGAGTGGGGTTAGTGGTCTTGTAGGAGAAATTGGGGTGATTTCTCCATCCCGAAGAGAACTTTGGTGTAGTGTAGTTCGCTTGAGAGCCTTGCCCTTGGTTGGCATTCCCTCCATAGTCTCTTCCTTGGGTTCCTCCCACAAAATTCACCTCTCCATAGCCTTGCCCTTGCACATCCCTTTGCACCAAGGGGCAAGAAACGGTCTCATGCTCGTAGACCTCACAAATATCACACCCTTGCTTTGTCGAAGATTCTCTTTCCGGGTGCTTCAACTTGAAGACTTCATCCGAGAGGCTATCAAAGTCTTTCCTCAAAGCATCATAATCACTTGTGCTCACCGCTTTAACCTCATGCCTTTCATGTCTTCTTCTCGGGTTTCCTCTTTCGCTTCCCCACATGAAGTAGTTTTTCGTTATTTTCTCTATCACCGCATATCCTTCATGCGGTTCTAGTTCCATAATAGCTCCTCCCGAGGCGGTGTCAAGTGCAAGTCGAGAGGCACCATCGACACCGTGGTAGAAGGTGTGGAAGACTTGGAGATCATCGAGGTTGTGGTGAGGGCAAAGCCTTTGGTATTCCTTGTATCTCTCCCATGCTTCATAGAGGTTCTCCCCATCCAATTGTGAGAAATTTGTAATTTGACTTCTATAGAAAGCCGTCTTGGAGGGAGGGAAGTATTTGTTCAAGAAAGCCACGGCGAGCTCCTCCCAAGTCGTGAAGCTATCGGGAGTTTGACTCCTCAACCAATCCTTTGCTCTTCCCGTGAGGGAGAAAGGGAAGAGTCTTAGGAGCTTAGCGTCTTCCGAGAACCCATTGATCTTGAAGGTGGAACACACTTCAAGAAATGTTGTCAAGTGAGAATTAGGGTCTTCATTGTCCCTCCCCGAGAATTGGTTAGATTGAACCATTTGAATAGTGGACGTCTTCAAGTCAAAATCTCGGTTATCAACAGTTGGTACGAGGATTGGGGAACGATATCCATAGGCCGTAGGAGTAGCATAATCCTTGAGAACCCTTCTAGCTTGAGGGACTTGTGGTAGGTGACCTTGGGGAGGTGGAGGTGGAGGAGGGAGTCTATTGTCTCTATCTCCCATGTCTAGGGTGGTGGTCTCTTGATTTCCTTGAGTGTTGGAGGTTTGTCCTTTGTCTTTGGTCTTACTCCTTGTAACGGGAAGATTAACTAGCCCTCTAATAGGTTGGCTCAAATCTCTATCCACTATTTGAGAAAGTCTCTTGGTCTTTGGTGGCATAAAAGAAGTGAACCTATGAGAGAAGCCAATTAAATCAAGTGAGCGTAGTGAATAAGTTCAAGAAATGCAAGTAACAAGTAGAATAAAGAAAAACATGGAATAGTCGGAGCACTAAATGATTTTCCTAGGGGTAATCTAGCTATTGCTCCCCGGCAACGGCGCCATTTTGACGTTGTAATTTTCTTAAGCAATTCAATTAGTCAAAAACAATTTGTAATTCAACCGGTAAGACCGGTGTCGAACCCAAGGGAGCAAACGGATTACACGCTAGTTCTATCAAGTTTTCTTACTCGGCTAATTCCTAAAATTCAAGTGTGGTTGAGTTATCAATGATTCAAAACAAGAATGAAATGGTTTTTAGGGGATTGAATTCAATTAAAAGCGAGTTTCGAGGGATTAATCCCCTCCTTGGCAATTTCCCAATGATCATGCATACAAGAGTTTAATTAATTATGAGTTGATAGGTTTCAAACCTAGCTTAAACTAGAATCGAACAAACCATGCATGTTTAAACCTAGTCAAGCCATCTTAGCTAGGATCTCACTAATTAAGGAGTATTGATCCACTACATAGCATTCACTCTCATAAACGCCACATGCATAAAGTTCTAGTTCACCTCTCACCATGCATTTACTCTCATAAATGTTGGTTAAGTTCATTTTGACTACGTCCAAACCATCACTAAGCTCTTTCAATACTTAGATCATAGTTCTAACATAAACATGTCACTTGGGCATTTTATCAAACACTTAGAGACATGTCTAACATGAAGAGCATAGTAAAATGAAATCAACTTCAATAAATCCATTCAAATGTGTATACAATGATCATTGAGTACCAAGGAGGTTCATAGAACCCTCAAAACACAAGGGGGACTACTCACACATCAAGTAAGACAACATGATGTGTGGGTTTTTAGCAAAAATCTAAGAGAAAGGAAGAGGGAAAAGAGTAGGATTGATGATCCTAATAAACTCCCTTGATCTTCAATCCTCCTTGATTAGATGATGTTCAAACCCTTGATTTAGCTCACTTCCTTTTGTCTTTTCTCCAGAAAAATCCAAGATGCTAGGTCAACTTTGCCTCTTTCTATTTATAGCTTCGGAAAAGATTCGGTACTGTAGCAGTCCAGTCGATCGACTGGAGTTGGGCTGTTGGCCCAGTCGATCGACTGGAGGTAGATGAGTTGCTTGGAAAGTGGATTCTCAGTCGATCGACTGGAGCAGGGGAGCTTCCCAGTCGATCGACTGGAATAACTTGATTTGCAGCCCCTCCTGAGAGTCCATTTAGTCGATCGACTGAGGTCCAGTCGATCGACTGATGGTCACGTGATCTGCATGCTCTGGGCAGGGGACTCTTCAGTCGATCGACTGAATGGGTCAGTCGGTCGACTGGCGCTGGTCGATTTGCAACACCTCCTGTTAGTCTGTTTAGTCGATCGACTGGAGCAGGGGGGCTTCCCAGTCGATCGACTGAAGACCAAATACTGCCACTTTTTGCTCTAAAACACTGATTTTCCCCGGGCTTTCTTCCAATGGCTCTTGACACAGAGACATCTTGCTTTGCACCTGAAACGCACGAAAAGGAGATCAAATGACCTCTAATAGTAGTCGGAATCAAACTAAAGCTATAGTGAAAATGGGCATTTAATGAGTCGAAAGCTCGACTCATCACCTATCTACATATTCTGTCGGTCATTTTTATAGTGTGTGTGTGTGCTTTCGTTTTGCTATCAAGTTACTATAGAACTTCATCTAACAGCAATCGCATTACTTGTAGATGAGCTCATTGTCAATGCTACCTACATTGGCACCCCTGGAAAGGGATTCTTGCTGCTGACGAGTCTACTGGCACTATTGGTAAACGTTTGTACAGCATTAATGTAGAAAACAATGAGGCAAACAGGAGGGCTCTCCGTGAGCTTCTTTTCTGCACTCCTGGTGCTTAAGATTGTTTGAGTGGAGTTATTCTATTCGAGGAGACCCTTTACCAGAAAACTGCTGCTGGTATGGTTTTATGATCATAACTTTTATGCCAATTAATGTTGCTATAGTCAGTTGCTTAGAACACTTAATTCCCTGAATCTTTGTACTTCAAAAAAAAAAATCCAGTATTGTGCTGGCTTTTTATTTTCATATTGTTTTAATGTGCCTTGGTTGTTTCATTTGTGTAGGTAAAGCCTTTTGTAGACGTCATGAAGGAAGCTGGAGTCCTTCCTGGAATTAAGGTTGACAAGGGTACCGTCGAGTTAGCTGGAACTGACGGTGAAACCACTACCCAGGGTCTTGACGGTCTTGCCCAGAGGTGCCAAAAGTACTACTAGGCTGGCGCTCGCTTTGCCAAGTGGCGTGCAGTGCTTAAGATTGGTCCTAACGAGCCATCAATGAGAATGCCAATGGTTTGGCACGATATGCCATCATCTGCCAGGAGAATGGCCTTGCCCCAATTGTTGAGCCTGAAATTTTGGTTGATGGATCCCATGACATCAACAAATGTGCTGACGTAACCGAGAGCGTGTTCTTGCTGCTTGCTACAAGGCATTAAATGACCACCATGTGCTCCTCGAGGGAACCTTGTTGAAGCCCAACATGGTCACACCCGGTTCTGATGCCCCAAAGGCCACTCCTGAAGTGATTGCTGAGTACACTGTCCATGCTTTGCAGAGGACCATGCATGCCCCCAGCTGTTCCAGCTGTTGTCTTCTTGTCTGGTGGACAGAGCGAGGAAGAGGCCACACGCAACCTCAATGCCATGAATCAACTCAAGACCAAGAAGCCATGGTCGCTTTCCTTCTCGTTTGGTCGAGCTCTTCAGCATAGTACCCTCAAGGCCTGGTCTGGAAAGGAAGAAAATGTGGCCAAGGCACAGGCTGCGCATTCCTCACCAGGTGCAAGGCAAACTCTCAGGCGACTCTGGGAACCTACAAGGGTGATGCTGAGCTCAGTGAGGGTGCTGCTGAGAGCCTCCATGTCAAAGATTACAAGTACTGAGCATGGAGTTTTGTTACCGCACTCTCGGCAAGTAGGTTCATAATTTTCAGAGCTTAGACAATTGGATAGCAATTCCAACTTCAATAAGCTTAAAGAGTATTGAGTTCCTTTATCAATTAATTATTCCAAGACATTTTCAGTTGTTTTGCTAACATTTCTTGTTGATGAACTGGCAGATCATCCTTCTGAAATCTAATTATATAAGAACTTACACACAGTTGTACTTGGGTTTACCTTGTGAAATCCCCAAACTCCAACAAACAGAATCCGGTTGAAACGTATATGGTATACTTTTTGTCTGTCCTGAGTCTGGTCCTTCCCCATTAGTTTGCCCAATTCAAAATTTCAACTTTAGGGTTGTCCTTGTGCTTGGTTAAAAACTATAAACGACTCTGGAATGATCCAAGCAATCAGTTAGCATGAACATGGCACCGAGACTGAGAGGGCCTCTCAAACTGGCAGACTATTGTCCAGTATCTAGTCATGTCAACTCCCACTGCCCTCATTAGACAGCCACACACACACTCTTAAGTCTTATCTCCAATTCTCACTTTGGTGCACACAGCCACTGGGCCAGAATATACTTATAATTCAAGAACAACTGATAGTAGTTACGTATCTGAATCTCTTAAAAATTGTAGAAAATAGAGTCTGAATACAGCCAAGTTAATAATAACTTGTAAATAAAGCAATGTCAGATCCTTGCTGAAACTGAAACAAGTACGTACACAACAATAAACAAGTCTATGCATGCCTCTCTGCAAACCCCAATATTAATTCATCATCACACAATTATTTACAGTAACCTAAGAGGCTAAGAATAAACAGTCAGATTAAAAATTAAACTGAAATACCATAAAATCCTTAAATTGCTCAGTTTTGGTGATTTTCATCATCAGCATTGTTCAGCTTCAGCCCAAAGCTGCTACCATCATCCCAGCATACACCATTATTATTATTATTACTACCATCACTCATCATGAATCTAAACCCATTAATCTCATGATTATGATTGTTGTAAAGAGATAGAGGATCTCTCATTACCACACTGCTGCACTCAGCCGGCTTCAGCTGATCACATCTTGGAGGACTTGAAAATGGGATTTGCTGCATGTGGGTTGCTAATGAAGCCCTAGATGATGATGAATTGGCTGCTGCTGTGAAGAATTGTTGTAGTGTTTCCATTAACGCAGCGTCTCGTGCCTTCATCCAAGCTATTTCACTTGCCCAATACTTGTGCTCTTTTTCCAACCTCTCTTCAGCTTGTTTTCTCCACTCCTCTTCTCTCAAAACTCTCTCTTTTTCATTTTGCTCAACTTTCTCCAACACTCTCTCCATGCAAAGCTGCTGTTGCTCCATCAAGCTCTTCATCTGAATGTCTACAAAATCCTTGATCTTCATTTTCATCTTGTTCTTGTTGATCTTATGATCCTGCCCTCCTCCTCTCTTGTTGTTGTCTTCGGACGAGGAGGAGGATGTGAAGTGAGATGAGCTGTACTGGTTGGATAGGCTGAGGCAGCGATGATCACATGGCAACTTCAAACTAGGACTAACTTCTTGATCACCACCATACCCTAACAAATGTGATGAACTTCTTCTCATCACCATCATTACTTGGTCGTTGTTCGAACCCGGTGGGAATTGAGTTTGAGATGAGATTGTAATTGGCTGATCAGCACCACCAACAATTTCATTTTTATCTCCATAGAGGGCTTCTAGCTGTCTAAAGAACCTATAGTGTTTTCCATCATGCTTGCCTGATTTTGCTTCCTTAGTTTTCTTGTAGTACTTGTACAAGTTTTCAAACTTCTCCCTGCACTTCTTCCCACTCCTTTGGTACCCATGTTCCTCATACATGATCCTGAAAATCCATACAAAAACATAAATTCCAAAATGAGATATGAAAACCCTACCAAAGAAACATTCATGAAAAATGGAAGTCCCAAAAAAAGTTGAGAAAATTCCCAAGGATTGAATGAAAAAGAAAAACTAGGTATCTTATTCTCTCAGATACCATATGATGAGATCAGTAGAATCTTTATGCATAGGCCAGCCATCAATGATTTGATTAAAAGAAGAAAAGACTGAAAGGAAAAGGCACACAAAAAGGTAATGACATGAAAAATAATTACTAAAATAGAATCAGCTAAGCTAGGTTTAATATTAACACAATTGTGAAGTAGTGAGAAAATTAATTAAACCTAGAGACTTCATCCCACAATGGACCTTTGTGGGTAGCTTGTTTGAAGTTGGAGTGGAGACGAGATCTGATCTGGAGCAGAATCATAGTCTCCTCTCTAGGCCACCTAGCAGCACTGCAACTCTCAGGCAGTAGTCCTCCTCCTCCTCCAACAGCTAAATAAGTACTTGTTGTTGTTGGGACAACAGCTCCATCTACTTCAGGATAATTAGGCTGTGGCTGGTTATGGTGATTTTGGGTGTTGGAATTAAAGATGAAGCGGTGTGGCAAAGTGGAGTAGATCATGGGGTGGTATTCTGCTAAATCTGGTGGTTGTTGTGGTGGTGGTGGCGGCGGGAAATAGCTGCAGCTGGCGGTTTGATCAGTTAGACCAGCAGCATAGTGATTATTATTGTTGTTTTGATGGTGATCAACATGTACTACTTGGTCATCCACTTCTTCCATGGATTATTATTGAGTTTGAGCTTGAGACTAGTTGTGAGGATGATGAAGAAGATGAAGAAGAAGTAGAGAGAGAAAGTGAGAGAGTATGATTGATCATGAAAGGAGAGCGGCAGAATCGGATCATGTCGATGGAGGGAAAGGAAACATATGGAATTTGAGCACAGTGGCATACTGACAATCAAGTGTGTGTTTGTGGGTCGAGCCTGCTTCGCATTCAATTGTCGACAGGTCCCATCGTTTGGCTTTCTCTCATATCTTCTCCATTCGGTTAAAGGGTATTTTCGTCAACTCGTAAAATACTTACCCTTTAAAACCCTAGTGGCTGAATTGTAGCATCAACAAAACTACCCTTAAAAAAATGCTATCAAAAAAAAAAGGAAGCTTTTGAAGCCCTTTTGACACTATATTATATTCCTAAATTGAAAAACTGAATTATTTTTTAAAAAAAATAGTCAGTACTAATAACTTAAAACATACAAACTTCATCTTTTTATTAAATGGTTGTCTTCATTGCGCCAGATCTCATTCTCAATCATCAGAGATCATATTTTAATTTTTAGATGGGGATCAATGCTGGGAGAGCTTCCATAGAGATTATGATTGAACAGAAAAGATCAGTTAATTTATTACCAAACGAGGAGATAGCGCGCAGCTAGTGTAAAATGATGATATCATCAGCAATTTGTTGATTCTATAGTTCTGTAGTAAGTTTTTATACCAAACATGAAGTAAAAAAATCATGAAATTTTAAGAAATAAATATGAACAATTTGAATTGCATAATATAACCAGTGATTTTGGCATAAGAGAAAATTAATGCTGGGTCAAAATATAAGACGGTACGGATTTTTGTCTACATTTTGTAAAACTAGTCGATGGCAGAAAGGGGATTGAATTATACTATTTCTAAGCACGATTTTGATGCGTTTTACTGTGGGATGAAGAAACAAAATTTGAAAAAGGGAAATTGTGTTTTCCTCGTTTTCATTGATCTTTTAATTGTGTTTTTTTTTTTGCTTTTTTGGTTTGATGGGGTGTCTAATCGAAACTTTTTCTGAAATGGATTTTAATTTTATCAAAATGGTACTATATGCTAGAGCATTCCTACCATGATCAAAAAAAATATGTCATTCATCTCTCTCATCCATTTTCTCTCTCATTATATCAACTTTTGTTATCCTTCGTGACTAAACCAATCAAATGCATCCCACTCAGACTAAATTTTTTTTTTTTTTTGTCATCCCTATCTCTCTCATACTTTTTCACATACATTTACTATAATTTTCATTCAAACAAATATATTTAAAATTTTACTTAACATACAATATTAAAATTAATATATTATTATAAATAAATAATAAAATATTTAAAACACTACAAATTTATGCTTGAATGTACGACAGTATAAAATCGTCGCATACTTGTCGCACTGCGACAACCCTGTCCCTGCGGCAAAAAATAAAAGGGTCGCACAAATGTTGAGACGGTTGTGCGACACCGTATTTACGATGCAATTACGACACTGGTCGCACCGACGTCGCATAAGGACGTCGTACATGTATTTTAATGAATTTCAATATTATAATAGTTTTCTTTTATTTGATGTTCGTATAATTATTTTTTATTATATAATTTACTCATTTCAAAAATTAAATTAATTTTTGTTAAATTATTGCACAGCGCGCCATCCTTCCACCGCCTCCTTCACCACCATACCTCCCTCCACCCTAAGGACAATCCATCGACATATGCCCACCACCACCCTAACCTCCTCTACCTCATATTGGCTACTTCCTTCAAATCCACCTTCCTCTCCAAAATCACCCCCTCCTCCTCCTACATATCCACAACTACCACTACCTAGTCCGCCTCCTCCGCAGCGACTCCCCTGAACCAGAACTCCATGCGGTACACCGACATCAACCGTCCATCATCCCAAATCCAATAGTATACTCGACGGTCGCCTTCACTACCATCGTCGGGAGTGATGAAACCGAAGCCTTTGGAATCACTTCACCACTTCGATTTGCTTCTCCGCCATCTTCTCTTCTGCTATATCTTTGCCCAACCCAGTGAAAACTCTAAAGTATACAAGCGGCGTACATCTATTGGGCTTTTTCAAAATAAATCAAGGCCCAACAAGATTTATATATTATTAATATATGATATTTGATGGAAAAAGATGATACGAATTTAACGTGTTTCAAAATTTTAAGTTGTTCGACCGAATCAAAAAAAATTTTAAGTGCGGTGCAATTACAACGCATCATATGCGACAGCTATGCGATGGTACTTTAGTGTCGCACAAGTATGTCACACATGCGTCTTCTAAGCGTCGCACATATGTCGCATATTTTGTGCGATGGTTCGTGTTGTCGCACAGCTTTTTTAGGTGAGAAATATTTGTTTTGAAAAGTGTATGAAAATATAGGAACATGGATATCGAAGGCGTTCGGTTGAGGACGCCCCCAGAAATGAGGACGTAGGGACACATCTGAGCCGTTGGATGAATTCCACTCACCCAAAACGCGTTCACACTGCTTTTGGCACTTAGACACGTGGCGCGCCCACAATGCACGGGGGGTTTAGTGGGATACGCGGCGCGTTGTGGTTGGTTGTACTCACGTGCACATTTCTGGAGGGCGTCCTCAATTGAACACTCCTCTATGGATATCAAATTATAGATATAAAGAAGTTATAAATTTTGGTATATTTTATTGCTTTGTATTTTTTAAGATATAATCGTCATAAAATTAAAACTGTCACATGTTCGATTTGTGTAATAGAAGATATATGATTTTGTGGATGAACAAATTCAATTTTTGGTCATGAGATATCTTTTTTCTGCTTGGTCACCTCATGACCTATTCAATGACTCATTTTATAATGATGGGAGAATATGATTGTTGCGGAATGGAATATTATGGAACTAAAGGAACCTGCTTGTATTTTGGTATAATTTAGACATGTATAAGACTAAGTGTAAGTCAGGGAATAAACAAGCAATGAATAATCAACTTCCTCAACTTCTATCTTCTCTTCCGATCATCTTCTTTCTCCTAACCCTAAATCTCTTCTCCTCCTTCCCGAATTCTACCGTAACTCTTCAATATCGCCTCCGTAGTCCTTGGTGCGACTCCTGAACCGCATCAATTGGTGCTTTCATTGAGAGCTGAGAAATGGATCCCGAACTGACAGAAGCGGAAGTGGAGGCGCTGGAAAAACTCAACGCTCAAGTTCAAAATATCATAGAATCCATGAGGATTCAAGCTGCGTATCAGGCAGAGCAAACTGACCTGATGAAGAACATGATGAGGGGCATGATTCAGGATGTTCGGGCACTAAAACAGCATCCAGATTATGCCGTTGAGTCCAAAACCCCACCTGAAACTCCTCAAGTCCGAAGCATGACTGTCAGACCTGATTCGGTGACTGAAAATGTAGCACCGGTGGGAGAATATTGTTACAACAGCGCACATGAAAACTCATCATCCGATCAACACCAATATGTAAGTCCCTCAACTAAACCTGATTTGATTTTTGAAGATACAACGAAGATTGTTGCTGGTGTTAACGATGAGGATTTAGACGGTATTGATTTTGACTTAGATTCTGATTTGGTGTTGTCTAAGCCTACTGTTATTGGCATCGTGCATACAGAAATTATTTCGATTGACCCATCTTCAAGTTTGGTGTTGTTGCAAAAGCATGAAAGTAAGAATGAGAATGTTGAATCAGGGGTGGGAACATCAGTGTGTGCTCTGAATGGCAGCTTAAATGACTGCCCAGCAAGTGTTCGACAATATGCTCACGAGATGATTGTTTACTCATTATCCTCTGGAAAGCCTCCTCCACTACCTCCTGATGTTGCTAGTAATTTAGTTATATACCATGGTGATCCTACTCAAGGTGCAAATACCATGACAAATATGAGGAACTTTTTAAAAACAGTGGATGTGGCTGTTGAGTTGAGGGATCTCGCGCATTCAGGGATTGTGCCTAAGCATAAGGTCGATTTTGATGACAAGAGTGAGTTTGAGATGTTTCAGAATTATGAAGATCCGAAAGGCATTTTCAATAAACTTCGCATCACTAAGCGCAATGAAGGCATCAGGCTGATGATTGAAAATTGGAAGTTTATGCCATGGGAGAGATACTCTGACTCATATGATATGTTTTTGGTTGACAAGTGGATTATTTCGCTTTTGCCGCAACTGCTGGAAGAGCAACTATATATGAGGAGGAAGATCCCTGTGCTTAATAATTTAACTCACCTGACATGGAATGGTCTAATCATGGAGGAGACTGGATCAGGATTGTTTTACTCGAGAACAGGGACTTGTATGGTGAAAGATTCTAGGGGTTCCTTTAATGTGAAGAAAATTATAGAGAATGTGATGTATGCCATTGTTGGGATAATTCATATTGTGTCCAATAAGTGGGAGGGTTTGATGTCAGTTCATTTAAAGCTTAGTGAGCCGTTGTCTGGCCATAATTGTCAAACTCTTCCAGACTTGAACCTGAAGATGAATGGAGCTGAAAGAATTGAAAAGAAGATGCTTGAGGAAGGTGAGGTGACTGATGATGCAACAAAATATGAGATTGTTAGGAAGGAGTCCTCTAAAAATAGCAGCATGTATGGAGTCAGGTACATGATTATTAAGATGAATAATTTGGTTTATTTTCTGGTGAAAGCTATTTGCAAAAAAGAGTTCAAATTTACTTGGCAGCATGTATGGGGAATATGCCACAACTCCAGTGGAAGTTTTGTGCATGATCGGCAAATCTCTATTATGTTTACTCATCATCAGAAGATTGTGGTAATTGATCATGAGATGCTCAATGAAGTCTCAGCAAATACAAGTAAATGCTCATCAGGAGTTGGTCAAAATGCCTCAATGAACTATTCTTCCTATTTTCTGATGCGTGCGAATTCAAATAGCTACATTATGATGCCAGCAATGAAGGTTGATGATTCGAGTGTCTTGCTTATGAATACGTGTCATTATTATGAAGAAGAATCATCCTTGCTCAGTTTCTTACAACTATGGGAAGGTAAGATGGCTGTTCAAAAGTTTTTATACTTCAATGGCGTTGCTGGAAATTTTGTGTTTGATAAGGGAAAGGTTCACAAGTACAACAAGAAAAATGATCTTAAGATATATAAGGGATGTCTTCCTGCCAAGTCCCAGCCATTTAGAATTTCAGACTTTGAGACATCGACGACTACAACCTTCAACTCATCTTTATTTGTCGCTTCTTCAAGAACTAACGCCTCTGGCGCGATATCATCAACTTGGCCTTCTCTGCTTGGGTCATCAACACTTGCTTGTGGTGGTACTTCACCATCTGTATTTATAGCTTCAAGCTCATCACCATGTTATTCAGGGAGGGAAAAGAATGAACCTTCAAAGTGTGATTACAGCAACAGCCCACAAAAACCTTGGTATGTGTTTTTCTCATCACCAAGGCCACCGGAGGTAGCTAACCTTGAGGACAAGGTCAATTTCAAGGAGGGAGGAATGTTGCGGAATGGAATATTATGGAACTAAAGGAACCTGCTTGTATTTTGGTATAACTTAGACATGTATAAGACTAAGTGTAAGTCAGGGAATAAACAAGCAATGAATAATCAACTTCCTCAACTTCTATCTTCTCTTCCGATCATCTTCTTTCTCCTAACCCTAAATCTCTTCTCCTCCTTCCCGAATTCTACCGTAACTCTTCAATATCGCCTCCGTAGTCCTTGGTGCGACTCCTGAACCGCATCAATGATTTTTTTTAATCATTCTACATGACTCTTTCCTATGACCAAAAAAAATCATGATGAGGGATGCTCTTAGAATGAGTATGTCCTCAAAAAGGCGGAAATCAAATATCAAAATGATATCCTTTGCCTGCTCTCTTTTTCAATGCTCTTTTTTATTGATTTTGTCCTACTTCTCCATTTCAACAAAAAAAATCATATTATCGCGTGAGTATTTCAATAATATTGTTTTTTTTCTTTGATAGGATATTGTTTATTTAATACTTCCCAAAGATAAAAAAAATGTATTTGAGTACAAGCAACATAATAGTTGGGCTACTGTCAATAAGCCCATTACGGCCCAATCCATTTATTGACTTATGAGTGGGCCATGTTACCACTGGGGTCCCCCATTTTGTGGCCCATCTATCGAACAGTTGCATAGTCCCACTGCCCAGTGCCCCACTTCTTCTGTACTTCATCTCAGTTTAACTTTATTTCAGAACTAAAATATTTCCCCAGACATTTGAACCTTAATGCAAATCTCAAACTCAGTTTTACGTGCGCAAAAAGAAGTGATAAAATGGTTATGGTTTTGTAAATGGTCAGCAAGTCGACAATTCAAAATTCCGTTAAATAAATGTTGTAACATTAATTCGAATTGTTGATTCTTTATTTTTTTCATTTAAAAAAAAACTCAATTTTAATTCTCAGTACTTGGCAAATCATTTCCGTTCATTAACGTGGTAAACAACTTATATTTAGCTTTTACTCAGCTAATCTCCATCTATACTTTACTCGTTCACGATCGATACTTAGGCTCTTAGCTTGATATATTGAACTGTGATTTCAGACAAATTATATCATCTTGGTCTTCCCAATGTGCTCTTAATTAGTCAGTCAAATTAAGCTAATTATCCGTGTGTTGTTCCAATCAATTTCACACAACCAAACCACATTATGAGTTGTTGTTATTGTCGGGTATCTTATTTGGTCGCCCAACCTTAAATAACGAAGATTCTAATTTTGCTATATTCATATAATTGTGTTCCGTCGCCTTAAACCAAATTTTAATTTTTATAATCTTAAATATAAGAATATTGATACGTCAATGATATGCAATTTAAATCAAGGGACTGCCTGCGCTTGGCATTATAAAAATATGGTTGGAATTGTAAGTGCTGGGTCTTGGGCTTCAAAAAAAAATGACAGATTGGATATCGTTTGAATCACGAATCGATTTCACTTCCATATTTAATATTTCTGTACTAATAGGATTTTCAAAAATATGAACCGGGATAAGAAAAACGAAATATACTTGGAATATATTTTAATAGAGGAATGGAGAAGAAGAGAAAAGATTTCTCTGTATTTCCCTATCTCAAAAATCGCTTGCTGTTTTCCATCGATTGATATTCAGAATTTGAAAAAGCAGTTTTATTTTGGATAAGGCACCGATTCATCATATGATGAAAATCAAAACAGTGTTCAAATTTCTTATAAAAAGGGTTCAATTTGATTTTGTTGTAATTCAAGACAAGATTACTAATCCAATTGTGTTGCTTTGATTCAATTCACAACCCTAAATTCGATTAGAGATTGAGAAATTGCGGAAAAGTAATTGACACACCGATTTTATAGTGGTTCCGTTCTAGGTGAGAAGGTAGTCCACTTGAGCTCACTGGCTCGCCGATTTCACTATGAAAAGATCTCGGAACCGACCGAAACGTCGTCGGAGTCCATAAACTGATTACAAGCTTAGAAGCTGGAGCTATGAACTGCGATCTCTCTCTGGACCGATTCACTCGCTTCAATCGAACGCCGGAATGCTCGCAACCACTCGCCGAGAAGAAGCCCTCAATCAGTTTCACGAAACGCTCTCGCTTTCGGAACGAACGAACTTGATTTGCGTTTCTTTTCGGATGAACCTTAACTGCGCTGGGAGGCGATGCTTATATACGAACTCGCCCAGACTAAATCTCGTCCGTTCATCTACGACTAATCCTGCGCGTCCATTTCGAAACCAACCCGCGCCACGGATTGCCCCGACGTGTCGCTCTCCGATTCGTCCTTCCTGTAACGACTTGCAATGGCTCGTAACAAACTCCTTCGCACAACAGCAACGACGCTCGGACTTTAGCAACGACTCAAAAAACGCGCCTGAATTTGACTGAGTTTCAGCGACGGTCTCTTCAGTTCTTCAGCGACGACTCGACTGGCTTTTAGCGACGACCTCAGAAATTCAACAGAAATGACTGCTTTAAATCCTTCAGATTTGAATATCCTCAATCAAGCACCTTGAAATCCTGCGCGTCCAAAGTCGACGTTACACATCGCGCTCAGCTCACACATTATATATTAATGTGGCTTGTTAATGTGTGCACAGGCCGTGATTTACACTGATTCAAGGATGATTTCAGCTCAAACTTCATCCGAAATGCCTTAATTTATTAGGGCTGATTACCCAAATGGATATACACATCCTAAGATATTCATATACACTAAAATCTCCCACGGAATTAGATCAGATAAAGTAGGATTTGGAATAAATAAGCAATAGCTTAAACACATTTTTAAACAACTTTACTAAAAAGGCTACGATAATGTGCATTTGTCTTTCTAAGCGTGGTTATTGTTAAGTATCACACACGGATTGCAACGAATATGATGGACCTTTTCGAACTTATATTGAAGCATATCAGTCTCATCTGCATGTATTAATTATCTATGATTATTATATCTCTTCGTTTAAAATAATGCTAAGCAATTTGAACCTTAACAATATGAGATACCATTTACAATGTTATCATTTATTTTGTGCTTTACTATCTCATCTCTCACCTTTAACCACAAACTGGTAACTTCGGTACACTCTTCCCTTGTGTCTAAGCACCTAACATTTGGCCCATATTGTTGAGAGCCAATAAAAAGATGGTGACTTGAAAAAGGGTTATCTGATGATAGTCTAATGAGGTAATATTGAAAGTCGTCCAGATTAGATCATAGTGGGCGGCATTTGGAAGGGTGCAGCCTGAGAACTGGGACAAAATAGAACTGATAAAAACTCCTTCAGCAATCGAGCGGATTACCGAATTCACATAAGATTTCTCTAACTAATGATCCATAGATGTCCAATTCAATATCGGTTGCAACCATTGTTCCATGTTCTTGATTCAATGTCCACCTCCGCGACTCGAGTTTGAAATCTTGCTCTATCTACCATCATGTCGATGGTATTAGCCTCCACTTCCATCCATGACTCCAATTTCGCACAAACTGTATTAGCAACTCCATTCGGTGATAGAGAGTGCCGCAAAAATCTTTAAAACTAGCTCTATTATCCATAGAGTGGCCGGACATCTTTATTCTACTAATGCGGTTGTTTTGACTAATCCTTCTTGGCGAAGTAAGTATGATTCAAGAAAAGGCGGTTCAACATCTCCGAAAGGTAGTGGAGTCTGAACCAACAGTCATGAGACATGAAATATAGGTATTTTTTTCTCTAAAATACTGTATGAGTACGCATAAGACATATCTCAATTTGAAGAAGTTATTACCTGTTGTGAAGTGGGGCTTTCAATGGACCATCCTGTTTCTGTTTCTCTTTCGCTCAAATCTAATAATATCAAGTCTATACTGTTAGAGCTCAAATCTAGTCTTATTCGGAACTTTCAGCTTCCACAAATTCTTCCAAAACTTCCTTATCTCCATAGTGTTTGATTGTTCTTCTCTTCGCTCCTTCTTATGTTGCTCTAGTTCACAAGCTATGTTGTAGGTCTCCTTGACAGTGAATGTGATGCAAGAATTAAATCTTTTAGAAATTTTTATATTATTTTTTTAACTTTTTAATTTTAGTTTTTATTTTAGTTTTATGTAGATTTTATTTCCAGAGTTACTATTTTAGTTTTATGTAGATTTTAGTAAAACTTTAGCTTTAGTATTTTTTTTCTAAAATACTGTATGAGTACGCAGAAGACACATCTCAATTTGAAGAAGTTATTACATGTTGTGAAGTGAGGCTTTCAATGGAGCATCCTATTTCTGTTTCTCTTTCGCTCAAATCTAGTTACATCAAGTCTATACCGTTAGAGTTCTATGACAATTTTAAAGACAAGTTCAAAATCCTATCTAAAAAAGCCAGTTATTTCATTTTATCTCTTTGCTTATTGGACCTCAAAGATGGATGGTCGACATGGGACTGAAGGAGAGACCAGGCTTTGGAACGGTATCGTATCTTCTGGGCGCGAACTGTATCCTGCCAGACGACAGCGTTTCACTTTGGGTCTGTTTGTAATTATACTTTTGGTCTGATTGTATTGTTAAGAACTGAAGGGGGTCCTTGTGTATTTTGTGGCAAGTATAAAACGCAGCAAACTCGCTGCGTATCAATAACACAAAAATTTCCCAAAACAGTTTTCCCTCTTTCGTCTTCGTTTCCCTCCGTCCGAGCTCCGTTCACACAGATCGAGCTGCGATTTGTGATTTCTTCATTGCTTGAGAAAGTTGAAAGGATGATTACCCTGTATTGTTATAGGCATCATTTTTGTGACCAGAAGTCAGAAGTTCTTAAGCTGCTAGTGCTAAAGCAGCAATATCAACAGTTATATGCTTCGGAATTCATGGACAGTTTGATGGACAGTCTTCTCTATTGACATATGCGACATTCTAATCTCCCTTCCTGCAAGTTCCACCTGTCGTCTTCGTACAGTTTGATGGACAGTCTTCTCTATTGACATATGCTAGTTGTATACTCCTGTAATGGAAAACTCAGGCAGGATCCTTAAGTCAATGTGCTAGTTGTTTTCGAAATTACATCCATTTTACATGATTGTGCTTCAATAAAAATTTTCTGAATCCCCCACTATCATTAAAATTTCTTACATTTCACTCTTTTCAAAGGCATAAGCTATTGAGTTGGGCACCGTACAAAACAACAATATTATTATTATATGGAGAAACTTTTATAAGAGAGACTTTCTCACACCTCACATTTCACTCGCTCTTTCTTACTCAAGTGCATAAAACCACTACAACTCACCCCTATTTATACTAGAGCACTGAATCAATGGAGGGCTAAGATCATTTTGATCCTACGGTTATAATTAAGTACTCTAGACAATTCTACTAAAATATATATTCTCTACCATTGTCCATACTTCTCCACGCCTCCCTAAATTCTTCCTCTTATTTCTTTTATTTTCTTAGGTTGGGTCAACTTCTCCTTCTTTGGCCATTTTATTCCTTAGCCCAATTAGGCATTGATAATTTAACATAAGCATGTATATTTATTACAAATACAACGATAGTCTCCAAGTCAGCTTCAGGTAAGTTATAATTTAAAGTAAATGGGTTCACATGAATTATGTTAGGAAAAGAGGAATAGAGAGCTTGTATTGATAAGAGGTAAAGTAGTCAATATATACGGTACATGTTGAGATATGAGAAAATATATAGAGACACATATAAGAATGATCTCTAACAAAATATGGATTAAATTGATTTGATCTTTGGTAAGCAGAATGAGTAGCTCTCTTTTGGGTCTATATTATATCTTATTTGGTCGCCCAACCTTAAATAACAAAGATTCTAAATTTGCTATATGCATATAATTGTGTTCCGTCGCCTTAAACCAAAGTGTTATTTTTATAATCTTAATCAAAAGAATATTGATGGGTCAATCATATTCAATTTAAATCACGGGTCTGCCTGCGCTTGGCATTATAAAAATATGGTTGGATTAGATCAGATAAAATAGGATTTGGAATAAATAAGCAATAGCTTAAACACATTTTTAAACAGCTTTACTAAAAAGGCTACGATAATGTGCATTTGTCTTTCTAAGCGTGGTTATTGTTAAGTATCTCACACACGGATTGCAACGAATATGATGAACCTTTTCGAACTTATATTGAAGCATATCAGTCTCATCTGCATGTATTATTATATCTCTTCGTTTAAAACAATGCTAAGCAATTTGAACCTTAACAATATCATGAGGTAATATTGAAAGTCGTCCAAATTAGACCATAGTGGGCGGCATTTGGAAGGGGCAACTTGAAAGGGGGCAGCTTGAGAAACGGTTATCTGATTGTCACTGAAAGCCGCTCAGAGTAAGTCGCTAACAAGGACGTCAGTTTCCTAAGCGTGGGGCGATAGTACAATCTCACATTGACCAAATGAACAACCATCTATTAAGCAAAAAAGCTCTTCCCACCTATCAGACTCAGATAAAACCTTTCCTTATGTCTAATTAGCAAACAATATGCCTGCACATACAGAAAGCATAATCAAGAATGGGAAGAGTAAATAGAAAATGTAAGCTGGATTGGAACTTGGAAGCTTGAAGAAGAAATAATTGCATGATCCAAAACTGGACCAAGGATGGCTTGCTTTTTTGCTATTGCCTTAATGCCTTGTGCCTAGGGGCGGATCCACATGGTGGGGAAGGGGGCAGCCGCCCCCGGTCGATTTTCTGATTTTTCTTTAATCTTAGATTAATGCGATGTATTTTTGAATGATTTTTATATCTCGCCTCAGTCATTTTGATTATATGTTCACTCTAGTATGAAAATAAATTCCTGAATCCGTCCCCGGTCCGAAAAATTCATGGATCCGCCCCTGCTTGTGCCATCCTTGTCAACTACAAACCTTCTTTCTCACAGATCAGTCTGACGCCCTAGTGTCTTTTTATAGCCATTGGTTTCTTTCTGGTCTTCAGTAAAGTTGATATCACAAGTACAGATTTTGGTTCAAATTTTCTACATCTTTTTCCAATAAAAAATTACCTGACACAAATTTGAATTATACCCACCTGAAGACTCAATATGTGCTCACAATAGCACATAAAAAAGAAGCATAAAACTTGAGATGAATTGAGCTCTTTCTCAGCAGTAAAAAACATGAACAAATTCTCATTCTTTTTTCAGGACAACTCAACTAAATACCAAGGCCAAAGCTCTAGATAGTTACTACTCGTTCTCACTGAAAGTTAGTCTATGATACTTGGCCATATCCGAGTCAAAATTGAACGAATAAAAACTCCTTCAGCAATCGAGCGGATTACCGAATTCACATAAGACCTCTCTAAATAATGATCCATAGATGTCCAATTCAATCTCCGTCGCAACCATTGTTACCTGTTCTTGATTCGATGTCCACCTCCGCGACTCGAGTTTCAAATCTTGCTCTACCATCATGTCGATGGTATTAGGCTCCACTTCCTTCCATGACTCCAATTTCGCACAAACTGTATTGGCAATTCCACCACATACCTCATCATTCGTCGCTTCTTCTGCAATCAGGTCTGATACGAGTATTTTCAAGTCAATGGGGATTCTGCGCAGATCATGGAAGCCACATTTCTCAAGGACTCGTTGAAGAAATTCATCAGCAGGATCAAAATCATCATCTTCCTCGAGCATGTCGAATTCAGGTAAGTTGTCATTTAGCTCATCTTCGACAATCAACTGCTCAAGTTCTTTAGGATTCAAGTCAGCCAGTGCCTCAAATCTGCTGAGCCTCTGCAGTAGTTGCTCCTTCTTTCCAGCATATCCATCATGATCAGTTTCATATTCCTCGTTCGCGCCATCGTCGTCTTCGAACAGCGGATCCAGGACGCATACTGGGCTGCATTGTTCCTTCTCCTCTTCATCCCCATCCTGAAAAAAAATAGATATTTTTTCATCACTACAAAATTGCAATTGATGTTGAAAACTCTGAAACAAAAAATCTAGAATTTATTAAAATCAGGAAATAACAATGAGTGCTAAAAAACAAGCTTTCCAAGCACAGAACAAGATCAAAAGCGACGCTGATATAACATGACAAACAGAACAATGCACAGCTAATTTGTTATTATAAAAATGAAGTTCTAACTCGGTCAAACAACTGAGTTGACCGGCAGCCAAACCGAGTCGACTCGTTTGACTCGAAATGCAGGAGAGTTAGAAAAGTACAAACCTTGACAGTGTGGCGGCTCGGTGACGACGGATGTAGAGAAAAATCCGGTGAGCGGCGGCGCGATGGAGACTCGGTTTGCTCCTCCACGAACTGAGTCACGTCCGAGTTGCTACTACTGCAACTCGTCTCGGTATCCAACGACTTATCTTCCGACCAGACTGCGTCGCTCCGCCGCCCATTGCAGCAGAAATCCAAATCGGAATCGCTAAGCGCGTCGACCAAGTTACTCGAATCGTGTTTTAGCTTCTCTGATCCGGAGGCCGATTTGCCCGACACGTCTCGCCGGAAAAGTTTCTTCTGCGAAGAAACAGTATTCGATTCGAGTCCATGATTATTCCGCTTCTGCGTTTTGACCGTCAGCTTCTTCAAAACCGATCCGAAGAAGCCTAAATCAGTTCCGTATCTCTGCGTGTTCTTCCTCTTCTTGTGGATCCTGAGGGCGGCTTCCAGGAGCAGAGCAGCAGTTTTGGAAGGAATGTGCAGCATTTTGACAGGACTTCTCGGAAAGTTGAAAACAGGGGACGACTTGGTCAGATCCGGCGACTCGTTTTTCGCATCAAAGCAAGCGTTTTTACAAAACGTCACCGGAAAGTGCGACGAGCTTTTGCTGCTGGATTTCTCACTCGTATCACAGAGCGGCTTTTTGACTCGGGTCAGCTGGAGTTGATTCTTTGATGATCTGAGCTTGGTTCGTCGGTCGGCGATGTAGTCGCGGAGGTGAAACGGCTCCTGATCTTCTTGAAGGAGCTGGTGCAGGAGACTTTTTGGTGGCATGGCGGCTGCTGGAAAATGATAGTCCAATGAGTGTTAGATGAGATTTGGTGGATGAGTGATTGTAAAGAGTTTGAGAATGGAGAAAAGTCAGAGAGTGAGTTTGGATTCAAATGTTGGATGGAGGCTTTGCTCTGTTTCTGTGTTTATATTTTTATCGTGGTGACCAGACACGGATTAATATGTTAACGGAGAAGATCAGAATGATTCATCATCATCATCAATATGAGTTTTTTTTGTTTTTGTTAATAGGCGGGACAACACTCATAAAATTACAATGCAAATGACGATTTATCATCTAGTTCAATTATATATTGATCTCTCAAACTTTAGTAAGGCATCTTGATCAGATCCGAATTCAACATTTTTTTGTCCACTTTTGAAGCGCATGCCTTGATTCGGCACCTTTACCATCCATGGATCCTTGCATCCACCCCAAATCATCGGTACATTCTTCGACAGTTGGAGCTGAGGCCAGAAATTTATAAAAAAATTAGTGACCCCAGGATTCGAACCCAGGACATAAGGATCCAACCTTCTTAGAGTGAACTTATTAACCAACATGACCCACATGTCGGTCAATATTAATTTCTTATTAGAAAAAATTAATATGAAAAACAAATTTTCTTAATTTAATTTAATATAAACACTTATTTTCACGATAATTTCAGGATGTAACGCCGTAATGGAGTTATAAAAACCATGAAAACGGAGTCATGTTTTTTTGTTGTATATGTGGAATGAAAACAAAGAAGCATTTAATGGCTGTGTACTCTCACGGAGCTGTCACATTTTACGAATCATATATCAACACGTGTTTTTATAATAACTCAAAATTATAATTTTTTGAAAATAAAAGAATGGAAAAAATAAATAAATAATAAAAAAGCTGCAAAATGGTACATAGGGCCGAACGAGTTACATGCATGCGTGTGGGAGGGCCCGTCACGACGTCGTGACCGGAAGTATCTGCTCTCTGCGGCTCCTCCTGATATATCTCGATTTTGCAGTCCAACTTTATTTTCAAAATTTTAATATCTTATGCATATTTGCTGTCGTTGGATTTTTCAAATTTCCTGAACATACCCGACTTTGGTTAAATACCTACTTTTCCCAATTAACTGTGCTTTTTATAGAAGCTCTCATGCTTACATAATTGATTTTGACTTATATTTCTTTTTTAGGGTTAATTGTAAATAAATATTGTCAGCTAATTTGTATTGATTTTTTTTTTTGATTATGAGCTCATGCTCTTAAGGTAGTATCTGCTCAATTTTTGAGCTTGTGAGGACTTGAACCCTGGATCATTTTGATACAACAGGAGAGGTGCTCCACTGAGCCACCTATTTGCCTCAATTTGTATTGATTTTTGAAGTAATAGCCTTTTTAACATAAATATGAGCCTTTTCCATTTATGTGTATTTATGAATACTATTTGGGCGTAAAACAGTGGCTTTAGTAAAACCTATGTTGAGCTGGACATATTTTTAGATCAATTTACAGAGACATTTTCATTTTTAAAGAAAATTGTTAACATTTTTATACCAATTTGCATATATATTTTTTTACAAGTATACATGGGGGGCGTTCAAGTGTTATAGGTTGTTAGAGTGTTATGTGTTACTTTATTGTGCACCTTTAGATCATTTTGATCTAAAGGTCCAGATTACATCTTGCACTTTTGTCTTTTAGGTAAAAGACAAAAGTGCAAGATGATAAACAACTTGGTCACTTTTTTACTTTCATTTTACACCTTTAGATCATTTTATTTAAATGATGAGATTGATATAACACATAACACTCTAAAATGGGTATAACATTTGAACACTCCTCTATATTGGATGGTTGTTAAATTTTCATTATTACCGTTGGAATTCAAAACCTACATCTACATTACTATTGACTTCACTGATTTGTGATTGTAGTTAATTATATTATTCTTTGTGTTTAACCAACGTTTTGGACTTAAGAAACAAACTAGTTGTCATATTTAAGTCCACAATTGTTACTCTTAAGTTTCATTCAACACTGGCTACGTACACTGTTACTCTTATTTTCATTGAATAGTAGCTACGCCAACTAGTTAATGCATGTTTCATTCTTCTTCTTTTTTGTATTAAAATTAACGGCTATAAAAATAAAATCAATATGCGGACCAAAACATATCTGATGAAAAATTTATTGTAAAATCAATGACAAAGACTTTAGTGAGACTTATTCTCGCTACATGTTTACAATTATTTGGTCCCTTATATACATCACGAGACAAAAGATGGTCGCATAAATAACAAAAGATGATAAATGAAACAATTCAATAAATATTTAGCTTACCAATGCTGATGTATAAATACATTTTATTTAGTGCGGAAGTCGTGAGACGGCCATGTGGTGGTAGTACGTTTTACATGATGGCATGTACATATATGAACCCGACAACATTAATTACAATATCGAAATTGCAGACTATCATACTCAACAATAATATTTTTATGTTATGACAAATCGACAATTACTGATATGCTCAGCTTCAAAATATTCAAATAATTTAGCTGCCAAACTTTTATTAGCATGGAGCATCATACAAACACGTTTTAGCATTAATTAGTATTTCCATTTAATACAATTCCAATGTATCTTTTAATAAGAACAAGGGTCTTAGTTTTTAGTCTATTATATCAAACATACTTTAAAGTTAATAGTCAATGATTGACTTGGATTCGAATCCTTATTGCGAGTGACAAATCCAAATTGTTTATTACATTTTAAAAATATATCAGTCGAAATTATGCTGCTTTAACAGTCTGAGTTTTTGACTGCGTAACACCAATTCTCATTACTGATCGATTTGAGCAGAAAATAAGTTTCAAAATAACTGCTTAGCATACTTCACCAGCTCATTTGCGATATAAATGAGAATTCGACTTATAGTTAAAAAAATTAGTTGATTTTTTTTTTTTACTTTTGTATGATGAAGAAAAACCTTTATTTCTAGTTTGTTCTTATCATTCGTGGCCGCCTGGCCGGTGCTATCAAAATGAGAGAAAAGAGCAAAAAAAATAAAAACCAAATGAGACACAATTTGCAGAGCCCATTTCTGTGCAGTCAACACCACCCCACAGCGATTGATCAACAACAACAAAAACCACCAACAGCGATGAAAAAATTACAAATTTCCTAATTCGCCGAACGCCACGTGTCACTCAACTAGACGCCCACATTATCGCTCCAAAAGTGGGCCCCACCGGGCAATACATTATACAATGGTGAATGGTTTAGCCAAGAAGACAAAACAAGGGAATAGTGAATGAAACGCGCACCGTCATGAAGTGCACCCGAGAGGAAACGGGTCCACGGTAAAGTCGCTGCACCTGCACCCAGATAGTCAGAGATTTGTTGGTCGGAGATTATTTTGGTCAGCTTCTAGTGGGTCCCAAATTTGTCTAAGTCTACGTTGAACGACAATGTGGTTTGTCGTCTTTGGTATGGGCTGTCTTGAAACCAGTTTAACATTGGATTCCTGGTGCCGTTTTGGTTTTCCTTTCACATAACCATTTAATTAATTATTGCTATATTAAAACTGAAACTATTTTCTAATTTATATAATAATTGAGTAAAGATCAATTACAAAGTATATTTTTGATGCAAAATGTAAAGTTAGCAAAAATTGGATTATAATTCGTGGTCGAGAAATTAAAAGTACGAAATAGTTCATCACGAATAATTTATAATTCGTCACCAAAAAATTAACCATAAAAGAAATTTAATACATGATTTAATCTCATCCGTCCAAATGACCAAATCAACTTCTATAATTAATTTGTATTTTTTATAAAAGTATGTTGCCAGAATCCTTTTTCATAATAACTAAGCATTGCCCAAGCAGGCCCAAATGGGCCCACTTGTAAAATTGATTATCGGTTTGGGTTTAATATTTGCAATAGGCCCAATTAAGACTTCTACAAGCTAGCTGCGACCATTCACTATAATGAACCTGGACACAAACACCGATCGTCACTCCTCACCTCACCACTCATCATCAAAACGCCAGCGTTTCATCTTTTCACCTAAACCACAAAGTTAAAGTATAACGAAACGGTTGGTGCATAGACACGTGTTACCATCCAATTGATCTATCCATACAAATCAACGGCCACGTGCTACTCACCCACTCGACGGTCAAATTGATACAAACAGCAGGCTTATTATTCGAGCTCGCTCGCTCGCTGCAAACGATTTCTCTTAACCAGTCTGAAGAATTCGATCGGTTTCGAAAACTCATCTATGGCGGAGAAGGTCTTCAAGTACATCATACTCGGCGGAGGTGTTGCTGCAGTGAGTATCCGTTTCCCGATCGATGTTGATTTTTGCATATGCATTTGTCGTGGTGACTGTTGAAGCGATCGTCCGTCGGTGTTTTTTTTCTTAGCTTTATGGAATTGAATTTTGATATTCGTTGCGATCTGGTTTTCTGTTGACCTGAATGGATCGGTTATGTGTAGGTTTGGTGAAATCGGGAGATTTTCAGTTTTAGGAATTGAATTATTGGATGTTGATTTCTTTTATTATATTTATTTTGAGAAAGAAAGTTCGGCTCCCTAGTAATTGTCAGTTGGTATTCAGTGTGGATTTTGTATAACAGATCTGAATTCCTACTCTTGCCATTGTGTAGCTTTCAAGAGTTTTAATTTGTAATTAGTTAGTGAAGCTCACCTAAGTTATTTTGTGACTGAAATACATATTGTTTGGTGCTATGTTTTTTTTTGGACAGGGATATGCAGCTAGGGAATTTTCTAAGCACGGGTTGGAGCCTGGTCAGCTTGCAATCATATCTAAAGAAGCAGTGGCTCCATATGAACGACCAGCGCTCAGCAAGGCTTATTTGTTTCCACAGGGTAAGTTTTCCGCGTAGTCCTCTTATTTTTGCTGTTGTTCTTGTGTGTACAAGTATACTAGATATGTTCGGAGGTTCAAGAAAGTATTGATCTTACCAGGGATGTGGCTTAGTAATATGTTAGAAGTATATTTCTAGAGGACATTATTGCTTAATTGCATGCTGTTGGAAAGATCCTCATACAAATAAGAAAGCATGATCATTAGCTGGGTTGAGTTGTTGACCTCAAGTATATAACTAATTTTAGCCAGTTAAAAAGATGACACGGAAACATTGATTGGATTTTGTAGGTACTGCAAGACTTCCCGGTTTCCACACCTGTGTGGGGAGTGGAGGAGAGAGATTGCTTCCCGAGTGGTACAAGGAGAAAGGTTATTTTTGAAGTTTGGTGCTGTATTTATGTAGTTTGCTTTTACCTGAATGGCTCATGTTTATTTTCATTGCAAGCCAATATCTTAACCTTGGAGATACAGTCCTAGTAACAAAATATTTGAAATGTATCCTTTCCCAGGCATTGAGTTGATCCTCAGTACTGAGGTAGTGAAAGCTGATCTTGCCTCAAACACTCTTGTCACTGCTGCCGGAGAAACCTTTAAGTACAGCTATTTGATTATTGCTACAGGCTCCACGGTAACAGTTCTTTTCAGAGCAGAATTGTGACATATTCTTGGTCTGTGCAACTGGTTTTGACACAGATTTTACAGGTCATACGATTGACAGATTTCAAAGTCGAAGGGGCTGATGCTAAAAATATATTCTACTTGAGAGAGATTGAAGATGCTGATAGTCTTGTAGCTGCAATAAAAGCACACCCAAAAGGAAAGGCTGTGGTTGTTGGAGGAGGGTACATTGGGCTTGAGCTAAGCGCAGCTCTCAAAATCAATGATCTGGATGTTACCATGGTGTACCCTGAGCCTTGGTGCAGTGAGTAGAACTTTCACTCCTCACGGCAGCCATTTGTGACTCCTTTTTTCCATAAATATAGAGGAAACTGTGCTTTCTTGTATTTTTTATATGATGGATTCTCTAAGGAACTTTTTTCTTCTGTAGTGCCTAGGCTTTTCACTGCTGAAATTGCTGCCTTCTATGAGGGTTATTATGCTAACAAAGGGATTCAAATCATCAAAGGAACTGTAGCTGTTGGATTCGATTCGGATGAGAGTGGATCAGTAAGCACCATTTGCTTCACTCAAGCCTTTTTAAGAAGCTTTTATATTGTTGACAGTTTGCACTGAACTTCTTTGCTGTTGTCTTTCCTCCTTTGTCATTTAGGTGAAAAATGTCAAGTTGAAGGATGGACGGGTTCTAGATGCTGACATTGTCATTGTAGGTGTTGGAGGCAGACCCCTTGTAACATTGTTTAAGGGACAGATTGAGGAGGAGAAGGGTGGTATTAAGGTTAGTGCATTTCAGTGATGCCTTGCGAATTTCTGATATAATGCTACTTGAAGATTATAACGGGTTACATCATGAACCCTCTGATACGTTTGATTTGGTCCAGACTGATGCATTCTTCAAGACCAGTGTCCCAGATGTTTATGCTGTGGGCGATGTGGCCACATTCCCCATGAAAATATATAATGATATTCGCAGAGTTGAACATGTTGATCATGCTCGCAAATCTGCAGAACAAGCTGTGAAGGTATTGGTCTCTCTAAAGCTGCCTATTTCTTCTATTCCCTATGTTCGACCAATGTGTTTAGAGAGAGCATGGAATGTTGGTTACTGACCTGTATCCTTATGTGTTAAACTTTTGATGACTTGAAATAATCTGTTCTGCATGTCTGCATCATGTCTAGAGTTAATTCATATAATTTCGAGTAGTTTCATGTAATTTGATCCTGGGTGCATTAAAGAATTGCAAGTACTTCTAGTTGTCTGACGAATCACGACGAACTGATGCAAAATATCATGAACTCCTCAATTTGCAGGCTATCAAGGCAAGTGAGGAAGGGAAAACTGTGGAAGAATATGACTACCTTCCATACTTCTATTCACGATCCTTTGATCTGTCGTGGCAATTCTATGGGGACAATGTTGGGGACACAGTGTTGTTTGGTGACAACAATCCTTTAACACCAAATGCCAAATTTGGAACATACTGGATTAAAGAAGGGAAGATAGTCGGGGCTTTTCTGGAGAGTGGAACACCTGAGGAGAACAAAGCTCTTGCCAAAGTTGCCAGGGTTCAGCCTCCAGTTGAGAATGTGGAACAATTGAAGGTGGAAGGATTATCTTTTGCCAGCAAGATATGAGCTGCAGTGTAAGTGCTATTTCAATAAAAGCAATCGATGGGCAGAACTGAACTATTGTTGCATACGATCCCCTTCCCCTTTATTGTGTGGTTTATATGGCATACAAAGAAGAACTTGTTTCCTAATCATTTTTTTCTCAACATATTTGAGAATGGTGCCATAAAATGCGTAGTTTTGTACTACTATTAACCTTTGGACAATTTTAGTAGAGAACTCTTAGGTCACATTTTGGTTGGGCATCAGATTCAAACAAGTATATCAATAGTTGTTACTATACAGTTAGAATAGCTGCTACTTGTTGGAGTTCCAGAAGGCTCAAACTAAGCAAGCTTATGGCAATACATATCCAGTAAGATACATTTTTTTTACTAAAAAAAGTAGAGGTATTTTGAAATACCTCGGTGTTATCCATTATCATGATAATGATAATGATGATGGAGTACAGAGATTGTGTGTGAGTTTGAGCTAGCTGAGGATCGAACCATAGGATGGTAGTATATTCGAGCAGTTATTAACCACACGAACAACAACTCCTACGGTCAGTGGGATACATTTTATTCAACTTTATTTCACCAGATTAGTAGTATTTTACAATAATGATCTCGCTCATGTAGTTTCTTATCTTTTGAAGAAAAGGGTGCTGCTTCCCAGCTAAGATTAAGACTCAAAAGCTGTATTGGAAACAGCATCGTTGACGAGGCAAAGTGTTGTAGCTCAGTGGAGCACTCTCCTGTATGCCAAGAAAGGCCCAGGGCTCAAGTCCTCACACTAACATTTAACTCTACTAGAGCATGTACACCGGTTTATAATTTGAGAACTTTCTCAATAGGAACTTCCTCCAAAAAGTTTGTATTATGTTGTAGGATGTTGTATGAGAAACTTTAGCATATACACCGGTGAGGATTTTGAGAACTTCCTCAAATAGAACTTCCTTTCTCGAATCCCGCACCCACTCACAAAAAGTTTGAGGATGTTCTACCAGAAATGCTCAAGAGAGGAAGTCAGGTAGAACTTCCTCATACTTTTTGTGAGTGGGTGCGGGATTCGAGAGAGGAAGTTCTATTTGAGGAAGTTCTCAAAATCCTCACCGGTGTATATGCTAAAGTTTCTCATACAACATCCTACAACATAATACAAACTTTTTGAAGGAAGTTCCTATTGAGGAAGTTCTCAAATTATAAACCGGTGTACATGCTAACAAAAAAAAATAGCATCGTTGACAAACATGGTTTCAGTGCTTGTAATGGATAAAGAAAATAAGAAAAAGCCACTTTTATTCCAGGTGACTAGTATCACTATCTATCATTCTATACATCAATACATGTGGTAGTGATAGAAAACCAGAATGTATAAAACAATGATAGTTGGGTGTGAGATGTCATGAAGCAATCACACCTCGTTTCTTATAGTTAGTTCCGAGCGCATATATCTTCAGCTTTCATGATTTCATCAAAAGATCTTTGATGAAACTTAGGATTCCATCCAAATCAACTGTCCATGCGACCCGTATCGGGGCATAGCCAGTCCACGGATTGCTAGTGTTCCACCTGCGCCGAAAGAGTTGAGGCCATAATATTAGATGTTGACAGTAGAATGCTATGAAAATTAGTGAAACTTGCAGCTGGGAGCATCCTTTACATACCTCTTTAATCCATGGTCCATAAGGGTATGGCCTGCACAAATACCCTGGGTTTCAACCCTTACTACACCTTTCTTAAATGTGAACAAATCAGGACGAACAAGCAAGGCAAAGCTGACAGGGTCATGAAGAAAAATTCCTGAAACAATGAAGAACTTTAACCTCTAAAAGCCAAATAACATGATGAACTAGCATTAACAAGTTCAGGTTAGATGCTGTCAGATTACCATGGACGCCATCAGATTTTACATGCCAGTCTCTGTAGAACTGGCAAATATCCCCTATGAACTTCGCATATCTTCCACCAGATTGCCTCAAGTCATTTAGATCAGTATCTGCAACCATAAGCATGGTTTGTCAAGCTACTACAGAGCAATTCACATAACACAAACCATTTTTATAAGCCATTACCTGTGAATTGGACCTGTGTAGTAATATTAATCCCAACAACATCAGTATTTGCCCCAGAGGTAAACACAATATCGGCTGCTTCTGGGTCCCCATGGATCTGTTTATAAGAAAGAGTATATCAATATTACATGCATACATTTTAATGAAAAAGGACATATTAAGGACCAGGAGGATGGAGCATTCAACAGTAACAGTTAAGACTTCGAAATCTACAGAAACAACCTCCACAACTCAAACTTATTCAGTTCAGTCATACATGATATAAAACAGCCAGCTACCCATATGGCATAACTAACAGATTGATTATATGGAAAGAAACATACCAAGTTCTAAGTCTCTCAGCACTGTTTATCGAATGCAGATTGGGAAGACTAACATTAAATATGCTAAATATCATTGTTATGTAAGTCTAGGTTCCGTTGAATTTGATCCAAACGTAAGAAAAATACACCAATCAGACGCCTTGACCCAACTGTTATGTGCACACACAAATCAGGAAGGTATGTAGAACTTACATTTGCTTCAGCAGCTGGGTTGACATTTCCAGATGCAAAGAAAGCCCCACCAAGTATCACCACTCTCTTGACATTTTTGGCAAATGATGAGTCTCTTTTGATAGCCTAGAAAAGCAACATCATTCATCATGACTACATCGAACCATCGTAACAATTTATCCGAAGTTAGACTGGAACTTGACACTTGACAGGTGATTGAAAGAAGAACTAGCTCACCAAAGCTAAGTTTGTCAAAGGTCCTAAGGCCAGTATAGAGACTTCACCAGGATATTTGGAAGCCATCTCTACCATGAATTCTGCTGCATTCTTTTCAATTTTGTTTCTTTTCGGAGGAGGTAGGTATAAGTTTCCGAGACCATCAGAGCCATGAACAAAGTCAGCGATACGTGGTTGTCCACCCTGTTACAAAAAATCATTTATGATGATTTAGCTTTAGAAAGTTTCATTAGCAGCACTAAACATTATAGACTGTCCACAAACTTCTGTTAATTCCAAGTTTCAGTCACTTGTAAATAAAATCGGGTTTTGACTGTCTTATGGAACTAGTTCTTACCTTGATTGATCATTAACTTACAGTAACCGGCACATTTCATTGGGAAACTTAGAAAAAATACACAATCAAAATGTTCTATTTTCTTTTTAATTCTTATAGTAATTCTCCAGGTTGACCAGGTGGAAACAAATCATCATTCTCATATCTCACGATCAAGTATGTATTCACTGAGGAAAAAATTTCCAATCACATGTGTGCTTTAATGATCTCGAGAAGGAATCATGGCACAATCTTAACTATGCTTATGTGCGATTACAAGCAGGTGCTGCTAAAGTCAGCATCTAAACGGAAGACAAATGACTAGCATTACAATTTGCGAACGTACTATTGTTTGATAGTAGACTGAGAGTCGAGAACAAAATAATAGGAACACTACAACCACTTCTATGAAGTTATTTACTTAATTTTACTTTATAAAGGCACTGTAATTAGTAGCACAAAGGTGAACCAAAAGGTTTTAACATTCAAATGGGACATCTAAGTCACCTAAATTCTTTTCTTGCGGTCAGCAGTGGCAGCCACAAAATACAAACTTTTGGGATTCTTAAAGCCTCTTTCTATCAAAAATTTACAAGTAATCATATCCAGTTGGTGGCCAGTGGGTCACTATAACTACAATTGTTGAAAAGCATTCATAAAGTGAAGCACACAGATGCATTAACCAATACTAATAAGATTTTCTGCACCATAGCATAAACATAGAACCAGTAACATCAATATGAAAAAGCATGTGAATTGAATTTGTCAAAAATTAACCGTATGCTGAAGAGAAAAATAAATAAAATATCAGACCGCAAATAGACTTGTATATTCAACTCATCAAGATGAAACTGAAACATCTGGTTATAACAACAATACACAATACCTTTAGAGGCTCAGGACTACCCTCAGCTACTGGAATATCCGGCTGCCCCGCCATGTCACACTATTCTTTTGAAAAAGTAGAAAACATCAACCGATCAAGCTAAATTTGTTCGAGAATCATGGCGAATCAACACATCATAAAGTACAAAGGAAAAGTGTTAAGCAATATGTACCAAGAGTAGAGCATTATTAGTTGCATCTTTGGTATTAACATTCCCAAACACCGTGGTCAGACCTAATATTTCAATCTCCGGATACTGAAAAGCCATCAGAATCGCCATCGCATCATCTGCAAATCAAATTTCAGAAAATAAAATTACAACAAACCTAATCAGAAAAAATGTCTACCAAAAAATCGATTCGGAGATCAAAAATTATAAACCTAGCGAATCGGAATCGGCTGGTGAAAGGCGGAATCAAAATATAAACATACCGATTCCAGGATCGGTGTCGATGATGACCTTGTCGGTCCGGATAACACCGTTGGAAAGGGAAGTCGGTCCTGCTCCATTGCAGTCGCCGTTGGACGTTGAGTGAACAGAATCCATTAAATCAAAGAAACAGAGAGTTTATGAAAATGTTTGGATCAAACGATTTGAGAGAAATCAACGATGAAGCTGTGCTCGGATTTTATTGTTATTTATATATGTAAAAAATTGTGTGTGTTAGGTAGGAAGGACGGAATGAAGAAAGAAGGCGATGGACGCTGCTGACGTAAGCCGCTTCCGATCGTCTTCTCTCGAGCGTCTTCTTCTTCTTCTTCGATGTGGTGGTCCCTTCTGATAAACTTGCAATATAATGTGGACGAGTTGCTGTTGGTTGATGACCTTTGAATCGGAGAAGATGGCAGAAACACGGGAACAAGGAATCTATCAGCCAATTATAACGTGACACGTGGAGTTCAAATATACACGTCAGGACGACGCCGCGCACATATCTATTATTTTTTAATATAATTTGCATGTGAAATTGTGCAGCTGACTTATCAGGTAAATTGCAAATTGCGTGAGATGAATTTAAGACGTTTGTGGTTATGAATTTATCAGGATGGACGGATAAGGAAATTTATCATCGTATGATTCTGTGAAGAAAATTAATTGAAAATATATTTTATTTAAAAAATGGTAGAAAATATCTGAACGGGTGGTGGAGTCCAATTTAAGATGGTTGAATACTTACGCACTGAAATTGAATTATGGGTCATCAATTTTCTTCCTTCCACCTTGCTAAGATAAGAACATCGGAGATCAATATAATTAAATGTACTAAATGCTAAAGCTATTATGCATAGTAATGTTCCGACTTGTAAAATTAAGAGGTCAAAAGTTCAAGAATAGCATATTTTAATGCTTTTTATTTATCTCTCATAAATATCTTTATCCTCTCTTGTGAACATTCAATGGATATTGTTCAGGGCATATGCACCAATCACTAAAGAAATATTAGGAGAGAACTTCATCACCTAGCATTTCCTCCAAACGAAGCACAAAATCAACACACATCCTCAAGGAGCATTTGTGAGAGAACATCCTCATTGATTTTGTGCTTTGTTTGGAGGAAATGTTAGGTGAGGAAGTCCTCTCCTAGCATTTTCATTTTCATGGGTGCGGATGCACTCAAAGGGGGTGCGCTCAAATGAGGTTGGGTATTATTGGTGAGGTCGTGAAACCCAATCTTGCACCTCTAGATCTTTTGATCTAATGATTGAGATTTGTCCAAAAAGCACTTTTTTGGAATTTTGCACTTTTGTCTTTTAGGTAAAAGAAAAAAGTGGAAAAAGACAAACAACTTGTTCATTTGATCTAAAGGATGAGTGTTAGATCATTTGATCTAATGATGGGCCTCACGACCTCACCAATAGTGAATAACCTGATTTGAGCGCTCCACTTGTTCAAAGTAATCAAGTGTGTAGGATATTGTTCCCAGAATGTGATACCTACACTACAAGTAATTATCCAAAGAGAATGTCTTTAAGACTTTATGGTTGATTAATTGGTTGTTAGTAACTATTAATAGTCGATGATTTATGACCTAGGGATTATATAATAATACTAATTAAGTCATAATTAAATCATTGGATTATGATTGAGTGGGTTAGTTTGGTCATTTTTTTAGAAAGAAATAATCAAATTGGTGAGAGCCAGCATCATCTTAATTAATTCTTAATCTGGCCGGCCGGATATCCAATATGATATGCAGGTTATTATTGAATGAAGGGGACTTATATAGTAATTACGACTTGATTGTAGTTTAGTTACGTGTAGGTGATGAGTATTGTGTTAAGTTTAAAAAATATGCGACAATTGGTCGTGGATCGCTTCACATTTAAACACATGTATTTTACTTTTCAAGAAATTGCTAAACAGTGGTTGAATGTAATCAAGAGATCCTAGTAGCATATTTTTCTCTCATTTTAAGAAAGTGTTTGTGAATGCACTTATTACTTCTATTTCGGTATGAACACGTTCTTCGTGGACAAAAATTTAAATTTAAAGGAAAGTTTGTAGTACTTGGACAAAAATTTATTTTTCTAACAAGTTCCATATGCCATAAAAGTAAAGAAAACATGTTTTTAAATTTGAAGGAAAGTTGTACTAAATGAATGAAAAAAAAAATTATTTTTCAAACACACGTTCCATGCCATTAAAAGTAAACATACATGTGTTTAAATCTGAACCTATCCAAAAAGAGAACCATTTGTGTTTCAGTCTGAATATACATTTTGGTTCAAAATCAAAATGTATCTTTATATAAAGATCCTGAACATAAAGGAAAAGAAAATAGTTCTATAAATATATAAACATGAATGTAAATTTTCAATAGGAAAGGGAAATTATGAAAAAAAAAGTATTATATTTTTATGTGCATATAAATGAATGGAAAATTCAACAAATGATGGTGGAAGCAGGGTATGGCTCAGGACGTTGGAGAGGATAATTTGCAACTTGCGAGTGATCGTTGGATGTGATGGTATGGGATACATTAGCCGAGGCCGAGCAACACTAAATATATATATATATAAATAAATAATGAACTATTGATGCAAAATCATAAATTACATATGTACATGTCATCGAAAGTATTAAAAAATAATTGAAATATTTAAATAAAAATATTATGTATATACACTTTTCTACTTCTTTGTATGCTTTACTTTTTTTTTTCTTTTCCTTTCAAACTTTTGATATAATCATACTCCAATAGTAGCTAGTAAAAGTACTATTACCCTTCTGCGTTTGCATCAAAGTTCATCCTTTTGGGTACCTTCTTGAACCAAAGTCATACACTTTTGCGACTTGCTAAGAGTTTCGATCAACACTTGATCAGCTATAGTTGAGAACTCATCGTCGTTGCGATGCCAAGACCAATGAGCATGCGTCTCGTTCAGTATCCTCAACCGCCCGTGCCCAAAGCTTGGCTCTCGAAACACGGATAAGATCGGTTCTTTAAGTTTCTCAAACCTTCATGTTAACAGATGACACAACATAAATGTAAGAAAAAAGAACATTTTCATTTCAGTCATATACGACAATGCTTGAATACCTGATGATTTATGATAAGAGGAGTGTTTAAATAAAAATTATTCTATATTTTGAGAATTTGGAACTCCAATCTACACATTTAAAAAAATTATATTATAATAAAGTTGGTCTTACTTTTCAGCAAGTCCTTCTCGGTTTCCTCCATCCCCGATCGTCACGTAAATTGGACCGCAAGGATCTGCCTGATTATTATACACCCTTGTCTACAAAATCACAACATTTAGGTTAACGAAATATTTGTTTTCTTGAACTTAAATGTACAAAATATTGAAAATTTTCACTTACGAATCGTTCATAGGCATGAACATGTCCTGCGAAAACCATGTCAACCTTAGCCTTATACAACATCTCCTCCAAAGTCATTCTCATGCTTTCACCATCTCTCTTATGGGCGGCATTCGTGTTATACCACGGCGCATGAACCAGGACAATCAGCCACGGTGTGACCTTCCGATCAACCTTACCCAAGTCAGCCTCAAGCCACTTGTACTGATCTGAGTCAGCATCGAAGTCCGCGTACGAACCCAACATGATCACGTGAGTCCCGACGACATCGAACGAGTAGTAAAGGTTTGAGGGGGATCCGCTTTCTTCGAAAGGCATTCGCCATCTTGCATTGTAGGCTTTGAAACTGACGGGATAGATGATTGGAACGCTCTCGACTTCATGGTTGCCTTCGGTTACCATCCACGGTCGTCTGCTTGCGTATGGTTCGACTAGTCGTCCGAATGAGTCCCAAAGCTGCTGCAGGCCATCTGCATACGGCAAGTCGCCCGGAAGGAGGAAGACATCGTAGTCCTTTTTGTTGATTTGAGCTAGAGTTGATTTTGTCCACTCTGTTTGTCCCAAATCACCTGTTGGAAAACATTGAAACATGATTCATTTTTATTCTCTCGTATGGACCAAACGTTGGGCCAAATTTGTCAAATGTTGGGCCTCATGAAGCAACTAACAAATGGCCCAATTTCTATTTGGTGAATTTTGGAGTGACACTACACTCTAAAGTTCCTTTGCTTATGCTTCAAGCATAAAACAACCAAGCTTTGAGTAGTGATGACTTTACGAGTAATTATCTATTTGTTTATTTATGGCATCGTTTCAATAGAAGCGTTATTATTTTGATAGATTTTCTTTGAAATATAACAAGAGATGACATCTTTTTAACCCTCAGAGCATTTTGATGCGCTGCACCGGATCTGAATCCCAATACTACAAAATCAGAGGTTTTTTCCGACTATTTTCTTTATGATATTTTAATTACAATAACTAGAATGAGTATAAAATGGTGTGGAGCATGTTTTATTGCGTACCTACGATGGTGAACTCAATCGGATAAGTAGAAGGCGGGGTAACGAACGAGAACTCCTGGCCATGACCTCCGCATCGGTAGTAATAAGTTGTTTTGGGGCGAAGCGGTCCGATTTTCACATAATGTATGGTCCCTGAATTGTAGATGATAAAATTATATGAAGTCTTGTACCCAGTCGCTGAAGCATGATACTTTTTTGATGTTGTTCCGTATTCAACTAGAGATGGAACGTCGTCGTCGTCGGTTAGCCATGAGACTGTTATATGATCTTTTCCGGCCAGTGAGATATGTACCTGAGGAGAAATTATATACACAAAAAATCCTATAATATGAACAAGGGTTAGGGTTTTGATGAAATGCATGGATGTTGGAAAATAGAATAAGACCTGCTGAGGATCAGAATCAGATCGGAGATGATGGGTAACGACTAGGCCTCGAGGAGGCGGTCGTTGATATTCAGCTGTTGCATCTTGAGAGAGGAGAATTATCAGACATAGAAATGATAAGGAGCTGAGGCGGTTTAATATTCGATTAGGATGGAATAATTTCTCAGACATTTTTTGTTCTTCTCTACATTCGCATATATAAAAATCTGAGTATCCAATGAATGAAGGATTAACGAGAAGCATCTGCATATTTATATTAAGTGTTTCATTTTGAAGTAAAGCTAAGAAAGCATGCTTTGTATGATGATCAAGTGAGATTGCGTCAAGCAAAATGGTTGGAATGGGTTTGGATATGCTAATTAATTCCATTTCTAATCATTTTATTTGCCTTTTGAAATGAAAAGATGTTCACGTTATTTCCTTTAGTATTTGTTCTTTCGCCATCTTAGAGATTTAATTTGAGATGTCTTCTTTATTTTATATATTGTGGCTTCTTAAATTTGTATTCCTCGAAAGTCGATGATCGATACATATAAACAAAAAGTTCATCATTATAATTAAGAAGAGCATCATTGCCATATTATTTAAAATTCCGTACATATGAGGTTAGTCTGTCGCTAATGATCGATAATCTATAATTAGGAAAGTAAACAACGCACATAAATTGGATATTCGAAGTATCGTATATATTGTTCTTTCGAAAAGATGAAACCCTAGTTTACATGATGGTGAAGGATGTGGCGATCAATTATAGATGAATCCATATTATAGTATTATTTGACTGGCATTTTCATTTGAATATAATCATTCTAATTTTGGTCTCCCACGTTTTAGTTCAAACTAATTGAAGTTCAACAACAAGACTTTTTATGCCCATGTTGAGAAGCAAAACTCAATAATTAACTTAAATATTACAAGTCTGTGACATGGGAAGGTTTCTCATTGAAATTTCATCTGATGCCGTTACGATGAGCGAACAAGAGGCTATACAGATCATGTGGATCTAAAAGTTTCGAAGCATGAATGAAACCATCGGAATGGTACACGCTATGAAAGAAAATAGGTATTCATATATTGAAGGGAAAATGATAAAGAGGGGGTATGAACTACCACCCATTGATAAATCACGGTCCAAACTATGAAAATTGACAATTAAGGGCAATTTCAAAATATTTTAATCCTCAATTTTAAAATTAAGGGCAACAAGATTTTTTCAATTCATTCATTTAGTTAACTTTGTTAATAGACAGAGTGATATTCCTTCAATTAAGTGTAATTAAGTGTTATATGATGATTAAAATATTTTGAAATTGCCCTTAATTGTCAATTTTCATAGTTCATACCGTGATTTGTCAATGGGTGGTAGTTCATACCCCCTCTTTGTCATTTTCCCTATATTGAAAAGTACAATGTATGCTCAAAAAAAAAATTCCAAATTAAGCAAAATTCGAATTTGATTTCCAATTGTACACACTCTTCAAATTCAATTTCCAAAATACACACCCTCACTTAGGCGCCGTTGGTAAGGGCGCCTAAGAAACAAAGCGCTGTCCTAAACGGCGACTTACGCTCAGTGTCAATTTTGAATCGATATAATGCTCGGTCAAGTGCTTACGTGGCACAACTCCTTAAAACACTCTCCTTAACAGCGCTTAAATGTAAAGCGCTGCAACCAAAAGCGCCTTATTAATGATACGTGTCGTCCGAGATGAGAAGCGGAAGCGATTTCAACAGATTCGGATGCTGAGATGGCTGGCACTGCCGAAAGCGACTAGAACCGTTGAATTTCTTCAGGCCACCATGGTGCCGCTGCGAGGGCTTTAACTCTTCTCTGCAGTAGCATCGCGGTCGCGAGCACGACTTCTTCTGATAGCCTTAGCACGTCTGAAAAGTGACGATAACAATCATCGAGCATCTTCGTAGCTTCATATCTAAACACAACGTTTTTCCTGAAGTCATCGTGAGCTGAAATCTCGAGTAGCGCAACCAGATCCGAAGCAATGGATGTAACTGAATCTCGTCCGAAACCCGAAAATTAATTTCTCGGTTCCCATCTGCGAGAGTATGATGCAAATGTTGAGCAGGTCGATGCAAGGTTGCGCAGCACACATCTGTCTGTGACCCGGCGGTGATAGGCGTTTATCGGTAGTTATGTAGCGGTTCCGGGCCGTTACCGACGGGTGAGCAGTGGTTTTCGGCAATTTCAGCCATGATTGGGCAGTTACGGCAAAATCAGAAGAGCCGCAATTTCCCAGTGCGGCGGATGAGATGATATTAGGGCTCGAAACAATAATTCAATTTTAGGCGCTGTGGAGAAGAGCGCTTTTGACTTATTAGGCAATTATTGCACTCAGCATTCGTTATATCTAAAAATTTGACACTAGTCATAAGTCGCCGTTAAGGAAAGCGCTTTATCTCTTAGGCGCCCTTCCTAACGGCGCCTAAGTGAAAGTGTGTATTTTAGAAATTGAATTTGAACAGTGTGTACAATTGAAAATTAAATTCGATTTTTGTTTAATTTGAAAAAAGTTTCCGGCATGCTTCGGTCTAAATGATTTATACCTAATTATATACGGTTTGGACATTATGCATCATTTCTTAACTAGTAAGAAACACTCGAAGTCAATATAATTATATATTGTTGTAAAATGAATGATGTAATCTTAATGGGCTGTGGATAAAATTTTTTTGATCCACTGATTCCGAAAATCACAGAGCTCCTACAATTCATCATTGATGAAAGTCGATCCATTTTCATCTCCCACTATATTATTTGTATTGGGCATGCCTGCTAGGTTGTCAATAAAAATATCATCTGCTACATTCGAGACCTCATCATCGTTCCGATGCCAAGACCAATGCGCTTGTTTCCCACTGATGATCCTCAGCCGGCCATGTCCAAAGCTCGCCTCTCTAAAGATCGACATCGATGGATCTTTAAGCTCCTCGAACCTTCAAAGTCATAAGAGATTCAAATTATGTGTAAAAGTACAAAGCTAGATACATATTAGAACTAGCAAGAATATGTATACTTAATTAATAGACATTATCACACTATAGTAAGTAGATCGATACGATCGTAATAGGAAAGTGATTCAGAAACTTACTCTCTTGCCAACCCTTCTCGATTCCCTCCATCCCCGATTGTTATATAGATCGGACCAGATGGATCTGCCTTGTTATCATAAATCCTAGTCTGTATATATAAAGTGTATTATTCAATCTGGTAGTATTTATCGTACACTAAAGAAACGAAATAATTTACCAAAATGAAACATTGACTTACAAATCGTTCGTAGGCATGCACGTGGCCCGAGAAAACAATGTCAACCCTAGCCTTGTACAAAATATTCTCCATGGCTTTCCTCATGCTTTCACCTTCTCCCTTATGAGCTAAATTGGTATTATACCAAGGAGCATGAAGCAACACAATAAGCCAAGGAGTCACACTCCGGCCCACCTTAGCCAAATCAGCTTGGAGCCACTTGTACTGATCGGACTTTACATCAAAATCCGTGTAGGACCCTAACATGATTATATGTGCCCCAATGACATCGAACGAGTAGTAAAGGTTTGAACTCGAACCGCTCTCTTCGAAAGGCATTGGCCATCTCGCATTATATGCTTTGAATTTGCCAGAATGTAAAATTGGAAATGACTCTATCTCATGGTTCCCTTCTGTGACCATCCACGGGCGTTGGCTAGCGTAGGGCTCAACCAACCGTCCGAATGAGTCCCAAAGGGGCTGGTTCGTGTCGGCGTAGGATAAGTCGCCTGGCAATAGGAAGACATCATAATCCTTTTTGCTAACTTGAGTTAGTGTTGATTGCGTCCACTCCGTTTGTCCCAAGTCTCCTATGTTGGGACAAAATCACACAGTATATAAATTTCATTCTTTTGAACCAAATTTTATCTGAATTGAACTTAACAATTAAATTTAACATATATAAGAGAATTTAATCGTCTAAGAACTCGAACATGGTGACTTCATGTAAGTGTACTTGACTTTTAAGTTAAAAAAATCGGAGATTTAGCTAAAAATAAGTGCTTAAAAATTGAAAGACTTAAATGAAATGTAATCAAACTTTTAAGTTCAAAAGAGAAAAAAGTGTTAGTAGAACAAACTATATATATGCCTAAAAGCCTATTGAAAATATAAACATCAATTTTATTGAGTGGGCTTTAATCAAACTTCCGACTTTGGATAATCAATAAGTTACTTATGCTTGAAGCACCCACCAACTTTTAATGAAACAACAAGTCTCTTTTAAGGTTACATTGTCTTGAAATATACTAGTACTTGGGTCCTATGAAATTAGACTTTCTACAAGATTTTTGTGAAGTTCAAAAGAAAGTACTCGTACGTCCTTAGGGGTGCGACCTAGTAGTAAAAGTAACGATCAGAAAAGAAAGTACTTACCTACAATTACGAACTCGATTGGGTACGAAGACGGCGGGGTAGTAAGTTCGAACTCTAGGCCCTGACCACCACATCTATAGTAATAAGTCGTTTTAGGATTCAAAGGTCCGATTTTCACATGGTGTATTCTCCCTGACTTATAGAAAATGTATCTGTATGATTGATGAACTCCGGTCGCAGAGGCGTCATACTCTCCTGGTTTTGTACCGTAGTCAACGACCGACGGGACGTGTTTATCGCTTGTTATCCATGAAACCTTTACATGGTCCTTCCCGGCTAGCGAAACATGTACCTGTTGAGGATCGGAGTCGGAACGCTGATGAGGAGTGATGATCTTTCTGCGAGCTTCGGGTCGTTTATACGTGTCTGTTGATTGTACGAAGAGATTTGAGCACATGAAGAAAGTGAGAAGACGAGATTGAAGAAAGAAATATCTACCTGCCATTGTTGCCTTTTGGTATCTCTTTTGCATAAGCTACATATAAATTGAAGATGAAAGGCTAATGAGAAAAAGAAGAAGGAGACGTATTTGTTTTATGGTGCAATAAATGACAGTGAAACGATTAATTTAAGAACGACAGAACATGTGTATACACTGTACACACACATACATGCGTTGTTGTGTGTTTGATTATTGAGGGAGATTGCGTCAAGCAAAATCAAACAAGTTAGTTTGGATATGCTTGTATCAATAGTTATTAGCCATACGAGTAAAGATCATGTCCAAATCATCATTTTGATGCAAACTCTAAAATTCGTCAAAAGTGGTTCGTCGCTGAAAAATCAAAAGTACGACATAGTTCGTCAAAATTGATTTATAATTCGTCACCAAAAATCATACCTACGACATAAGTTAATCTCATCTGTTTTAATGACCAAATAAAAAATTGTCATTAGTTTATATTTTTTACAAAAAATATTATGTTTGCACCAAATCTTATTTCTTAACCACAATACAAATAATCAGCATCCCATCTTCAATATTCTTCAATATGCTTTTTCTCAATAATTTTTATTTCTCAAAGAAAATATGAAACTCCATCAAGTCTAAAAATTCTTCAAGCATATTCTACCAATTATATGCATAAATAATACAAGGCAAGTCTAAGAATACTCGAGCATACTCCTATCACGATCCCACATCGCTAAATGAAAAACCATCTAGCTAGTAGTAATACTTTGCAAAGTTAAATGTTCTTTTATCCATCACACAAACTCTTTTAAATTTTTATCTTCCATTGGGACTAAAACTAATATAATTAAGTACCCCTAATATATATTCGAGCATTTATTAATAAGTTGAATAACCTATCACAATAGAAAGGCGTGGCCTGTTAATGTCTTACACATGGGTAGGTACGTATATGCCTATTTTATTTCTGAATATGCAAAATTATCTTTATTAATTATATCACCAAATTATAGATACCATCGATCTCGCCACAAAATATTTTTGAATAAAGTTGAAACAGTATATGCTGTGGAATGTGCTCTTATTGGAAAATAGGCGTGGACTTCCAAATTCGGGTACGTGTTAATGTTACATAGGCGGTTAAGTCAATATCAACATTAAGCTACAAAAGCTCTTGCTTGTTGGTTAGACTGACATTAAACTAGCCTAGTCGCCATAAGTTGGGTACTTATTCATTATTATTTATAAATAAAAAGTCGTTGATATAGTTGACTTGACGATGTTTTTTTTTGATAGAAAAAAGTGGCATCAAAGACCTGAAGATAAAGAAAATAACAACAGCAAAATAGACGATCAACTAAAACTGGAACAAAATATGTAAACAATAAAAGTAATCCAAGTATAGTTAATCCTGTCATCCACTGCTGAAATATCTTCACGCTCCAAGGTCCAAGTCATGCCAAAACTGGCCAAACGGACAAAGTGACTTGACGATGTTTGAATAACTATCAAAGCGGCTATTTTGTTCTCGTGTAAAAAACATTAATATTATGAAAGCTTGATAAGAATTTTGTGATTCAAACTTTAATCCTTAACACCTTTAGCTCTTTGATCAACCTTTCTCTTAGTTCAAATTATGTTTAATTTCAACAAAATCTTCAAATCAAGAGAGAAAGAGAGTGGAAGGAAAAAAATTCATAAAATTGTGAGAAAATTAGCCACCTCAGGAATCTATAATCTATCACAAACTTTGATAGTAATTATAATTTCTTCTTTTTAAAAAAGAATGTCCTTATCAACAAAACAAACTTTAAAATTTATATAACTAGAAAAACGATCCGGTGCAAACAACATATTTTTGTAAAAAATACAAACCTATAACAACTATTGATTTGGTCATTTGAATGAATGTGATTAAATCTCATTATGGATCGTTTTTCGGCAACAAATTATACATTATTTTTGACGAATTATGTCGTAGTTTTAGTTTTTTAGCAACGAATTATAACGCATGAATTTAACAATTTCCATTAAAAATATGATTTGTATTAGATATTTAGGGCCTATCCATTTGGACTTATATTTTTGTCGGTTAAGTCAAGTTAAGTTAATTTCGATTAAATTAAGTTAAGTTCGATTTAAATTGATTTTTTCATCGTCATCATCATCATCATCACCATCACCATCACCATCAAATTAAGAGAAAATGAAAAAGAGGGGGTATGAACTGCCACTCATTGACAAATTACGGTCCGAACTATGAAAATTGACAATTAAGGGCAATTTCAAAATATTTTAATCCTCAATTTCACAATTAAGGGCAAAAATGTTTTTTCAATTCATTTGTTTAGTTAACTTTATTAATTGACGGCGTGATATTCCATCAGTTAAGTATTTTATGAGGATTATAATATTTTGAAATTGCTCTTGATTGTTAATTTTTATAGTTTGGACCGTGATTTATCAATGGGTAGTAGTTTATACCCCATCTTTGTTATTTTCCCTAAAATTAATATCATCATCATATCACCATCATCATATCATCATCATCATCACCTTCATCGTCATCGTCACATCATCATCACCACCATAAAATTTATATCATCATCATATCGTCATCACCTTCATCATCATATCATCATCATCACCGCCGCCACCACCACCACAACCAAAATAATAATAATAATAATAATCATCATCGCTAAATAATATAATTATAGATTCAACAATAAGATGAAATATTAACTAAATAAATATATTTGTGGTTGATGTTAAAGTTAAGTTAAGTTAATTTCAGTCAAGTCAAATTAATTTCAGTTAATTTTCAGTTCAAATGTATAGGCCCTGTCCATTCGAGCTTATTTTTTTGACGGTTACGTCAAAATAAGTTAATTTCAGTTAAATTAAATTAAGTTACGGTCCGATTTAAATTGATTTTTTCATCATCATCGTCGTCAACAACATCATGATGATGATCTTCTTCACCACCATCATCATAATCATCATTATATCATCATCATGACCATAATTCATCACCACCACCACCACCGTATCATCATATCATCACCACCACCACCACGATCATCAAATCATCATCATCATAACATCATTATCATCATCATATCTACATCATCATCGTAGTCATCATCATCATATGATCATCATCGTTATTTCATCATCATATCACCATATTCATATCATCATCATATCAACAACATCATGATGATGATGCGATGATGGTGATATGATGATGATGATGATGATACGATGCTGGTGATATGATGATGATAAGTTGGTGATATGATGATGAAGATGAAGATGATGATGATGATGGTGAATGGTGATATGATGATGGATGATGATATGATGAAGATGATGGTGATGTTGATGATGATGATGATGATGGTAGTGGTGGTGGTGATGATGATGGTGGTGATATGATGATGATATGATGAAGATGATGAAGATGATGTTAATGATGATGATGATGATGGTGGTGGTGGTGATGGTGATGATGGTGGTGGTGATGATTATGATGATGATGGTGGTTACAATGATATGATGATGGTGATATGATGTTGATGATTTTAGTTAAGTTGAATTAAATTAAGTTAATTTCAGTTAAGTTAAGTTAATATCAGTTAGGTTAAATTAACTTAAGTTAATTTTAGTTAAATTAAATTAATTTCAAATAAGTTTCAGTTCAAATGGACGGATAAGGCGCTACTCTATATAACTACTTAATAAATGCTAATCCGGGGAGTACTCGGTTGAGGCAGAGTTGGTAGAATGAGGCATGTGAGGCACGATCTGGGCACTCACTGTGACACATGGCGAAGCCACGTGAGTTGAGCCGTCATTTGCGTTCACACTACTATTAGTAATGGGTTTACTATTTGGACACGTGGCGCGCCACAAATACACGGGGTTAAATGTGTGGTTGAGATCGTGCCTCACGTGCCTCGTTCTAATTTTGATGTCTCATTTGATAGCTTCTCTGCTAATCCAACCAAGCAACTGGATCTTCAACGGTTCCCGCCATACGTGTCGAACCACAAGCCGCGACACACGTGGCCCAACCCGACAAAAAAACTTCCTCAATCCAACCGCCACCCGTTCCAAATTTTCAAGAGTGTCTTGATGATTCTAGAAGCATCTCATCATTGGCTCATGCCAATCAAAATTTTGGCTACTTCCAGACAAGAGAAACCCTAATCTATTTCCTATAAATAAGACCACTTTGTCTTGGGAAAGAGGATCCCAAAATTACTTATCTCTCTAGACTTGTGATCATTGAGAGCTTCTCTCTCTGCATTTCTCTCGGCACTTAGCTTAGAAATCCATTCACTTTAATGTATTGCTATTGTATTCCTTCAATGAATACGAGTAGCTAAACGCTTTGTCCGATCTAGGGTTTCTTCTATTATTGCAATGTTTTGAGACCCTTTACTTAATGCTTCCTTGTGTTCTACTAGTTCTTGTGCATTCAATTCGGATCAAACAACAAGGTTGAGTGGATGCTTGCAATGGCAAAGCTCACCCGAGTGGTTTGATCCCTCATTGTTGCTTGTTGGATACTGAACGTGAGAACAAGCAACCGCACTTAGCCTAATAAATCTTGAAATGGAGTATTAGTCTTACTAGAACTAGAAATCTATGTCTTGAAATGGAATAGATTGTGGTGTAAGTGCTTGAAATGGCCTTACTTTGGGTTATAACCTGAAATGGAGTGACCACGCTCATGAACACATTGATAGATCATTAGAGGTCGATGATGAATGGAGCCACAATAGAAGGCCCCTAGACCGGATATTCCTTATCATTCGTAACAACCCTTAGTCATTTCCCTTGTTCTAGCCTTCAAACCATCACAAACCCCCAACTGTTTCACTTTTCTCACTGCTTTCATAAGAACAACAAGTAACTGAACTAACTCCTTTGAGTTCGACCCATACTTGCCACCTTACTAGCTCATAGTAAGCCAAGAGTAGTGGACTTATAAATATTAATTTTGCGGGGCACAACGACTGGCCTGTCAAAATTTGGCACCGTTGCCGGGGAGTTAGTAGCATCGGTGAAGTTGTTCTTAGTTTGTTTTCGCTGTTTTTCTTAGTTGCTTTGTGAACGTCCTTGTCAAAAACGATGTCTCGTGCTGGGAGTCGGGTAGACGAGAACGAGGTCAATAACGAGATCGACACGTTCAAGCGCGACGACGAGCAGCCTCCATTCTACGATGATCCGGAGCAGCTCATCCGCGACCGAAACCGCGCGAACAGGGAAGTCGCCCGAAGAAACCGAGGCCCGCCCGAGGGACGGAATGGCGATGGCCCGAGGCAGCCGCTTAGGCAACCTCCGCATCCTCGACAGCAACCTCCGAGGCAAGCGCCCGCGCAAGAAGACTTTTACGAGGAAGATGCTTTCCGCGAGCCGACCATGGGAGAACTCTCGACCCCGAACTTCAGAAACCAGCCCTGGTGCATCTACGAAGGCCCCGAGCTGGAGAACATCGCCATCAACACAGCCGTAGTGCACCACCTGCCGAAGTTCTCAGGCACGCAAGGCGAATCCGCGACTACGCATCTTCAACGTTTCCATGGTATCTGCCAGAACCTAAGGCCATACGGAGTAGAGGTGGAGGATTTCAAGCTAAAGGCCTTCTACTTCTCGCTTGTTGACTCGGAGAATGACTGGTTCCTCTCATTGTCGTCCGGAAGCATCCGCACATGGGCGCAAATGCAGAAGAAGTTCTTGGACAAGTACTATCCGGCGGGCAAAGTCATGCAAGTGAGGAGGCAGCTTCAGGATATTCGACAAGGGCCGAACGAGTCAATGTACGACTACTTGGAAAAGTTCAACCGACTGGAGCAGAGTTGTTGCAACCTTGGCCTACCCGAGAAGCTCATCCTGGAATATTTGCTGGATGGTTTCAAGCCTTTGGACAAGATGCTGTTGGACGCCTCGGCTGGAGGCACGATGATGAGCTTACCATTGAGCGGGATAAGGCAGCTGATCACGAATGTGGCGGAGAATGCGAGGTTTTGCGAGGAGACCACTCGGCATGAGGAGTTCACTCGGACAAAGAACGTAGCTAAGGCCGAGACCCCGACGAACCCGATGGCCGAAGAAATGAATCAAATGAAAGAGATGATGATACAGCTGATGAGGAGGCAGCCGGTTCAATTCAAGCCATGCGAGTTTTGCGGAGCTACGGACCATAAGACGGATGCATGCCCAACCTTGTTCGAGGAAAACCCAGCGGATGTGAATGCGATGGACGGGTACCGAGCGGGATCGAGCCGACAGTATGGGCAAGCATCGCCCGGGTAAAATAGGCGGAACGATGCGCCAAGGGAAACAGCTCAGCAGTTTCATCATTCGCAGCAGGCCGCACCACAGTCGACGCAGCAGTTCTATCGCCCGCCCCATCGGCAGTACCAGCAGAGCGGACCAGGCCAGTATCAGAAGGGATCAAGCCACGACCAGGCTGGTCCGAGCAACCGAGGCCCGAGCAAGTCACTAGAGGACATAGTGAAGGAGCTGGCAGCTAGCACCCAGCAGCTGGCCGCTACCGTGCATCAAAACCAAGCTAAAACCGACGGAGCGATAGCAGACCTGTCTAAACAAATGTCCCAGCTCGCTACCACGGTCGCCGAGCTCAAGAGTGAACCTGGCCGACTCCCTTCGCAGACCATTCAGAACCCTAGGGGAAATGTGAGCGCCGTGACGCTCAGGAGTGGGAGGAGGCTTGTCGAAGAACCAGCGGAGTCAGACGAGGAAGTGAGCCCGACGGCGCCCGAGGAAGAGCCAATCGAGACTGAGGCGTTCGGAACGCTCGGACCAGATGCGCCCGAAGCGCACAGACCAGACGCGGAGCCAGCGGCCGAGAAGTCCACTATCAGCGCACCCCTCCCGTTCCCTACGCAAGCCCGAGCACCTAAGAAGTATATTATGGACAAGGATGTTTGGGAGCTGTTCAGCAAAGTCGAGATCAACATTTCGCTCCTCGAAGCCATCAAGCAGATTCTGAGGTACGCAAAGTTCTTGAAGGAGCTCTGCACCAACCACAGGCGAGGCACTCGAGTCGACCAAGAGCTGATGAGCAAGAATGTCTCGGCAGTTATTCAGCGAAAGGTGCCACCTAAATGCGGTGATCCGGGCACCTACACCATTCCTTGCACAATAGGCAACACAAGGATCGAAAACTGCATGCTCGACCTCGGCGTCTCGATCAACGTCCTACCATACTCCATCTACTCGTGCCTTCGGATTGGGCCACTCGAATCAGCGGGGCTTACCATTCAACTGGCGGACCGATCATGCAAGCAGCCCGAGGGGAAGATTGAAGATGTGCTGGTGCAAGTGGGAGAACTGGTGTTCCCAGTGGACTTCTATGTCCTGAAGATGGAGAACTGCGGACCGACAGACCATGCACATATTCTACTAGGCCGACCTTTCCTCAAGACGTCCAAAATGAAGATTGACTGCGACAGTGGCATGCTGTCCATGGAGGTCGAAGGAGAAGTGTTCAGTTTCGACATCTTCCGGGCCATGAAGCACCCGTTGGAATTTGAGGCCGTGCATGCGCTCGACACTTTGGACGATCTAATCCAAGAGGTTCAGCCGGAACGAGGAGCGGACCCGCTCGAGCTCGCGCTAGAAAAAGCTATGTATTCGCACGAGAGCTCATTCGAGTTGGCCGAGGGAATCCGAGACGCACTGTTGCAACTGGAAGTAGCTCGGCCACTAACCCCGAGGTATGAGGTAAATGAGGTGCGACTGTTCAAATGTAATGTATGTTTACCTTCTATTGTGCAGGCACCTGAAGTCGAACTCAAGCCTTTGCCCGAGCATTTGAAGTACGCATTCCTAGGGGAGAATAGCACACTGCCGGTCATCATTAAGAGCGGGCTCGGCGCAGACCAGGAGCGACGTCTAGTCGAGGTTTTGAGTCAGCACAAGCTAGCCATCGAATGGACGCTCGCGGACATTCGAGGAATAAGCCCGACAATATGCATGCATCGCATCTTGCTCGAAGATGGGGCGAAGCCGTCGAGAGAACCACAGCGCAGACTGAACCCGATCATGATGGAGGTCGTCTAGAAGGAGATTCAAAAGTTGCTCGATGCGGATGTGATATACCCCATCTCGGACAGCCAGTGGGTGAGCCCAGTCCATGTGGTCCCGAAGAAAATCGGGATCACCATCGAGGAAAATGCCGAAGGCAAGATGGTTGTGACGAGGGTCAAAAATGGATGGAGGATGTGCATAGACTATAGGAAGCTGAATGCGGTCACAAGGAAGGACCATTTCCCCCTCCCATTCATCGACCAGATGTTGGACCGACTGGCGGGCAAGCCCTACTTCTGCTTCCTCGATGGATTCTCGGGCTACAACTAAATCCCTATCGCGCCCGAGGACCAGGAGAAGATGACCTTCACGTGTCCGTTTGGCACGTTCGCTTTCCGTCGCATGTCCTTCGGCTTGTGCAATGCGCCTGGCACGTTCCAACGGGTAGTGACGAGCATTTTCTCGGACATGATCGGCACGTTCATTGAGGTATTCATGGATGACTTTACAATACATGGTGAAACTTTTGACGCATGTTTAGATAATTTGAGCACAGTATTAGCACGTTGTGTTTCTATGAATTTGGTGCTCAATTATGAAAAATGTCATTTCATGGTTACTCATGGGGTAGTCTTGGGGCATATTGTTTCACATGAAGGGATAGAGGTCGATCAAGCAAAGATTGATGTGATTATGACCTTGCCTTACCCTTCTACTGTGCGTGATATTAAGTCTTTCCTTGGGCATGCTGGATTCTATCGTAGGTTCATAAAGGATTTTTCTAAGAAGGCGTTGCCTCTATCTAATCTCTTGCAAAAAGATGTTCCTTTTGAGTTTACAGATGCATGTAGGGAGGCTTTTGACGAGCTAAAACAAGCCTTGACCAGCGCACCCATTATCCGCGCACCAGACTGGGGCCAGCCGTTCGAGATCATGTGCGATGCGAATGACTACGCCGTGGGCGCTGTTCTCAGCCAGAGGGTAGAAAAAAGACCCGTTGTGATTTATTATGCCTCGAGGACCCTAGATGCAGCCCAAAGGAACTATTCGACCACAGAAAAAGAGCTGCTCGCCGTGGTATTTGCATTGGAGAAGTTCAGATCCTACTTGCTCGGCACAAAGGTGGTTGTCTTCTTGGACCATGCGGCCATTCGATACTTTATGACCAAAAAGGAGGCTAAGCCGCGGCTTATTCGATGGATCTTGCTGCTACAAGAGTTTGGTGTGGAAATAAAGGATAAAAAGGGGATTGAGAACACGATGGCCGACCACCTGAGCCGGCTGGTGCGAGAAGAAGAGCCTGGGCAGATCACCGAGACGTTTCCAGACGAGCATTTGTACGCCCTCTTGGGCAAAGTACCATGGTATGCGCCCATAGTCAACTACATGGTCGGAGGTAAACTCCCGCCCTCTTACTCAAAAGCACAATGCAAGAAATTGAAGCATGATTCTAGATTCTATGTGTGGGATGATCCCTATTTGTGGAAAATAGGTGTAGATCAAATTCTTAGAAGATGTATCCCTGATGATGAGATTGCTTCAGTACTTAGCTTTTGTCATGAACATGCTTGTGGTGGCCATTTTGGTCCTAGGAGAACTGCTAGGAAGATTTTAGATAGAGGGTTCTTTTGGCCGAGTGTGTTTAGAGATTCATATGAGCATTGTAAGAGGTGCGATAGATGCCAAAGGGTGGGTAATATGTCTGCTAGGAATGAAATGCCTCAAGTGCCTATTCTTGTTAATGATGTGTTCGACATATGGGGCATTGATTTCATGGGTCCTTTCCCGGTTTCATGTGGCTATACCTATATCCTTGTTGCGGTGGATTATGTTTCAAAGTGGGTAGAGGCAAAGGCCACTAGGTGCGATGATGCTAAATCTGTGGTAGACTTTTTGCGCACTAACATATTTTGTAGGTATGGGGTGCCTAAAGCCATCATAAGCGATCAAGGGTCCCATTTCTGCAATCGGATGATGGCTGCCACTTTGAAACACTACCACGTACACCATCGGACATCCACGACCTACCACCCCCAGACGAATGGACAAGCAGAGATCTCCAACCACGAAATAAAGGGGATCCTTGAGAAGATGGTGAAACCAACAAGGAAGGACTGGAGCCAAAGGTTGGATGAGACGCTATGGGCCTACAGGACAGCTTATAAGACACCGATAGGGACCTCTCCCTTTCGGTTGGTATACGGGAAGGCATGCCACCTCCCGGTGGAACTGGAGCACAAGGCCTATTGGGCGCTCAAGCAGTGCAATCCGGACTTGAAGGCAGCCGGACTTGATAGAAAGATGCAACTGTGTGAGCTTGAGGAGCTGCGCCTCGAGGCCTATGAGGGCCAAACAGACTACAAGGCGCGGACCAAGCTCTACCATGATAAGTTCATCCTCCGGCGTACATTTGAGGTTGGCCAACAGGTTCTGGTCTTCTCATCACGCCTACGATTGATGCCCGGCAAGCTGCGTTCTAGGTGGACAGGCCCATACACGGTGACACAAGTTTTCAACCATGGGGCGCTTGAGCTAGAAAGCCCGACAAATGGAAGCCGATTCAAGGTCAATGGACAACGGGTTAAGCACTATCACGGCGAGATCGACTTGACTGCTCAGCAATTTGACCTAGCCGAGCCTCCCAACGACACATGAATGAGGTACGGTCGAGCCAACGATGTTAAACAAAGGCGCTCGCCGGGAGGCAGCCCGGCCGAATTCTCTCGAGCCCCTGCCAAAACGACAACATGAGGGGAGTATTGTTCTTTCTTTTCTTCTCTTTATTTCCTACTTTTCATTTTGCATGCATTGTGTACTTTGAACATAAGTCGTACCGTGAGGACACGGCTTTGTTCAAAAGTGTGGGGTGGGGGAGTCGTTTGTTGTGTCAGCACGTCTATTTCCTTAACATGCATTGAGTCAGCACGTTTCCTTTGAAAATTTTAAATTTTTTGGGAATAAGGATTTCATGCTATTGCCTAAATATGCGATATTGAACTTCGATGATGTGAAATAGATAGAACCGACTACAAGCATTTCCCTTGCGAAACCTGAATTACGTGCTAGCATGTGAACTTAACCCCGTATGTGCCCTTGTGAGTCGAAGATAAACAGGGATGTGGAGTTGATAGAAATGCCCTCGAGAGTCTTGACAAGCGCCCAAGGCCCGGACTTCGAACTATATGGTTATATGGATTCAGTGGAGGCTAGCACTCGAGGCTCATTGGTTCTAGTTGGCTCCGCCTGTGCAGCGTTTATGCATGGGGCGGGACGGGAAAACAGACCGTCCTATCTCTAGTCCGAGTGGCCGGGAAAATGGCTGAGCAACCCTCATCCTGACCCGCGCTAAAGGGCAATGACGAGAAAGAGCGGGGAGGTATTTCCATATGCTCGCGGGCGATGATTGGACCTCCTTCGAAAGAAATGAACGAGCACTTCGCATCAAAAGAGCAAAGCTCGAAGAAAGAAAAAAAATCAGCCAAAATTGTGGAGATCCATCCGAACAAAAAAGTGAAGTTCATCACTCTTATATCAAAGGCCGAAGGCCAAGCTCACTACAAAAGCTGTCCAGTCAAAGCAACAGAAGAACTTGACCCTTGAAGCTCGAACAAATCACGTGCGAGAGAAAGCTATGAAGTATAACCATATAGCGAGAGTTCGGAGCCAAGAGCGTATATCAGGAGACTGAAAAGGGCTATCTCCCACTCATCCGAATTGGTTTGCATCTCGGCTCAAAGGTAACACGTATCAAGTTATTTCCATGTTCAGCATGATACCTTAGTAGCAAGTGAGTTATGCATGGAAAGGTGAAGTCTAGACTAGCAACACTTATTCATATCTAGGATGCCGAGAGACTTGTGGTGTTTCAGTTTTTCCTCTTTTAACCTAGACCTTGTTCGGGACGAATAAGTTTAAGTGTGGGGTGGTTTGATGAGCCGTATTTATACGGCTCATCGAGTCAGTAATTCCCACCAATTCGACACTTTGTCATGTGAACATTTACTTGTTAAGTGCGATGTTGCATTTCAGATACTTTGGAGGGTCTAGGAGGAATCGGGCTTAAAAGATGGCATCTTAGGCCAAAATCACCACAAGGCATTATTGGCCCACACTTGAGTCCAAGCCAAACATAGCCCACTTGCAAAATCTTGATGATTCTAGAAGCATCTCATCATTTGGCTCCTGCCAATCCACTTTGACTACTTCCAGAGCAAGAGTGCCTTGATGATTCTAGAAGCATCTCATCATTGGCCCATGCCAATCCACTTTGACTACTTCCAGAGCAAGAGTGCCTTGATGATTCTAGAAGCATCTCATCATTGGCCCATGCCAATCCACTTTGACTACTTCCAGAGCAAGAGTGCCTTGATGATTCTAGAAGCATCTCATCATTGGCTCATGCCAATCAAAATTTTGGCTACTTTCAGACAAGGGAAACCCTAATCTATTTCCTATAAATAAGACCACTTTGTCTTGGGAAAGAGGATCCCAAAATTACTTATCTCTCTAGACTTGTGATCATTGAGAGCTTCTCTCTCTACATTTCTCTCGGCACTTAGCTTAGAAATCCATTCACTTTAATGTATTGCTATTGTATTCCTTCAATGAATACGAGTAGCTAAACGCTTTGTCCGATCTAGGGTTTCTTCTATTATTGCAATGTTTTGAGACCCTTTACTTAATGCTTCCTTGTGTTCTACTAGTTCTTGTGCATTCAATTCGGATCAAACAACAAGGTTGAGTGGATGCTTGCAATGGCAAAGCTCACCCGAGTGGTTTGATCCCTCATTGTTGCTTGTTGGATACTGAACGTGAGAACAAGCAACCGCACTTAGCCTAATAAATCTTGAAATAGAGTATTAGTCTTACTAGAACTAGAAATCTATGTCTTGAAATGGAATAGATTGTGGTGTAAGTGCTTGAAATGGCCTTACTTTGGGTTATAACCTGAAATGGAGTGACCACGCTCATGAACACATTGATAGATCATTAGAGGTCGATGATGAACGGAGCCACAATAGAAGGCCTCTAGACCGGATATTCCTTATCATTCGTAACAACCCTTAGTCATTTCCCTTTTTCTAGCCTTCAAACCATCACAAACCCCCAACTGTTTCACTTTTCTCATTGCTTTCATAAGAACAACAAGTAACTGAACTAACTCCTTTGGGTTCGACCCCTACTTGCCACCTTACTAGCTCATAGTAAGCCAAGAGTAGTGGACTTATAAATATTAATTTTGCGGGGCACAACGACTGGCCTGTCACTCACTTAGGATTGGTTCAAGGAAAACTCCATATGGTCACGAAAACTAACTGAAAATTCTAAGAAACAAATCTACTTCTAACTAACCACTTTCGTAGGTAACACGAGTGCATTTAGTGAATGCACCAAGCCTTTAAACCCCTAGGCTACCCTAGTGGACGAGTTATAGTCTCGTGAGAGTTTTCAGAACCGGGAGTACTCACAAATCCCACATGCATTTATCCCATAAGAGTGCAAAGCAAGAGTGTTTAACAATTAAGGCATGAATTTCTCAAAACTTACTTCACATCCCAAACTAGCATCACAATCACCATACATTTCAAGAGAGTTTTCAAACCGTTTAAGATCACATGAGGGTGCACATTCAAGGAAGTCAATACTAGAGCTATCAAGTGCCTCACCTAGAAGTCTATTTATTTTTGCAACAAGGTTTTTGAAAAGTGGTTACAGCTTTTTGCACAAAAACGTCGCTCGATAACCTATGCTAGCTAGGGCTAGTCCACGGGCGGCACGATATAAAATCATTTCCAAGTTTTAGACGCTAAAGTCGTAATCCATAAGGAAAGAGGAGTTTGACAATTAGGGTTCTTAAAACAAGCATAAACCAACCGATAGCTTACGTGAGATCACAAGGGTCGTCCCAAAGTCCAACTTGCTAGCACACAATGTACATGGTGAACTCACACATATAAGAGATGATGGAAAGGCATAAAGTCAAGTTTAAGTGTCCTTTTTTTTTTGAAATGGCCTTTGGCCTACAAATGCTTTCGAGGGGGAACTTTTCTTCCTAACCCCCGGCATTTGTACCTTTTTGCAACAAAACTTCTCTAGTACTCGAGAAAGTTTTTAGTCGGGGCTTTGCCCTCTTTGACCATGTAAATTTTTTTTGATGGGGCCTATTTTTCGCCCTCTTTTGACTCCACACTTAAAACTTGACAATATGCCCAATGTGAATATGGAATATGTGAAAAACAACCACGAACAAGGCACGAGGCAAGAGAACTAAAGTCACCTAAAAGCAATCGAGAGGTTTAAGTTTTCATGAAGTTTTCAAAGCGTGCTTGCTAAAACTTTTCAAATCATGCGTGGAAAATACTTAGATTGCTAGATAGGCACAAGATTGCAATGAATATTGATCCACAAGAATGAGCATTCAATAGAGCTAGTTTGGTTTTAGACTCTAAATCATGTAAAGGGGAATTGCAAACTAGATGTGACTTATAGAAGTTGGGAGTTGATAGTCGCATGCCTTTGGTAGTATAACACTCAAGAAAAGTTGGAATAAAGCATGATGCAAGTGTTCATTTTCACAAGATATGCATGGTATAAACATGTGAATTATGCGCCTAACCCAAACAATCACTCCACACTTAAACGAAGCTTAGTCCCTAAGCGCAACAAATGGTGAAAATAAAGGCAAAGGCGCAAAGGAAACTCCCCTCGTTTGAAGAATGTAGTCCATTTAAAACAACTCGCCCCCTTTTGAGTGGAAACTCCCCTTTGATGGCAATATAAAACAAAGAGAGTCAATATGCACTAGCATGAGTATTTTCATAAAAATATGACAATGATACAAGTGAAAATCAACCTCCTCATATCATAACACAAAATATCCAACAAGGGGATAAATAGAAGTCATACAACCAAAATGCGCACTACGGCGACTTTTAATATCCAAACATCAAAATATAACAATCCAACCAATATCACAAGTCTCATAGAAATGGAAGTGGAAATAGTCACAAAATGGAAACAATGTCACAAGCTAACCATCAAAATGGAGCATCATCATCATCATCCGGGCTTGCAAAACGATCCTCCTCTGCTAGAAAACTGGCTGCAGGGATAAGAGGAGAAGCACGGGATGGAGCAGGGGCATAGGGAGGCGCAAACCCAATTGGTTGAGGAGGTTGAGCATGGCGCGAAGGAGGGGCGATGGGAGGTGGGAAGCCAAATGGCTGAGATGGGTCAGCACTATACCGATCAGGGGCAGGAGGAGGTGCGTGCTCAAATGGTGGAGGTGGATTAGCACTAGCACTGCTGGAAGTAGAACGCATATTCTGGACGATGGAAGTAAGAGTGGAACGCACCCACTGAGCCTCCTGACGATGAAACTGGGATTCCCGAAGAGTAAACTCCTCTAAGCGCCCAAATCCCACTCTCAAATCAGCCATATCCGCCGAAATCCTATCAAACTGTGAAGTCCAGTCCGCACTAGAAGGCGGTATGCTCTCGGATGGAGGAGCGGATGGAACGGGGGATGATGGTGGTGATGGTGTGAGGTGGTAGTGGGGGTTCCGTGCAATGAAGGCGTTTTTTTCTTTCTAGCCGTCTTTTGGACATCCTCGATGTGTGGTTTGTCATCATGATCCCAAAGCATTGTGCCGGGTATAAGGAAGTGACGCGCCTCATAATGTCGATATCAAGAGTCTTCTTTTCTGGCTTAGGGCATCCCGGATAGTTGAAACTGAAGTTACAGTTCAAAGCTATCATTGTGATCAACGATCCTCCACCTATCCCGCCAGTTCGCGCACCCTCTTTCACATATCCTTCGAATCTGGTGGTTAGGATAGAAATCCAATCCAGACAATCCCCACGATCAATAGCCATCATCAGTTCGATATCTGGGATTGTCACCGCGCGAGCTAACTCTTTTCGAGAGTTAATTCCAATGGCAATAAGGTGGTGAATCACCTTCCATACTGAAGACTTGATCCCTGTGGAGTTGTATGATGAAACGAACCATTCATTCCTTTCAGAAATCTTCTTCCAGAATTTAGTCCGATGATGATCATGTCTATAAGGCAAGTCATTTCTTGGACCTGCTAGATGAAGCCATTTTTGTAACTCACCCGGACTCGCCTCAAATTCTATACCACCCAATGTAAACCTCCAAGCTGTCACATGCTTATCCCTCCTTTCTGCTTCAAATGAACAAAGGAACTCTTCAACCACCATTTCGTAGGTGCCCGTATCATCCTCAAGAAAAAAATAAAGACCACATCGACGCAGCTTAGATCGCACCTCATTTCCTATTCCAAAGTCGTCGAGCAGTGTCCAATCCGGAAATGAGGTCGCGATGGCCTTTTTCTTTGCTTTAGTAATGCGATCATGCCTATCTTGCTGCTCCTTTTTCTGGAATTGCAGCGGCTTCCAAAATGGATATGGTGTTGGAGGCAAAGCCAATGCCAATTCGTTATTGGCTTGAGCTGCCGGAGGAGGCTGGCTTTCAATCAAAAGGGCAAGGTGAGGGGTTTGAACTGGAATTGCATTCACTTGAGCTGGACCCTTGCCTTTAGAGGCTCTCGACGATGATTCTCCGGTTGAAGACTTATGCTTTTTTGGTGGAGGTGGTGTAGGAGGTTTCCTAGGAGGGGAAGGGGTGTCATCCCTAATCAGAGCTCGCCTGGTAGCCTTGCGCGTAGGATTGCTCCTCCTTGGAGCTTCCTCATCGCCGGTTGCATCATCAAATGGAATGGAAGCTTTTGAAGGAGCAGTTGGTTTTGGGGTCGTGTGGTCTTTGTCTCTAGCCATGGTTGATGAGGGGGGGGGGGTGCTTCGGAATGGAGGAATGAAGCTTGGAGATGGGTGAAAACCGGAGGAGCTGAGAGGTTGAAGTCGAAATTCGGATGTAGGGTTTATCGGAGGAGAGGTGGCAGACGGATGGGATGAGCTGAGCTGAGCGGCGGAGGAGTGGGTTGCTGAGGGTGAGGGGGCGGACGGATGGACGAGGCTAGGCGGCTGAGGAGTGGTGGTCGGACGAGATGTGGTGGGGTGGTGCGAAGTCGGGCGAGCGAGAGATGAGAGTGAAGTGAGATTTCAAAATTGAAATTAGGGATTAGATATGCAGATTTGAGCCGGCCGGTTGGGACTAGAGGAGAATGTTCAGCCGGGCGGTTTAACCTCTTAGAGACTTCGAGTGAATGGAAACAGGGCTGAGCCGGCCGGTTGGGGTGGAAGGCAAATTTTGTGCCGGTCGGTTGAAACACTCAGAAGGTTCGAGTAAATGAAGACTCCATTTGAGCCGGCCGGTTGGAAATAAAGGCATGGATGAGGCGGCCGGCTCAGAGGCTTCGGTTGAGGGTCAAATGCTAACCGGAGTTCAGCCGGCCGGCTGAGATTGTATGGCAAGTTTGAGTCGGCCGGTTCAAATGATCAGGGAGAAAGCACTCCACACTTGGCACTTTTAACACAGGCTAGTTTATTTAGAAATTGAAAAACACAACTTGGAGAAACCCAACTAAGACTTAAAGATCATACAACCACTATCACGACAAACGCACGATTAATTCTTGCAGGAACGTGTAGAGCACGCCAAACATCGTTCACGCGAACCGCCTCTCGACTCATAGGCATCCCCGCTAAATGGATGAAGAAATTATGGCTAATCCTTCGTTCGCGGCCACAAACCGCACCATTGCTCTCTCGACTTCCCCTAGCATTGCTCCTTCAACTCGAATTCCTATAGCGAGTGCTAGCCTTGTCACGAGAGAACTTCCTCCTATCACATGACTGGGTCTTATCCTTGGGTTGGTGTAACTCTTGAATTTCTTGGAGAGAATGCTAAACCAGTCCACCACGTTCCCCTTGTAGATACTTATGAGGATGTCCAGCTCCTCCATTGTGACGTGGCTTTCTTCGTCTTCTCTCCCACTGATCGTGCTTGCCACCAAGTAGTGGAGAATCTTCCAGACGGGGCGGAATATCAAGCTGGTGGGAAGGTCTAGCCCATAGCCCTCGGGAGGTGGATGAGCGATCCTTAACCAAAAGCTTCTCCTTTCATCGTAGTTGTAGGTCTTGACGACTCCTTCATCGGGTATACCCATGTAATAGCTAACCTCGAATTTGGATAGAGTGAGCCTGATCCCACCCAAATTGAAGCTCCAAGAGTTGATCGCCCCGGATCTATCATCGGTGCCCACATCAAAAGATGATAGGAACTCTAGAACCATAGGGGGTAGGTGCCCGGGTTTGCATCTAGGAAAAACTTCAGTCCATGGTCGACGAGCCTATTAAAAATTTCGTAGTAGAGACCGAGGTTTCGTAGATTGTCTAGGTTGGGAAACGGAGTGGCCTTGACTTCAAAGTAGCTTTCAAGAGTGCGGTATTTCGCTTGTTGAGGGGGGTGAGCTCACGAATCACCAAGCTAGAGGGAGGATAAGGCATGGGTCTAGCAAAAGGCAAGTCGCCCGGGAGAGCAAGCACATGCGGTGTAGGGCTCGCCCTTGATCCCCTTCTTCTTCCTTGGTTGCTCATATTTGGTGGAATGATGTGTGCTTGCTTGGTTGTGGTGTGAGGAATTGGGAAGGAAATGGGCATGCATTTATAGGCTAAGTGTGGAGGTGGTTTTTGATTACCCATTGAGCAATGCCTTTGCATTATTGTGGTTTCCAAGCTATGGGTGCATCAATGAGCAATGGTGTGACTATTGCATGGAACATATTCCAAATAGTACTTCTCCATTGTCATGCTCACAATGGAGGTCTCTTGGATCAAAGCATTCCCTCAATTGAAGTCTTTCCTCATGCATGAGTATTCAAATGGTACTCTCCCATTGTGGTCTCCACCCCTATTCACATGCTAGTCCTTCAATGGCTCTTAAGGTAAAGTTTAAAGACACTCACAAGCTCCAAGACAATGAGCAAACAATTCATTTCCCAAGGATTTTGGCATTTTTGAAGTTGTACAAATATCAGGCTTGGGAAGACAGATTGAACCGGCCGGTTAGAGTTACTGGTTGATTGGGAGCCGGCCGGTTGAATGTCTCCGAGACTGCGGGTGACTAAACACAGAACTGAGCCGGGTGGTTGAGATGAGGGGAGAAAGTGAGCCGGGCGGCTCAAACACTCAGAGGGTTAAGGAGGTTCATTGCAAATGTAAACCGGCCGGTTGAAAGTATAAGGGGAAATTGAGCTGGCCGGCTCAAATGCTCAGAGAAGGATGGCTCTCAAAATACACCAAGAAAGCAAAGTATTGGCACGGAAATGAACACTTACAACGGGTTACCTCCCGAGAGGGCCTAGTTTAACGTCTTGGCAAAGACCGAGCCGAATCTTTATATATCGAGAAGCACACTAAGAGAAGTCCCGACCGGGATCCCTTCTCTAGCGGTATTGCATATAGCATTCACGAGGGTGCTTCCAACGCGTTTTGATCTCCATCAGCGGCATGATAGACTTTAACTCTCTGCCAATTTGCTTTGAACACATTCCCTTGGTTGTCAACTAGCTCTAGGTGGCCATCATCGAAAACTTTATGAATTCTATACGGTCCAAATCACCTAGACTTGAACTTCCCGGGAAACAACTTGTACTTGGAGTTGAATAGCAAGACGTTATCTCCTACCGAGAATTCTTTCTTCAGAATAAGCTTGTCGTGCTATCTTCGTGTTCTCTCCTTATAAATCGTTGAGCTTTCGTAGGAGTCCAACCTGATTTCGTCTAACTCATTCAGTTGAAGGAGTCTCTTTTCTCCCGAAGCTTTCATATCGAAATTCAGCTCTTGGATGGCCCACATGGCTTTGTACTCAAGCTCCACTGGAAGATGGCAAGATTTTCCATATACTAACCGGTATGGGGACATTCCGATTGGCGTCTTGAAGGCGGTTCTATACGCCCATAATGCATCATCGAGCTTCAGCGCCCAATCTTTCCCTGACTTCCCAACTGTCTTTGTCAAAATATTTTTTATCTCACGGTTTGATACTTCGACTTGACCATTTGCTTGGGGATGATATGGGGTGGAGCACCTATGGAAAATCCCAAATTTCTTAAGCATGTACTCAAATCTTCTTTCCTTGAAGTGGGAACCATTGTCGCTTATTACCGCTCTTGGGACCCCGAATCTTGGGAAAATGATCTTTTTAAACATCTTGATTACCACTTTAGCATCACAAGAAGGGGAAGCTATGGCCTCAACCCATTTAGAAACGTAGTCTACCGCTACTAGAATAAAGCTATTCCCTTGCGAAGATGGTAGAGGTCCCACGAAATCTACGCCCCATACATCGAATATTTCAACTTCTAAGATGCCTTTCTGAGGCATTTCGTCCCTTCTAGCAATATTGCCCGTTCTTTGATACTCGTTACAAGACTTGACAAATTCATACGTATCTTTGAACATGCTAGGCCAATAAAATCCCGATTGAAGAATCTTAGATGTGGTCTTTGAAGCAGAACCATGACCACCATAAGAAGAAGAATGACTACAAGCTATAATTCCTTTAATATCTTCTTCGGGCACACATTTTCTGTAAATCCCATCTGGGCATAGCTTGTACAAGAACGGGTCATCCCAAAAATACCTCGAAACATCGTGCAAGAACTTCCTCTTTTGATTATGATCAAGGTTATTTGGAAGAATTTGGCAAGTCAAGTAGTTCACGTAATCCGCGTACCACGGGGCGTCATTTTGGACACTCAGCAAGTATTCCCCGATAAAAGAGTCTCCGATAGGCGTTGAGAGCCTATTTGAATCATTAAGCTCAAGCTCAAGTCTCGAAAGATGATCTGCCACTACATTTTCGACTCCTTTCTTATCCTTGATGTCAATATCGAACTCTTGCAAAAGAAGAATCCAACGAATGAGTCTCGGCTTTGCATCTTTCTTTGCCATCAAATACTTAATAGCGGTGTGATCCGTGTAGACAATTGTCTTGGACCCAACAAGGTATGGTCGGAATTTTTCAAAGGCATACACCACGGCTAGCAACTCTTTCTCGGTGGTGGTGTAATTCAATTGAGCATTATCAAGCACCTTGCTCACATAGTAGACTACATGGAGTCTCTTATCCACTCTTTGTCCCAAGACGGCTCCAATAGCAAAGTCGCTTGCATCGCACATAAGCTCGAATGGAAGATCCCAATTCGGTGGTTGCACTATGGGTGCCGATACAAGAGCCTTCTTGAGCTTTTCAAATGCTTCTAAGCATCCTTCATCAAAGTTGAATTCCACATCATTGCATAGGAGGTGAGTTAATGGCTTGGCAATTTTGGAGAAGTCTTTAATAAACCTCCGGTAAAAACCGGCATGCCCTAGAAAACTGCTAACTCCTTTTTGATTTAGTGGTGGTGGTAGTTGCTCAATGACTTGAACCTTTGCTTTATCAACTTCGACTCCCCTTTTAGACATCAAATGTCCTAGCACGATTCCTTCTTGAACCATGAAATGGCATTTCTCCCAATTTAGCACCAAATTTGTTTCAATGCACCTAGCAAGAACATGAGAAAGGTTAGTTAAACAATCATCAAATGAAGTTCCATGGATAGAGAAATCATCCATGAAAACTTCCATGCATTTCTCAATGTAATCACTAAAGATGGACATCATGCATCTTTGGAAGGTTCCCGGTGCATTGCATAGCCCAAAGGGCATGCGTCTAAATGCAAAAGTTCCATATGGACATATAAATGTAGTTTTTCCTTGGTCGTTCGGCAAAATGGGAATTTGATGAAATCCGCTATAACCATCTAGGAAACAAAAGTATTCATGTCCGGCAAGTCTCTCAAGCATTTGATCAATAAAAGGAATGGGGAAATGATCTTTCTTAGTTGCTTTGTTCAATTTTCTATAATCGATGCATATCCTCCATCCATTTACGGTTCTTGTAGGGACTAACTCTCCTTTATCGTTTTGCACAACCGTAAGTCCTCCCTTTTTGGGGACGACATAGATGGGCTTACCCATTCCGAATCCGGGACCGAATAAATGATTCCCGCATCTCTTAGCTTAGTAATTTCTTTAAAGACAACTTCGCTAAGGTTAGGGTTCAATCTCCTTAGAAACTCCCTAGACGGTTTTGCATTCTCGTCAACATTTATCCTATGCATGCATAATGAAGGGCTAATTCCCTTAAGATCATCAATAGAGTATCCCAAAGCTTTTCTATTATTTTTCAAGACATGCAAAAGTTTGGACGTTTCATGCTCATTCAAGGTTGCACCAACTATAACCGGATGCGTAGAATTAGACCCAAGAAACTCATACCTGAGATTCGAAGGTAGAGGTTTTAACTCTCCTTCGAATTCCTTACCTCTCGGCATTTGGTCTCCTTCACCTTCGTGAGCATCCAATAATTGTTCTCCTTCGGCCAAAGTCAAGTCACACATTTCCTCATCTTCTATGTCCATTAGTGAGGTAAAAAGCATACTAGAATCATCTAACTCCATGACTTCGCTTTCAAAAGATGTTAGCTCAAGATTTTCACTAGATATATCAAGCAAATTGCATTCAAAAGATGAAATGGGAGTTCTCATGGTATTTTTCAGAAAAAATTTTAACTTTTCATCCCCTATCTTCAATTCAATAGACCCTTCTCCACATCTAATGACCGCCTCAACGGTGTTAAGAAAAGGTCTACCAAGAATATCGGGCATTTCTTGCTCAACATCCATTTCTAGCACATAGAAGTCTACGGGAATAAAGAATTTACCAACTTTAATGGGCACATCCCTAAGAACTCCCCTAGGGATTCTAGAACTTCTATCGGCTAGTTTCAATGAAATAGTAGTAGGATGGAGTTCACCCACATCAATTTGCTCAAACAAAGAATAGGGAATTAAAGAAATGCTAGCTCCCAAGTCACACAATGCTCTATCGATTTCGACCTTTCCTAAAGAGATATGAATAGAAAATGACCCATTATCTTGCATCTTTTTAGGCATTCGACTTTGAACAATAGCACTACACTCAACATTCAAGGCTACCATGCTAGATTCCTCAATAACCCTACGATTAGACACAATATCTTTTAAGAATTTTGCATATGTAGGGTTTTGAGTGATTACCTCATGGAATGGAAGAGTGATGTACAACTTTTTTAGCATTTCCACAAATCGTTGGAAGTGAGCATCTAGCTTGCTTTTGTTGAGTCTTTGAGGAAAGGGGACCATTGGCACATAATGTCTTGTCAAAACCGGTTCTTCCTCCTTTTTCTCTTCTTTCGTGGGAGCTTGAAGCTCAACTTCGGAATTTTCGTTGGCAACTTCCGCTTCTATCTCCTTAGAATTAGGGCTCGGTTTTCCTTGAGGAGAAGGTAAGACTTTTCCACTCTTCAATGTGATGGCATCGATATGTTCTAGGGAATTCACATCCGGTTGAGATGGGAGCTTCCCAATTTGCCTCATATGAGCATTTTCTTTAGCAAGCCTTTTATTTTCGGCCACTAATTCCTCCATCTTCTTGTTGGCCTCTTTTTGGTTTTCAAGCATTTGTGTCATCATAGCCATCATAGGATTATCTTGAGCATTGGAAGAAGCTTGCCCTTGTTGATGAGAAGTTCCTTGATCATTCATAGGAGATTTGGTTTGATAAGACCTTTGAAAGTTCCCTTGAGAATATTGAGAGTTTTGGGTGGAACCTTGACCTTGAGTAGAATAAGAATTTTGCCCTTGATTTTGGTTGGAGCCATATCCTTGTCTTTGGTAATTCCCTTGATAGTTGTTTTGCCCTTGAGGCTTAGTAGTAAAATTGGAATCATTGGCCATTCTTCTTTGCGGAGGCTCATAATTTCTTGTGATAGGATTCGAATTTTGAGCATAATTTCTTTGTTGATTTACAAAGTGGGCTTCCTCATACCCATCATCATCATCTTCATATCGTCCATCGGGACAATTTTTTGTAGAATGCCTCGTGCTCCCACATAGGAAACAAGATTGTTGAGCCGAGGTTTTCTCTTTATCGGTTCTTGGCTTAGTTGCCTCCAGAGAATTAACCATACTTATCATGGTCTCCATTCTCTTTGACAACTCATTAATTTGATATTTCGTTGCATAATTCGAGGAGTCTTCTCTTGACTTGGCCATTTTCTTGTGATCAACTCCTTGATATCTATCCGAATTTATCGCGATCTTGTCAACGATCTTGAACCCTTGGGCCGCCGGTAAATCCATAATAGCACCGCCACTAGCTGTGTCCATTTGGTTCTTGGCTTCTTTGCTCATACCAAGATAGAAATATCTCATAAGATCGGCTTTCCTGAAGTTGTGGTGAGGGCATTCCCTCAAATAGTGCTTGAACCGATCATATGCTTGATGGAATAGCTCATTGTCTCTTTGGGAGAAAGTCAATATAAAATCGGTGAATTTCTTGGTTCTTGACGGTGGAAAGAATTTGTTCAGAAAGGAATTTGCTAGATGATCCCATGTTCTGAAAGTTCCCGGCTCTTGGTTTTGTAACCATTCCTTAGCGTCCCCGTACAATGAAGAAGGAAAGAGCTTCAAATAGACATATTCCACGGGAATGTTCCTTGGCTTATAAGTGCGACAATATTCTTGAAAGTTAGCCAAGTGTGTGGAAGGATTCCCGACTCCTTGATATTGATAATGGGTTACCATATGCACTAGAGAAGATTTCACGTCGAAATCAAAGGCATCCTCATCCGGGGGCATAATAGCCGAGCCATTCCCTTCAAGGGTGGGAGTCATATAATCCCCAACGGGTCTCTCATCATCTTCCTCGTCATAATATCTATAATTTCTATTTTCCCTTTGAGGAACGGGAGGATTCCTTATAGGGCGTTGCTCATCAACGTTGTTTTGTCTAGCCGGAGGATCATCTATCTCATCTTCCTCCATTCTACGATCTCGGACATTCCTTTGAAGAGCGGGGCGGTTCTCTACCTCGTCTTCCATTCGAAATCCCGGTGGCAAATAAGGTAGCGGATTTAAAAGCGGAGGTGGGCGAGGTCTAGGACCTTGGAAAGCCGGTGGAATAATAGGAGCAAGAGGTGGAATGGGAGGTAGAGGATTCTTGCGAGGTCTACCTCTTCCTCTCTTAGCGGTTGGGTGAGAAGGGTGAGAAGTGCTTGAAGTTGTTCCGGTCACTACGTGCTTTTGCCCCTTAAATCTCGTGTTCATTCAAATGCCTACAAGAACAAGGGAAATTCTTAGCAATGAAAGGCAAAGGAAATAAACACAATTAAGCACAAAACAATCAATGACTATCAAGTAAAGAAAGAGTAGACAAACTAAACAATCTATTAGCACCTAGTTAATTAACCTATCCCCGGCAACGGCGCCATTTGATCGCTCGATAATATAGCTAAAGTATTCAAATAGAATTCGAACACTTATGCTAAGTCACGGTAATCAAAACATTTATATTGACTCGGGAGATCCGAGGTCGAACCCAAAAGATAGGTGATTAAACTAATGATGCCAAAGATATATCTAGATTGTCAATGGTTTGGGGGGAATTTTCTATCCAAAAGAGAGGTTTGAAATATTAAAGATGGTGAACAATCAATTAAAAGATGACTAGGGATCTATTTCTCCACCTAAACAATTATTGTGACGGTAAAATGAGATGCTAATGATGAAATCACATACACATGCTTAAAATTTGGCTTAGGCAACATTTATACTAAGTTCAACTCGCGCTACAACTTAATATGAAGGGGTTACATCTCGCATAGTGCCTCACACTTTCGCTCTATTGGCGCTATAGAATAAGAATGCCTAGCCTCACACTCGCGCTCTATTGGCTAAACAATCATGCTCTTGTTAAGTTCAAGTCATTCTCATTAGGTTAAAAGTGTTATCTAACTAACACAAAACTCTAATGCTTCTTCATTTAGTTCATTGAAGTCATAATGATCAACGTGAGCTAAATCAAGCATGAAATCAAGTAGAGTTCCTATTGAGGACTTTTCACAAACACCTTATAGGCAACTCTAGACATTAAGTTCAAATGAAGAAGATTCATGTGCAAACTCATTCATCATTAGCATCCAAGGTATTCACAATGTCACAAACATGTCTAGGGGATCCATAGATCCCCAACCAAAGTCACTACTCACTCATGGTGAGTTTACAAGCAAAAACATCAATGAAAGTGCAAAAACCCATATGAAAAAGGGGGTTTAGAAATCTAAAACCAATATGGAGATCCAATAACACTAGATGATTCGATCTTCGTGTTGTTGATGACTCTTAAATCTCTATCTTCTTTCCCAAGAAAACTGCTCCAAATCCCAAGGAAATCTGCCTTGAAAATCCCCCAAAAAGTCTGTCCCTTGTGTAGAAACCCTAAGTTTCTATTTATAGCCCAGCAGTAAAAATCCTGTCTTGACGACTGAACCGGCCGGCTCAATAGAGGTAAGGAATTTCAGCCGGCCGGCTCGCGCAGGGGAAGGCTTCCTTGAACTTTCTGAGCATGTGAACCGACCGGTTCAACTTGTGAAGGAATTTAAGCCGGCCGGCTCGAGCAGGGGAGGCTTGAACGGGAACTCTCTGAGCTTTTGAACCGGGCGGTTCAAATTGTGAACAAAGCTCAACCGGCCGGTTCGATATCTCAGAGAGTTCGTTCCTTCTGGTCTCGACTTCAACCGGGCGGCTCGATACAAGGCCAATATTCAGCCGGTCGGTTGGATCTCCTCCTTGGGCATTTTTTTACTCCAAAAGCTCGGTTTTGCTCCAAAATCACTGCTAACTTGTGTTCTTAGCTTAAACTCTGTGATTTGCCTGAAATGAACCACAAAGCATCAAATAGCAAGTGAAATCGTGATAAAATGATCGAAACACTAAGCGTAGAGGTTGCCTAAAGTGCATATATTTTAGCGCTATCATTCGGTTTGTTAGATGTTAGATTAGTATCTGTCCTTGACAGAGTGAGAGATCGAACCACGGAGCCTCAAAGACCCCCCGGTTAGCAGCTCCACTGAGCTACTTTCGATCCTCAAAAATGATTTATACCTAATTATATACGGTTTGGACATTATGCATCATCTCTTAACTAGTAATAAACACTCGAATTCAATATAATTATATATTGTCGTAAAATGAATGATGTAGTCTTAATGGGCTGTGGATAAAAAAATTTTGATCCACTAATTCCGAAAATCACAGAGCTCCTACAATTCATCATTGATGAAAGTCGATCCATTTTCATCTCCCACTATATTATTTGTATTGGGCATGCCTGCTAGGTTGTCAATCAAGATTTCATCTGCTACATTCGAGACCTCGTCATCGTTCCGATGCCAAGACCAATGCGCTTGTGTCCTACTGATGATCCTCAGCCGGCCATGTCCAAAGCTCGCCTCTCTAAAGATCGACATCGATGGATCTTTAAGCTCCTCGAACCTTCAAAGTCATAAGAGATTCAAATTATGTGTAAAAGTACAAAGCTAGATACATGTTAGAATTAGCAAGAATATGTATACTTAATTAATAGACATTATCACACTATAGTTAGTAGATCGATACGATCGTAATAGGAAAGTGATTCAGAAACTTACTCTCTTGCCAACCCTTCTCGATTCCCTCCATCCCCGATTGTTATATAGATCGGACCAGATGGATCTGCCTTGTTATCATAAATCCTAGTCTGTATATATAAAGTGTATTATTCAATCGGGTAGTATTTATCATACACTAAAGAAACGAAATAATTTACCAAAATGAAACATTGACTTACAAATCGTTCGTAGGCATGCACGTGGCCCGAGAAAACAATGTCAACCCTAGCCTTGTACAAAATATTCTCCATGGCTTTCCTCATGCTTTCACCTTCTCCCTTATGAGCTAAATTGGTATTATACCAAGGAGCATGAAGCAACACAATAAGCCAAGGAGTCACACTCCGGTCCACCTTAGCCAAATCAGCTTGGAGCCACTTGTACTGATCGGACTTTACATCAAAATCCGTGTAGGACCCTAGCATGATGATATGTGCCCCAACGACATCGAACGAGTAGTAAAGGTTTGAACTCGAACCGCTCTCTTCAAAAGGCATTGGCCATCTCGCATTATATGCTTTGAATTTGCCAGAATGTAAAATTGGAAATGACTCTATCTCATGGTTCCCTTCTGTGACCATCCACGGGCGTTGGCTAGCGTAGGGCTCAACCAACCGTCCGAAGGAGTCCCAGAGGGGCTGGTTCGTGTCGGCGTAGGATAAGTCGCCTGGCAATAGGAAGACATCATAATCCTTTTTGCTAACTTGAGTTAGTGTTGATTGCGTCCACTCCGTTTGTCCCAAGTCTCCTATGTTGGGACAAAATCACACAGTATATAAATTTCATTCTTTTGAACCAAATTTTATCTGAATTGAACTTAACAATTAAATTTAACATATATAAGAGAATTTAATCGTCTAAGAACTCGAACATGGTGACTTCATGTAAGTGTACTTGACTTTTAAGTTAAAAAAATCGGAGATTTAGCTAAAAATAAGTGCTTAAAAATTGAAAGACTTAAATGAAATGTAATCAAACTTTTAAGTTCAAAAGAGAAAAAAGTGTTAGTAGAACAAACTAAATATATGCCTAAAAGCCTATTGAAAATCTAAACATCAATTTTATTGAGTGGGCTTTAATCAAACTTCCGACTTTGGATAATCAATAAGTTACTTATGCTTGAAGCACCCACCAACTTTTAATGAAACAACAAGTCTCTTTTAAGGTTACATTGTCTTGAAATATACTCGTACGTCCTTAGAGGTGCGGCCTAGTAGTAAAAGTAACGATCAGAAAAGAAAGTACTTACCTACAATTACGAACTCGATTGGGTACGAAGACGGCGGGGTAGTAAGTTCGAACTCTAGGCCTTGACCACCACATCTATAGTAATAAGTCGTTTGAGGATTCAAAGGTCCGATTTTCACATGGTGTATTCTCCCTGACTTATAGAAAATGTATCTGTATGATTGATGAACTCCGGTCGCAGAGGCGTCATACTCTCCCGGTCTTGTACCGTAATCGACGACTGACGGGACATGTTTATCATTTGTTACCCATGAAACCGTTATATGGTCCTTCCCGGCTAGCGAAACATGTACCTGTTGAGGATCGGAGTCGGAACGCTGATGAGGTGTGATGATCTTTCTGCGAGCTTCGGGTCGTTTATACGTGTCTGTTGATTGTACGAAGAGATTTGAGCACATGAAGAAAGTGAGAAGACAAGATTGAAGAAAGAAATATCTACCTGCCATTGTTGCCTTTTGGTATCTCTTTTGCATAAGCTACATATAAATTGAAGATGAAAGGCTAATGAGAAAAAGAAGAAGGAGACGCGTATTTGTTTTATGGTGCAATAAATGACAGCGAAACGATTTAAAAATGACAGAGAACATGTGTATACACATACATGCGTTGTTGTGTGTTTGATTATTGTGTGAGGTTGCGTCAAGCAAAATGAAACAAGTTAGTTTGGATATGCTTGCATCAATAGTTATTAGCCACACGACTAAAGATCATGTGCAAACTATAATTTTGGTGCAAACTACAAGTAAAATTCATCAAAACTAATTCGTCGCCGAAAAATCAAAAGTACGACATAGTTCGTCAAAAGTGATTTATAATTCGTCGCCAAAAATCATACCTACGACACAATTTAATCTTATCTGTTTAAATGACAAATCAAAAGTTGTCAAAAAAATATTATATTTGCACCAGATTTTATTTCTTAACCACAATACAAATAATCAACATCCCATCTTCAACATTATTCATGCCTTTTCTCAATAATTTTTATTTCTCAAAGAAAATATGAAACTCCATCAAGTCTAAAAATTCTCAAGCATATTCTACCAATTATATGCATAAATAATACAAGGCAAGTCTAGGAATACTCGAGCATATTCCTATCACGATCCCACATCGCCAAATGAAAAACCATCTAGTAATACTTTGCAAGGTTAAATGTTCTTTCATCCATCAATCTACTCTTTTAAATTTTAATCTTCCCTTGGGACTAATTATGTACCCCTACCTACTATATATATTCGAGCATTTATTAATCTACGCTATTAATAAGTTGAATAATTCGTTATTAATAAGTTGAATAATTCGTTATTAATAAGTTGAATAATTTATAACAATAATTAATATGGAAGTAGAAAGGCGTGGCATGTTTTATTAATGTCTTACACATGGGTAGGTCTATGCCTATTTTATTTCTGACTATGCAAAATTATCTTTTATTAATTATCACCAGATTATAGATACCATCGATGTCTTGATAAATATTTTTGAATAAAGTTGAAACAGTATATGCTGTGGAATGTGCTCTTATAGGAAAATAGACGTGGACTCCAAATTCGGGTACGTGTTAATGTTACATAAGCGGTTAAGTCAATATCAAACATTAAAGCTACAAAAGCTCTTGCTTGTTGGTTAGATCTACATTAACTAGCCGAGTTTACAAATACGGGCATGTTCACTTGGAATGAAACTTAATTGAACTTAATTGTAACTGAATTGAAATTAATTTATATTAACTGAACTTGACTGAAATTAACTTAACTTAACTTTGACATCAGCCAGAAAATATAATTTTTTGTTAATATTTGTACTTTATTGTTGAATATCTATATAAGTATATTATTATTTATTGATGATAATGGATAATAATGATGTTTATTATTATTATTATTATTATTATTATTACAATTGATAATGATGTTTATATGATGATGATGCTGCTATTGATGACGAAGATGATGATGTTGATGGCGGTGGTAATTAAATTGATGACGATGATGATGATGATCATCATCATCATATTGTTGATGGAATTGATTAAATTTTTTATTTAAATCAAAATTGATTTAACCTGAAAGTAACTTATATTAACTGAAATTCACTTAACTGAACTGACATTAACTGCAAGTAACTTAACTTAACCGTTAAAATTATAAGTTCAAGTGGACTGGCCCAAGTCGGCATAAGTTGGGTGCTTATTCATTATTAATTATAAATAGAAAGTCGTTGATAAAAGAGCGATCAAATGAGGCAGGGCTCGGTAGAAGGAGGCAGTGCGGCACGATCTCGGCCGTCCATCTAACCCCCCGTGCATCTGAGACGCGCCACGTGTCCAAGAGTTGCGTTCACACTACTTTTGACAAAAGTAGTGTGAACGCAAATGACGGCTGTGACACGTGGCTTCGCCACGTGCGTCTGATCAAATCGATCAACGACTCGGATCGTGCCTCACTGCCTCATTCTTACAACCCTGCCTCAACCGAGTGCTCCCCGTCGTTGATATAAGTTGACGATGTTTAAATAACTATCAAAGCGGCTATTTTGTTCTCATGTAAAAAAACACCATTATTATGAAAGCTCGATAAGAATTTTGTGATTCGAACTTTAGTTATCCTTAACACCTTAGCTACTTGATCAACCTTTCTCTTAATTCAAATTATTTTTAATTCCAACAAAATCTTCAAATCAAGAGAGAATGAAAGAGGAAGGAAAAAATTCTCATAAAATTGTGAGAAAATTAGTAACCTCTGGATTCTATAATTTATGACAAACTGCGATAATAATTATAATTTTTTTTAGAATGTCCTTAAAAATATCAAACAAAACAAACTTTAAAATTTATATAACTAGAAAAATGATCAGTACAAACAACATATTTTTGTAAAAAATACAAACCTATAACAGTTAATGATTTGATCATTTGAACAGATGTGATTAAATCTCATTATGAATCATTTTTCGGAAACGAATTATAAATTATTTTTGACGAACTATGTCGTAGTTTTGGTTTTTTAACAACGATATATAACCCAAAATTTACAATTTATTTGTATCAGATGTTTACTCTATATAACTACGGGGGGCGTTGGATTGAGGCAGGGTTGTAAAAATGAGACACGATCCGAGCCACACATCTCAGCCGTCAAATGCACGTTGCGTTGCCACGTGTCCCACTCACTTGAACGCGTTCACACTACTGTTGTGAGTGGGACACGTGGTGCGTCCACAAAGCACGAGAGTTAGATGTGTGGCTCAGATCGTGTCTCACTGCCTCAATTTACTGTTCACTGTCTTATTTAAACGCTCTTCGTATAACTACTGAATAAATGCCAATACAAACAAGCAACCGAATCTTCAACGGTTCCCGCCATACGTGTCGAACCACAAGCCGCGACACACGTGGCCCAACCCGACAAAAAATCTTCCTCAATCCAACCGCCACCCGTTCCAAATTTTCAAACCGGACCGAACCAGCCCATTCCCACATCCGTGCTATCGTGTCTCTCTTCCACACTTCTTATAAATCGTCTCCAAAATCTCTGCAAATTTTCAAAATCCTTAATTTCCTCATCAATGGCCTCTCACGTAAATTCATCCATTTCCTCGTTAGCGGCGGTGTTACTCATAATTATCGTCACCACCTCATCCTCCGCCTCTGCCTACCGCCGCCCGCCGCGTCGATCAACGCTTCATGTCTCCAGACGCGACCAAAGCCCCACCTCCGCTCAACAGGTCAGATTTACCATCAAACCAATCAAATATTGAAATTATGGTTGGACCAAAAAATTTACGAGTTTTTTGGCACGAAATTCGATGCGAGCAGGTACACATTTCGATGGTGGGTAGCGACAAGATGAGAGTCTCGTGGATATCGGATGACCAAACATCGGCAGTTATCAACTACGGAGGTTCCAAAGACAGCCTCAATCTGTCAGCGATCGGGTCCTCGTCTACATACAAGTATATGTTGTACACTTCTGGTTACATTTACGACGTCGTTATTGGGCCTCTTCAGCCCAATTCGGTTTACTATTACGCATGTGGGTCCGACACTAGTCAGGTCTTCAGTTTCAAAACCGCCCCGGCCCAGTTCCCAGTCAAATTCGCTGTTGTGGGTAAGTAAAATGTTAAATTAGAAATTAAAATATATTATTGATTCAATTTTGAAATTCGTTGGTATTAATAAAATAAGTAATTAGTTATTAGTATGAAATTTGCTTCCAAGAAAATAGAAAGAACTGCACCGTATATTGTCTTTTTTTGTTGTTTATTTTCATAAATTACCATAAGTTATATTTTCTGTTAATTTTTCAACAAACGAATATACAAAAGCTAATTGGAATAATTTGCAATCTACTCCTATTAAATAGTCCAGGCTCAAATAAATGTGCAGTACTAAAGTCAAAATAAATAGTGTAGAAATACTAAACTACTAATGTATACATTTTTGGTTAATCAATTGAAATACAAATACGATAACTAAAATAATATATGTTTTTTATCAAAAAAATTTGCTGGGTTATCAAATTATTACTGCATAGAATATGAAATATAAACTCCCATAAAAAAAAGAATATGAAATATAAACACATGGAACTACGACGTTTAATGTTTTTGCATTTTGTTGTAGGTGATCTTGGGCAAACAGGGTGGACAAACTCAACTCTCCAACACATTGCTGCATCAAACTACGACGTTTTGCTACTCCCAGGGGACTTGTCATACGCCGACACTCTTCAGCCCCTATGGGACTCATTCGGGCAGTTAGTCGAGCCTTTAGCGAGCCAGCGCCCTTGGATGGTGACTCAAGGAAACCACGAAGTCGAGAAAATCCCCGTCATGCATTCCCAACCATTCACCTCGTACAACGCTCGGTGGCATATGCCATTTGAGGAAAGTGGCTCGGATTCTAATCTTTACTACTCTTTCGATGTTGCCGGAGTTCATGTGATCATGTTGGGGTCTTACACTGACTTTGACATAAGTTCGACTCAGTATAATTGGCTTAAGGCTGATTTAGGGAAGGTGGATCGGAGCAAGGTGAAATGGGTGGTAGTGAATGTGCATGCGCCGTGGTATAATAGTAACACGGCGCATCAAGGCGAGGATGAGTCCGTCGAGATGAGGAAGTCTATGGAGGATTTGATCTTAAAGGGCCGTGTGGATCTTGTTTTTGCTGGCCATGTTCATGCTTACGAACGATTTGTGAGTCCTTTTCAATCAACTTTTGCCCTTTACCCATATAATGACGACAACATATTGTTATAAAAGATTTGGATTCAGTGCAGTCGTGTAAAATGCTTCGAATGCTGAAAAGACGTCGTTTTTGTTATATTTCAGAAAAATATTAAATGAAATGACGTTTTCTTCTTTGATTGACAATTTTGATGACGGACTAATGCAGACTAGAGTTTATGACGGTGAAGGGAATGGCTGCGGTCCGGTGCACATTGTTATCGGGGATGGTGGAAATCGCGAAGGCCTCGCTAGCAAGTAAGTTAAACATCGTCGATACGAAGAATTAAACTAAGGCGGATGAAATGGGTTAGCAGGTGAATGGTGTATTGTTTTTGACATGGATGAATTTTAGGTACATGAATCCACAGCCGAAGATATCCTTGTTCAGGGAGGCGAGTTTCGGGCACGGTGAGCTTGAGGTAGTGAACGGGAGTCATGCTTTGTGGACATGGCATCGGAATGAGGATGACGAATCGGTAGTTGCTGACTCGACTTGGTTGAGAAGCCTTTCTTCTGACCCAGCGTGTAGCAAATCTTAGCTATTATTGATACATGACAAGGCCGGTGATACTGATACATGACAATGCAGAATTGATATATAAAATCAATTGAACCGGTAGACAAGTATTGAGCTGTCCGGTTCAACCGGGGCTAAATTGGGTCGGTTTAATTATGATAGACTAGATCATCACCCTTTCCATAAGTAGATGATCTTATGCTGCTTTAACTTTCCAAAAAAGAAAGAAGAAGTATGATCATACGAAATGCATGTAGGTAATAAGTAAGGAGGTGTTCGAAAGTGGAAATGAGGGGACAAATGGTGTGTTCGTAAAGCTAAAAAAAAAGAATCCACTTACAATTGGATGTGAGACAAAAGATTGGAGAGGGGGATTATGCTTTTGATACGACAGACTTTACACACGTGAAAGCTTAAAGCTACTAATCTCTATGTTTGTCGAAAATTAATTTTGTGTTTCAGATCGATCTTAAGACAAATCTTTCTATCAACCTCCAAAAAAAAAAGAGAAAAAAAAGAGAAAAGACTTAAACGAAGAAAAAAAGTGGACAAAAAAACTCAATCTCTCGAAATACTTGGAATAAGTTCTATCGTTCACGTTTTTTGTGGATTATTCCTTTTTTATTTTCCATGAAGTGTCACTAATAAAATTGGTGAATTTAAATGAGCGTAAGTCATACATTATTAGGTGGTCACGTGTAGGGTGGCTCATGCATTGAAAAGAAAACTAGTAATGATAATGAATTATTAAGGGGTGAAAAAGAAAAAGGAAATCTCATCATCATAAATAATAGCAGGATTGAAATTATGTGAAATGATCAACTTACCTCAGAGAAAATTATGTCATATGACTTCATGTAGAGTAGACCGTAGCAGTGTGGCCTTAATTGGCCATAATGTACTCATTCAGTCATTTGAATTTCAATTCAATCAATACCATCCCTTAAGTAATATAGTAATTAATTGCAGCCACACCCAATTTTTAAAAATATAAATTATTTTATATTATATTATATCCATTTTTTTACAATAAAAAAATGTATTTGAGCTAGTTGTTGACCATCATTTTACCCAATCATAATGTAAAACAATAGTACTATTTTTGTAATTGTTGAATTTGACTGGGCATCACCAAATTTAAATATTTATAAATTATATATTCTTTTCTTGATGAATATAAATTATATTTCAAAATGTATAGGATTTTTTTTGTTTGGATAATAAATGTATAGGATATAATAATTACACATAATAATGGAGTAGGAATAATGAAGTTCCATTTGGGGACCCCAAAATGAGTACCACCATTTCAGTCAATTTTTGACTACATATCCACTCGAAAACTTATAAAATAGCATCATAAGCTTCACGTTAAGACATTCATAAAACCTTTATCAAAAAAAAAAAAGACATTCATAAAACCCACAAACACATTGCCACAGTTGTCATCATTTCATTTTCTCTCCGTCATTATTGTTAGTTACTATGTGTAGTAGTAGCTCGCCATTATTCCATAAATCCCTCTTAAAAAGTAACTCATTGATGAGTTTTTGAGCTGTTGGGTGGCGAGGAGCTCGGTCCAACTCATCATTGCATATCTCTTCTTTACCCGTTTCAACTTTTCATTTTTACTTTTTTTTTTATACTGATATTCAAGTCTACACGAACATGAATCTCAAACTCATTTAAGATAAATTTAAAAGAATTTAAACTTATCGACATCATTTGAACAAGATTATAACTCCTACCACTTCTAAAATGCTATTCAACTTGAGCCTCTCTTTTTTTTTGAATTTTTTTGAAATTAAACTATGATCGGGAATTAAACTTAGACGAAAGGTATTCAAATACTTTTGAAAGAAATTAACTCATGCCGTAAGATGCATTAAGGAAATTTGAACCGTCATCTCCTATCATTCGCCCAAAACTCGACCAACATTATGACCCTGAACTATAGCAAAGTCAAGAATGAATATTTACCACAATATAAGGAGCTAGACATTCTTATTGAACCCCAAAAAAAAAGTGGAAAGAAAGACATGCTTTTTCATGTGGAGAGGGATCTCTTTCTCTCATGGACTTCTCTGCGTATCATGATTGTAAACATTAAATCTCTCGCCCCCAACTGGCCGCCTTCTTCGTCTGCTTACAAATGCATGATTGTTCTGTCAGGCATATGATTCAATACCATTCACCATCTCTCTATATCTCTTTCCTTATGCACTTTCCTCTCTATAAATTCACACCATCCCTTCAATCCATTTTGTCCCTCAACCACTTCTCTCTCTCTCTCCTTGTTTCATCTTTCCGGCAACAAGTCCAAGTTCCAGTTTGAGCTGTTGTTCTTCACAAAAAGGTCAGTGTCTCTTCCCTATGTGACATCAACCTCCAAATGGGTCCTCCATGTTCATATCATGTCATGTTTGTTTCATATGTTCCTCTGCTTTTCACTTTATGCTTTTGAAAAACAGAGCAGTAATAACATTGTAATAACATTTTGCAGTGCAGGAATGGAGAGATTGAACTCGGAGCTGTACTTGAAGAACTGCTACATACTAAGGGAGAATGAGAGGCTGAGGAAGAAGGCTCAGTTACTGAACCAGGAGAATCAAGCACTCTTGTCTCAAATCAAACACAAATTCTCCAACAACATCAATGTCAAAGGCACCAAACATGCCTCTGTTTCCTCTGTTCCTGATCTTAATCTCTGCTGCACCACCAACAGCTCTCCTGGCCCAATTGCTCCTCCGACCAAACCTGCTAAAAACCCTTAGTGTGATGATGAGTAGAATTATTGTGGGTTTAGGGTTTTATGTAGTAATGTTTTGTTGCTGACGTCAGGTTCTGTAGATTAGCGCGGCAGATGTAATGAAGTTACAACTTGCAATGATAATTTCGTAAAACTTTAGTGCCCTTATAAATTATATACGCCCAATTACTATGATTTTGGTTTTGAATAATTGAAATTTGATTGAATAATAACTTTAGTTTCTAAATAAAAAGGTTAGGGGTTAAGCCAATTACTATGGTTAGTATTATTTGTTATTATGTTAATTTCCTACCTAAATCAAAAGACAATTCTTTTTCTATGAATTTTGTTTAAGAATAAAAAAAAAAGGATTCCCTAACGGTGTATGTAAAATTATTTTCTAAATCAAGATCTAAAACTATCCAAATATAAATAAAAATGATGTAGTTTTAATTATTAAATTATAATTTATTTACTTTATAATTTGGGCTGACTTTAGGCCTTGTCGGGCTGCCGAAGCGTAGGTGTTGGACGAGTCTGTATATATATATGGGGAAAAAATCTCGATAAAAGAGGAAAATAAAAACCGATCTTTAATTATTTGAAAAAATATTAAATCTATGCGGTGAAGGTGGATCGAACACCTGACCTTCAGATCTTCAGTCTGACGCTCTCCCAACTGAGCTATCCCCGCTTTGTGATAATCACACGTACTGTTTGATTTATTCGTTTAATCAGGACACCATTTGAACTGAGCACTTGCTTCAAAATTTAAGAGTCAATCTGCAACTTTGGCCTTGTCTATAAGGCTTTATGCTAACACAATGGACAGCTTCTCTTCCGAAGGAATTCATTCATGCTATTCCATTCAAAGGAAGTTGACAATTTCTCAATCAACAAATTCAATAAAACATAAAAATTGAGTTCAGTCAAACCAGACATACCCCAATTGAAAATTCAGATCTCTTTCCATCTGGGTGAGACAGAAATCCAGATCAATCTATATCTAATAATCAAATTGAAACCTGAAAACAATTTGAAACTAGTTAACTCAAACATTAACTCTCTCTAACTACAAATGGGGCAATGAATCAAACCATTCTCATTACACTCCCCACATTTCAAACTCTTCCTCCCCTTATCATCCAACACCTTACAACTCCCATTACACACTCCACACATCACAAACCTCACTCCACCACAACCAACACACCCTCCTCCGCCGCCCCTCGCTGCCTTCGCAAGACCCTCCAACAACTGCCCCAACCTCCCATCCTCATCCATCTTCCTCACCACCTCAGCTCCACCAATCATCCTCCCTTTGATGAACACCACAGGCACTTTCACCTCCTTTGTCCCCATCAATTTCCTTAACTCCTCCTTAAACCCTGAATCCATCGATATGTCTCGTTCGAACATTTGCACCTCGTATGACTCGATGATCGATCGAACAACGTTGCAGTCCTCGAATGTCTTCCTGATCCCTCGAAGCGTTGTGGTGTAGATGATCACTGAATTAGCTCCTCCCGGAGGGCATTTTTCGATGAATGATTCGAGAGCAAGCGAGTCGACGGTTTTCTTGAACTCATTTTCTTTCTCTGTCAAATCTTTCTCTAAAGAAGCCAATAGCTCTGGATCAAACAAAGGACTCAAACTCCTCCTCCTCGAAACCCGATCGCCTTTCGGATCAATCCAATTCCTCTCAGTCAAAATCTTCAAATTGGGCGACAATTTCTTCAGCTTGTTAACCGATCTCGGAGCAGCTGCTTTAGGACTAGACTCAGCTCGTCTCGGCCCGGTGTCAGCTCTATTCTCCTTCCCTAAACCAAATCTCTTCCCTTTCCTCGGACTGAAAAACTTCATCGGACTAATCGAATCCATCCCTCTTGCAAAGCTCGAAACTTTAGGACTTTTCTGAACCTGCGCTCTACTCAGCTGCTGTTGACTTTCTTCCTCTTCCAATCCCTCCATCAGCTCCCACGAATTAATCACCTCAAATCCATCCGGAGACTTCCTCTTAATCCCATCAACAATCTCATCAGCCTGCATCCTCTGCTCCGGCCTGTCGCTGTCGAGATTGAGAACGCCGTAAGTGCTGGACGTGAGCGACACAACATGGTTGATGTAATTACCGCCATTGTTGAGCAGAATCTCTTGCTTCAGCTCCTGCTTGAAGAGCTTCGACGGAATGCAGCCCATTGAATTCGGTTTGAACAACCTGACGATGCGATTGATGTCGGAGATTGGTCGTGCGTGCGTGCGAGGATTTGTGGGCTTTGAGGATAAAAAGGTGTTTTGTATTTTTAGAAATTACCGTTGATGTCTGATGGTGTTCCTATAACGGTCATAAAATTTGAAAGTGTTATTTATTAATGAAATTTGTTTCATTGAGAATGAGATGGATCGTTATTTATTAATTGAATGTGATTTTTTCCCTTCTTTTGTCATGTGACATTGGATTGTGGTGCCATTGTTATTTGAAATTCATCACTTTCTCCTTGTGGACCAAAATTGTATATATTTTGTTTTTGAGCTCAGTGAGGTAAAAATACTCCAAATTTGGAAAAGGCCAGATTTTGATTTTTGAATGGAACAAATTAGTTAGCCACAAGTACATGTATTTGAAATTTAAGTGTTGATGTTTTTTAACGTATCTTGTTATGATTTATATTTTGATTGTAGACTGAAATGTACTTCTGAATGCTCAAGATATGTAATGTGAAAGAATCTTTAAATTCAATAACATGATCAGCAAATTTTAATTGCATGATATTAAACTCTAGAGCACCTACGTTGAAAAAAAATATGTATCACCATAATTGAAAGGTTGTAGTTTATGATTGTGTATTTGGAAAGAAATATTTTTCTTCCAAAAGATGTTTGTAAGCACATTGTGTCATCCGGTTACGCTTGAATTGTAAATGTGTTATACTGTTGCAAGAACTTGCTAATAAAAAAGGTTCAGCTTTCTTCGATTATCAAGAAGCATAGGTTGCCCGAAGATAGTCTATAATTGCTGAACTTTCAAATGTTTTCACTCCAGTGTTTGGATCTTCCAAGTAAGGTGCCTACATGAGAAATCAATAGATTGTAAGAGACTCGTACCATTGTGTTAGGGTTCAAGTAAAAAGTTTAGAAAATATTCATTCTAACACTTATAATTGCATTTACTGAGTAATGAGATTCACCTGGAAATGTCCTACTCTTTCGAACAGTACTTGTCGTTTTGGACTACCTCTAGCACAGCTTCAATATACAAATAAGCCCAGAACATTATAAGCGCAAACTCAAGTGTCTTAGTTTCAGTGAATTTTACTTCATATTTGAAAGAGTACTTGACTTAAGCATAAAACCAATATTACTTGTGCAGTAGGTGTGGCAACTCTAGCTCGACAAGTACTTCACGCACAACTCTGCAGAATGGGGAAGCCTGAAAGTCACAGGTGCAGATGTTGTAATAGATAGACTCATGCATGATAAATTTAGTAGACTACTACTGGAATAAGTAGAAAATGCTACTTAAGCGATTAAGATATTCAAGCTTTCAAATGAATCACCTCATAGGCCCAGAGTTCAAGAGGCTTGGGTGGTAGCTTTGCTGGGATGTAAGATGATCCCTATACAAAAACCAACAATAACAACAACAACAATGGGTATATCACAATGAAAGAAAGATTGAAAGAAGCTAAATCAAATCTCCTCTGCCTGGTCTTTTTTTTTTCCACCACAACTAAGCAAGCACCTGAGGGCTAAGGCTAAGGGTTTAAACGTACCTTTCCCATACGGCCAATCAAAGCTAAAACTTCTGTTAAAATCTGCATAAAGATTGGTGATTTGTTGAAAATGTGTTTTATGTGTACCGAACATATTTATAGTCAAACTGCATATGGATTAGTGATTTGGTTGAATTTAGTTTATTTGTATGCTGAATATAACAACGATAGTAAAACGGCATATGCACACCGTTAGTGGACCAAGCGACAGAGTCCATGGGACACTTCCACTACCTATATAACGAAAATCAATATTTACATCAATAAATTTTGAAAGAAAGGTGTTAGTGACTACTTCACAAATATGATACACTCGAAAATAATTCATGGCCAATGAAATACAAATTAGAATGACCTCTTTCAAATTACCATATTTCTTTACCAAATACTTGATTATATCATCTGATTCATACATTGCAGCTCCTGTGTTTGGATCAACCTGCAGGCGGAAAAGAGCTTAATAATAAAAGCATTGAATGGTTCCATTTACAAATATACTGTGAAAAAACTGATTAAACATCAAAATCAGTCGAATACTGAATACAACATTGAATAATATACTCATTGAACGGAAACTCACCATGTAAGGGAATTGCTGTTTCCCTCCCATCCTTTCGACTTTTGGGCGGAAATTAGGACCATTTTTTGGGCAGGGGTAGAACAAAACATCCAGATCCAAAATTGCTACAATTTCTCTAACCTGTGCAAATGAAGCAATTAAATAACTGAAATTAACAAGTCCTTGAGAAGAATCAAATTCAAAACCACAGAAGTTCCATAATCAGGAGTTCACGTTCAAATTAAGGCACAAAAACTATGAATCTCTTTGAGGAGCTTCAATTTCACATTAACAGCATGCCCATTAGGGTTTGTTCAGTAGTAGAAAAATAAGTGGGAATATTTTAAGAAACAAAAAAAAAACCATTTCTATGGATTTTCACTTTCCTTTGCCATTTTCCTCATCAATTTCCTGCCACCCAATTTTCCTATTACCAAACAAGGTGGTCTTTGTCTTACCTTGCGACAATAGGGGCAGCTGCAGCAGTCCGCCACCAAGCAAAATTATAACCCGCAACCAGAAACAACATCAAGTGTGCAAATATTACTACTGTTGAAATTCAACACAAGCAGATTAGAAATATACTAGTTCGAAGAGAGAAAAAAAGATAACCTTTCAAATTCATAGATCTCAATAGGCTTCCCAGGTCGCGGCCCTATTTTAGAAGTCTCCTTCACCTTGAAGCCTTTCAAAAAGCAGGCAGTATCACAACGGGGATTACAATTGAGAAATACTGAAAAATTATGTCAACAACATACCAGCAACAGTAATTCCTAAACAATACTGATCAGAAGGGATCTTATCCTTGGACACAATTGATACAGAATAACTGAAAATAAAATCAGAAATATATGAATAATCATTTCTCTACTTGTAGGGAGTAAAAATTTAATCAGAAAAAAAGCCCTAACCCGTCGGCAAATACGCCGGTGCCGAGTCTGAAAAAAATAGCGAGAGAAGCTCCAATAATGTCAAATATCTTATCAGGCCTGATAGCGAACGGCTTCGGCTGCCCAGGCTTGAAATTAGGCGGCGGAGATATCACCAGCGGAGCATTGACTTCGGCTGACTCGGAAGAAGTTGAAGCGACGGAGCCTCCCGTAGAAGCTATGATCGAAAGGCTGCGGTGTGAAGAGAGAGATCGGAGAAGCGGGAGTGAGGGTGACGCCAAGTTGCAGGTTGCGGCCATCGCGTGTGGATGGATCCGTCGACTGATGATGAAGCACAACCGCTTTGTTTAGGCGCGTTGAAATGAAACAGGTGAGTGGAGACTGGAGAGTGATGAAGTGAAATGCTGCTGCCGGTTGTTGAAACTTGAATGTGATTTGGCTGGTTTTTAAACGACATCAAGAGGCGCCGTTTAGACTTTTCGATATTTTATACAGTGCATCGATATTTTCAATTTAGTTACTGGTTTTAACCAAATTTGGAAAACATGCTACGTTTGGAAAATACTATCAGATTCATGATAGCGAATTCTGAGCTGGATTTTCACGCGCGACTGTCTATTCTGTTGTGATTCTGAACTACTTTTTGGCGTTCGTTTCCGACCACCAAACCCTAGAAATCGAAATTTCACATCGGATTCGTCTTACGTTGTGGGTCCGCTGGGAGTCTCGATTTGGATATTCGTTTAGTTTCATTCGGTCTGGATGAGTTCGGCCGTTGTTTCGGCTTGCTGATTCAGACTTGTGAATTGTTGTGATTTTCGTATGTACTTGTCAAAAATTGCTGGCGGTGATTTTGTATTTTAGATGGCGTCGGATTTGCGGGGATGGGAGACGGATCCTTTGTTCGCCGCGGCTGAAGTTGTTCAGTATTCGGCTGACCGGTTAGTTGAAATATTTTTAATACGAAAAATAAGTTAGAATGTGAATGTCTTCAATTTGGTAGGGAAGATGATGCTTTATTTGCCCTGGTGATTATGGATTTTGAGTGTTGTGCTGCAGGTAGAAGAAAAAATAATAAAAGATAAATGTATTCGATTCCATAGGATATGAATTTGTATGCTGAAGCTAATATCAGAAATGATAGGATAAAAGAACTCTAAAAAGATTTCAAAAACTTTAATTTGAATTTTATCGCCTAATTAAGTGTGATTGAGTAATTGCTTGAATGAATACATGATGCGTCTTATAAGGTTAGTAGAGGGGTTATCTAAGAATAGCTAGACTAAAAAAAGTTCCTAGAAAATAATAAAAGTTACTCTCTAAATTAGGAACATGCTGAAGTTTGAATGTCCGCTTTCAGTGGATTATGCAGTATCTTTGTCGTTATTTATTCATTTTGTATGCTTGCTTATGTGTAGTTGTAGTTTTTTAATTATCGGCACATGTGGTACAATGTAATCAGTGATTTCCTTGTGTTAGGTAATGTTTCTTTTACTATGGGAATTATAATGGAATGTGTTTCTTACTATGAAGACTGATTGGATTGTTTTCAGTCAGCAGTGAAGCTGATGATAGTGGTCTGCTTGTGTTGTTGTTGTTGTGTTGAAACTTGGAAGTGGTATTTGGGATTTGTGAGTCATTTTTTGCTCTTGGTTGATCGTGAAGCGTCAGTTTCGGTAGTGATAAGGTACTAGAACCAGATGCTAGTGAGTTGGACCTTGACTAATAACATTAAGACATTTTCTACTGATATGGAATTGGTACCCTGGTGATTATGGATTCTGAGGCCCTCTGTTGCTTTCCAAGTGGGAAAGTGTGTTCATGTTTGCGTCTGTATGTCTTGTCTGATACTTTCTGGTTTCTTAATCAAGAACAAACAGTGATTACTTCGTTGGAGTGAGCGCTTTCAGTGGATTGTTTAGGGGGCTTTTGATTATCAGAGTAGGTTGTACATGTACTGTCTGATCAGTGATGTGCTTATCCCAAGTACTTTTTATCAGAATTTTTATTTGATTTTGCAGGATGGAGACGATATATCGCCTAGTTTTGCATGAGAGCAGTCTTATTGAAGGTGATCATCCTGATTCAGTTTTGTTCTCATCTCTGAAGTTGCATAGGCGTGACCTTTTGACTGCTATTGAAACAACAAAGTGGCAGGTAATAGTCGATGCGATATTGATTATCATTGGTGTTATTCGTTTCTGTTTGTTTCAATATCATAATCTGTAGTCTGTTCAACCAGCTAGAAGATTTTGATAAGGCAGCCAGTTTATCAATTATAAAAAGCAATTCGTGCACAAGAGAGGTTCTGATGGCAAGATACATGCAATTTGTTGAAGCTATTAGAGAGCAAATATGTGAAACAGAGAAAAATCTGGACTGTGCGTCATTAAGAGACTCCATTGCAGATACTTCACATGATAACTTAAATACAAAAGATGAAGATAGTCTTGAATTATTCCTTTCTGGGGCTAAGGTTAATTCCATTGACCATACTGAACGTAATGTAAATGACATCAAGAATGGTTGCTACTTCGGAGGATTCCTTGATGCAGCTGGGGTATCATGTTCAGCTGGCAGTATAAATGAGATTGTCGAAGAGAAAATGGAAGATACTGGGAACTTCAGTATGAAAGGCGTTGAAAAGGGTATTCATGACGCAACAAAATTGAATAAATCCATTCATGCCATAAATGGTGATTGGGATTTAGAAGCTTCTAGTTCTAAAAGTGAGATCTTACAGAGAAATAAACTTGAAGAACTCATCAACAAAATGAACATCTTCAACTTCATTGGCAGATTGTCATCTTTATATGTAAGTCGGATCAGTAGAAACTGTTCTATGAAGTTAAAAGATGATGAAGAAGAACGGCATTCCTCGTCACTCAACATTTTTCAGCGTACAAAGGTACATTTTGTATCCTCGCACTTTTTACTTTTGTTTGCTTTACCTCTGCATATATATAAACCTTGGAATTTCTGCTTAGATAAATGGAAGTGTGGAACAATGGCTGATAGAGTCTTGGTTATGACTGCATCATTTTCCCTCGTAATTGTGTTGGCTTATACCATAGTACTAGTAGGCATTGAAAAAGTCTAATACCGTGCATGCCATATTAGACATTTTTAATTGGAAGTTAAATCTTGTTTTTAATGTATACAAGTGACAAGTGTGTTCTTAGGCTTTAACATTGTCTTGATAATGCCATATCAAATTTCAAATATTTCGTTGGCTGCCAGAGTCACAAGGCCCATGCTAGAAGGTGGAGTGCTTCTGCCCTTATGAGATTTCAAGTCTTATACTCTCAGATGACAACTAGGATCATACACCCCTCAAACCATCGTTATGCATGTATGAAACGGCGGCCCATACAGTCGATAATCACCATGATCTTTGCTGCCTTATTCTTAGGTGGGGCCACTCATCTTCTTTCGCATGCGATTTCTACTTACAAACGCCTCATAAGAAGCATTAATGTCAGAAATTGTTATAAATAGCATTTGATTACACTACTCGCACTCCAGTGTTTAATTGGTACTTTGTAGACATATTGGTATTATTTTGTTGCGAGTCATGTAGCTAATTATCTCTTATTTCATTTGGAACAGGTGTTATGGTGTTGCAAGTCTCTCAAATGTAGTCGTTTTGCATATGCGAACACAACTTTTTGTGGTCAGTGTCTTACCTCTCTACCGTGTTGTATTAGTGACAAGAGTTATTTGTATCCGTTTGTTTGTAAAATTCATTAGCTGTACAGTCGCAACTACCTAAACGTTCTAAATTGTCTTACCTAAATCAGAACTATATTTGCAAATCATTTATGTTTATTACGTTTTTATTACTTAAAATTTTGTGGATATTTGTATTTAACATTTATGCAACTTACATGTAGATGGCAGCAGTACTTTAGAATACAAAAAAAACGAGCAAATGCAGGAAATGAAAATACATCGGTCCACGTGTCATATTGAGAGTGGTCGAGCCCCCGATAAGAAGTGTGTGTAGGCAATAAACTATCAAACAAACTATATTAATCCTATGCCTTGAGCAAGTCTACACTCATATCCAACCTGATCCATGGCGGCCATTGCTGGTGTCACCACCAGCCTCCTAACCTCACGCGTCTTCTCCACCAACAGAGACACACTCAGCAGCAGCAAGCTGCCATCCCGCCTGAACAACCCAGTCTGGAAGAAACTGTTCCACGTGAAGCCACTGGCAGCTTCGGGGCCGGACGCCATTTCGGAGAAGGTGGTGGAGAGCATCAAGGAGGCGGAGGAGGCATGCGCTGGTGACCCAGTGAGCGGAGAGTGTGTGGCGGCGTGGGATACGGTGGAGGAATTGAGCGCGGCTGCAAGTCATGCTAGAGACAAGAACAAGAACAGCGACCCTCTAGAGACTTACTGCAAAGACAACCCTGAGACCGATGAGTGTCGCACCTACGACAACTGATGAACTCAACTCATAAATTAGATGGCTTGTGATTGTGTTCTTATTATTATTATGTCTGCTACGCTTTGCCTTGTATAAATTCGACTCTTTGATTTTAAAGCAAACTGCTTCCTTTTAGTATAATATGGAATTTGTTGTTGTTGCGACGCTTTGGTAGCCTGGCTCGGAAAACCGTTTTGATGGTTTTCTATAAATAGAATTTGTGATTTTGTTGAGGAGCTTATCCAAATCCGCTCTGCTTTTATGGTAGGTTTGTTGCTTCCAGCAGTTTTACTATGATTAACAATCAGCATTCATGTTCATATTCTTTCAGTTTTTTTTTTTTTTGATTCAATATTCTTTCAGTTAAAGAGTTAAAATGAAAAGATCTTCTCCCCTTCCCTAATCCGTCCACCTCCATGGTCACCTTGGACTGCTTCCTGTCTAGCGGCAGGACGGTTCAGGGCTGGCTCTGTGGCTTGTGGCGGGCTAGGTGCTTGGGTAGAAGGCTGTGAGATGGATGGTGAGTGGCGGTTGGGTGGGAGGCGGGTGGCCGTGACGGCCTTGGTGACTTTATTTTTTGTGTATATATTAGTAATTGCTCGTTTGTTCTACGCGGTCCTTTCTCTCTAAGCGAGTTCGCTTAAGAGAGTGATTTTGTCTCGTTCGATTTTTTTTGAATCAAAACGTTTAGTGTCGCTTTGACCGGTTCCGCGCGGTCTATCTGTGTAGTCTCGTTTTGGTATTTGTAGGAGTTAGTTTATGGACTGCACTTGTTGCATTAGATGTTTTCTGTCGTCGGTGGTTTTATCATTGTCCGCGACGTGCGGCTAAGTAGAGCATCTCAATGTTTCCGGTTAGTTAACTTGCTCTAGCTCTTAAGTCCTCGTTACTGCCTTTTATGGAGGACCGGTGATGTGCTACCTTTGGCGGGAAGCTTGTTTAGTACGATCACTTGTGCAGTTTATCCAGGGTTCAAGGAAATCTGGCCGGTACTTCATGGTAGCTTCGAAGTTGACTGCGGGGTCACTTCTTCTTTTTGGCCAATTTTGGCGTGCCTTGCCTTTGAAGCATGTTTGGTGTGAAGATGACTCAGCAGTGAATGATCGACGGACTTCGCTTGGAATATTGTTCATGGTTCTATGTTTTGTTTCAGGTTTAGTTGTCGATTGTATCGCTGTTGTTATTTTCTCCCATGTTTTCAAGACTTTGTACGCCTTTTCGCTTGGAATGAAATGTTTTCATCAAAAAAAAAAAAAAAAAAAGAAAAGGCCAAAACTCCATTCACTGGGAGTTTTTTTACTTACACAATGATCTCTAACAGTAGTAGATGTATATTTGTCTAGGTTGCTGAGAACCCATGATGTATTCTTATTAAAGTTGCTTATATATTATGCAAGAATGAGTCACTGACATAAAAGGGATGTCGTAAATATATGGCCACATATAACCATTCTCATTCATTGAAGATTCAAGTCCTGGGGTAGCGCAAGCCACCCTTCTTTTTCAGAAACTCGGGGATTTCAACAGATCCACCTTCAACGACTGAGGACGGCCTACGGTTCACATCTTGACCCCTCTGGCTTGTCTGAATTTTGAATGGGGTAATAAATTAGTATCATAGCGAAAATGGGAATGAAATAGAGTTTATTGAGTGATAAAAATGCATACCTGAATTTGCTTCCCTTCACTCTCTTCTTGAGGTTTGAATCCGGTAGCAATCAGAGTAATACTGACCTGGAAAGAAACCATGGGCACAATTTGGAATGTGAATCAACGATAGATGCATTGCAAGATCCTAGTCAGCACTATTGGAATATTCTGTTTCAGTTCCTACCAGGTGTTTATAGCTTACACTGCAATATTCTTTTCACTCGTCAGTCAGCCACCATATTTCCAAATATCGACCACCCAATTATTAATTAACATCACATCATGTATAGATTTACATTCACAAAACAGCCAACTTAAACACAACTGAGAAAACAGAACATTCCATCTAACTATGGCTGTCTCTATATACTGAAAAGAATCCTAAACACCTATGGTCCACAAAGAATAGCCAAGAATAGTGTTTGCAATAATGTTCCAAGTACACATATGAATCAGGCCGTGTAGCTCACAGTAGCGAACAAAATTACTTACTTGGCCACTGAATGATGGATCGATGACAGCTCCAAATATCAGGTTAGCTGTAGGATCTACCAAATCATATATTACCTCAGCAGCAACATTAACCTAAAAAAATACTCACAGCCAAAAAATAAGTTAATGGTTGTTGAAATTATAACATCATAAAGATGACACGGTTGTTTCGCTGAGACAGCCTAGTATAAAGTTTGATGAGATTGAATCTGCGTCCTGGTAGTTGTCTCGGCATGTCCTTTGACTCTTTTGTTATACTACAACTATCCTCTTTATATCATACATTTTAGGGACATGTGAGCATGCCAAAAATCATTTTCAATGAAGATGACCAATCTTTTTTTTTTTTGAAAAGAGATGACCAATCATTTTAAATAGTGTGGTTTGGAGAAAAAAAAATGCATCATAGAGATAACCTAATAAAATAACATGCGATCGGGATTGAGGAGGGTTACCTCGTATAGTGTCAAATCACTACCCCCAGTGATGTTCCACACAATTCCAGTGGCCCTCTCTATACCAATATCTAACAGTGGTGATTGAATGGCATTTAGTGCTGCATCTCTTGCCCTGGTTTTACCTATAGGACCAACACCCAAATGTTTGGTAATTACTTAGCTGTGGATAGACAAAGGTGAAATGTAGTAATTTCCAAGGTAATGGCGTTTTCACAAAAATATAAGTTATTTTAACAATATTTACATCCCATGGTAGCAAAGAGACATGAAGATGTTCCCCATCAATTCAAGTCATAATTCTAAAAGAAAAATTAGGGCAGGGATAGCTAAATTTACTACTAGTATAATCAAACACCAATCACAGATTTAGGTGCAAATTGGGGAAAGCTGCAACATAAAAGTATAAGTAGCAAGGAATTCCCATGTGTATAACAATAATCTGTAGTTACCAGTAGCAGTTCCTATTCCCATCAGTGAAGACCCAGCATTGGCCATTATAGCCCGAACATCTGCGAAGTCCACATTAACGAGACCTGGAGTCTGAAAATACCTTCATGTAATCAGCATATATATGTTTAAAATTTTAAAAAATTCTTTAAAAGGTATAACATGTGTACAGAAAATATTTAAAGGGCATATAATGGTGATAAACTACAAAAAATGCATTATGCAAATATTGTCAAAACTAAAGTATTGTCTACCATCACAAGGCTCACTGATATTCATGTATGCACTATGCAAATATTGTCAAAACTAAAGTAGTTCACCAAGAAAGAGCCTACAAATCCGCTATGTGTCCATGCGGCATGCCATCTGAGTTGATGAACAATCAGATGTACTTCACAATCGGAGCTAGTAAGAATTCATTAACAGGTAGCCAATGCAATGTTATGCATCATTGACATCTATACCCTGATCAACCTCAATAAAACTACGTAGGAGGAAGAGCGCCATTAATCAATATGAGATACACTATTTGTCATGTCAATAGTTAATGATGCACAACTTTTTTGAAAACTTACATACCGTAATTATATCAGATATACCACGGACACCCTGTCGAAGTACGTCATCTGCTAGGTTAAATGCTTCGGTAACTGGCGTAGACTGAGAAACTGCTGTCAACAGCTTGTCATTTGGGACCACAATCAGAGTATCAACATTCTCTCTTAAAGCTGATATCCCTTCCTGAGCTTGAAGTATCCTTCTTCTTCCTTCAAATGAGAATGGAGTTGTCACAATGCCAACAGTTAAAATGCCCATTGACTTGGCTACTCCTGCAATTACAGGAGCCGCACCGGTCCCTGTTCCTCCACCCATTCCAGCCTGAAATGAGGTTTATGATTTAAATTTTATAATGAGCGCAGGAAAAAATTGATCACCAATTGAGAGAATCTTCTATAACTTCTAAACTACAAATGTCCATAAGTTGCCAAGATTCTATTGTTTTACATGATAGACATATCCGTGAACGAAAATCAAATTTGATGAACTGGAAAATTGAAATCATCCGCATGACTTAATCTTATTTACGAATTCATTAGTGATTGTTTCCGTCAAATAGAGCACAGTCACAAAGACTTCAATATTGTGAAGAACTCAAATTCCTAGAGATGTTTCATTATTTTGCCAACACAGATACTGGAAGGCGGAAGCTACTCAGATTCTGACAGTGAAAAGTGGGTGCCAAAAAGTTTCACTAGAATAGGCACAGTAGGGAAGACAATAGACTATGAGCTGGTTAACTGATGGTTGAGAAAAGGAAATTTTATGAAGCGCACATAAGTTATACCGTTATGAAGACCATATCTGCACCATACAGTGCTTCTTCAATTGACTCTTTACTTTCTTTGGCAGCGTTGATACCAATATCTGGGTTTCCGCCAGCACCAAGACCTCTAGTTAGCTCCTGACCTATTTGCAACCTGTTGTCAGGAAATACAGGTGATGTCCGCATGGCCTGAATATCTGTATTGGCAATCCAAAACTCAACACCCTTCACTGAGCTTTCAATCATCCGGTTTACAGCATTTGATCCGCCACCACCAACGCCAATAACTTTGATGTTTGCTTCATTGTAATTACTTGGAGTAGCTGAGCCCCCTATGCTTTCAGTGTCACTACCACTGGTTATATCCTTATCCAGATTACTCAATGTGTCACTACCCCCTCCTCTTAGCATTGAAATCTCAGGATGCAGTTTGATAAACGGATCCTTGCTTTGATATGAATAAAAATGCGAATTGAGTGAGCAAACAATTTGGTGAGAGGACGAGGGAATTCTTTTCCCAACACCCTGTAGTTTAATCTTTTGATCGAACATTTTCAATGATTTAGATATGCCAATATGACCTCCCCCTGAAGCTTTCCCTTCGAAAATGGTTCCGTAGCTTGTTGTGTTGCGGGTATCAATGGAAGCACAATACGGTGATATGAGAGTCCCCATCATCTAATAACTATTTGAGCTGCCTTACAGTAAAATAACAGGAACTTCAAACAAATGGATTTTGGACCTCACTTCCTCTAGCCGCTGCTCCCTAATCTGTGCATTGTATAGATTGACATAAAAATCAGATACTAATTTCTACCCTATTAATTAGGATAAATCACTTCAGCTGAAGTACAACTACTCATCCATAACACTGTAAATGCAACAGAACTCAAGTATCAAACCACAAAAGGAGGAGAGTAACAGTCTAAACCCAAAACCTAGCAGTACTATTTCACTCTACCGGTTTATCCCCAAGCAAAGCATCTCAAGCCACACTGACCTCAAACATTCAACACAAAAAACGGAAACCAGAATAAAAGCGCCGCAATCAATCACAATCCCCGGAAAAGAGGGAAAATCTACAGAAAGTGAGCTACAGCCAAGCCAACACACACAAACAGAAATCAAACTGTCACGAACTGACCCAATAGAGAAACCGAGAGCCGCAAACAAACGAGAACAGCTAACGGAAAGCGAAATAGAATGCGAATTGGAAGATGAGAAAACCTTAAACTTATTCCGAATTCGAATATGGTGAAATTGCCGAGCATTTGAGGCGCTGTGCTGTAAAGTGCGAAGGAGCGGATTTCGAAGATGGTTCCGAGTTTTTTGCGGTTGTTCGCGAGGTCGTATCGTTTTCTAAAAACATCTAAACGACGTTACCTTGAATGAAACGGCAGCGTTTTATTCTGTTGCACTGAGTTTGTTGCACCAATTAGGATGCTCTTCAACTTGTCAACTATCTCCACAATCTGCTTTCTGGAATGCAATGGCGCGGGATATGATAACGAGCATTTCAGCTGACCTTCATGGACAGTATCGGTGATCGTGATCGATGGACCAACTCCATGACCAGAAGCACACGAGACGAAATCTTCAAGACCAACTTGTGCCATCCAGCAGTCGTTGTTTAACACGGCCGGCTCCTCAAAAACGGAGAGAAGGGAGGTCCTTTGGGAAGATGAGGGAGTTAAGGCCGGATTGTCGATTGCCTTGCACATCAAGTAGTTGATGAGAGCCATGTCTGTGAAATGCTTGTTGGTCTTTTTCGACTTGGTGAAGGCTGCATATGTTTTCTCAGCCAGGTTCCAAAATGTCTCGGTTTTGTTGACTGCGTGTGACGTTATGAGTCCCGTTGAGTAAAATCCTGCCAAAGAAAATTCGAGTCAAGTTTTCAGCTAACGCAACATTTAAGTTAAAGAGTCGACGGGGTTATGTCTTGATGGCTCTATACCTATTTCATTGCTCGAAAGAGGCGGGTTTAGGTTAGGACGACAATCGAAGACTGTGACGACTCCAAAATTGTCACTGTTTCGATTCGTGTTAACAGAATGAGCTGCAATCATTCCAGCAGCAGCCAATGCCCCAAGCAGCTCCTTCCTTCTTGATTCACAGCCCTGTAGACATCAAAATGGATGATATCAAATTCGAGCGGTTATAAGTGTAGCCTGACTCAACTCACTTGTTACACGCTTACATTTAATAAGTTTAGGGTGTGAACTTGATCAAGCTCCATCCGTATATTCCTGGAGCTTCTCGGCAGGAACTTGGAATCCTTGAAACTTAAGTTAGTGAGTCCAACCGATGTAACCGTGCTACTGAGCAAGCTCTTTCCAGTGCTCCACAAGCTTTTGGCAGTCTTTTTAGGATTCAAATCCTCAAGTGCCACACCAATCTCAGTATCCAGCGTCACGTCAATATCGATGCCTTGGGTAGCAAGCCTTGCAAGAAACTCCCTCAGAAGAGAAACTCCAGAAGTCCGATCCAACGCAGCAGTCAGAAATTGAAGAGCTAGTGCTCTCATCCCATTCTCTAGCTCGTAACTTCTTGCACAGAACACATCAACATCATCATTTGACGAGCTTTGGATTCTGGCCCATATATCCTCATTCAGCTGATGCTCAACGATCTGTTCCAGTTCGGAGCTTGGACTGCCTGGATGAAGGACGGTAGACGACGTCACTTTGGAGTCGAATTCCACGACTCTGACGAAAGGCGCGGAGAAGGTGAGAAGGAAAATGTTTTTGTTCCCGAATGGTATCGGAGCCTGGACCTGAGAATGGGATGCGCGTTTTGAAGACTGCCAAGGACATTTTGGACGGTGGATGCGGCGTGGTGTTTGGAAAAGAGTAGGCCTATGACTGTCACGCCTGTGCCGCCCGCCAAGGCTTTGCACAAAGTGAGCTCGGTTGAACCGACTGGTCGGACCGTCGGCGTGATGCTGGTGGTGTTAGAAGCTCCATCAGCTCTCTTCATGTCTGAATTGGTATGTGTTGTAGGTATGATTTTCCAAGTCTGAGGTGTTGGGTATAAGTATAGTAATTTAGAATATCTAACTAGCAACGGGTCGTGTACACGAATTGATTAGTCTGATTAAAGTGATAGACTTATTCAAGTCTTCATGTTGATTATGAAATAGAAAACTAATGTTGAATTATTTGCTGTCAAGAGTTTTATTTTTAAGGTCATGGTTGTCCAGCACAGTTCATTATTCTTAAAATGAAGTAAACATTTTTATCAGCTCTGACAGGTCCAATCTGACCAGATATGAGAGTTTCACTATCCACTCGACGACAGTAACATAAAACACATGTCTTGGCTGCTTAAAACATCACTTAAGGGTAGCAGAGAGAACATTGCATACTGGTTTTTGGCAGGTCAAAATGATTTTTTGTCATAGGTAACCAGCCCGTGAACACCTCCTTCGATCTGGGCAGCTCCGGTACGTACCTAGCAGTATATATCCAATTGATGGTGTGTTATTCAACAACCAGTAAAGATAAAAGAGCATGGAGGCTACTAAATTATCTTGAAAGCGCAAGCAATGACATAAAATTGATAAAACCCACATACCTCAAGCCGTAGGACTTTAGATCTTAACAAATCATGAGCAGATTGCAAAGATGAGGCGCCGAGATCCTGAAAGCCTTGCTTTACTGCTTGCATTGTGTATGGGATGAATTTTAGAACTGAGCCTTTGTCTGCAACCTTCCCAACAACTCCTTGGGCGATTTTCAACTTAGCCGTGTCCCCCAAATATCGCTGATCACTGCCTTGTGTCATTGCTTCCAGCGAACCCATACCTCGATACTTCTTAATCTTAATTTTTTTGCCGTTCTCCTGTAAACATAAGCAATAATTATGAAACAGTATTCTGCACTCGTTTGAATACTAAACACAATATCAGCAAGTATGAGCCATCAACAATGACAAAAATTAACAAGTTGATATATTGTTTCAATTCAGATTTACGATTTTAACATGTTGTCATCGTCACGAAATTTTCACCTGGCAAGTGAATGGATGCAAGGTGTAACTAAACAAAATAAAGAGATTGCCTACCAACTGAACAATTTCATTTAAGATAGTGAGGTAGTCGAAGCAACTTTTATTTTGTCAAATCAAATGCATAGATAAGGAGTACTGAAAAGCCACCAAACGTATATGATACAGGTGAAGAAGCTGTTTTCTTGAAAAGATAACACATAAATAAACACATAAGAAACTGGGAAGGAGCTTTATGACACCACCAATACAGTTCATTGTCATTTTTTGTGTTTAAACATTAATATTGCATCATCGACTCAAACAAAGCACAATTCTAGTCATGCAGACAAACATTTTGCTTCAAACAGTGCACAATCATGTAGGTTTGTCATAAAGGAAAAGTGTGTTTTCACTTGCTAAGGCCTCTCATGAAGTTGTTCACAAACTTCAAGTTTAACCAGTTTGGCAAAAAGTACACCTTAACATATAATAAAGCAAATGATTCGACAGTCCACACCATAAAAAAAGTTCAGTACCTCCAGATACTCGTAACTCCCTGGAGCTTCATTGCTCCCAGCTAAGAAGCTACCCATCATGACAGTAGAAGCTCCGAGCGTCAAAGCTTTAACAATATGCCCAGAAAAGGATATACCGCCATCTGCAATGACAGGGACACCGCTTTGTGCAGCAACTGAAGAAACCTTGTACACAGCAGTTGCCTGAAAGTTTTAAGAATGATAGTCAGATAACAGCATGCATTCCAGAAACTCGATCATAACATTAACACAGAAAAACGAAACACAGTGAAAAGATCCATCAGTAGAGCCAGTCATGTCAAAATTTCCATTATTTAATACAGTAAAAGAAAAATATAACGGGTGCGCCAAATTCCATAGAGAAACATTAAGGTTTTTGCCATATGAATATGATACATAGGTGGTCCAACACAAGCCATCTGAAACGAAACTATATAAGAGAAGATGTACCTGGCCCCTACCGACAGCACATACTTCCTGAGTGGTACAAATGGAGCCAGACCCCATTCCAACTCTCAACCCATCAACACCAGCTTGAATCAAATTCTGCGCTTGGTAAGTAGTCACAACATTCCCACCAATCACATCCAATTCCGGGTAGGTATTCTTCGCATACTTGATCATGTCAATCTGATAACTGGAATTCCCTTGAGAACTATCCAACACAATCACATTCACTCCGGCTTTTACCAAATGCTCCAACCTCTCCTTATCTGATTCCCTCGTCCCAATTGCAGCACCAACCAAATAAGCACCATCAGCATCCAGCGAAGGAACACCTGCATTCGACCTAGGATACCCCTTAATCCTCTCCACATCTCCACTCGTTACCAAATCAACAACTTCACCATTCTCATCAACTGTGGTGACAAATCCCCTCGTTTCACTGGCAGCAAAATATGATGCAATCCTCTCAAAATCATAACCAGCCGGCACCGTGACAGGCGAATCCACCATGTAATTAGCAATCCTCTCCTCCGTATTGCACGATTTCCAATCAGATTTGGAAACATATCCCAAAAGCTTCGAGCTTGCTCTACCAGACTCGGTAACCAAAATACACGGCGCCGAGCCAAACTCGTCCTCCGAACCAATCACATCATCGGGAGACTTAAACACAGGATCAGACACAAACGGAATCCGACGATTTTTAACAGACCGGATAAACGCAGCTTGCTGCGAAGGCGTGGCGTTGGAGTGGATGATTCCGATACCGCCCAAGTGAGCCATGGCTACGGCCATAGCCGACTCGGTGACGGTGTCCATTGGAGACGCGACGCATGGATTGGAGAGATGGATGTTGCGAGTGAGCTTGGTGTGGAGCTTGACATCATCGGCAGAGAAGTCGATGTAGTGAGGAAGGAAGATGACGTCATCGTAGGTGTAAGAGAAGCCCTGGTTAAAGAGGCGCTCTGCTGCAAAACCGTCCTCTGTGGTCGCTGGAAATCCGTCCATTGCTCAGCCGCCGATTGAGATTCCAAGTTTTGACCGATTGCTTTGACGAAGAGGGTTTTATCTTTTATGAGTCGGAGTGAGGCTCACTGTGACAAGCCAAATTAGGAATGTAGTATTTGGTATTTTTTGTCTTGTTTAAATTTTCAAAAATAATTTAATTACTGAAATAAATGTATTTGGTAATTACAATTTACAAAGCACCATTAATACCAATTAATTCAATCAACTCACGTCTCAGCTCAGCCCATCGTCCGAGGAACGATGAGCAACACAAACCTCATTGCAAATTTTAATACAACCCCATTTATTAAATTCAATCTTATCTCGTTGATATTAATTAACAAAAACTCATTCACATATAAATTTTAGGGAAAATGATAAAGATGGGATATGAACTACCACACATTGACAAATTACGGTCCGAAATATAAAAATTGACAATTAAGAGCAATTTTAAAATATTTTAACCTAAATTTCACAATTAAATGCAATAAGGTTTTTTCAATTCATTCGTTTACTTAACTTTGTTAATTGACAAAGTGATATTTCATCAATTAAGTGTTATATACTTATATGACGATCAAAATATTTTGAAATTACCCTTAATTATCAATTTTCATAGTTTGGACCGTGATTTGTCAACGGATGGTAGTTCGTACCCCTCTTTGTCATTTTCCCTAAATTTTATTTTATGCACATGTTCATTCATTGTTTTGTTCATTTACTATAGGTTACATTTCGAGTTTCCTTTATGGTTTTGTTCATTAGCACATGGTTTCAAACTTATGCATAGGGGTGATCGTGTGTCGGGTTAGGATCGTCCTTAACCCGACCTGAAACGACGACCGGGTCATTTAGGTCAATCCGAACCTGACACTAAATATTGACCGGGTCGCATTTGATAACCCGAACTCATCGTAACGATAGACTTATAACATATCAAGTAGCTAAACGCCTAAAACAAAATAATCTACAAAAAAATAAAGTACGCTTAAATATGTTAACCGCCCAACATTGTTGTAACAAAATGATGTGAAACTCATATTGAAACAAAATTCAAGACAAAACGATAGACTTTTGTATTGAAGTTAAATTATTTTATTCTATATTAATATAGTTATAGAACCGGGTCACCCGAGGAGCAACCCGAACCCGACTTATTTAGTGCCGGTCGGGTTCAAGTTCGTCCAAAATGTCGACCGGGTCGGGACGGGTCATGCTCACCCCTACTTATGCACATGAATTGTGAAAGAGGTGTTAGTCGAGTTGGCTTGAACTCTTGACAATTGTCAAGAGATCAAGGATTCCATCCTCAATTGTGTGAGGAGTATTATTCATCCCTTGTGAATGTATTTTCGCCAGCTTATGCTCGTGGGTTTCAAAGTGGATGGTGCTTAAGAAAAGTTCTCATATATACAGTATGTATAAGATCGTGGGTTTCAAAGTGGATGATGCTTAAGAAAAGTTCTCATACAGTATGTATAAAACGTATTCAAATGGTGATTGCTATGTCTGATATGTAAAAACTCACTATCAAAAAAAAAAACTTATGTACATGAATTTAGTCTTAAACAAAATGATTCATAAGGCGCAAAAAGTTCATATATGGGAACGTTCATTTCATATGAGTTCATATTACATATTCACTATTCTATGTAATTTTTTTTTACATTTACTTGGTCAAGATCAGGTACAAAATTGATTTTGGTACAAAATACAAAGTTCGTCAAAATCAACCTATAATTCGTCAATAAGAAAATGCACAAAAAATTAGGATTTATTCTCATCCATCACAAGATCAATGACTATGATTAGTTCGTATTTTGTACCCAAAAAAAATCAACTTTATACCTAATCATTTTTCCTTCACTATGATGCACAAAGAATTCATTTATTGAACCAACCTTTAATATCCAATAACCAACCTTTAATATAAATTTATATGGTAGGTGAAAATCGAAAAAATTTATATGGTATATAAATTAAAGCATACACTCTCATCAAAAAATTAAAAATAAAGCCCCGCCCATTAACATCAACGCCAGGCCCGTATAAGTGGGCCGATCAAAGCCCAAATTTCCAATCCACGCTTCCTCCACCTTTCAGAGCCGAATCAGAATCGCCGAACACAAAACCATTACCGGCGACGAATCTTCCAGTCAGATTCCAGCGACCGGCTCCGATCACGATATTGAGTTTACTCTCATATACTTCTAACTCCGTTAACGATTTAATTTCAGTTTAACCATTCGTAGGAAGACAGCTGAGAAAGTTTATAGTGGATCGAGCTTCGTGTTGTGCGATAAGCTTGCGTTGTTGAGGGTTTCAGCGTTCATTTTTTGGAATTTGAAGCTCTTAGGGTTTAGGTAGAGTTATGGATGATAGTTTGTATGATGAGTTTGGTAATTATATTGGACTGGAGATCTAGTCGGATAGGCGAGTGATGGAGAAGAAGATGAGGAGATGGATGATAAGAGAGCAGAGGAGGAGGAAGATGAGGCAGCGAGTGCCGGTGAAGACGCAAGTGACCGGGCAAATGGATGGATAACTGCTTCAAATGACATTGATGTGGATAACCAGATTGTTCTTGCTGAGGATAAGAAATACTATCCGGCTGCTGAAGAGGTTTACGGTGAAGATGTTGAGACTTCGGTTATGGATGAGGATGATCAGCCTTTGGAGATGCTGATTAATAAGCCTGTTAAGAATTTGAAGTTTGAGCTCGGTGTGAAGGATTCGTCAACTTATGTGTCTACTGAGTTTCTCTTGGGTCTCATGTCGAACTCAGCTTTAGTGAGGAATGTTGCTCTTGTGGGTCATTTGCAGCATGGAAAGACTGTTTATGGATATGCTTGTTGAGCATACTCATCGTATCTCAACATTTGATGCTCATAGTGAGAAGCATATGAGGTATACAGATACGAGGATTGATGAGCAGGAAAGAAGGATATCTATTAAGGCTGTTTCTATGTCCCTTGTTCTCGAGGATAGCAACTCCAAGTCGTACCTTTGCAACGTCATGGATACCCCTGGTCATGTGAATTTTTCTGAATAGATGACTGCTGCTCTTAGACTGGCGGATGGTGCTGTATTGATAGTGGATGCAGCTGAAGGTGTAATGGTGAGTTGCTCAGCAACTAACTTACCTTTGATATTATAATATGTTCTGAATGTGCAAAATTGCTGCGTTTAAAATTTAAGCACTTTAGTTATGATTGGTGTGGGTATTATGTTTATCTTAAAGCAAACGCATGAAGGTGCAGAAACATTGAATGTTATTCTTGTGATTTGTTCGCCGTCTATATCTGCTACAATCCTGTAGTTGATGCATAAAGAGAATAGCTTATATGTTGCTTGTTCGCAGGTGATCACTGAAAGGGCCATACGCCATGCAATCCAAGAGCGTCTCCCCATTGTCTTGGTTATTAATAAGGTTTTGGTCCTCGCCATTCTGCAATTTTTTTCTGCTCGCATTTCTTGGTTTTTGACATTCATGTATCACCGTTGGTCATTTCAGGTTGACAGGTTGATAACTGAACTCAAACTCCCTCCCAAGGATGCTTACCACAAGCTGAGACATACGTTGGAGGTCATAAATAGTCATATTGCTGCTGCTTCTTCTACGGCTGGAACTACACAAATACTTGATCCTGCTGCTGGCAATGTCTGTTTTGCCAGCGGTAGTGCTGGTTGGTCATTTATACTGCAGTCATTTGCAAAATTGTATGTTAAGCTGCATGACATCCCTTTTGATGCAAACAAATTTGCATCTCTGTGAGAACCTGATATTTTTTAAGACTAAGAAAGTAGATATTTCTAAAAGGAAACAAATATCTAGTTTGAAGTATAGCATAATGAGGACAAGTGGCTAGATGACTAATCTATGCATTTATTGAAGTGTGACACAATGTGGACAAGTCGTGGGACACCTAAACCCACAATTAAATGCTTCATTAATGCATCCTCTCTATATAAGCATATTAGGAGTCATTTTTTACTTCTTTAGGCAGGAAAAGAGAGAAAATCAACAAAAGCTTTGTAAAACAAATCTGAACAGCAACTTTGTGAGGGAAAATAGGTAGGAATTCTTAATCTCTTCTCTTAGTTTATGAGTTTTATGATGATCTTGATTGATATATGTAGTACTTATTTGAAATGGTTATTAGTTTATATTTTTTTTTCACTCTTCCCGATTGAAATTATATCAAGATCATCATACAAGTACACATCAAACAAGTACTACATATATCAAGATCATCATACAAGAGCATAAAACTCATAAACTAAGAGAAGAGATTAAGAATTCCTACCTATTTTCCCTCACAAAGTTGCTGTCCAGATTTGTTTTACAAAGCTTTTGTTGATTTTCTCTATTTTCTTGCCTAAAGAAGTAAAAAATGACTCCTAATATGCTTATATAGAGAGGATGCATTAATGAAGCATTTAATGGTGGGTTTAGATGTCCTACCACTTGTCCACATTGTGTCACACTTCAATAAATGCATAGATTAGTCATCTAGCCACTTGTCCTCATTATGCTATACTTCAAACTAGATATTTGTTTCCTTTAGAAATATCTACTTTCTTAGTTTTAAAAAAATTCAGGTTCTTACGATCTCGGCTTTGGGGGTATATATTATCACCCTGATACCAGATGTTTCAAAAAGAAGCCACCAGCTAGTCGAGGTGAAAGATCATTTGTGGAGTTTGTTCTGGAACAACTTCACAAGATATACAGCCAAGTGATTGGTGAACATAAACGGAGCGTGGAGACAACTCTTTCTGAATTTGGCGTTGTACTTGCCAATGCTGCTTCTAAGTTAAACCCTAGGCCTCTACTAAGGCTAGCTTGTAGTTCAGTTTTTGGCTCGGCCTCAGGGTTCACTGATATCTGATATGCACGTTCAGCATATTCCTTCAGCCAAAGAAGCTGCACAGAGGAAAATTGACCATATATATACTGGACCAAAGGACTCAACAATATACAAAGCAATGATAGACTGTGATCCTTCCGGTCTCCTGATGATTAACATTACCAAGCTTTATCCAAAGGCCGATTGTAGTACTTTTGATGCCTTTGGTAGAGTATTCAGTGGAGAGGTACAAACGGGCCAGGCAGTACGTGTATTAGGAGAAGGCTAAGCTATGGGTTTACCAAGCTCGTTATAGAATACCCATCAGCAAGGCTCCTCCAGGTTCTTGGGTCCTCATTGAAGGCATTGATGCGTCTATAATGAAAACTGCTACCATTTGCAACATGGAATATGACGAGAACGTGTATATATTTAGACCTCTTCTGTTCAAGCCTCTAAATCCAAGTGAGTTACCAAAAATGGTTGAGGGTTTAAGGAAAATTAGTAAGAGCTACCCGCTAGCAATCACAAATGTTGAAGAATCTGGAGAGCATAGCATACTAGGCACCGGGGAGTTGTACTTGGATTCTATAATGAAAGACCTAAGGGAGCTCTACTCAGAGGTTGAAGTTAAGGTATTATTTGCCTCATGTTTATGTATTTGTTTCTCTACAAGGGCGCAATTGAATCGTCGCAGACATGGTATATTTTATTTCTGAACCTCAGAACACTTTTTTAACTTTGTGAATGCGCATGGTACCCTTTTAGGTGGCAGATCCAGTTGTCTCTTTTTGTGAAACTGTGGTGGAGTCTTCATCAATGAAATGTTTTGCTGAAACACCCAACAAAAAGAACAAAATAACTATGGTAAGCCAATGTGAAAATATGAATTCTTATTCTGGAGCAATATTTTTATTTGTATTCCTTTGTCATGAAGATTGCTGAGCCATTAGAAAGGGGCCTCACTGAGGATATTGAGAACGGAGTTGTGAGCATTGATTGGCCGAGGAAGACAATTGGTGACTTTTTCCAGAAAAAATATGACTGGGATCTGCTTGCTGCAAGGTCAATATGGGCATTTGGTCCTGATAAGCAAGTAAGTAGGCGGCGCTTATTGTTAGTTGTGATCTCCCTTGTGCCTCGGTTATCTTTAAATTAAACCATTCCATCTGTGAAACAAGGTTGTTAGTCCTTTGATTTTCGTGATCATGCTTGTCTTGAAAGTCCAATGATCATATCCTTATTCTATTAATTTTATTTTGTTTGTCCCCAGGGACCTAATATTTTATTAGATGACACCCTTTCAAGTGAAGTGGACAAGAGCTTGATGAATGCTGTTAAGGACTCTATAGTTCAAGGGTAAGGATATCTTAGTCACCCTTGACTCTAGTCTTTCTCCTGCTTGCGGTCATATTCTGGCCTCTTCTGCAGATTCCAATGGGGTGGGAATGACCACTTTGTGATGAGCCCATTAGGAATGTAAAATTTAAAATTGTTGATGCAAAAATTGCACCTGAACCTTTGAATCGAGGTAGTGGTCAAATTATTCCCACAGCTCGTCGGGTGGCTTACTCATCGTTCCTTATGGCAACTCCACGACTCATGGAACCTGTATACTATGTCGTGGTATGTAATTTTCTTTTTCGAATGATCGACAATTTTTGGTGTACATTTTGTTTTTGTTTTTAGTTTTTAGTTTGTTTATATGTTCACTTGAACATTTTACCAGTCAGATAAGAAAAGGATTTAAATACTCTAAGACCATGTGTTTTCGTTGCTTATTTCCTTGTGCAAGTCTTGGGCATGATTGCTCACGTAGAGAAAGGTGGTTTTGTTGGTGAGCTCGTGTATTGAGGATGTAAAGTGGGATGTGATAGTTGGAAGATGGTTTGGTTTCATATCTGTTGTTGTGTTTCACTTTCAGATACAAACGCCAACCGACTGTGTATCTGGTATCTGCAATCTACACGGTCTTGTCACGTCGACGTGGTCATGTTACAGCTGATGTTTGATAAGTCAAATTCTTGACTAATTTTCCTATACTTTTACTAGATGTTTTGATTCGTTTCCAAGTAATTTTTGATGCCAATTAACACCCTTATTGGTCTATTAGGTCCCAAAATGCATTTCGTCTCACTTGGAGCCTCAAAGATCAAATGGAGCAAAAGTTGGATGAATTTGAGCCAAAAATGGAGTTTCGGGCAAACAGGGCAAACCGACCTTGCCGGCGTATTTTGCATGCCCAGATCGCATACGGTGTCCGAATCAGTTGATTCAAAGCTTGTTGGAAAGCTAACTCAAAGAGCTACAACTCTCCAGTTGACGCCAAGACGAAATTCGGACGTTAAGACTATGAAAAATCTGCCAGAAGTTTGCTGCCTCTCCGAGCTCGCCCGAGCTCCACCAAGCTCACCCGTGCACTATGACCAATCTGCCACGCCAAGCTCGCCCGAGCTCCACGGAGCTCGCCCGAGCCTCGATCCTTCGAATACAATCTGCCCAATTAAGCTCGCCCGAGCCTCACCTGAAATTTCAGATTTTTGCCTTTGGGCTATAAATAGAAAGGGGATTCGAGCTAGGTTTTTAGGGCACGAAATTGAGGGTTTCTAGAGAGAACAAGCTACCAAGGCTTCAAGGGGATCATCCATTGAAGATTGAAGACCCAAAGGAGGAAGAAGATCATCTACACTAGATTGGTTCATTCCTTCCATTGTATTTTCATCTATGTACTCAATACAATTTGTGTTTGTCTATGAACATGATTTGTGAGTAGTGTTTGTGTTCTACGGTCCTATGGACCTCATGTGTGTTAATACTCCTAATCTATAATGAATCGATGTTAGAATAACATGTTTGGATGATTGTGCATCTACTTTGAACAAATGTCAACTCTATGCCCACCAAGTGTTTGATAAAATGTCTATGTGATTTAGAAACATGAACTTGAAGTTGAGTGTTTTAGCGAACGAGACTAATAGTTCTAGAATGCAAGTAGATTCACCTTGCTAGGCGGTGATTACTAGCGTGACTCATTTTAGCATTGAGATAGGCTTGGTCAAGACCGCTCTTGGATATTGATCATTCAACTAGCGTTGATGATTGAGAACCTTGAGTTGGACGTGAGCTAACAACATCTAGCGATAGAAGCTCACGTGCGAGGTGCTTCTTCCTTAAATCAAGTAAAAACATCTAGAGATTGAATTTGATTTAATAGTCGCACGCCTTAATCTAATCATCTAACATGATTGGTTTTGCATGAAATTGAACTCTTCAAGTCTAAAAACACATATGAGTGAATTAGTTCCCTAGAGTACACCCTTTGCCTTGGTAGTGACATTTCTCTAGATTCCTTAGATTGTTTTTATTGTTTATATACATTTGCTTAGTAACCGCAATCAAAACCAACCTTTCGCAATTAGGATAGACTTATCGGAACGAAATCGAATAGTGCTCATAAGTTTAGAATTGCTCTTTGGACGACCCGGTACTTACCGGTCAATATAAATTGTTTTTGATGCTGCACTAAAATCTACACGTTCAATGTTCCTCAGCCTGGGACTCCAGCTTATATTGTAAAGGTATGTTGTCTAATATGTGGTCGTCTCCTTATTAAAAATGCATATATTATGCAAGCTATTTTTAGAGGTCTTAGATGGTTTTCTTATTCATTTGCCAATTCTTTTCAGGCGTTTCTGCCCGTCATTGAATCATTTGGTTTTGAGACCGACTTGAGGTACCACACTCAAGGACAGGCGTTCTGTCTCTCGGTATTTGACCACTGGGCCATAGTTCCTGGTGACCCACTTGACAAGAGCATTGTCTTGCGGCCTTTAGAACCTGCACCATTCCAGCATCTTGCTCGCGAATTTATGGTAAAGACGCGGCGTAGAAAGGTACATCCACTTTTATTTGCCTTTCTTATATTAGCAAACCATCCTGACGTGACTGTAACTATGTGAAGTCTTATTCTAGTATGCTTGATTAATATCATGGACGTGAGCATAAACAAGTTCTTTGACGAGGCAATGGTTGGCTCAGCAAGCTGCAGACCTTCACCTACAAATGATGTAACCAACCTGGGATTTCACGCAGTTTTGTACTAAAAAAACGCGTTCATGACAAGAGGGTTCTCCATAAGAGATGGTCAGAAGTATTTTATCCGGTCTTTTCCTTCTTTTTTTTACCGAAATGAGAGAAAAAAAAAAACTCTAATAGAGCCAACTAGCCATGGTCTGATTCTTTTTGCCAGATAAAGGTCATACTAAAAGTTAAAGATAATTGATATTAGGATGATGCCCGCTCAATATCGACCATGTAAGAAAGTCTCAATTTCAAGCAGTCAACCTGATCAATGCGTCCGCTATTGTTCGTCGTCCCCTGCGCCGTGGCTGGGATGCTTCTCCGGTTGTGACCGGTTGCGTCCATGCGGGTTCCCTTGCGCCAGGGTAGTCGGCTTGCCGGTTGGATGGGTTGCGGACTGCCGATTTTCGGAGTTGCTCTCGTCTGGGGTTGGCAGGCGTCGGGTCGCTGGATGCAGGAGCGGTGGTGGGCGGCAGGGTTCTGCCGGAGGGTCTGGTGCATTGTAAAAACACTTGTGGCATTCTCTTATGATCAAAACAAATTCTCTTCTCCAAGAGTTGTGTCTTCTTTTTCGTTCTAGCCATCGAAGTGCTAAGGTCACACGTATTTTCGGATTCGCAAAAATAAGCACGTGACAACATGCTAGTCATTTTTATTATTTTTTTTATTATCGAATCACTAAATGCAATTTTGAATGTAGTTCTAGCAGACCTTTGCATTTACAAAAAATGATTTCAAGTCCTCTATTGACTCTTCAAAGTTATTACAACGTCTTATAGAACTGCTTAACTACCTCGATATTGATTCTTTATTTCGTTCCCTCAAATAGCGTTCATTTATAAAGATGATAGCGCCACAGTCAAACTTGTGTCTTATACATCGGCCAATAGCCCGATTTACAGCACGGAAAGAGGGCAGTTGTTACAGCCACATTCAGTACAATCATACAGCTAACCATAATTTCATGTTGCGAAAAAGTTCAGTTAAACGATTCAGAAGGGTAACAAGTTAAATAGTTCAGTGAAAGTGTGACTAATGAATTGAAGGGGTATAATTAATAGATATAAGATGAGTTTTTTTTTGCCCTGTTTTCAAAACTCAATCTCGATTTTGTCCTGTTTTAAACTCAAATATCGATTTAACCCTGTGTTTAATAAAATCGGTTTGGAGAAACCCAGTTTCTCTCATTTTTGATAAAAATCGATTTTGTGGAACCCGGTCTCGTTGAAAATCAACCAAACCGATTTGCTAACTGTGCACATGCGTGACATTATTTGGTCATACGTGGACCGAAAGAAATGTAATTTTGACCACGTGTAAAATCGATTTCCACCAAACCGGGTTCATGCGAAATAAAATTAGAGTTTATTTTCTTTTAATAAAACCATTTTTCTTTAGTCAACAATTATTTTGAAAAATTCAACTAATTACCACTCAAATCAATCGTTCAACGCAAAAAATTCAACTAATTATCACTCAATTCAAATAATTAACACCCAATTCAACAATTAAACACAAACAGTTTAACTAAATAACACTCAATTCAACACAAACATTTCAACTAATTCAATACAAACAATTCAATAAATTACTATCCAATTCAACTAATTACCATCTAATTAGAAAAGAATCGGAGGAGCAAAGAAAAGAAATCCTAAATTTATTCCGCATGAAACCAATTTTACACGTGGCCATAATTACATTTCTTTGGGTCCACGTACGACTAAATATTGCCAATACAGTCATCAAACCAATTTCTCGTAAACTGATTTCGTTGAAAATCAACTAAACCGGTTTGAGGAAAACTGATTTCAATCGAAAATGAGCGAAACCAATTTCCCTCAAACCAATTTTATTAAAAATAGGGCAAAATCGATATTTGAATTTAAAACAGGACATAATCAAGATTGAGTTTTGAAAACAGTGCAAAAATAAATAAAAAAACTCATAAAAGATATACAAATAATAACAAGTGCTCAAATTTAGTGGCTTCATTTCATTACCAAGAAAAAGTTTGAAATAGCAAATCCAGTTGGAAATAAATTCGAAAACTATCCATGGACTGTTGGTGACAACTCAGAATATGAAAAGCAGAGAGACTTTCAACTCAAAACCCTGGATTCACCCAGCCAGCGTGCAAACAAGGCACATACAGTAATGGTTTACTTGATCTTCTTCTTCGGCCTCAGCTGCATTAGTCATGTGGCATACTATCAAAATTAATACCATCTCTAGAAAACAGTGCAGAACATGCCACCAATACATATATAAATTGTATAAACCTGATTGCTATGGCCACATTTCTTCTTCCTGCAGTTGACAGCACGAGGATGAAGGCGGGCGTAACACCTAATCAACGTAGCAATAAAACTATTGTTTTAAATACGATAAGCATTACTAAATATGTCATGAAGATCGCCATGATAAAAATGTCCCAGTCATGAAAATCAACTGCAACTGATGATATACAGCAGATAAAGTTAAGAATGGATATTTATATTGGGAGCTATAATAACACAGCCAGCACTTTATTGCAGGATGTGCTTAAGGAATAGTACCTCCCAGAATCAAGGTGCTACTACACACTTTCTATGAAAGTATTAATTAATATCCACCAGTTAATCACAGTAAATAATTCATTAGAAAAGATTATCAAATGAAAAATAACCTACCATAAACAGCAATAAATTTTTAGTTGATGTCTACACAACCTACTGGCTTAAGTACCTAAAAAGTCAGTTTATAGTGCTTACTTGCGGCAAATCATTTTCTCCTGGTTGTATTTGCGAGCCAATGCCATCAGGGAAGGCTCAATGATACCTCCGCGAAGCCTCAGCACCAAATGAAGGGTAGACTCTGAATCATGTAAATATTGAAACATGTCTTAACTCAGAGTTCTTCAAAAAAAACTTAAACTAAATTTAACAAATAAAAAAAAGTCTTCAAGAGTGGACATAAACTAAGGAGTCAGTTTGATATTTAGACTCTAACTTGTGTGATAATTCTAAGAGTCAATATTGTTCGAAACCAACTACTGAAGACGAAAACTGAAAATAATATTATAATTAAAGTGGAAACCTTTCTGGATGTTGTAATCAGCAAGAGTACGTCCATCCTCGAGCTGCTTTCCGGCGAAGATCAGACGCTGCTGATCCGGCGGAATTCCTAAACACACAATTCAAAATGAAATTGGCATCGATTAACGACCAGTTGACAATAAATTCGATTAGAAGAAAACGATGATGCTGATGGGAATACAAAGGAAAATACCTTCCTTGTCCTGGATTTTGGCCTTGACATTGTCGATGGTGTCACTGCTCTCGACCTCTAAAGTGATGGTCTTCCCAGTTAGGGTTTTGACGAAAATCTGCATCTTCTCGTCTCTTCCAAAACCGCCTCTTTCACTAGGGTTTGAGACCAACCTTGTTGTGATTTTGTAGCAGCAAGCAACCAGTTCGCTAGGGTTTTGCACTGATGGGCCTTCATGGTCCAACCCTTCGCCTTTTCTACACGGCCCATTATAAAAATGACAGAAATTGACAATCCAAGTTCAACTGGTTTAGTGGAGCACCTCTCCTTAGTACAACATTAACCATGTTATAATCATCTGGTTAATTCGTCTTTTTCAAGGTGCAAATATGATTTTTGATCAATCTTTAAATATTCATTATTTACAAAGATGGAAATAAAGAACCAGAGCACTTCGTTTTCTAACAAGTTCATTTGTATCCACAAGACAGAATGGATGAAGACAGAGATAGTTTCACTTTACATTCATGGCTCTAGAGATTATTGGTCAGTCAGTGTTATGACTTTGTGGAACATGCACGGCCGACAAGCTACATGGTCTGGTGCTAGTTGTTAGCTCATTGTGAGTTTTGGGTATTCGATATGGAATCAAGCTTGGGAATGAGACTTCGCCAGGCACTGGCAACGCTGTTTGCTAGGTGTGCTTGTCCCTTTGCAAAATTGTGGAATGCAAGTCCCATGTCCAGAGTCTTTTGTTCCTGAAAGCGGACTATTTCCTCGTTCATAAAATGGACAATTTTCTCAAATCTTTTTGTTACTTCTTCACTCTCCGCTTTTAACTGCAAATCATTGAAGAACACTTCGTGAGATGATGTCATGTAGCGTAAAAAAAAAAGTTTTGTTGTGTGCCTTACTTCTTGGTATTCTATCTCAGCTTCCCCAACCCTATCTGACCGCATCAGCATGAGTTTGTCCCTGCGCATGAAATTGAGTTCATTAGTTGAAATGAAGTTATTAATATAGTGAGGGCAATCAGTCAAAATTACAGGAATTCATTAGTTAATCTTACATGTGGATCTATTATCATATAAAAAAAATGGTAAACAACCACAATTTTAAGGAGGGTGCTCTGGACCTCTGGTACTGACATGAGAGGAGATTGTTGAAATAACCTTTATTTCAATACACCAATGTGACATGTGAGGAACATATAACAAGTTCTTTCATGAAAGCATAGAGAAAATGGGAACATACAGATTTATTTCTTTTAGCTTGACAGTCTCAGCCAGTTCACACTGATGCCTGAAGGCAATGCCTCTCTCCACTATTGTTGCCTGGTTCAGAAAGAAAGTGCAATACAGTGTCAGCATCTATTGTGGCACATTCTGAACTGTAATTTGTTAAGAAAAATGTTATCCAATATGATGGGAACCAGAGCAAAGCCAACCTTGATGGATTGCACAGCACGGACATAGTCTTTCAAAGGCTCTTCAAAATTCATTAAGAGGTTGTGTGCCTGTACATCCATAGAAAAGCCAATGGATTTGACACAAACGGACTATAATAATAAATTTTAAAAAAAGGACACGCTCCACTTCCGTGAAAGTCGTACCTCTTCTTGCAGTTTAAAAGAAATCATCTCTGATTTCCCCCCGACCTCGGAAAATGCCTTTCCAAGGGCATTTCCTTCACTGGTACCCAGCATTTTTACAGCTTTGCCAAAATCAGACAGAGATTGCCCCAACTCTGAAAAAACAATCACATACACAATGTTAAGATGCATGTGGGCATTTGATTCACTTGAGGACAATAGAATTTCTAGTATTTAAGAACGTCCCAAAATACCTTTATGCCTCTTTACCAAACGATATGCATGCTTTTGAGCTTCAGCCAAGTGGTTTTCGAGCTCAAAGATATAATGTTTCAGCTTCTCATACTCAGGAGTTGACTCTTCAACAGGCTTCTCTTTCCCAAGGACGACATCGCTCACCTTAGATTGCACATCCTGGCTCAAAAAAGCATCTCAAAAGCTGACCATGTGTATCTTGAGATATTAGTAATCATACTTGGTTTTATGTCAAGAAAAGATATTAATGTGATTTAGGGAGCTCACATACTAATATTTGTTATTCGAAAAAAGTAGCAAGACAATAGACATCATAACAAACGATTCCATTCTAAATATGTACAAATAGGAGAGCGCTCGGTTGAGAATCCCTAAAAATTTGAGAACCTGAGAACCCAAATCTCATCATTGGATCAAGTTGCATCTTTGAATATGGTGGTGACATGTGTCCCACTAACTTTTTTTCCTTCATTATGCAGTTTTGAGCATGCATTTTGCCTAGATGCATTTTAAGCTTTCGGAAACTGCACTTAGGCAAAAACTGGTGCATTTTCAAAAATGCATAACGAAGACCAAACTGCATAACGAAGGGGATCTCAAAGTTCTCGAAAAAAAGGGGTTCTCATTTGAGCGCTCCTCTGTACAAATATATATTAACTCGTGTTATACCCATAATAGATCACCTTAAAGATTTGCATCAGATTTGAAGGCTGTCTTTTGAAAATGCCTGTTTCTTGCGATCTTGCTCTCGCCATTGTCTACACAAGCACAACATTGTACAACAAAACTCGTGACCAGATGAGTTTGCAACGAAAATTAATCCCTTCATAATCCTGCTTTTGGAAATACAAAATTAACTTTGCAGGCTTCTATATCACATCAGCCTTCAAACATGAGAATATTCATATTTCTTTGTTTGGATTAAGAATTTAAATTAACCACATTGGCATGTTGCTTCAGTATATAAGAAGTGTATGTCAGAAAAATGCAGAACTCATCTGCTGGAACCTTACATCTTCATCAGCCTGCAAGAATATTTTCAAATCTTCACTTTGCTGCAGCTCATGGTGTGCAGCTACGCGGTTAACAAATAGATCAAGGCCCTGGCGCCTCATTTCAATGAATTCAGCAGTGAATCGGAACTTCTCTGCATTGAAGTAGATAGATTATTATATTCCGCATTAAAATCAGTTACTGTATTAGTGAAGCCCATACATGACAAATAATCAAATATCTGAACAATCTGCCAACATTAAATTAAATCACTGAAGCCATTTGCTGAGAAGTCGTGACTGTCTACTGACTTATAAAAACATGACATGATGAAGGCCAACCTTAACAAGTCCCATAGCTCTAGACAATGATTTGCAATGAAAATCATGAAAAATGTTGAAGCTGAAATTCCGGTGATAGTTTAACCATCATGTTACCGATAATATCATTCACGAAATACACAAATGGAAATCAGGTGGCTAATTAAGTTTCTTTCTTTAATAACAAGGACGTGCATTGACTTTATCACAATTTTTGAATCCAGGCATCGTATTCATGAGAAGGGTTTTCTTTGTTCGATTTGTTTCCGGATGAAACAATTTTATTGAGCTGATATTTGTTATTCATTTCAGAATTCTTCAGAAATTTGACAAATTGTCTTTTTAATTTTAGCCTCTGCTTGAAGTATTCGAACCATCAATACAAATCAAAACTAAATAAATGCGTAAAATGCAGTGAGTGTCAACTTAAATACACTTTCCATATGGCAAAACCAAACCCAAACTTGTTCAAGAAATAAGTGAAGGTTATCATGTTTAAAACACCAGTAGAAAGAACTAACGCAAAGCTACTAAGAAAATCATCATGGCTCCTTACCTACAGCACTTTTCTCGGGAAGCGGAGGAATGAATATCCCTTTATACTTCTCAAAAAGACGATCTCTTAACCAAACAAAATCATTATAGCGTCGAATTACAATCTTCTCGGGTCCTTGGTAGTCAGGAAAGTTAGTCTGCATATATGCCACGCCACACATTTAGCACTCTCATAGTTTCTAACAAATCATTGAAAACTATTGTAGCACAATTTTCATAAAGAACAAATATTTCTGCAGGCAAAATTAAGCCCCAAAAATGCAACCCCTGCATACCTACCAATGCATAAAACAGATTCTGCATCAAATTAGAAGTGCATCTAACTCAACTATAATTGCTTAATATGCTCACGATCATCACAATCATGCAGAGTATAAATATATGCCAAAAAACCAGAAAAAAAGGCTACAACTACCAAAGCTTCACCTTAGTGATAACACGATAGGAAACATACGCTTGAACTCCATTCCCCAGCTTCACAGGCTCCGTGACCGAAACAGACAAAAAAGGAGCCTGGGAGGACGGCGATCTAGGGCTTTGAGTTGACCCCGATTGAGTCGTCTGCTGCTGAAAAAAAAATGCAAAATCATCGAATCACATTGTTAAGGACGGAATCAAGTCCGATTACAGAATTCAAAAACAATCTGGAATCAAACCGAGACACTACCGCAGTAATCATGACTCCGATCGGATAAACAAAAGGCGACAGCTGACGAGACTTTAGATAAAATTGAAGTCCACAGACGTCTTGTGGCGCTACGATTCGAGTGGGATTTGCGTGCAACGGAGCCCCGGCGACTTTAGCCTCGTAGCTATGATCAATGGTTTGGGCTGAGCTCGCGGCTGGAATGTGGTTAAATATTTCTTTGGAACAAATGATAAGTAATGTAGTGCGCTTATATTTAATTAATTAATATCTTACTTATTACGTAATTTATAGATTAGAGATGAACCTCTCTCTGCCTGCTCTTTTATGTGCCTACAAGATGATGATTAGATGTCGAGTAATTCTCGTAAAGTACATGTTCAGTGTCGGAGGCGTAATCGTATCAAAATTGAATCACAAAAAGCGCACAACACCGACATGATTCAGATACACGAACAGTTGGATGGAGAACTGAGGCTAATCCCACAATGAGCCATAAATGTATGTTGAATCGGACTTGATACAATTAGAAGTTCATGGCAAATTAGCGAGAAGCATCAATCTTTTACTGATGTTCGCAGTATCTTCACGTCGTGGATTGGCCTGGATAGAAAAGGTAAATGAGATCTCGATTCTTCAAAAGGTATTTTACATGATGAAGGGAAATAAAAACAAATTACTTTCACTGCACTGCAGTGGTGAAAAAGGTCTGCTAAGTAGCTCTACCTATCGGTATTGTCAGTTTGGACACTACCAAGCCTCTTGATGATTTCCATCCCCTTGCAAACCCTTCCAAATATTGTGTGCTTTCCTGCAAAAGTAAAATATGTGTAACCATGAGTAAGTCATGATGGTCAACGAAAATACATTGCTTGTTCTGAACTCCAATGAAAACTAGCAAAGACGCAATGTTTCAGAGCTTTATTTGGAACATGACTTGGTGAGATATCCAAATTATTTGAAGGACAGAAATTATCTGAACCCAGAAATGGACCAAACAACTAGGTGACATAAACACTGAAGTCTATTTGATCAAATATGGTGCAAGTCAATCTTCATGTTTATCATATTGTTTAATTTCACAGCCAGCACAAACATGCTTAACTTCTTTAGTTCTTGGCCTCACTCTGAAATCTGAACTAAAGGCAGAAATTATACAATACATCAAATAATAAGGCACATTTTGTCTAATACCATCAAGTGAAGGAGCTGGAGCCAACGTAATAAAGAATTGGCTTCCGTTCGTGTTGGGACCAGCATTGGCCATGGATAAAATACCAGCACCAGTATGCTTCAGTTCTGGTTTTATCTCATCTTCAAACTTAGACCTGTGGAAACAAAACTTGAGAATTCATGTTCATATGCCTCTCAGTTTCAACTTTCAAGGAGGAAATGACGATAATAATATATATGTGCACACATGTAGTGATGTAGGTGGACATTTTACTCCTAAGAAACTATCCATATCCATAAGACTATAACCACCCCAGGCCACCTTATAAACAACTGTGCTTGTCATTCCCTCAAGGTACTTCCAAAATCCAAACTGAATACCTTTTGACCAAATCAGTAAATCAAAAATATATGATCCTTAGAGTGAAGTTCATTAAAATTTGGGATGACAGAACAATGATCCAAATCATATAAACAAATGGAAATTGTATAAAGGTATTTAGTGATGTTTTACCCAACTTAGACACAGCAAGTTGAAGGTTTGGGTTTGTCACAGCAACAATACATTAAAGTGCGGTACAAAGAGGCTAGTAGGATATACGAAGAGGCATAACAGAAAAAAACTGAGAATTAAAAAGGAAAACTGCCCACAACAGACACGTCCCTAACAATGTACAACAGAACACTCTCAGACACTTGCCCATCATACTACATTTCTACCACAAGACTTTCCCCCAGAAGAAAATATTGCAACGAGGATAGTAAAACTCCATCCCCGTATAGTAAGATTTTTAAAGGAAACTACTAAACCTTTTCAAATCCAACCGATAAACTTGTGGTCATGTACCAAAAGTAACATGCCTGAGGTTAACATCTTTGCCGACAAACAAAACCCCAACTCTTTCACTAGAGTTCTTAAGCCGAAATAATCAATAATCACATAAGCCTCGTATAGAGGTTCTTTCCTCTTCTTTTTTGTATACATATTCTTTATCAACTAAAAAACTAAGCAACAATGAGATGCTAAAGATCAGCTGGAAAAAAATGTTCCACATGACCGATATGAACAGGTGAACAAAAAAAATAAAATAAAAAATTGTTCATACCCGTAGATTGACTCTCCGCCTCTCCCCGTACCAGTTGGATCCCCTCCTTGAACTATAAAATCCTACAAAAAGAGCAAATTTATTCAAACACAGCAAAATTTCAAAAAGAATCCTAGACAAAAGAAATTTTGGATACACATATTCCATCACACCTGAATATCAAGTCAGCTTAAACAAAATCAATCATAAGATACCTTAATGATCCTGTGAAACTTCACATTGTCATAGTAACCTCTACGCGCCAGTTCCAAAAAGTTCCTACAAGTCCTAGGAGCGTGCTTGTAGTACAACTGCACCACAAAACTCCTACATCAGATTTCAACACATCAACAGCAACTGAACCTAAGCACACAACTCATCAGTAAACACAAAACACATCATGCGATTATTAGCAAATTAGCACATTAAATAGTTTCGAAGCTGAGGGAAACTCAACCTCGACGGTGAACGCGCCCATAGAAGTTTCCAGCGTCACCTCCGGCGCCCCTCCGTCCGAAGTTCCCCACATTTTCAACTGAGCGTAGTGACGACGACGAAAGCGGAGCGACGAAGACAAAGCGTGCTAGTGAAATTGGGCCGTTTGGAAATCATCCGGCCCAATTTCAACGGGCTTTCAGGCCCAGTTGATCCTGAAGCTCAGCCATGGCGGAGAACGGAGATGTAGTCCATCGGAACCACCGAGAGTCGAAAGCGGCGAATCGGAGGTTGTGAAAATGTGTAGGATGTTGAAAGGTGAGATTCGTGGAGTTGTGAAACGAGCGGTGGTGATAGGAAACGGCGTCGCCGGAGCTGAGAACCAGTGCATCGGCTTGGTTCGCGCGCTAGGGCTTTCCGATCGATACACCTTATATGTGAGTGATTCGGTTGATTGAATGAAGTGGAGTTTTGTTTTGTGCTGTGAGTTATTGATTATGCGTTCCATTAATTTTTGTGCAGCGAGTGAGGAGGCCGACTGGTGGAGTGAACAAGTATCTTCGTTGGCTACCAGTTCCAGTTCATCAGAAGGTGGATGATTTTTCACGGCGAATTTCTGCTGGTGGTTGGTTGAAGAGTAAAAAAGTAGTACCTGTATCAGCTCAAGTAAATGGTATCAGTTAGTTTAGATTATTCAGCAATAATGCTGCTTGTACCTTATGTGAAGTATGGAGCTTTCGAATTTCAAATGCACTACATTGTTTGTTCAGGTACAACTACAAGTGATAGTATAATGGAAGCTGACGCAGAGCGGATTGGATGTATGGCTCGAGAGGATTTTCATAAGTATGTCATGTCAGTTTTTGCTATAACAAATTATTTGGAACAGTTTCAGTAGTTGTTATAGTACATGAGATGTAAGAAGACGAAGCCTTTTGATGTTTTCTTGCGCTGAACTTTTTATCAGGGATGGTCCCTTATTGGTGGTTGCATCAGGCCGAGACACTGCTCCTGTTGCGAGTTCCATTAAGCAGCTAGCTACAGAAAATGTGTTTGTTGTACAGGTTTGAAAGTAAGCCCTTGGCTCAAACTGTTTACTCACATTTTTTATTTTCATAGAATGTACATGTACCCGTTGCTGGTGAAATGAGTTATGAAGTACGATACTGATAGTTGTTGCCAACCTCAAACTGTGTTGCCTGTTAAATAGATTGGCTTCTCCTGCTGGACTCGTGCTGTCTAAAGATATGATTTTGTCAATTAAAAATTATTTAACTTTTGTGTTAACATTCTTTATCCTGAACAGAATCCAGCATTCACATTTATGATTCATCACACCACAAGCAATCAATTTCATCTACTTTTTTTGTTATTTCTTAGAGCAAAGCTCCATGATACTCAAACAAGTCCTGCATTACTAGATAAGTGCATGTATTGTTACCCAAGTACCCATAAATCCCTCAACAATAAATCGGAAGTCTTATCACGTGTGTTGTAGCTGTGAAGGCTGAGATCAGTGCCTATAAGCTTCTGCTACCATGTTAGAACTAAAGATCAAGTCAGACTTACCAAAAAATTTCACTTTCTGTAAAGTTGTTTGTACATGACTTTTGCTTTCAGATACAGCATCCCAGGATGAAACTGGACTGGTTTGATCTTGTAATCACTCCTCGTCATGATTATTTTTCACTGACTCCACAAGGACGTAAACAAATTCCATGGTTCCTTCAAAGATGGATAACTCCTTCTGAACCTCCTGACAAACATGTGGTAGGGTTTGCCGCTATGGTTGATTATTTTTTCATTGTGCATCATTTGGTTAGGATATGCACAATCAAGAAACTACCTTTTGTCATAGCAGCACCTAGAATTTATATTTTATTACTTCAGGTCCTTACTATTGGTGCTTTGCATCATGCCGATCCCCCTGCTCTTCAGATTGCTGCTGCGGCATGGCATGCAAAGTTAGCACATTTAAAAAAGCCGTTGCTCGTGGTGAACATTGGTGGCCCTGCATGTAATTCAATCAACAATAAACTACTATTTTTTTCGTGAAAGTTATAATTAGGGACATTATAACTAGTTTATCATACAGTAGTGTAACTTTTTCAATACCTGCGATCATGTGCATGATATTTATAATGATTCATGTCGATCTGGGACATAGCCACCTCGATATAGTTTGATGTTCTTCTTGAAAAGGTGTCTTCAAATATCAAATTTACTTCACTCATTTGTAGGCCATTGCAAATATGGGGAGAATATTGCTAAGCAGATCGCGGAGTACCTCCAGAATGTCCTATGGAGCTGTGGAAGTGTCCGAATTTCATTTTCAAGACGAACTCCTCAAAAAGTATAATTTCTGGCAATGCACTTGACAATTGCCTCATAGTTGTTACATATAACTTTTGCTATTTGAGAGTTTCAGATTTAAGAACTCTCCTATTATGAATATGGGACTATCATTATGGCTATGCCCTTGAATCATCCTTCTCTTCTTCAAAATATTTTGGTTCCTGGGGCGGAAGTAGAAGTACTTAATTGTTGAAAGTCCACAAATTGCTTTTTTTTATTCAATCTTTTAGTCATTATTTGTAAAATCCTAATGATCATGGAGCCATACTTTTATGCAGGTATCAAAGATAATAGAGAGGGAGCTCCGAAAACATCCCAAAGTTTGTATATGGGATGGTGTAGGTAACTGATTCTTATATTTTAAAAGGGCATACATCCTTTTCTTCTGATAATGGACGTAGTTATTTAAATGATTCAGTTGCTCTTAATAGGTGAAAATCCTCATCTAGCAAATCTAGCTTGGGCTGATGCTTTTGTAATCACAGCCGATTCAGTCAGTATGTTAAGTGAAGCATGCAGCACTGGGTAAGTGGTAATAAGATATCTTGCGAGGTCACTTTTGCTTCGGTAATTGGTTTCTGTTTTTCATACTTTCATTTTGGCACAACAGGAAACCAGTCTATGTAGTTGGAGCTGAGTTATGTACTTGGAAATTTGCTGACTTCCACGAGTCCTTGTTGAAGCGAGGTGCTACCAGAATATTCACCGGTAGAGAAGATGTATGCCTTATGCTCTAATACACCTCATTAATATGTTGATGATGTTCATGGGAAAAAAATGATAAAGTGATTTGGTTTTGCAGATCTCGGCAACCTGGTCATACCCTCCGCTAAATGACACTGTGGAAGCAGCTAATCGAGTGCAGGAAGCGCTTGCAGAGAAGGGATGGATTGTGAAAACGCAAGATATTGCATGAATGATCATTTCAGAACCTCTTCCTTGTTTTCCTAGTTCCTTTCAGACCCTTGTTGCCAATAAGCATACAAGGCTATCTTTCCTCTCCTCTTTTGACCTTCTCTTTATGCTGGACTGTAGGAAAACAGTTTGGTGACATCTTTTTGGGTTACAAGCTTAGAAGCTGTAAACATATGCTAACAGTTATTTATGAAATCAATCAATCCACTTTGATCTTTGAAGGCAATTCAGGAAGTCGAGGATTTATTTAATTGCAAAGAAAATTATTTCATTTATTGACACAAGTACTGCAAAGTCTATTTAACCAAAAATTATCTTCACTAAACAAGTAAACAGCAGAGGCATGTAAATCCAAAAATCCAAATTGGACCTACAATAATTCCAAGTAGTGGCCAATATTAAACAGGTAAAATTTCAAACATACTCCCTATTTTGTTACTTACCAAATTCCATGTCTGCTATTATATATTACATGGATGATTAGCACTAGCAAGTACAAATGATATGTAAGTACATAAATACTAACATGTTACCAGTTCAGCAGATAAAATACTCTGTACAGGAACTATATACAAAGCCGCCGAGTAGCAAGGTACCACTATCACCTAGGCACAGGCTCTCTTTGATGCTTGAGGAACTAGAACTAATGCCACCGGTAGCAGAAACAACTACGCTGATTGGCAAAAGCCACGCCATGGTATAACAAGTCTGACTGTGCTGAGCTTACCCTGTAATTTTTTGTTATACTTATACAGCAACAGCATACATATCCGATATAGCACTTGGATCATTTTGTTTAACGTTCATTCCTGAACTAACAGTTTCTGCCTCTTGGAATTTCCCCATTTTTGTCAGACCACTTACGAGCTCATTGCAGACAGAAGCATCGAGTGGGAATTCTGGGAAGCCTTTATCGAACACCTCTCTATACCACCTGTATGCCCCGTCATAATCATGTACCCTACAGTGTCCTTGGACTAGTAAGGCGTAAGTCTCGGGCTTGATGGATATTTCTTTAACATTCATTTCATTCACTAGATCCTGTATCTCCAGGAGCTTTCCATCCTTCAGGAGTCCTAAAATCAAGCTATTGTATGTTTGTCGATCAGGAGATGCCCCTTGCTCTACCATTTTCCCAAACACATCAAATACTTTCTGAGTATCTCCATTTACAACATAAGCGTGTATTAGTGCATTATACACACATCGGTCAGGAGTCAAATTTAGATCCAACATTTCTTGATGTATTCTCTCAACTGTGGTTACTTCTTTGCTAACACAACTTATCAAAGGGTGAAATGTTCTTAGTGTGGGCTTGATGCCTAATCTTTTCATGTTTTCATATAGCTCGAGACACTTTTGTGGATTTTTCACCGCGGAATATCCAGAGATTAGCGAGTTATATGTGATGGCATCTGGTACTAATCCTTTGCGGGTAATTTGTTCAGCTAATTCTTCAGCTTCTAACAACTTGCCCATTTTGCACAGCCCGTCGATAAAAGCATTATACGTTACAAGGGTTTGAGTTACGCCAGCTTCAATCATATCGTTTAGAAACCTGTATGCATCTTTCAGATTTCCAGCTTTGCAGTGGCCATCAATGAGCATGTTGTATATCCTTGCATTTGGTGCCACTCCTCTGACACTCATGTCCTTAAACACTTCTTCAGATTCAAGAATTTTATTGCTCTTGCACAAACAATTTATTAGAGAACCGTAGCACACAACATTCGGTCTTATACCACTATGTTCCATCTTCCGGAGGATGTCAAAGCACTTTCCAACGTTGCATTGCCGTCCATAACCATCTATGAGAATGCTGTACGTCGTGACATCTGGTTTAAATCCATTCATTTTCATCTCCGTTACCCACTTCTCTGCCTCATCCATATTTAAGAATTTACAGAACATTCTGATTATGTTATTGAACGTTACACAATCCGGCCTTAACCCAAGATTTCCCATTCTTTCGAGGAAAGAAAGTACTTTATCCACAGCAGAGAGACGACAATGTCCATCTACTATTGTGTTATAGATCACTTGATTCGGACCAAGTCCATTCTGCACTAATTTCCCCAACATCTCTTCAGCCTTATCGACCTCTCCTCCTTTGCATAACCCATTCAACAAAACGCCAGCCGTATACTCATTAACGACCACACCCTTAGTAACAGCTTCATTATAAGCAGCCAACAGCCCGCCCGAATCACCATTCCTCAAATACCCATCGAAAAGAATACTATAAGTAAACCCATCCGGGACGAATCCCTGAGCTTCCATCTCCTCAACAAGCACCTTTGCATCATCCAACCTACGCGCCCGGCACAATCCACTCAAAACCGAATTAAACGTTACAAGATTAGGCTCCACGTTAAATTCCCTCATCCGTTCTCGAATCTCATTCCCCTTTTCCAAACACCCATTTTTAAAATACCCATCAATCAATGTGTTAAAAGTCACAATAGTAGGACTCAACCGATCTCTCTTAGTCATTTCATCAAACAGCTTCCCAGCATCATCCATTCTCCTCTCCTTAAACAACCCAGAAATCAACACATTATACACAAACACACTCCTCCCAACTCCTCCACACTTCATGCGCTCCAGCAGCTCCAATCCTCTCCCAACATCCCCAATCTTCACCGCCGCTTGAACAGCCTTACAGTACGTAAACTTATCAACCCTAAATTCACTCCGCTCAACCTCCTCAAACAGCTCCAAAACCCTCTCATACTGACCAGACGCGGCCAAAGCCTCGAGAAACATATTCATCGAAGACAATGACGGTAAAGAACCTTCCTTTCTAACTAAACTGTACACTTCCAATCCCTCCCGCACCATCCTCGCCTCCGCGCAGACCGACAATAGTAAGCTGGAAAAAATGTGTCTTGACTTCGCATCAGACGAAACGGAAGCAAAATCGTTGAAAAGAGCAGCGGGCGAGTTCGATTTGAGAAGCAATTTCAGAGCGGTTCGCGCAGCCTCGTTGCGCCCTTGGTGGAGTAATGAGCGGAGATTACAAAAATCCTTCTTAATGGGTTGAATTGGATCAGTTAAAGTAGAGAAAAGCTTGGAGATGGGTTTAGGGTTTGGATTGAGTTTGTGTTTGAGCGAGCGGAGAAGACGGCTGCTCTGTTTCGCCATTCTCGCGGCTCTCAGCATAATGACGATGTCCGTTGTTGTGACAAGAAACGACGTCGTTCTATAACAAAACGAATGTGATTTGCGCTTGTGTTCGTCGATTCTGTGTTATATTAAATTACGTATATTTTGTTTTTGTAGGTTTATATTTTGTTTCACTGAATAAAATATATGTTACGTAAATAATAAAAAATAAATGGTGATTAATTTTTTTAGGAAAAGATGTTTTATAATTCAGTGAATAATAAATATTTTTATTTCCTAATAAATTCAGTTAATCTTATTTCCAATAAAGAAAGAAATCAATTTTCATCAATTTTTTCACCTTCAAAACTTTGATGATCCACTTATCATGGATCCATCCATCTCCAGCCAACATCAGAAAATCACCATAATCTCAAATCTCATGATCCTCCCATTCCCCATCATCAAGCGACATTTAGCCTCTGCACTACTCTCCTTCCTCCTCCTCACCATCCTCTCCTCCTCCTTCCTTTCCGAATACTTATCCCCATTTCACTTCCAGTCCCTGTCGAAATTCGGTGGATTCCTGTCTCAGTATCTGCTCCCTAATAAAAATGTTGAGCCAGCTAGTTGCGACTATTCCAATGGCAGATGGGTCAGAGACGAGGCGAGTAGTAGTGCACTCAAGTTTTACGCAGAAAACTGCCCGTTTCTTGACCCGGGGTTCCGATGCCAGCAAAATGGCAGAAAGGATGTCGAGTATCGAAACTGGAGATGGCAGCCCCAAGGTTGTGAACTTCCCAGGTTAGTTTCGAATACATAAAGTCGTTATTGATTATACACAACATAAATATTAATTAACAGATAAGTACAAATCATATCAATATATATTAGATGCGAAGATTGACAGACACGTGTCATCATCAAAATGACTTGAGACACTTTTAAATGTGAAGATTGTATATATCCTCAAATTTTTCTATAAAAAAATAATAATTCTTATTTGAAGTAAATGTAATAAAAATCTTAATTCAGAAAGTAAATAAACTAATCTGTAAATTTGCTTTTTTTCGTTTGATTTGTGCAGATTTGATGCAAGAGGGTTCCTTGAGAGGAGCCGCAACGGTCGGATAGTGTTTGCAGGAGACTCCATCGGCAGGAACCAGTGGGAGTCACTGGTATGCATGCTAGCTGCAGCAGTGTCAAACAAGTCTTCTGTATACGAAGCGAATGGGAAGCCTATAACAAAACACAAGGGCTTTTTGTGCATTAGATTTGCTGAGCACAATCTGACAGTTGAGTATTACAGAACTCCTTATTTAGTTGTTCCTGACCGGCCTCCGAAAGACACACCTGAGGTCGTGAAGTATGCTATTAGATTGGACACTATGCACCGGTTTTCTAAGCTCTGGACCGGAGCTGATGTTCTTGTGTTTAACGACGGACACTGGTGGAATGCTGACAAAACAATCAAGCAGTAAGAAAATTGTTTAAATGAATCTCTTCGTAAAACCTTCATTCCTGACGCAAAATCAAATTAATTAAATACAGACAAAAGTGTGCAAAATGATAAAATGTTTCGAATTTTTACGACGAAAATGATGATGCACTGTGTGTTTCAGGGGATTTTATTTCCAGGAAGGAGATGATGTGAACATGACAATGAGCGTCGATGAAGCGTTTAAAAAATCTCTGCAGACATGGAAGAAATGGGTCCTCGATCACCTCGATCGCGACAAAACATACGTAGTCTTTCGCAGCTATTCCCCGGTGCATTACAGGCAAGTCAAAATACTTTTTTCCCTTCAAAACTTCATCCTGAAAATTTCAATCAAGCAACAATTTAAGGAAGGCAGTGATGCAATGCATGCTCGGATTGTCTTGTCCTATGATGAAAATTTGAACGTGCAGGGGCGGAACATGGGATGAAGGAGGAAGGTGCAATGCGAGCTTTGCGCCAGAGACGAACTACACGAGGCTCGAAGCAGAGCCATGGAACAATAAGTTGATATATGACGCGGTGAAGGAAGTGGAAGGAGCATATGACAAGGTCCAATTCTTGAACATCACATTTTTATCGGAGTTCAGAATAGATGGTCACCCTTCGGAGTATCGTGAGCCTGGTATGCCGCAGCCTGTACGGCAAGATTGCAGTCATTGGTGTTTGCCTGGAGTGCCTGATACATGGAATGAAGTTATGTATGCAAACCTCTTGCAAAAAGGATTTAGAATCAAGTGAAACCCATTGAATCAGGCTTGTATATATGCATACTAGTCTTTTGTGATCGACTTTAGATTGTGGTGACTTGTGGATGACGGTGTCGGAAGACAATTGTGTAGTGACACACTAGATATATCACCAACTTATTGAATCTTCTATTGAATTTTTACAAGCAAAAGTTCCAAGGAAGAAAACATAACTTATCTCCATGTGATGAAAAAAACAACTATACATCATCTAATTCATTTTTGCAGCTCAAATCGAGTACGTCATTAACGGTTAGTGTTTAGGTTGAGAATTTGAGAATCCTAATTTGATCATTAGATTACATGCAACTTACACGTATCCTATTAGCAATAGCACCAAAATAACTTGATGATGCATTTTGTATTTTGCAAAGTGTAAATTTGATTCTCAAGTTCTTTAGATAGAGAGATTTTTATTGGAGCGATCCTGACGGTTGACCAATCTATGATATGATTATTTATAGTTAAGGGGCCAATTTAAAAATACAAAAGAGTAGTGGGGTCGATATAAAAATGGAACCTCGCCTTGAGATTTTCAAACGAGTAGTGCAGCCGCCAGGTCGGAAAAACGACCGTAGCTCCGCTCCGCTCCATGACTTCAAAAATCAAACAATGGAGTTGCAATTGAGGTCATGCAAAACCATCTCCCATCTCCAGCAGCTCCACGCTCACATCATCCACAAGGGACTCGAGCAGGACCACTTCATCTTATCCCGCTTCATCTGCATTTGCAACTCTCTCCGCAACACAGCGTATGCCGCCAGTGTTTTCACCCAAGTTTCGTCTCCAAGTTCGTATCTTTGGAACTGTTTGATGAAAGGGTTGTGTGAAAATACGTCTCTTGATGAGACGCAGTCGTGTTTTGTGGGGTTGAGACGATCTGGCGGTGTTCCGGATTGCTATACTTATTCGTCGTGGATTAAGGCGTGTGCGAATGAGGGTAGGGTTAAGGAGGGTATGATGGCGCATGGGGATGTGGTGAAATTTGGAGCTGGTGGGAATCTTTATGTGGGTACTTGTTTGATTGATATGTATGGAAAATGTGGTGAAGTTGGTTTTGCAAGGAAGGTGTTTGATGAAATGGGTGTGAGAAATGTTGTTTCCTGGACTGCATTGTTGTCCGGGTATACTGGTTTGGGTGACATGGTGGAAGCGAAAAATGTATTTGATGAAATGCCTGAAAGGAATAGTACGACATGGAATGCTATGATTAAAGGATTTGTTAAAGCAGGGGACTTGAATAAAGCCAGGAGGTTGTTTGAGGAGATGCCAGGGAAAAATGCTGTTTCTTACACCATCTTGATTGATGGATATGCTAGGGATGGGGATATGGTATATGCTCGCTGTTTGTTCGATCAGTCTGTGAATGTGGACGTTGTTGCTTGGTCAGCGCTGATATCCGGTTATGTGAAGAACGGTCAGCCATATGAAGCTGTAAAGATCTTTGAAAAAATGTGCTCGCATAATGTCAAATCTGATGAGTTCATAATGGTGAGTTTAATGTCTGCTTGCTCCCAAATTGGTATTCCGAAACTAGCTGAATGGGTTGATGCACGGGTCAATCAGAGCTTTGGTGATCTTCACAACCATTACATCACAGCTGCTCTGATTGACATGAATGCCAAGTGTGGGAATATGGATAGAGCAAGGGCGCTTTTTGAAGAGATGCCTAAACGTGACCTCATTTCTTATTGTTCTATGATGCAAGGCTTTTCGATTCATGGATGCGGCTCACAGGCTGTTGACTTGTTTCGAAGCATGCTGAACGATGGATTGATACCAGATGGAGTAGCATTCACAGTCATATTAACTGCCTGTTGCCATGCAGGACTTGTTGATGAGGGATGTCAATTTTTCAGTTTGATGACAAACCAATATTCTCTTGTCCCTTCGCCTGACCATTATGCGTGTATGGTCAATCTATATGGCCGAGCTGGACAGCTTACTGCAGCATATGATCTCATTGTATTAATGCCGGTGGAACCTCACGCAGGTGCCTGGGGTGCACTTCTTGGTGCCTGTAGACTGCATGGTGATATCGAGTTAGGAGAAGCAGTTGCTGCTAAACTCATGGAGCTAGAGCCTCAAGGTGCTGGCACGTATGTTCTGCTATCTAACATATATGCTGAAGCTGATAGATGGTTGGATGTCTGGTCTGTGAGGTCCGCAATGCAGAGAAAAGGCATAAGAAAGAAGATTGGTCATTGTCGGATTTGAATGAAGCTGCACGAATAGGCTGTGATCTCATCATGGTATGGTGAGACAGTTTTCAAAGATTTTACTGTCTTTCATTTAGCCTCTGGGGAAATTTGCATACAATTTGATTTTTGAGTTGTGGCTCATGAACTGCACGCAATCTGACCTACCTTATAATCTTATTACAGATGCAGTAACTCTTGAGGTCATCGAGCTGCACCGCAAGTCATTCTCTGGGTGGATTAATGCATGAGCAATGCTGCTACAGTCCATCGAGGATCTGGTCAAGACTTCCAATATTTATAAATATCAAGGTGAATGCCACTCAATATGTTTGTTGTTTGGTATTACAGTTTACATTATCACGTCATGACATACAAATCCCATTGACAACTCCATAATACATACACATTACAACAATGACATTACAATCCAACGAAGTTTACAACCATTTCAAACATTTTAAGATTTTATGTATGTTTCATGATCATAACTATTCAGTATACCGACATTTTAAGCAATCTATTTTTCACAGGTTCATGAGCAGGAATTGTCTATATGGCTTATATGAGAACTTGTGTATGAGCACAACGTCCGACCACAGTATGGTTTTGTCTCTTGGATGGTTCTCATCTCATGAGTGTTGTATGATGTAAGCTTTATTCTACTATCTCCATTTCCTCTTTGAAATGATGGACAAAGGTGCATTCACTTGCTCCCCACTTGCTGGAACCTGGAACCTAGTCCTCTCGCTTCATCTTCCTTGAGCATGGACCACTTTTGTCCATATGTGAGCCAGTAAAGTCATTATTCTAATATTCTCCTCGGGACTGAGAGCAGCTTGCAGGGTGTATGATATGGAGCGCTGCCAATGTGGTAAATCCATGAGTAACTGGATGGGTTACTGTCCACCATGCAACAACCTACATGCTTTCAGACTTGATATACTTTACGACGGCTTTTAAGCAAATGGGACTGGGTTTTAGGTTAACTTGATATTTGAAATTGGCCAACTGAATGTCCAAATTCCATTTACGGAAAGCTGACTGAAAGAGCGATTGGAGAGAATATTAAAACAAGCCCGGCAAGATGCAGCCTCTACTGCAGTGAAAGAAGCTGCTTATGGGTTTAGATATTCAGATTTGATAGTGGGGAAGAAGATGTATCAATTCCACTTGTCAAGAACTACCAGAGAAAATGTGAGAACTTAAATCCTTAAATATTTATTTCCCATATCGGGATAGTCTAGTTTATCTTATGATCAACTTCAAACTATTGTACTGTATGTAGCACATTTGTCGCAAAAATATGAATGTAACTATTAGTGTGATGCAGAAAGAATTGATTGGATGGTTGAAGACGGTCGAATCTCTCTATAATATCATTTTGTTCAAATTTTACATTTGTCACTGAGAACTGGAATGAACCATAGAATCAGAATCTTAATTTGTGTTTTGATATTCAATTATTCATTATGATGTTTACACATGTAATGTGATGCTTGCAGGGGGAGAACCATGTTGTCCCAGACTATCAGATACAAATCAATAACATCAATTCTGCAGTGAAGGAAATTACAGAGAGTCAGAAACACAACAATATTCCATTTCAGAGTGGAAACAGTGGTACTCAATCAGAGCATAAAATCAGAAAGGTGAATTTATCTTCATTTGTATGAATCATTCCTCATAGTTCTTCCTCGCAAAATTCATAACACAAGTTTTCTTTGATACGCATAAATTCTGCAGTTTGCTTCTTCATTTTGCTAACTCTAAAATACCATCACAAGTTATCAACTGGGGATTTGGCAATACTTTTGTTTGTACTATAAAAAAAAAAGGCAAAAGTAAAAGTTCAGTATGAAAAGTGAGTTTCTATTGATTGTTTGTATGCAACAATACTAAGAGAAAAAATCCCTCGTATATCAAAATCCCTCTTATTTTCCAATATATGAACTATTACAATTTACACATACCAAAAAAATAATTCTTTCTAATACTAACCTACCAAAGACAACGGAAATAAATATGTTTCAATAGTTTCGTCATGTTACCTTATCGGTTATCGCTTTCCCTTTTATTTTCTTTCCAGACACTGAATGAAAAGAAATTACCTCCACGTCGAGAGTTTTTTTATCTTTGGAATGTCTTGCGCTAATGTAGAAAGTAATCTATAACTCATTGTTGACGACGAAGTTTATTAGTTCATGGATAAAATAAATGAAAAAGAGAAAAGAGAAAAAAAATGGAATAACAAGAAATGTCAATTTATACCCTTAAAGGTCCCACCAGAAGTTGAGGACCTTAGCAAAACCATAATTCATAATGAGGAAATATGGTAACCACAAAAACAACAACTTTATGAACCTGTTGGGATTCTCTTCTTTAATCTCTTCTCTATTTAAACTTGAAGCAGCCTAACTTCTCCCCCCCAACAAAAAATAAATCTGACCCGACAACTTTTTCGTCAGCAAAGAAAAAAAATGCTGAGATACATCTGTGACATATGTGGAACTGCAGCCAGTACAGTCTTCTGCCACACAGACTCAACTTATCTCTGTTCAGGCTGCGACGACTTCATTCATGCAGAAGCCAATCCTATGGCAGGCCACCATTTTCGCGTTCCTATACATACAACTTCTGATCCCTCTTCGAGTTTGTTGTATGGAGAGTTTGCAGCTTTAAATCATTGTCAAGCTGAAATTAGCGCTGCTGCTGCTGCTAGCGAGCATTTTTTCTACTACGGATCAGACACTCCTGAGTGCTTTGATGATCTGATGACTCTCACTTCATCTTGTAGCGATGATGTCCTCCAGACTTCTTGCTGCTCTTATCAGGGAATCCAGCAGGATTGTGATAATATGAATGCGCCAATTATGCACTCTCTGGAGCTGGACCAGTCCTTAAATGCTACTCCTCCGTGGATGAAGCATCCTGAGGTCAGCACAATTCAATCTTCCTCAGTCTGCGCTCCTCCAAATTTTCAGACTGTGAGATTCAACTTATACATTTCTTCCATGGACTTAAAACCTTTTCTTTTTTTTCCGCCATTTCGTCTTCATTGCATGCAGAAGCTTTTTTTTCTTTAGTTAAATTTTACAGGTACCAGAGTTTGTGTTTGAGTCAATTTTTTTATGTTTTTGGTCTAAACTTTCAGGTGCCGAAATCAGTTTCATATATCAGGCCAGAGATCACACTGAGCTTCACCACGCAGTCGAGCCAGCATCCAAAGGCGAAAACAGTCGAATGTTTGGCTCACACAGCTGCAGAAAATCCAATCAGTAGAGAGGAAAGGGTTCAAAGATTCAGGGAAAAAAGGCAAGCCAAAAAAAACAGGACGAACATCAAATTTCCATCGAAAAAGGCCTACGCTGCATCAATTCGACCAAGATTCAACGGCAAGTTTGCCAGAAAACTAATGACAAAAAATTCGAATCAAATTAAGTAACAACAGATTGAGTGCTGCCCAATGCCTGCCAAGTTTAAAGTAGTAAAGTTCTGAAACTTTTGTACATTTCGAAGAAAAAGACAGTTATGTATGGCTTGCTAACTCATTTAAAAAGTATCGTAACTTTCTGTATTACAACTTCATTTTATAAAATGATGACATCACGCTCCTCGTTCATTTCTATGCTCAAAATTTGATGTCTGATCGCGCTTTCCATCAAGAAGATGAAAAAAAAAACATATGTGCTTAGAACACTTATCTCGACGAGTTTAACACGATGAGCCGAAAAGTTCATCAAAAAGGAAAAATTCCTGCACTTTTATCAGCATAATGAAAAGAAGATACAAAAGCGCGCAAAAGGAGAGAAAGCTCAACCACATAGACTCGAATACTTCAGTAGTGTGATGATCTTTTTCTATGTGGATATGGCCTCCATATACAATCTCAAAACTTAAATCTTTGACACCAGAAGTATCTATTTGCTCGTTTCAATTGGCAGATGATCACACTGCGCGACTTTATTTATCAGTCCACATATGAAACCACTCATTGCCCTTTTTATTCCAGTCTCAATGCTACTTGCAAGAACAATAATTCACATCCAAGTAAATTTGTGGATCTGCATAATAAAAAAAATCTTTTTGAAATCGTATATATGATGAGGTATAAAGGAAAAAGTGCAGTCAGGAGCGAAACTGAATACAGCTCAAAATCTGCCAATTTGAATCAGTAAAGTGCTCGCACTTTTGTGTACAGAGAAAATGCCAAGTGTTGTCTGGCATTCTTACTCAAACACTTCTTTTTTCTTTTTTCTTTTGTTTTGATAATGGAGTACAACAACTAGGAATAATACAATGCATATGACGCATTATCATCTAGTACATATATATTGATATTTGAAGTTCTAGTAAGGCATCTTGACCGGATCCGAAACCATAGGATATATTTATCCACTTCTGAAGCTCAGGCCGGGTTCGGCAACTACCCCAAATCACCACATTCTCGACACTTGGAGCTCAGAACACCTTGGGCACCTTTACCGTTGTAAGACACGACTCGTCCATCTTGACGGCCGGAGGTAGCATCACGCACGAGACGTGAAAAGGAAAGCATCCACCCGCGAGACGGGACGAGGAAAAGGAAAGAGAAAAATCTCACAATATTGTGAGAAAAATGATGTCTCCAGGACAACAGAATAAACACATCTTCTATTAATTAACTTTATGTATGGGAGAATCAAAAGGACAACAGAATAAACAGAAAAACAAAACCTGCACAAATTGTTCCATATGCATAATTAAGATTTAAGTAAATTGCTACTTATTTATCGAAGAAAAGAGAATAGTTTTAGTGAATCTATCCTTTCCAGCATAATGAAAATGGATATGCAAAAGCGAGAAAAAGAGCACAAAGGGAGAAGTATATGGACAAGAATAAAACCAGCTTGTAATGTAATGTGATCTTTTTGTATGTGGATATGGTGTACACATATCCAAACATGCAATCTGAAACCCTTAAAAAAACCGACACTTTAAGTATCTTTTCCGCCATTTCGATTGGCCATCATTCATGTGCCATCAGTCAGATATTCATATTCCAGTAGCATTGCTTTGCTTTCCTATCTTCAAGCATAATTTGTCATGACCATGTGATTGATTCGGCTCTGCAATCTTCATCGACTTCACAGCCTAGTAATTGATCTCTTCTGGTAGAATATAAAATCAAGTAGAGATATTGAAACTAAAAATCTACATATTTTTTATTCATTTATATATGTTTGACATTTTAATTTGTCATTTTCTTGCAGAATATATAGTCACATTTATGTCTGAGAAAATCATTGAAATGGTTGCATAATTGACCTCAACTGATCAAACAGTATTAGTCAGCATTACTGAACAATTTTTGAATAAAAATTGGAAAAAGTTTGACAAGGTGAAATTAGCAGGAGCCATGTAGAAAATTAACATCAGCAAGTTTGATTCTCTGTATCCAAATATATATATTTACTGTAAAAACACAGCCCAACATAGGCTGGATTTTACAACACCATGATACTAAAAACTGGTTGGTTACATGATGTTAGATTTTCTGCAATATTGTTAGGCTGCCCAGCTGTAGCAGAGTCCTCGTTCGAACTGTGGCGGTTGGTTGGTACTACTGGTTTCCGGACCACAGGTAAGACGGTAGGACTCTTTTTGCTTGACTACTCCCACAACGATGCAGTTTGTTGAGGAAGGGAACAATATCTGACTTGGAGGGATTAGGAAGGAGTGTCGGTGATAAGCAAGGTGTGGGTGGAGCCACTCTGGAGGGGGTGCTTGACGATGAGTATTTGTCCGAGTGATTAGTCAGTTGGTCGATGGACAGAAGATCATTTATTCGGGTAGTGATGTTATATGCTAAAGTCTCCAAGACTCTCGAGTAGCTCTCCAAAATGGATTTCCCAACATCCTACGACACAAGAAAAAAGATATCTTTTAGTTCTTTGCTCGGGGGATCTGGAAACGTTACAAGAGAACGGAGCGTGAAAAAGTCAAGAGTCAGAGTCAAACCTTGTTGCATTGGATCTTGGTGGCTTCTAAGGTTGACTGTGACAAATTAGGGAATTTCTGTCTGAGTGTGCGCACCAGATCCTCAGCCCTACCAGCAAGCAACTTCATCCTCTCTGCTTCAAACGATGGACATTTTGGGGTAAAACGTTTAGAAGCTGGAACAAGGCCAGACTGACTACTCTTACGCCATACAATGATTGCAGCTTCCAAGCGATTTACCAGCTCTGAAACAACATTTTCGGCTGAAATATCCAAACAATCAAATGACCTTGATAAGGAGAAATGATCAGAGGCAATGAATCTGTATATCGAATCTCCCAAGCAGGCTCGCCCTGTCTGTTAAAAAGAAAATTTTGAATCAGCAGTACGTTATCTCGCCAAAACAAAAAATAATATGTATCTCTTATTTCAGCAGGTAGCCTTGGGACATCTAAAAGGTTTAGATGACCTTTGGAAGACTCTCGAGATATGAGTCAGGAACCTCCATATCAGATATTGTGTCGGTGTTTATAGTCATGGCCAATTTCAGTATTTGGTTAGCACATTCACGTTTACAATGGAACTGCCGCCTCGAATCTGTTGAAAGACCATCTTTGGGGATTCGAGGGACAGGCAACCACCATTTTTCCTTTGGACTCTCTATAGAACCAGCAGTGTCTTTATCTCTTTTCCCTTGTTCAGCGTACCAGAACTGCGTGTCTCTGAATGTATCCAAGATTTCCTGTGACAAATAGGAGACATGGAATCTGCTTTATTTGAGAAGATCACAAAAATGAAACAAAATAACAAAGATAGCATCATGATTCTTACGATCAGCATGTTGTCTAGTTTACGAAGCGCTGGGAGATTGATAGACAAATCTGATCTCGGTCTGCAAGTCATTGTCTGAAACCAAATCCCAAAAAAATGTCTCATGTACAGCTTTCTCTACTTTCAAGTCTTATATATATCCAAATTATGAGGAAAATCACCAACACCCTGAGCGTGATCTACGATGAGCTGTTCGGACTTATGACAGCAATAACCCAAAACACAACTCAGAAGATTTTAAAATTTTACAGCAATGACGTGCAGTGGCAACAAGAATGATTTCAATTTACTCTAATGGATCACGAGCATATCATTTTCTGGTTTAAATTGATCATTGTTCACTGAACTGAACTTCACAAGTGCGTGCTTCCCGAACGTAAATCCACATTATGACCGGGTTTTGGCAGCTCATTCATATCTCTATTGTATATAAATCGAACCTTGCCGATAACATGACAGAAAGAAACGTCCTTTCAGCTACTTAATCTTTTAACGCTATGACAAATTTGATTAAAAAACTGTTTAAGTAGCTGAATGTACCTCAAGTTTAGTTCCATCAGGAAAAGTCTTGTACGATGGTACCATTTCAACAATGTGATCACTGACGGAAATAAACCATTCCATTTCTCTCCTCCACATTTCCTTCTTTTCTACCGGCAGAGGCTCCAGTCTCCAGAGGTTGCCAAAAATACTAGCTGTCGAACACGATGCATGAAAAATATAAGAAGTAGGAAATTGAAGTGCTGCGAAGCAATGTGAACAATTCTGAGTTACTAATGATGAGATTAAAAAGAATGGTGTGGGTTTACCGAATAGATTTGTGATGGCATTGGAAATTGCGAGAGCAGTCGAAACCCCTTTGCCTGATCCTGACATATCTTCTCCAAGCAACAATTTAGAGAACCGCTCCTTCATCATATCAGTTTCTGCATAGTTTACAACTAATCCTAAATTCCAGCTAAACCCTAAATCTTAGAAATTCATCAAACATTTTTAGACCCACTGACCTGAAATTCCAGTTCGGCCTCGACTAAGTGGTAGCGAAGCCTCCTTAGCGTCTCCATCCTCCGACACAGCTGAGCTACTGAATCTGCGTGACGTGCCTCCGCCTGATTCAGATACACTAAAATCACTCCAATTCCCAATCAATTTCACTCGATTCTTCTTCTCCGCCATTTTTCATCCGACGATTGAAACTGAAACGGTGAAGCAGGATGATACGAATTCGGAATCAACTACTATGGAGTGGAGTTGGATTTATGAATTGGGTTATCTGCAAAACGTGTGGGGAAAACAAATATGGGAATCCGATTGAGTTGGAAAATGGAAAGAAGAATAGATGCTGAGATGAGCAAGCTGCGTTGACGAATTTGGTCAGAGTTCAACGTCTCTATTGCGTATAGTAAAATGTAGCAGTAGTAATATAAATTGTGCATGTGAGTGAGGATTACGTTGTGATTAAAATATACTAAGTACTGCTATTCAGCTAATCTTAACGTTGGGAAATCTCACGTTGATTGTTGTTTTTTTTTTAATCAGTCAAAGTCTATGGTCTATTATTAGTATTTTTAGGCTCTTTATTGAATTTAATTATTGTGCTTTGATGATATTGAAAACACTGCAATTTAGTTACTCCAGATTTAATTATATGTCGTAGTATTAGTAAATCTTGAACACTGGTTTAGAACTGGGTTTGACTTTGACTGGGTTGAATGGTGTCCTGTCCTTTTGGGTTCAAATCTGCAGGAGACTTGGATTTGGGCCACCTTTTAAGCCCATCTGAAATAAGACGCATGACGCCCGTGCTGTGGGTCAAGGACTCCGGTTTTTTTGCAAGACCTGCCAGCTGCTGTTGCTGGTCAGAAAAAGATTCGGTGCGACGTAATTAGATTTGGTAAATTTTTTTATGGGAATTTCGCAAATAGTTGAACGTTGTTGTTTAAATAAAATTGAGATTAGTTTGATTGATGTTTTGTTTTTTTTTGGAAAAATGACAAAGAGGGGTATGAAATACCACCCATTGACAAATCACGGTCCGAACTATGAAAATTGACAATTAAGGGCAATTTCAAAATATTTTACTTCTCAATTTCAAAATTAAGGGCAAGATTTTTTTTTCAATTCATTCATTTAGTAACTTTGTTAATGGACGGAGTGATATTCCGTCAATTAAGTGAAATTAAGTGTTATATGAGGATTAAAATATTTTGAAATTGCCCTTAATTGTCAATTTTCATAGTTCGGACCGTGATTTGTCAATGAGTGGTAGTTCATACCCCCTCTTTATCATTTTCTCTATTCTTCTTTTTGAAGTATACAAAAGAGGGAAAAAAAATTAGTTCAGCGCTGTTATTTGCTGTGAGTATCAAAACAATGTCGTTTCAATCAAAATGACGTCCTTTCAATCAAAACGACGTGGTTTTGTTTCGTTATAAATTCTATATCAATGAAAACGATGCCGTTTCGGCACTCGCAGCAAATTACTTCGATGTACCACATCCGAATTCACAAAAACATTACTATTTTCATCGAAACGAAATCATTTTAACACTGGCCACACTTTTATAAGCAGTAATGTTTGAGTATCGGCAGGTTTTGAGACCATACTCTTGTTTGCTAGTATATCCATTAGTTACACAAGGCAGCTCCGGCACCGCACGCATGTCTTATGGATAATGATATCATGGGGATGGAGCGTGCAAGGATTCTGAGACCGATCGGACAAGACGAAAGTGGGGGTCAACATTTCCTGTTGCAAAGGGTGCATGGAACATGGAAACCGGTGCGTTGTGGGGGGACACATTTCACAAAATCTGGGGATGAATGTCCAATGTCCAAACTTACTACAATCTCTTTTGTCCCTTTATATTTGTTTCGTTCTAAATAAATATACAATCGCGAAAAGGGATTTGGTCGAGTGACTCTTGACAATTTATTAAGAAATCAAGGGTTTGATCCACCTGAATATTATATTTCTCCTCACTTTTGTGAATGAGTGTTATTCATCTATCATGGATTATTTTTGTCATTTGTAAATGTCTCCTATCCTACAGTTAGATTCTGCTACCTCATACATTCTTTCCCATTTGCACGTGGAGGTGCTAACTTTGAAGTCTATGCTTGTGAGTTTCAAGTTCTTCAATGGACGCAATTCAATTACCAAATCCGGATTGATGTCGTACATGGCATGTGGTGCTCTAAGACTATAGTATTCATATACTCGATAGAATTCTCATGCAAAATTATACTGTACAAAAAATATATTTATATAATGATTGAGGTTTAGGATCACGTGCAAAGTTGTATTTTCCATAAAAAATACAAACTAATCGCAGTCATACAAATTAATTTATGGACGGATGAGATTATGAGAAACAAATCTAATTAAATCCACCCTTTTATTAGATTAAGGGTATATTTGTCCATATTGATTTATTAATCACAACTCTCTCTCCTCCACTCGCAAAGAAAACCCAGATCTCCATCTCAATTGCTCCAAATCTTGAGATCCATAGATTCCACCAAACTACCAAAACTAACAACCACAAGTCATCGCCACTCTCCGACCACGTTGTCATTAATCGACTTGAGGAAGTTGTCGCTATGGTTCGGCGGTGTTGAAGACGAAGGCGAATCTAAATCCGGAGAAGGAGTGGTAGACGAAGAAGTTCTACTAAAGGAGATTGTGAAACTGATTTACAATACCAGCAAGGAGAAGATGAGGAGGAAAGCAGAGGCGGTGAACGGAGAGAAACATCGACGACGACAACAATAGCAAGATATGGAGGAAGAAGAATTCTAACGAATTATAGTCCACTTTTTGACGAATTATGCCATAGTTTGTCAAAAGTGGCCTATAATTCGTTAGAGTTCTTGACGAATTATAGTGCACTTTTGACGAACGATGACATAATTCGTCAAAAGTAGACTATAATTCGTTAGAGTTAGTAGTCAGTAAATCAAATGACTCACCTCCAATTTTCTTTCAAAAACATTTAAGTTTCTGGAGGATTCCATGCGACGACTTTGTGGGAGAAGATAATCTAGGGTTGATTTAATGAGAAACCAATTATGATCAATTATGCAACAAGGGTTGTCGCATGTAATTCTAATAAGAGAAGTATGGTCAAAAACGAAGAAGATAATCGACTTCGGATAAGAGAGTCCACTGAGAAGAGAATCGAATTCGGAGAAGAGGCTCGGCTGAGAAGAGAACCGACTTCGGAGAAGCGAGACTGATGTTGCTTTTGGTCAATTATGCCCTTCAACATGACTAAATTTCAGTTATCAATTAATTTAATCTAATTAATATTCACCTTAGGATTATGAAAACGAACGGTACTGATGAGTTTGTAATTTTTATGATTTTTGAGCTTTGCACCGAATCTGGACTCTAATGATTGATATGTATAAGATGTAAGAGTTCGGTATCAATTTTTATATAAAAAAGTTCATATTACTATAAAGTGGCAATATCATATGATTATGTGAACAATACTTTGTCAAAAGTGAGTAATTTCTAGCTTTGTTTCCAATTTCAAGGAAATCGGCTGGGGCTTTGGTGTAGTTTCGAGGTGCCTTCTGGGTTACTTCTGCAGTTTGGCCGATTTGGCATATATGGACTTGGAGTTTATCTCGGCATGATTCTCTTGGCGGCCTTGCTGGGCACGGATTGCGGATTCTAAGTTTAAATGTTCTGATCCTGTCTTGTGAGTCCTTTGGTTTGTATTGTTGTCATGCTGTGTATTCTGAGTCTTTGTATGTTTTCTTCATTTATCAAAAAAAAAAAAGTGAGTAATTTCTAATGAATTATTTGATCAAATTATAAAAATTTTCCGGCAATCGAAAGCTCCTGTCCCAGCGATGGACAAAAACTGAACTAGTTAACAGGAAAGCGAACAAAATGTTGGAGCGGAGTAGATATAAAAGAAGAATCAGGTTGAATTTTGAAACTATGGTCCCTCTGACATGGGATCTTTTGCACTCAGATTTTGAATCTTCAACTCATATCCTGTCTCCTGTCATATCAAATTCGCAATAATTACTTCTTCTTCTTTTTTTTGATGGAAGCAATAATTACTTATTTGATTTATATTTATGTGTTCTTTATATATTGGTGATTCATTTTACTTCTTCCGCTCTTTATATAGAAAAATCTAAGGGTATGAATATACGATACGTAGCTATTACTGTAAACATTAAATTCCAAAAAAAATTAGGCTGCTTATAATTAAATTTTGATATCATTTATTTAAAATATATCATTTTCACATTACTATTTTAGTTATGTAACACTTTTTTGTTTTATTGTGGAATTATATCTCATATAATTCAGGTATTTACATTAACACTTTGTTTACTCGAGCACATCTGAACAGTGGCGGACTAAGGAATATTTTTGACCAGGGGCGATGTTAAAATGTACGGAAACTTGTATGACATGTTGACATATGGCCGATTTGTTTGGTTAATATTTGTTTCAAATTTTAAATTTCAATTGAGATAATATTTGTTTGGTTACAAGATTTAATCGATTTGAAGTAATATTTGTTTTGATTGGTTATGAGGTCAAACTGGGACAATTGCCCCCATTTGGTTAGCTGTGCGTCTGCCACTGCATCTGAATCACTTGATTTTGGAGCATGTGTCACACGTAAGACATCAATCCGATTTGATACTTAAATAGTCCATTGAAGCACAGACTTTAAGTTACCTAAATTTTAAAAACCCACGAGCGAATATGCACCTCCACCCAACCATGATAATCGACGGAGTAAACAAGACTTGCAAATCTTCAGAACACGACACCTCCGCAAAAAAAGAACAACGCTTCAAATAAATCCTTACAATTAAAGAATTCTTCTTTGGAGTTCGTTGAGATTTTGATTTCGAATTCAAAATTCGTCTCTGTAAAAGTGTAACGGTTCTCTTCAATGGCTTCCTCAGAAGTCACCAGTCCCATCCTAAAAAAAAATTTAGATTTCAAAAAAATGTAAATATCAAGTACTAATTAAACTGAAAGTTGAAAATAATAATAAAAATTGGAGCAGTTTCCCGCACTTGCAACCGAAATATCCCATGTCATTTTCAGCAGGTGCCACGTCCGAACCGCAAACATCGATTTCTCACCAATGCGTACATTTTTTGTCGGGAAATAGCATTTTTTTAATGTACTGAAGAAGCCCGAATGCTTTGAAAGTTTGAAACTTATATTTTAATATTCATTATTAAAATGACGACACAGCTTACGGCGTGGCTTTCGGTTCACGACGCCGTTAAAATGACGGTAACGGCATGTTAATGGAAAAACTGACGGCGTGAAGTATTCGTTGACAGCGAATAAAATAAAAACCGTATTTCATCCGACTACCAAATGCACGGCGCCGAACATATCTGGATTTACTGCCAGCAATGAATTCTAATTTTTTACACATATGTCCTTGTATTTTAGTAACATATTAAACCGTAAACCCTCAAGCGTTTTGTTTTTATAATAGTGAACCTGTCGCAGCATTTTGCTGCTTTAAATTGAATTGTAGCCAACGTTGACATTTTAGGCATTTTAATTTGTTTGGTTGTGCTTGGACTATGTTGTCGCAATATTTTGAACTAAATGATTGAACGTGCTTGCGGACGGTGTAAGTAATTTCTACAAAATATTAAAGGCACACAGCCACAGATAAAGGTGGTTGGTACTTGGAATGAAACAAAAGCCATGCATGAGATCTAATTGATCATTGCACATGATTGAAATAAGATCCGCAAAATTAAAGATAAAAGTAAATAATTATGTACTATTTTAGTATCATAATTGAGAAAAATTATTCGGTGCAAACAATATATTTTTGTAAAAAATATAAATCAATGATAGCTGATATCACTTTTGACGAACTATGTGACACTTTTGATTTCTCGACGACCAATTACAAACCATTTGTTGACCAATTTTTGGAGTTTGCATAAAAAATATATTTTGCGCCTAATTTTTCCTTTCATAATTGATACTAATGTTTTAATTTTCATCATAAGTTCATTGTATTTGTTTACCTTAAGGTCAGGGTAGGCGCTAGTAGTGCGGAAAGGGTCATTGAAGATTAATCGGGGTCTAGACGGGGATTAATCGGTTTTACAATTTTGTATTTTTTAATATTTTTAATAATTAATAATTATTATTATGGTATATATTTTATTGTATTTTAGTATATATATATATATAAAGCAATTTGATAATAAAGATATTTTAATAGTTTATCAAATATTAAAATGATATACAGACATATGTAAACTGAGTAAAAATAAAAGAATTTTTTCATTTTAATCAAGAAGTTGGTTATCTGGTTAACGCTTATGCGGATTTAGAGGGTGACTAGGCGGATCTAAACAGCGGCGACTAGGCGGATCGATTAATCGGGCGGATTCATAAATTTCACCTTCTAGGCGGGACCTAGGCAGATCTAGGCGGTGCCTTTTTTTTTTATTTATTAAATAAATTAATTCCATTATTATTTGGCAAGGGTGGTAAAGTCTAAACTCATGTCATTAAATGTATCTAGGGGGTTTGAACCGTGGACCTCCTGATCAATCGACCAAGACTGTATTCGCTAGACCACAACCCTTTTTGCGATCTAAGCTGGGCCTAGTCAGCTATAGACAGTGATTTTTAGAACACTGCTTAAGGTACACTTTTTTGCATATCGTATTTGATTTATTACAAAAAGTATAAGAATAAAATTGGATAAATAATCGTAAATGAATATTTGCATACATCCGGGTCCGGGTATTCATGTACGTTCCTGGATTCATGGGCTGATTTGATAATCCTGGGTAGGCCCATATGTCATCCACCCTTCCCTTTATTTCAATTGAGATGATATTAATATATAAAAACACAATTACACGGGAATACGTGGTCACCATTAGATATTTAGATCTGAAATTTTAAAGAAAAATATTGAGACAGATTAGTACCAATTATTTAAATTTTAATGACCATGGGTGCATGTACTTCTTAAACCAGGTTTGTGCAGAGTCACTTACTTCTTAAACCGGGTTTTATCCATTTTTAGGTCAACTTAATGCAAAACTTTGAGCAATCATTTGAGGTAAGGTTGTCCAAGTAATCTTAATTTTTTCCCAAGGTGCTTAATGATTTTATACTTAAACTGGCTCCTTCCCGAGTAAGATAAATTTGGTTCATTCTGGATATTTATATTAATTACTAAAAAAATGAGCATTTAAATGATAATCATTTTATATTTTGAGAGTTTGTGAATCTAATTTTGTCTATTTTATTGATGTGTATTGTCACCTTTACCGTCATGCATGAATCCGCACATCCATCCCAAATCACCGGTATATTATTCGATACTTGGAGCTCAGGTCACCTCGATACCTTTACCGTTGGAAGCATCACGCACGAGGCGTGAAGAGGAAAGCGTCCACGCGTAAGTGGGACGAGGAAGAAAAATAGGAAAAAGAAATAGGAAAATTATAAGAAAATTGGTGGTCATATAACTCGAACCCAGTGCGTAAGGATCCAACCACCTTAGTGTGGACTGTTTAACCAACATGCCACCAATATGCATTTTATGAAAAAGTAAAAGTAACAAAAATTTTGATTTTCTTATAAGAATAAACGTGTTTAAAAAATATATTTTGATCCAATTGTCATATAAATGTTCTCACATCTTACGTAAATCATAAGAATTTCTTTGTCGAGAATGCTCCTAAATTACTAGATACAAGAAATAAACATTTTCTTTTATGGTGGGTTTGCTGTATTCGTTTAAGAAATCAACATTTTAAGCACCATAAATGCTCTTCAATTTTCCGCCTCCTTCGTAGTTAAGAAACTCTTTTCACACAATTTAAATCTAATAATGTATATACATCCATCACTAAATGTTTATTATGCATCATATAAATTTACTAAATTTAGCATTACCTTGATCACTAAGTTCTTACTTTAATTCATTGTACCAAAAAATAAGCGTCGTTCATCAATTATGAAATTGTGAATATATACATGTTTCCGACAAGTCCACATCCATCCATCCTCTGCTCATATTTTTAAAGACACGACATTCGTCCAATCAGAAAAATAAGATAAAAAATTAAACAAGTAAAAGAAATTGGGAATTAAAAAAGGTAAATAATCAGAGAATATATATTAAATTACCACTTTTAGTTGTAAATAAAATTCAAACCCGTAACCTCGATTTATGGCAGCTCTGTCATGTGTTTATCATTCTATCATTTTATCAATGATATACTTTTTTAAAAATAAGTAATGAAAAAGAGGAACGAAATATAGAATGATTTCATTACCTTCTGTGAAAAATATTAATTGAATAAGAAAGTAGTACAATAATAAAAAAAGTAAATAATAATTTATTTTAATGTTATATACGCGGGACCCACACTGCAAACACACCCCTCCCTCCTCAGCGCCATTAATCTCTCTGATATAAAACCGCCATTCCGCTTCATCATTTCAAACCCTAAACCGCCATCTTCCTCTCTCATTCACAACTGCTTCAACGGCGCCAAAGGTTAGCAAGATGACGGCTGTGCTTGATGGTGAGTTCTGGCTCCCAGCTAAATTTTTACCTGAAGAAACGATGGCGATGAAGGTTAGCAAGGCGGTTGGCGGCGGCGGAGGAGGCGGTGGATGGAGAAGTGAGTCGGATGTGAAGGTTAATTTGCCGAAGCAGGAGTTTCTTTACGAGTTTGGTTTCAGTTCGCCGGTGGAGTCGCTGGCTAGCACTGAGAGCGAGGAGGATGATTATTTTGTTGAATTGACTCGGCGGCTCACCATGTCCGAGTCGAGGAAGGTCTTGCCGGACGATCTGTACCTCCCTCTAGAGGTATGCCGACCGGCTTTTCATTTTTTATATTTATTTTATTATTTTTCTGAAATTGAAATTTCTGGAGGATTCCGGGCGGCGGATTTGGGGGAGAAGAAAAGCTAGGGTTTCTGATTTTGTGCGTTTTGCTTTGTTTAGGCTGCGAAGGTAACTGGAGGCTCCCCGCAGTCGATTCTCGGAGGGATCGGAAGCTGGTCTGGTCGTTTAATCAACAGCAGCAACCACAGTCCTCTGCAAGGGCTGTCGCCTCCGGCGACGCCTTATGAGGCGAAGGACGAAACGCTGGAACTCATATACGCTGCTGCTGGACAGGTCGCGAGGTTGAAGATGAACGGTGAAGATGCTGCTCTGAATGGTGACTGGAGAGCGGTTTCAAAACCGAAACAGAATCTTAACCTAATCCATCTCCTCCAAAATCAAAAAGGCGTCTTCTATGCTGACCAGGTACTTTTGTCTATTCGCATTTTATTATATCCAACTTTCGTAGCATATTCAGAAACTGAGATTCAGATTTGACAAGGTATTTTTTGTTTTTGTTTTTATCGCAGATGAAGCAGAACTACCTGGCTGCGGTGTGGCAAGCCAAAAATGCAGCGATGATATACGAGCACCATCTACAGAACTTGAACAGAGTTGGGAGAGCGAGTTCAGAGCAGTTTACTGAGGCGGCGTGGCCAACCCTGCAGCAGGCTAGGGTGCCAGTGAAGGCTAGTTTTCAAGCTGTTCCATTGCCGAGAAAAGAGAGTGCGGGTACTGGGGTGTTTATTCCGCGTAGATACAACACAGCTCCGGCCGTCCCACCCAGGAAGACTTCTAATGCTGTGGTTCCTGCTAAGGTTGTCCAGGCTTTGAACAAGAGTCTTGAGGAGATTAATGCTCGGTCACAGCCACAGCCACATTTCAGCTCATATGGTTCATCATTGAGTCAACAAAGCTATGGTATGATTCCAGTTACTTGTTTCAATTTGAATTCCATTTTAACTTTTTGCCGTTTTGGGTTCTCATATTAAATGATTTACATGTGCTCTTTACAGATGCTCTCATGGCCAGGAGGCAAGCGTTTCTAGCTCAGCAGCAGAGCACAGTTGGCATAGCAGATGATGTTGCTAATAAAAGCCTTGAAGCGTGCTTGCCTCAGGAATGGAGTTACTAGGCTCATCTTTTGAAATGGGTTGTAGTGGAAGTCAGTAGTGTTGTAGGAGTGTGTAGAAGCAAAGTCAGAACAGATAAAGGCCTAATTCAAGGGTTCACAAGATGCAATAAAGTGGTCCAGATGGTTTTTTTGGGACATCATGACAAGAAGCAGCAGCAGAGCTTCTATTCTCAGCCTCTAATCAATCAAAAGAGAAGTCTGTTGTAAGAAATTGGTTTTCATATATTTTGGGTTACAATGAATAAATGGGTACCAAGAAATGCTTTGATTTGTTCTTGGAGTAATGTGTTGTTGTTGCAAGAGTCTTCTTAGTTCTCTGATGTCCCTATTCGGTTTCCTTGCTCAATAAGATGACGAAGGTTTTTGGTTTCACTCTACAAATGATCTAATCCTAAACTGCACATACTCTGAAATAACACATGGGTCTGTCGCTGTAAAGGTTCAGGTCCAACTGATTTCAGTTTGAAATGAGTTTTCTAAGTTCATATCTTGTACCTCAATTGTCTTCCTCCCTAACCAACTTGACAAGAGATAGCTGTGCTTTCATGTTCCACAGGTTGTTGATTAAAAAAAAAAACCAAACAAGACAAGTTGGGATGAAACTGAAGCTGATCCCAGTTGTAGATGAGGAGCAGGTAAAGTAGTAGTAGTAGTACATAGCAAAAGCAATCAAAGTATACACATAAACATTAAAGGGGTGAAATGAGTAGATGCATAGAAGGATGTGCTCTGATTTGTTTCCCACTCTCATTTGCTATCTGTTTTTTCCTTTTCCACTTTGCTTATGCTTGAAGCTGCCTCCTTCCTCGGACAATGGATCATGATCGGCTTGCTTTTCTTTCAAGTCTCAATTTTTTTTACCAATTTTTAATCTCTTTTAATCACAATTTTATAATTTATATGACATGGTTTATACTAGTACTACTAAAAAAGAAATAGTGAGCCTGCTCTCTGGTCAAAGACATCATCGGTTTATGCAACCGAAGTGTTGTTGACCAGGTCAATATCTCTCCTGTCCTTTTTCGTTTTTGTCCCTATCGTTATTCGCAACACACAACTACTGAAGACAACTACAACAAGCTGCTACCGAAATGTAGTTGACTTGATTAGAGGGGCATAAGCCGGCATGTAAGTAAGCCCCCAAAATAAATTGTAAAGATCGAGTATAGGATTTGCTTAGTCGAACCTTATTCTTTATTAATTATCGGGACCAAATGTCAGGTTTACAAACTCCGGATTGACTCAATTCAAAACCAAACAAAATACAAGCAATCAATCCAGTCCAATGCATCAAACAAACAGCAAGAGTATAACACCAATCCAAGTAACCGGTGAGGGAAACTTTCCTGAATTGAATCGGCGTCAAACGTGCCCAGACTTGTTCCAGCTTTGCCGCAGTGTTCCCAGCAGTCAACCCGCACGTTCGCCTCGCAATACTTGCAGTCGAGCCACGCCGGAGTTCACCCACACTCGTCGTTCGCCGGTAAGCCTTCGTCGCTCGTCAATTTCTTCTCACCGCTCGTAAATCGCTCAATCGCTCGGAGAGAATCAGAGAATGAATGTCTGCCCTAATCCCCAATTTGAACTGGCTTATATGTTGGGCTGAAGACGCGTTGAAACGACGCAGCTTGATGGAGTAACCGTATTACCGAACTCTCGCGCGTCCTCAGAACGACAGCGTTCAATTAAAGCCGACTTGAGCTTCGTTGAAACGACGCAGCTTCAGGAGACACGGACAGCCGATCGGGTATACGAGATGCCAAGCCAGCCGATCGGGCACACGCTCGGGCACTCGCTCGGACACACGGTCGGAGGCACGCTCGGAGGCACGGGCTCAAGAGCAAAAACAGTAATTTTTCTGCAAGACTCATACAAGCATTTGGACTGGAAATAATAGCAACATATTGTCCCAATAATCATTCATACACACAACTGGGATTATAATCTCAACATAAATGAACGTGTTTACCTTAGAATCTTCAGCAACTAGATGCGGTTGCATGACATTGTAGATCCTATGTTGTCCTGGAACTAGAAGCTTCTTTCTTTTTCTTCAGCATGTGACTGTTTACACATTCTTCGTATTAGCAATTGCTGTGCTAATACACAATTGCTAATACACATTCTTCGTATTAGCAATTGCTCTGTCCCTTCTTTCTCTATTTTGTAGTAAGGGGAGCGTTCGGTTGAGAATTCTTAAAAATTCGAGAACTTGAGACTTCAAATCTCATCATTAGATTATCTTTGAATCTGCTTGTGACACATGTCCAAAAAATAAAGTTAAAAAAATGTGGTTTTGACTTTGCATTAAATGCATCTTAGAAAATGCACAGGGGACATTTGTCACCATTAAAATACATCTTGTATTTTGAATGATGAAGATTGAAATCTCAAGTTCTCGAAATTTAAAGGGATTCTCATTTGAGCGTTCCTCTTGAACATCAAAAGCAAAACTGAGTGGATTAATTAGCATATGCAGAGCTTAAGATATACGCCACTTTTGCTTGTTGACTGTGTATGTGTTTATTTTTTTAGAAATTATATTTAAAATCTGAGCAGGAGGGAATGGGATGACAATGGAAACTGGCACAACCTAAACTTGTCAGATGTCAGACCACATGCACTGCAACTATCCTATGACTTCATTTTTTTTTTCTGATTTGTTGTTAGGGATTAGAGGTTAGTTCGAGGATTTGAATCCCGGGTCTTTTTTGACACGCAGGGGTGCTACTACTGGCTATGCCTATCCACTTGGCCTCATGACTTCATTTTTATACATACATGTTTCTCCCTCTATTCTGTCTTCCGTGATATACTCCAAACTCCACGTTGTATTTTTCTTTTTATAGAAAATGATGGCATACAAAGATCTGAAAACAATAGCACAATCTCAAAACTAGAACTAATACATAATCCAAGACTTATGAGTCTAGAGAAGTACCTAAGGTAGAACAACAACAGCAAAATAATTAACCAACAAGCATAGGATAGAACATCCAACATGAAGAGTAATCCGTGCAAAGTTAGCTAATCCATTTGCTGTTTTGTTATCTTCGCACACGAAATGCTTTAAGGTTCAGTCCATGCCAAACTGGTAAAATAGAAGAAGTGGCTCGTCAGCCAACTTCAAAGCAACAATCAAGCTCTGGCCAAAACTTCCACTGAATAATCCTTCAAGACTGGATCCTGCAACTTCAGTCTTCCGCAGTCGATCTGCTTCTTGCCAAAGCACACACGCAAGCTCTAGAAAAGGCATAATAGAGTACTTAAAGCTAGGAAATACCATCTAGCTGGGAGCAGCACGGATAATAAAAGCTTCCGGAATAAGAGCAACCGGCAACTCCACTTCGCCTCACCCAAGACAGTGAGCGTACCCCTTGAGCAGTAAGCATCGTACGACGAACTCACAAAAATTAAAAGCAGGATGAAAAGTAAAACAACAAACTCTCATAAGCGAATCCACTTATAGGGAAAAAGTAGCATGAAAGAAACAAGGCAAATACAAATATAAACACAAAAAGATTACTACACCACAGCCCTTCCAACCCGCACAACCACCACTCAGCACCATCACCACACCACGAACTCACCGACTTCGTCACCACCCCCGATGCCCATATCTGAGTCGACCATCCACCACAAGCTCACCAAGCAAGATAGCACCTGAAGGAGCAGGAATGCATGAATCGACCAAATCCAAGAAAAACCGCGGAAGGGGTGGAGAAGAGGGAAGCCGCGGTGGGTCGCGACGGTGGGGAGGAGAAGAAGAAGGAAGGAGATGTGTGGGTAGAGCAAATCAATCGGAGGCTTGAAGTGTCGGAGAGGGTGAGGTTGGGAGAGAAGCTTCTAGTACGTCATAATTAGACCTGTACAAATTTGGGCCAGCCCGACCGGCCCGATCCGCTCGCCCGGTTACAAAAACGGGCTTGGACAATCATATTAGCCCGACGGTCCAATCCGGCCCGGTCTGTATTTATATTAGGGTCGGGCTTGGACTCATACTAAACCCGAACGGGATTAAAAGCCCGCCCGTTAGCTCGTGACAAATTTAAACCCTAAATTTATGATTTCAATTTTATCTTTGATTCATTCAATTAAAAAAGACAGTATCTGTCTATGACTCTTCGGTCTTCGCACACGATTTGCCCATTCTCCATTTATAACAGGTAAATTGTCTGATGTCATTGCACACGATTTTGGTACTGACAATGGCAGAATCCAAAACGAGACTGAGGAAAAGAAAGAGGCTGATATGTGTTATGAATGTATGAATCGAGTGTGTTATTGATATGAGGTCAATGACCTATATATATACAGTACAAGAGATAATCATGAATCAGAATCAAATATACACAGTATAATATCTAAACAAAGTATAGTAACAACACTGAGTTTGGAGAGATGAAATGCATGCTGTGCTCTGGTCTGTGCCTTCGTGAAGAAGTCTGCCAACTGAAGCTCTGACGGAACATACTGAAGAGCAATAACCTGATCCTGTACTTGAGATCTGACATAAGAAGCATCCACACCAATATGCTTGGTGAGCTCATGTTTCACCGGATCGCGAGCGATACTGATAGCACATGTACTGTCAGACAAGAGTGGAGTAGGGGCAGACATAGAGACGCCAAAATCCTCAAGTAACCAACGAAGCCAAGTAACCTCGGATGTCAAGAGAGCCATAGCACGCAGTTCGGCCTCAACAGTAGAGCGAGAGACCGCCATCTGTTTCTTAGTCTTCCAAGCAATGAGAGAACCACCCAAAAACACACAATATGAGGATAGAGACCTCCAATCAGAGGGATCACTAGCCCAAGTAGCGTCAGAATAAGCCTGAAGGTCAAGAGAACTCGATCGCGGAAAGAAAAGGCGATGAGTGATGGTGCCACGAAGATATTGCAGAACACGGAGAAGGTGGCTATAGTGAAGCTGAGTGGGAGCAGAGACAAACTGACTCGAGATATGAACTTGATAAGATATGTCAGGTCGGGTGACGCATAGATACACGAGGCTACCAACTAAGTGACGATAGCGAGTAGGATCCTCAAGAGGCTCACCATCAGTAGGGCAAAGATGGACATTAAGTTCCATCGGAGTATCGGCAGTACGCTGATCAGTAAGAGAGGCACGATCAAGCAGATCTCGAATATACTTCTCTTGAGATATAAAGAAACCCTCAGAAGTGGAAGAAACTTCAATCCCAGGAAAGTAATGAAGATGACCTAGATCATTCATGAGAAACTGAGTACCAAGCTTCTCCTTCACAAATGCGATATAGTGAGGATCATCACCAGTAATGAGCATATCATCAACATAAAGAAGGAGAAGGGTCCGACCACGAGATGACGTGTGGACAAAGAGTGCAGGGTCGTGAGCACTAGGTGAGAAACCTGCTGCAGTGATGATAGAAGAGAACCGCTCAAACCAAGCACGAGGAGCTTGCTTAAGACCGTAAAGCGAGCGCCGAAGACGACAGACCATGCCCTCTGGAACTGAATATCCGGGGGGTGGCCATATAAATACTTCCTCCCGCAGCTCGCCATTAAGAAAAGCATTCTTAACATCGAGCTGAGAGATAGACCACTGCCGAACAGAAGCGACCGCAAGGAGTGTGCGAATAGTGGTCATGTGAGCCACGGGGGCGAAGGTCTCCTCATAATCGCGGCCATGATCCTGCTGGAAGTCACGTGCCACAAGACATGCTTTATAGCGCTCAAGAGAACCATCATAGCGAGTCTTGACCGTGTAAATCCACCGCATATATCTCTATCAATATGCATGCTGAGGATGGTGTGTAGATCCAGACAGTGGAGATAATGATTTTGCTACTGATCATTCTGCCTTGGAAGTTACTGATACAACAAGCAGGAAAGCACAAATACTCACGTTGAACTGAACATATACATCTATGGAGATTGTAGAGAATGAGCATGAATTAGGCCTGGAAACTCCTCTTCAAAGGAATGATCAAAGTTCCAACGGCACTAATGAGAATAAACATCTGGTCATCAAGGGAATGCTTGCTCAGCAACGTCTTAATATTAACACTCCAGACAAGGAAAAAGAAAAGTTTAATTGTTGAACAGAATCTTAAATTACAATATTTTGAGACAATGTGAGGAAAAACTTAAAATATATCATTACATAATTGTAGCGGGTTGGCCCGAACCCGATCCGGTGCATCGGGCGGACTTGGATAATAGTTTGAGCCCGAACTGATCGGGCGGGTTTAATCCGACCCGGCTTTATGAATTGAAAAATATAAAATAGCTCGATCCGAACCCGGCCCGAGCTCGGATTTGTACATGTCTAGTCATAATCCATTCCATGTAGTAAAAAAAAAACGTAATCCATTTATGTACGCTCAAAATATTGAATTTTAAAGTGTAATAATCTGTGCTTAGATTAAAATTAAACAAAAAGTAGCTTATCTTTTCACCATTTTCTTTTTTTTTTATTAAATCTTTTCACCATTTTCAAAAATTCTAGGTTCGAATTCTCAAAAAAAAAAAAAAAAAAAATTCTAGGTTTGGTATTCGGGGATTATTGGGCCTGATGTGATTTGGTGGCGGGCCGACATGATCAACAAAAGTGAAGAACGCAAATAATTCTTTATAATTTGTCCAGCGTTTTGCATTCAATGGCAGCCATACCCTTTGGACCAGGTTATTCACTTGATTTTCAAGGCCTTAAAGCTCCTCCTACTGTTTCTCCAGAGTCTAATCATCATCATCATCCTCCTCCTCCACCTCCACTAGCTACTTCTTCTATCTTGAATGCTGCTGTTCCTCTACCCTTCACATAAGACAAAGCTACTATTACAATAATATGGAAGCTTGCATTGCATATATAATTTGATTCCCACCTTATGTCACCTAGTATTTCCTAACCTTTTAGTGATGCAGGGAATGACCATTCATGTTACAAAATGTGAACAGATCATTCATGCTTAAAATTCCATGAAATCCGACACTAGTCGGCAAAATATAATTTGCCATAGCCGATTGATCTTGATAACCAATGCTTAATATTTGCAGTAATGTGAATACACTAGCTGAAAGAAAAGTAGAAACATATCAATCATACCTTGATCTTCTCAATATCATCTACCAAAAAAGAATACAACCAAACAGGTCGCATGCCCCGAGGAAAAAGAAAAAAGAAAAGCCTCAGCCACTAACTTCAACTAGAACTGGTATGCCTCAGACCTCGGGCTGATACAGCTTGTTGCATCATGCCAACTAATGCACTTGGCCCCTCCATGAACTGAAGATAGCTAGCGTTCATGGGATAACTCGTAGCACCTACTTGTGTTGTCACGGTTGAACCTGTTTCATTCTCTGCTGTTGTAGCTGTGCTATTCTCCAGACCACTTCTAATCCAAGCAATGCTGTTCAGATCTGTTGCTATTGAAATCAATTCATGGCTTGAGAAGCTGGGGTCTTCAAGATAATCAACAAACTCTGGTCCTAGAAGTGAGCTATGAGAGTGACCATCAATTGGAGATGCACAGCAGCCAAATCCACATCGCGTTGGAATCATAGGATCACTGCACATGCCTTCGAGGAACTTTGACGACATCCCGAAATCCATCTTATGGGCTGGCACCACAGGGTCTTGCATTAGTCCTGTCCTTGAAAACGGAGAACCAAGCGTGGGATTGGATTTGGAGTTATAGACACTGAATGCACTAATGCGTGGCACAGGTCGAGGGATGGAAGGATGCTCTTCAGCTATAGAATGATAATGCTCTTCATTAAGTTGTGACTTCTCTTCAGCACGAAGATCAGGTGTAGTATCAGTCAAACTCATAGATCCTGCACTTTGTTGCTGCCCTGGATTAGTGTCCCCATTAGATAGTGTTTCCTCAGAGGATGCCTTGTTACCATCAGGAATGTCATACATCACCATACCAGTGGCCATGGCATTCGCATTGGCATTGGCCTGAAAAGAAGGGTAAACAATACCACTGGGTATGGGCTTATTTCTAGGAACTCCAGTAATTCGTCTCCGAAGTGTAGAATTCCAGTGGTTTTTGATTGCGTTATCTGTTCTACCTGGCATCAACTTTGCAATTGCTGCCCATTTGTTGCCATGGATTGCATGGGCTTCAATTATGAAGCGGTCCTCTTCATCTGCATCATGTTTTGTAGAAGAATATGTATTATGTATCTCATTGTCATAAGGAATTCCATATATCCTCATCACTGAACAGTAGCATCTTAATTCAGAACAACCAAACTCTATTTGAGATCAAAAGCTTCAAACTGTGTAACAAACAATTTGTTTTCTCGTTTAATTATTGTGATAAACATACAAAAAATCAGGGCTAACTATATATTTAATTACTAACTCCCACTTTTTTAGGAATGGACACAATGGAAACGAACCGAAAGGTACAAGAGAATGCCTGCATGCCACCATTTTGAAAGCACACAATAAGAATAGGGAGACTGAAACAAAATTTAACGCGCTAAGTCACCATTAGAAGTGATGCTAAACGAATCATACTAATAATAGAACTTAAAGAGCAAGAGCACCGTCAGTGTGTCGATAGAAAAGAACCATTCTATTCAACAGAAAATAACTACACATGAAGATGTCAACACATTATGGAATGACAGAACATACAATTCGCAAGGAAAGTCACAATGGACATATAAACAAATCTTCTTAGAAGTCCATATGAATGCTGAGAAGCATTAGAAATATAATCGATATTAACTAAGCTTAATGCTGATAACTTTGGTTTTCCGAAGTGAGACATTCCATTTAAGGGGAATTTCTTCAATGTCTAATGTTGCATGTCACCAGTATAGATGTAAATTTTTATTTATTATTCAATAACACTGACAAGGAGAAGAGATGCAAATCCGCCCTAAATCTTGGCTAATTTTGACACAGCTGCAGAAAATGTCAACAATTCCCTAAAGACAAAAAAGAGTGAAATACACAATGTACAAAATTTTAAATCCCTGACTGAAGTTATGTTGTCCCCCTAAAGGCCAAAACTGCCAATATAACAGAAGGGAAGTTATGCGTTTCACATCAGCACAACATTGTGCCTGTAGGAGAGTAGAACAATGGCCAGGACACTTAATTCATTGAAAAATCAGCTAACAGATCCTCACTGAGTGAAGCAGCATCTTTAGTTCAAAATGACAGGACTTCCATTTTTGAACTACTATAACAACAGAAATGGCTCAAAGAAAGCCATTTTAAGACTATTGAAGCATCAAAAAGGACAAAGCATCTATTTGTCGCAGGGAGAACAAAACAAGATCAACATCTTAATCAGTCTCCCTCCATTACTCGACTCCAAAACAGTAAACCCTAAAAACTTAATCTATCCTCCTCAAAATGTAAAAATACCTAATTTGAAGATCAAATGGCAGAATCAACTAAAGTTCAATCCAACCATACTCCAAGAAATCCATAAAATACCACAAAATCAAAACAAGAAAACACGACATACCAGTAAACGGCTTGCGCTTAACACCAGGATCAAGCTGATTACACCAACGCAGTCGACACGACTTTCCGGATCGACCAGGAACTCCTCTTGCAATTAAACTCCAGTTCCTCGCCCCAAACTTACCTACCAGTTCCTTCAGTATCTCATCCTCATCCGGCGACCAAGGTCCCTTCACTCGATTACCTCCACCACCACCACTTCCTCCTTCATCGCCGCTACTTTCCCCATCCCCTCCTCCTCCACCAACACCACCACCACCTGCCTCGAAAGCTACAATAGCGCCTTCATCTCCACCGCCAACCGGAATCGCATCCGGATGCAGGACAATAGACGCTCCGGTGGCGGTCTGGATCGCCGCCGCTTCGGCTTCGTTGTTCGTCATCGGCTGCTTGTTCGCCGTCTGCTGCTGCCTGTTCCTTTCGAAACGTACCTGCCTGCTAATAACTGCAACGCTTTCGTTCTTCGCTTTAAATTTCGTTTTCGTTGATTCGGTGAGACGGTTTTCGTCAAATTACGATTTTGCCCTCGTTCACGGACTCCGACTCGCTTGACCTTGACTCTTCCGTTTACTTCGAAATATTTTTATCCCTAATCACAAATCTGTTAATTACAATATAACCCTCCTAAATTATTTTGGGGTTAAATCACAAATCTATTAATTACAAACCAATCCACTAAGTTTTGACGGCGTAAACGTCGAGAAAGGGACTGAAACGCAGCGTTTTGACAGCGTCGAGTCCATAAGCGCGCATCATCTCTTCCATTTTGTGATCCTGCATCGTCGGAGAATCCTGCAAACCGACAAATCTCCATCGCCGAAGAAAATGGCCGTCGTTTCATTCTCCGTCACACACACGGCCCTCTTCTGCCTCATCGCCCTCTTTCTCATCCTCTTCTCAAACCCCATTCTCATTCTCTCCTCCACAACCCAAGACTCCACCCACACCACCGCAAACCCTAACTTCTTCGATTCCCAGATATCCCTCTACGGAGACGCCACGATCGTCGACGGAGGGTCGTCAATCAGGCTCACAAACCCATCAATTTCGAGCTCCGGGCTTGTATTGTACGAGAAGGGTTTGAAATTTGATGCGGCCGCTGTCTCATTCTCCGCGCATTTCTCGTTCTCGATCTCGCCTGAGAATGGAGATGGGGTTGTGTTCTTGATCTCTCCGAAGAGTTTTTCGTCGAAGTTTCCCGGTAAGGATAAATTTGGGCTGAGTGGGTCGGATAGGTTTTTTGCGGTGGAGTTTGATACGTCCGTGAATGGAAATAAAGTTGGGATTGATGTGAATAATTTGGTGTCTTCCAGCCTTGTAAATGTTTCAAATATTAATTTGATGCTGAACAGCGGTAAAAAGTTGCAATCTTGGATAGATTTTGATGCCACTTCAAAGCGGATTGAGATTAGGTTGAGTGAATTCGGGACTGCTAGGCCTTACGATCCTCTGCTCAGCTACAGCTTGGATTTAGTGCAAATGTGGAAGGATGAAGAGGTTTTTGTTTCCATCGCCGGTTCTAGTGGGAATTCTGACCAGAGTATTAGTTTGTATTCTTGCAAATTTGTTTTTAGAGATGCTCCGAGCTCATTGCATTCTCAGCCGCTAGACCCAGCTGAGCAGAGTATAAAAACTGATGAAGGGTATGCGTATGAGCAGCCGAGCAGATTCTGTCCATTGTCTATTCTTGCTGGGTTGATATTCACCACAGGATGTGGTGCATTGCTGGCATTCGTAGTTTTGTTCCTGTGGGTTGTGTTCGTCGATAGGCATAGAATTCAAGCTGAGCCGGATTTCAAGTATGAAAATATCAATGTGGTTGTGGAGAATGATATAGATGAGGCACGTAAGTTGCAGGAATGAGGATGCGTAGAGAACATTATGCAGTACCGTGGCATGAGGTCTGTAAGGTGGGCTTGCGGCATGGTATACTATCTTGTACATTAGTAGCAGCTACACGGGGCGTTGTAATCCTGAGAAATGGTTGTATTCTTTTTGTTGTAAAACTACTCAGTTTCTGTATGATGCTTTCCAGGCATTGTATAGCAGTTTTTTTGGCTTTTATTTTTCCGCCTACGTATTGTATCTCTTCTTAAATTGAAGTGATATCCTGAAGCAATGATATGCAAAGTTGTAAATATTACTTTTGGATGAGAACAAGTTTAAATGTGACTATGAGTATTTCGACAAGGTCACAGCTTTTGTTGCTACAAGTAACCAAGAGAGAGGCCGAATAGGAAATTACCCGACACACTAGTATACATTTGAAACTAAGGTATAGATGTAACTATACTTGAGTTCGGCTAACAGGGATCATCAACCAGAGACTAGCTTTACAATGATGCAAATAGTATTGAGAATTATCAGAGGAACTCTCATATACTGTGTAGCGTAAATAAGGCCTACAATTTGCCCCTTAAAAGACTTGGCTGTGCCCCCAGGAAAATCTGAGAAGCTCCATCCTCTTGGTGCAAGAAAGCGGTCCTCATTCAGTATGGCTAAAGCATTTGTGAGGAGAAGACATCCCTCCAACAATGTCCACAAACCCATTGTTCCCTGTACAAATCAAGAAAATAAAAACAACGAAACAAACTTCATGAATCGTGTTGGGTAATGATCAGAGTTCAGACACACAACCTTAAGACCACACACACTCCTCAAATGAATAAGCAGTTACCACCTAATAGTTTTAGTTCTTTGATTCATCGGGGGCATTTAAGATTAACCAATTCAGCATGAAAAACTACTTACAAAAATCAGCCCTAAACACAAAAATCTAGAAAACAAATGGAGACTCACCGAAATTTTACTCTGCAAACAATGGATAAAAATACCTAATCAGGCAGGGTATATAGTCAACTTTATATTCTATAATGCACAACTCATACGATTTTGATGCACCAACCACAAGTGATATGATGTTTAATTTTATCCAGCAATTTGATATGGCGCTACATTTCTCTACGCGATAACAAAGAACTAGTGAAGTTAAGCAATGATAAAAAAAAAAAGAACTCCTCCCCATAAGCAATTATTTGATCACTATGGCAAGTTAGAATACATGAACCGAGCTGTCCGAACATGCTGTTCAAATATTAAACCATTTTCCCAAATGTCTCAATCTTGAAAACGAATTGTTAATAGCTACTTTCAATGTATCCAGCCTATATACACACCTAGGGCACACAACAAAGGAAGTCCAAAATTATGCAACAAATAATGGCAGGCATGGTTAATGGTATCAAGATTGAGACTTCAAATGCACATTTCTTGAATAAACTCGCATCAGACTACATCACCGATCCCCTAAACTTACCGATATCATCAATGATCAAACTGGTAAAATAGTTTAAAGAGAAACACAAAATCCGAAGAATTAAAAAAACGATTAATCGATAATTAATTCGAAATTTGATCGACCGACCTGCAACTCGTTGATCGACGAAGTGACACAGTCGTGATTAACAAGGAGATCTGGAGACGACGAGCGTCGCCTAGCGCAAATCCGAATGTAGAGGTTTGGGTGCGTAATTGAACCACCGAAATTGTTAAATCGAAACGGTTCGCTTCGGTTCGGACGGCTCAGTTAAATAAACCTGAATAAGCTGGTTCGAATATCCCATTTGCCCCACATGCTAAACTAGTAGTTGGACTTGCTTATGCGGTAACCTTATTTTCTATTGGGCCAGTCGGCCCGTGCCCAAAGTCGCGGCCGATGAAGGCGTGGTATTTCGTGGGCTGCATAAATGCTAAAAATTTCAAGGAGCAGAAAAATTAGGGTTTTAGACGACAGCTCCATCTTACAATCAAGTCGCACAGCAGCTCAGCAAGCCTCCAACGAAAATGGTGAAAGGGCGACAAGGAGAGCGCGTCAGGTTAGTCATCATCCATCCTCAACTGCTAAGTAACGATCTGGTTGAGTACGCATGTGTGATCTCATTTTGGTGTGGATTTGATTTTCGTATGCAGACTCTACGTCAGAGGCACCGTTCTCGGATATAAGAGGTATAATTTAGGGTTTTGGTTTTTCTGATTTCCCCAGATTCTGATGTGTTGGTTGATTTTGTGTAATTTGAGAGTCTGAGGTTGTGCTTTGAATATTGGTCAGGTCGAAGGTAAACCAGTATCCCAACACTTCATTAGTCCAAATTGAGGGGGTGAACACCAAAGAGGATGTGTCGTGGTACGCTGGAAAGCGCATGGCCTACATTTACAAGGCGCCTGTGAAGAAGAACGGGACACACTACCGATGCATCTGGGGAAAGGTCATTAGACCTCATGGTAACAGTGGAGTTGTTCGTGCTAAGTTCACGTCGAACCTCCCCCCAAAATCTATGGTATGGTACTTGGCACAAGAATCTTAGTCCAATTTGTAGTTTCTTTCGTTTGATCTCTCTTATCCATGTATATTGCTTCTTTCAGGGAGCTAGGGTTAGGGTGTTCATGTACCCCAGCAACATATAAGGTACATTCTATTGTGTGACTTTTTGGTACTGATAATATTTAGTTTTATTTTTTTTTAAAGCAGAACATCTTTTCATCCTTGCGTGGTGTTTTTATCTTATCTGACTGAACTTTCACCACTAGAGTAATGCTTCCTAATTTTAATTGTGAATTAATTTGATTACAACTTTTATTTTGTTGTTTTCATTCAACAATCTCATTTCAAGCTAAATTAGATGATGTTAACTGATCACATGATGTAAATGATAGTGGGAAGTAGCTGTTTATACAATCTTATGATATAATTGGATTCATGTGGTTTATAGTCTTTAGTCTCCAAACATGGTAAAATAAGAACGGCATTTATTTGTAACAAGTATAGTTTTCCTGAATTTTATAAAATTTCTTTTTATTCACATTCATTTTGACTAATTCTTACTTTCAGTCCCTCTTTCTCACTTTTCTGCAGGAATTCAGATAGTGGCGTCCTGGAGCAATTTGATTTGAATTTAATTATGGTCAATGTAGAAGCTACAAATCAATGTGTCTTGAGCACCCACTTCTTTTTTATTAATGGAAACTGTATCACCCCTTGTTTTTCGATGGATGAAAGATGAATTATAGTTGCTTTGAATTCAGCTGCTTTTGATACATCTCATTGAAGCTACCAGCATTGCATGAACTGATTCCTCAGTTCCGAAATCAAAATTACAGATAATTTGAGTTTTGGTGCTGGTCTACAGTTTGCTAGTCTTTCTCCCTAGATGTGTGCACATTACATTTTGTGCAAATTAATTTGTAGTTGGCCGTCTGGCTGTTATTAAGAATTAGAGTGTGGATAAAACCAAATTTCTTTCTTTCCCGAAGCCTCCTCCGACCATCACCTGCAACCACCTTCCCTGACCACCGTTCCACTTCTCCGCTTTATCCAGTCTGCCTGTTGTTTCTCTATCCCTCATCCCACTGTCTCTCTCACCGCATGTCCTCTTCTCCTCCACCTCTGCCGTCAAGCGGCGGGGTGAATTTCGGTTGGTTCGGTTTGGATAGGTTAGTTTAGGTTGGACTACTTGTTGTAGGTGTTTGTGCAGCTCAAACGCCTTCTTTTTTAAGCCTCAATTTATCGCGGTGACGGCGACTATATAGTCGCTATGTGTAGTTTATTTTTCTTGCTTCTAGTTTAGTTGGCTGCACTTGTTGCCTTAGTTGTTTTCTGTCTTCGGTGGTCTGATCACCTCCCTTGGCGTGAGGCGAAGTGGAGTATTTCACTGTTCCCGGCTAGTTAACTTGTCTTAGCTTTTAAGTCCTCTTTAATGTCTTTTATGGAGTTCAGGTGGTGTGCTACCTTTGGCAGAAAGTTTTATGAAGCTCACTTGTGTAGCATTGTTTAGTGGAAATTTGGCCAGTGCTTCATTGTTGCTTCGGAGTTGACTGCCGAGTCACTTCTTCAGTTTGGCTAGTTTGGCATGGCTTGAAAGATAGCTTAGCAGCGGATGGATTGACTAACTCTGTTTGGATTACTTGTCTTTTCTAAATGTTCTGTTCTAGTACTAGTTGGTCGATTATTTTACTGTTGTTATTCTTTTTCTTCGGATCTTTATATGCCTTTTTCTTCTAACATTTTTTTTTTTTTTTTGGTAGTTGGCCGTCTGACTTACAAGTGGAAGTCATGATGTTGAGCACCAAATTGCAACACTGACTGTTTTGTTATATAGCGATTGCAAAGCTGTCTTTCTTATCTTCATTGTTACTCCGTCCCTATTTGTTTGTCTAAAAATATAATTGGCACAATAATTAAGTAGAGAAAAAAGAAAAATTGACGGGACGGGACGGATGGAGTATAATTTTGATGCTACTTTTAGGTCTGATGCCAAATATAACCTGAACATGTTGCTGCGCAATGGAAATTGTATCAGTATTTCTAATGTATTTGATTCAAAATACATACTATTTCTAATGTATCAGTATTTAGTTAAAGCCTCGATGGAGAGAGTTTCGCGCTATGCTATCCTTATTCCTCCTCCCTCACCATCTCCAGACCCCGCCAACGCCACCTCCTTCACTCCCGCCACCCAATCCCGATCCGATCGACCCCCCATTTCCGCTGCCTCCACCCCAATCCATGGTCAGCTTCTGCGACGCCACTTTACGCCATGTTTTCCGCATACCCAGAGCGCGTAGAACAGTTCGTGCATCGTCGACCGATCCAAATCCGACGGAGGAAGAGGCGAAGCCGGCGCAAGGAGCAAAGATTGTGCCTTTGGTGTTATCAGTCGGGATTGGACTATTGTTGAGGTTCGCAGTGCCGAAGCCATTCGAGCTGACTGTAAAAGCATGGCAGCTACTTGCGATTTTCTTATCGACGATTGCTGGGTTGGTGCTGAGTCCGTTGCCGGTTGGGGCTTGGGCGTTTCTCGCCTTGACAGTTACAGTAGTGACCAAGACTTTGACTTTCTCTGCAGCGTTCAGCGCTTTCACACACGAGGTGATTTGGTTGATTGTGATATCCTTCTTCTTCGCTAGAGGGTTTGTGAAGACTGGTTTGGGGAATCGTATCGCGACTTACTTTGTGAAATGGCTTGGGAAGAGTACTTTAGGGTTGTCTTATGGGTTGATTTTGAGTGAGGCTTTGATTGCCCCTGCTATGCCCAGCACTACTGCCAGAGCTGGTGGTGTGTTTTTGCCTATTATTAAGTCTTTATCTCTGGCTGCTGGAAGTATGCCTGGTGATAAGTCAGCTAAGAAGATTGGATCATATCTTATTATGTCCCAGTTTCAGTCGGCAGGGAGCTCTAGTGCATTATTCTTAACAGCAGCAGCACAGAATTTTTTGTGTTTGAAGTTGGCGGAAGAGCTTGGAGTGAAAATTGCGAGTCCATGGGTGGCTTGGTTCAAGGCTGCTAGTGTGCCTGCAATTATCTCCCTTTTCGCTACTCCGTTTATTTTGTATAAGTTGTATCCTCCGGAAATCAAGGATACACCCGATGCTCCTGCCGAGGCTACTCAAAAGCTGCAGCAGATGGGTCCTGCGACTGGAAATGAGTGGGGGATGGTGGGCACGATGCTTCTATCCGTTTCTCTGTGGGTAGCTGGAGATTACATTGGTATGCCGAGCGTTGTTGCCGCTATGATTGGCCTCTCAATCCTCCTCCTGACAGGAGTGCTAGAATGGGACGACTGCCTATCAGAAAAATCAGCATGGGACACATTGGCATGGTTTGCAGTTGTAGTAGGCATGGCAGGTCAGTTAACAAATGTCGGAGTTGTAGGCTGGATGTCTAGCAATGTGGCCAAGGTCCTCAAATCCTTGTCGCTAGGCTGGCCTGCTGCATTCGGCATCCTTCAGGCTGCATACTTCCTCATCCACTATCTTTTCGCAAGTCAAACTGGCCACGTAGGAGCATTATACTCCGCATTCCTCGCAATGCATTTGGTTGCAGGAGTGCCTGGTGTGCTCGCAGCACTTGCCTTAGCGTATAATACCAACCTATTTGGTGCTTTAACTCATTATAGTAGCGGCCAAGCTGCAGTTTACTTTGGAGCTGGTTATGTACAACTTCCAGACATATTTAAGTATGGATTTATAATGGCTTGCGCGAACGCTGTGATATGGGCAATTGCTGGAGGAGTTTGGTGGAAGATTTTGGGTTTGTACTGACTTAACAATCAGTAGAAACGGAGATTTGAAATTCATCGACCATCAGTGCATATCTTGTCGCAAGGAAGCGTTCCTCCATTCAGACTTCTGTGTTTGTACAAGTAGACTCAATTATTTGGCTACATAAATGCTTTGTAGAAACTCTCTGAGGGGATGATCTTTTTTTTTTTGGAAAGGGGATGATCTTTTAAGCATAAAGTATCATTTGGTGGATGTGATTCCAATAAAAAAAAAGTATTAGTTAAAGCCAATGCAGTCGTTTGCCTCCGGTGGAAGGACGCTCCCCCGGTGCCTGCACCCGAATTCAAAACCCTCTAACAGATACTAATATTAACAATTAGCACCCTATAAAAAAATAACGTATTTAGGGCTCTTCAATAGGGCGGGCTGGGCGGCCTAGCCCAAAAAACATAGGTTTGGGCTAAGCTTGGTTAAGCCTTAGCTTACACTTCAACTTTAGGTGGGTTAGGTCGGGCCAAGCCCATACATATTTTTGGAGCCTTAAACAGCCCATGAGCCTTATTTTTGGTAGGCCTGTGGGCTATGCCGGACTGAACCTTATATATCACTAGGTCGGGCTAGTTAATCTTGTTATGATAATTATAAATACTCCCTCTGTCCCTCAATGTTTGTCCACTTTCTTTTTGGGCCCCCTAATGTTTGTCCATTTTCCTTTTATATACATAATTCAATAATCAAATCAATCATCTATTTCCTATCAAAAAATTATTTTTATTAAAAAAATTATACTTTCCTCCACTTTCCCTATCTTATTATCATTTATTTAATGTACGGGACCCACCTTCACATACACTCTCCTTCATTTTTCCTCTCTCATTGTCCTTTATTTGTTTTTCTTAATTCACGTGCCCACTGTTCTTTTGGACAAACAAAGTGGGACGGAGGGAGTATAATATTTCATGCTTGTGAATAACTTATACGACGCCTACACACTGGCTAATAGCCAAAAGATCAAAAGTAAACCTGATAAGAAACTAAATTTATCAAAAAGCTCGGCACTCAACACAACCTTAGAATCCACAAATCTTCTTTATCTGGGACATTAATATCATTAGCATCACTATCAACAATGCAAACATCAAGAAAAATCAGTTCATTTACACAAAATGTGACATCTCTTTTGTTTTTGGTAGGTTTCACTAAGCTTTTTGGTAGGCTTTATTAGGCTTTCTGATATGGGTCATGATAGGTCGGGCCTATAGGCCGGACCGGGCCAAAAATATTACACCCTTACCCGGCCCGTCAAGCTTAAGACTGGACTTTAATAGGCCTAAATATGAACTGGACTAGGCTTAAGGCCTGCGAATCACAAGACCCCAGCCCCACGAGGCCGTTTGGAGACCCCTAGGCCCTAAGCACAATGGCCTTCAACATCTTACGCTAATAAAGTCCACTTATCATTAATTACTTGAATGGCCGGCCATTTAAGTGACCATGCATCACTTTACAGCTGCAGTTCAATCCCTACTTAATTCATCTCCAGATTTCGGCATTGACCAACTCAAAACGGTGGAAACAAACCAGAATTGATAAATGTCTTCTTTCTGTTTTGCATAATATATCAATAGTAAATTATTTACTTTAATTAAAATAAAAAATTTGTATATTCAACTTTGCTGCCAACGGCTTTATCAAAAAAAACAAAACAAAACAAAAACTTTGCTGCCAACGGGACGGTGACAATGTTGATTAAAAAGTTTAAATCCTTATACCTTGACATTTGCTAGATTTTAATTCCGAGGGAATTTTATTCGATATATTAATTTGATTTCCAATTGGTGAATTCCCATAACTAGCTGGCTTTTGTTTTATATTATATGTAAATTACAAAATGAACCTTCTTTTATTCCCTTCATCATCCTAATGCGTTTACTTCTCTCTCATTTGCAGAGACACTCCAAATCCCAATTTCGCCGTCGGCCGTTCCCCTCAGATTCCGATCAATTCGACTTTCTTACGTCACGATTTTTCGTCCATTCGTTTGTTTGACGTCGTATCGCCTCACCTGATTTCTAAAATCCACTCGCATTCCGCTCTTTTTTTTTCTGTCAATGGTCAGCAAACCCTAGCTTGCAGATCCATGCGAATTTCGGAATCGTTTTGAGATCACGTATTTGGACATTGTCTGAGTGGATATGAATGCTCCGATGAAAGGTCAAGGATCGAGCCGGCTGTTCACGATCGGCCTGGTGACGTCATGGTACTCGTCCAACATTGGGGTTTTGTTGCTCAACAAGTATTTACTCAGCAATTATGGATTCAAGTATCCGATTTTTCTCACCATGTGTCACATGACGGCCTGCTCCTTGTTCAGCTACGTCGCCATTGCCTGGCTTAAGATGGTTCCGATGCAGACTATTAGATCTCGTGTTCAGTTTATGAAGATCGCCGCATTGAGTCTCGTGTTCTGTGCTTCCGTTGTCAGTGGTAATATTTCGCTTAGGTATCTGCCTGTCTCGTTTAATCAGGCTATTGGAGCTACCACACCCTTCTTTACTGCTGTGTTTGCTTATTTGATGACGATGAAGAGGGAGGCTTGGCTCACTTATGCCACGCTCGTTCCTGTTGTTGTTGGAGTCGTCATAGCCAGCGGGGTATAATTTTCAATTGAGTTTTTGTTTTTCTTCCTCTAAACATTTGCATTGCAGTGTGATGTTTAATCTGAATTAGTAGCTTAAAGATTTTTGTAGGGTTGATCCATGGTGGCTGTTGAAATTATTTATAATTATTCTGTTCTTGTTTTGTACCTTTCCAGAATCGTCATAGATTATGTACATGTTTCACTGCTGTCCGAGTTTGTTTCATGGATCACTTGGTTTCATTATTTTGCTTCATTTTTGTTTGCCTATAGGGTGAACCAAGCTTCCATTTATTCGGATTTTTGATGTGTGTCGGGGCAACAGCTGCAAGGGCACTGAAATCAGTGCTTCAAGGGATTTTGCTATCTTCTGAAGGGTATTAATCTTCTACCTTCTGCATAAAATTAAGTACTTACACGCATACCTACTGCACAGTTATAAATTAACTCATCATTCTTGTTTCGGTATTTTGTGAGTTGGAGAATGTGTGGGAAGTGTACTCTCCTGGCATGAAAATTGAAATGCTATTCTGCTTTATTTCAGGGAGAAGCTGAATTCTATGAACCTCCTCCTATATATGGCTCCTATAGCTGTTGTACTTTTGCTTCCTTCGACACTCTTCATGGAAGATAATGTGGTTGGCATCACTTTAGCGCTAGCTAGGAATGATATTAGGATCATCTGGTTATTGGTGTTCAATTCCTCACTCGCATATTTTGTGAACCTTACCAATTTTTTGGTCACAAAACACACCAGCGCCCTAACTCTTCAGGTAAAAGCCCTTTATGGATCAAAAGCTTTATTTGAACTAAGTTTGTCTTTATAACATGCTTTCTCCATCACATTTTCCATCATACTTCTATGTTCTATGTGCATCTGCTGTCAGCTCGTAAACTGATTATTACTTTTTTGTTTACCGCTGCAAACTTCATGGCCATTATAGAGAGTACCTAGCAACAACCCTGATAATTGTCCAAAAGTAGATGCATCTAATGGCCACCAGTTCATCGATTTAGTTGTGACACCTAAATTACAATAGATACTGACAAGGGAAAATCTTGGAATGAGAATTAGTGATTATTTCTGATGTGATGATAATTAAGCTTTTAGAAAAATGGACTTTGCCTCCTTTTTTTCTAACTTCTAACAAAATTTACTTTTGGAGGCCCAATGTCTAGTAACAGTGTAACACCTTCTCATATCTTTACCTGAATGCACATCTTGTGTGAAGTTTTTTTCACTGGAAGTTGTACTTCCAAATCTGGTTGGTGCAACTCATTAGATCAATGAATGCCCAGTGTGCCAATAGGGTCAGTAACAAAGCTTTTGTCCAAAATTATAAGGTTATTGCAATGAATACGTCAATCACAACTTTGCTTTTCTTACCCCATGTCCACTATCTACTCCGTGACATGACATTTTTCTGCATGAAATTTTTAATGGACCTCTTGCTTATACAGGTACTAGGAAATGCAAAAGGAGCTGTTGCTGTGGTTGTCTCCATTCTGATATTTAAAAATCCAGTCTCAGTGACCGGAATGCTTGGCTACTCTCTCACAGTATTTGGGGTTATCCTCTACGGTGAAGCCAAAAAGCGCAGCAAGGGACATTGAGATATTTTTTTGGAAAAAAAGAAGGCTCTAGGCTAAACCTCCACCACGCACAATTGGACAAAGGGGCAATTTCCCCCATACAAAGCTCGGCCTAAGATCAGCCTTCTACATTCAGAGAACGGATAAGGAGCTATATATAAGAGTCAAATTACAGAGTCACCATTTGTATTTTCTTTATATTGGGTTATGTTCAGAAGGAAAATGTAGAATCTATAGAAGTCTTGCATGTTAAGGACATTTTATCCTGTTGATTTACTTGACAAGCTCATAAATTTTGCTATCTACGATATTTACTTGCTTTCATAAAAGCCCAAATGGTTAAAAATCTTACAGAACAATCAAGAAGCCAAAACTGCTGGAACAAGAACAGCAGCAGAAGGGCATTCATCAAATTTACAGAGTAAAAAAACGGCTGTGATAATGAAATGGCTGGGCAGCCAAAACTTATCGTGCAAAGCTAAACAGCTGCCACATTGTCACCCAAACAAAAAGTTATCCATGTAAGAACAGCCCTTTAGCTAAACAAGATGCAACTATCAGCACTCCAGGTTCATGTACTAGGTTTGATAACTGGTGCCATAAGACACTGCATGGAGCAGGAAATGTATAACTTACATCATCTCAGTCAGCGAAAACACTAAAATGAGAAATAAGAACTTCTGGAAGTTTATTCAGCAATAATTTTGTGGCTTACATAATGTAATTTACGAGGCCAAATGTGATACATAACACACATTACATAACTCTTAACAATGACAGTCAAATTGGGGTCATTAAAGTCAAACTGCTCAAGTTTTGACAACCAAGGATTGGCACACAAGACACACAAATCAGACACCACAAGCTCGAAGGTGAGCTGATAAGACACTAGATTGCAGTATATTTATCTTCTGCAGCAGTGTCTTGGGAATAGGATAAAGAGGATTACATGTTTGGAGGAGTATGTTACGACCGGATGTTAAGCATCTGGGGCTGAGGGTGAGCCACGTCTGATAGATGCCGACTGGATAAGATGGTTGTAGCTACCCTTTTCCTTGAAAAGTTGGGAGAAATGGTGTTTGCAATACAAGATTCCGTCTAAAGCTGCATAGTTTGAAGGGGATAAAGTGCAGCCTCCATGGGAACACTTGAAGCAGGTTTTATGATAGGACTCATTTTCAACTGTCACCTGCATTGTGAAACGTATTGCTCAATCCGAGTAAATGCATATAATAGAGTGTCAACGTAGTCTTAAAATCCATCTTTGAGCAGTTACTAAAATAAGAATAACTCTCTTGTTTTTTCCTAGATGTATTTTTTAATGCAAGTATGCAACTAATAAAAATGAGGTTAGACACTTCAATATCTTGTTACTCTTATGGAGTACAATACTTGGAGTTACTTTGGTGTGCCAGGAACACTTCAAGTCTACTCTACATATGTGCATACTTCATGATTCCCATGTTGCCATTTTAAGGCAATATTGTTTCCAGTTTATGATAATATATCGGCCTCATACTACATAAGCTCCACATTTAAGCTCAAGCTCAACATACAAAGCATAAAGTCCTAAAATGCAGCAGTACACATTAGATTAGGAGATCGTATTTTCATAAAAATAATGCTATACCAACCTTCTCCAGTGGATAGGCTGTTTTTCCACATGTTGCACATTTATCCTGTGTTCCAGAAAACATGCCTGCAGCTTTACTAGGGGACCTCGTCTATTGCCAAAGAAACAACCCATAGAAGGTTAGAATCAACAAAAAGGAAGAGAGTTGTACACAGAAAAAAAATCATTTTAATAAAAGTATATACCAGCTCCGGTGTCAGCTTATCAGCACTTTTTGCAGCTGCATACAAAGAAAATATAATTGAGCCTACAATATTACTTAGCAGAAAACTTAAATAAATAACAACATTGAGGACATACGTGACTGAAAATTCTTGCTGAAGTTTCCCGACTCCTTAAATAGCTGCTCAAAGTGAGGCCTGCAGTACAGAACACCTTCCATGGAGGAGTAACTGCTCAGCTGAAATCACAAACACAACAATGCCCTATCGATATATAATATATTCCAAAAACACCAATCGATGAAATTCTAATAAAATCTTACAAAATTTAAGTTTCTTATACAAGTATGATCCACACATGAGCACGAGGATAAAGAATCAGTAGCAGTTGTAGACTTGTAGTACCTTGAGTGTGCTTTTGCAGTGAGTGCACCTAAAACAAGCCTTATGGTAATCAACACCATCAGCAGAGAGCAAATCAACAGGATACACAGTCTTCTCACACGCCTTACACTTCTGCTGCGTACCAATGAAAGACATCTCCCAGATCTGAATTATGATCCAGACACTAAACTAAAATCTCAAGCTTTCTCTAGCTCCTCTTTCCTCCGCTCCACACTAAACTAATCAGAGCACCAAACTCAGTAATCCAACTCATTTAAAACATTCGCAACTTACAACAATCAAAATCAACAAGCAAGCAACAAATCAGTTGCTGCAGCACATTAAAAAGTCAATAATAATTCAAGTAGTCAAATTTCAAGTTGATGCCGCGAGATTCGATAAACACCTTTGATCGACGAGCTCCGAGATCGCCGATGGAGTCGTTGGATCGATAAGCCGAGGAATTCGAGCTGGATGGGATGCGAGAGAAATGTAGCGACCAGTGGGATTTTATTTTTTTTTTTTTTTTGTAAGGCGGAGGAGAGAGAAGATGTGGGTTTGGTGGGTGGGGGTAAAGCTTTTATTTTATATATTAATTTAATAAAATTTTAATAATAAATATCTCATTTATTTATATTTATACAGATTGGATTTAGACAGCAGCACACAGAAAAGGAATAATAATACGTAGTATGCTAAATCGTCCAGAGATATTAAACTACGTCGTTTAGTCGTCATCACTTCTGTAGCTAACTTCGATTCCCGCCATAATCACCAACGCAGAATTCAAAACCCTAACTTCTGGTGGTCGCGATGGTTCTCTCTCCTGTCACTCTCGTCCTCGTCCTCGTGATCCTTCCGTCAGCCTTTGCTCAGAAATCCACCACCATCGGCGTAACCTACACAACTTCTCCGTCCACAGCCGACCACGTCGCGAAGTTAGCCGAGTCGTTGAAGTTATCCGCAGTTCGCCTTCCGGATGCTAATCCGACGGTGATCCAGAGCTTCACGTTTACAAACGTATCACTGATGCTCACCATCCCGAACAGTATGATCCCGGCGATCGCTGCGAATCGGTCTAACGCTGCGCGGTGGCTCTTCGTCCACGTCGTCCCTTACTACCCGCGAGCGAGAATTTCAACTATATCGGTGGGGAACGACGTGTTAGATCCGTCTCAGGATCTGTCTGAATTCGTGATGCAGGCGATTGAAAATATTCACACCTCGCTGCGGGAGATTGGGATTCGGAGCATCTCGGTTTCAACGACTTTCTCTTTCCTCAGCTTAATGACGGAGATATTTCCGCCGTCCTCGGCGCAGTTCTTGTCGCCGGCTGGAGAATCGATCATTATTCCGCTTCTGCAGTTTCTGGAGGAGACGAAATCGTCGTTTTTGATCAATTTGTATCCGTATAAGGTGTTGCGTCAGAACTCGGAGATACCGATTGGATTTGCTCTGTTTCAAAACCAGCCATACAGTTTTAGAGATGATATCGTCACTGGCGTTAGGTACTTTAACCTGTTTGACATGATGGTCGATGCAGTGATTTCGGCAATGGCGGCGTCTGGCCACGAAAATGTTCGCATTATTGTCACAGAGACAGGCTGGCCGAGTTCTGGTGAGCTGGAAGCCACACAGGCCTATGCGAAAATTTACATGAAGGGATTGATTAAGCATCTTAAGTCAGGAATTGATACTTCACAGAGGAAGGAAGGTGTTGCTGAGGCCTACATCTATGAGCTGTTTGATACGGATGATGAACAGAAAGTGAATGGAACAAATCAGAAATGGGGGATTCTCTACCCTAACATGACCAAGAAGTATGATATCAAGTTATCTGGTTCAGGCGGCTGCAGTGGAAATGGTCCGACTTGGGTGCATATGACTGGAGTCATAGGCCTATTGTTATCAGCCCTTCTACTGCACTAGGAGTGTGATTGCAAGATGCTTCATTTCAATCCCCACCGTCTCAGGTATTCTGTGTTTCTTGCTCAGTATAAAATTTTGGCGTCTAGTGTTCTTTGATACTGCATACATGGATACATTTTTTCCACTGAAGAGTACACCTCAATGAAATAGTCCTGGTTAAAGTGTCGAACACAAACTTACGGTCACACGTTGAGATACATGGCAAAATTTATGGCTCATGATGGAGGTATATCACAACAACTAGCATGCTTTAGCTGATGACCAGCCTCTAGTTGTCGAGATTTGATGTCCTTTTACCATTAATTAGTTGAACAGCCATGTCAACATCTCTGGCTAGTTCAGCAGCAGCTCCAATGTAGGAATGTGGAGTTAACTTCAATAGATTGTCTTTAGCTTGTCTGGGTAGCTCTAAACCTTCAATGAATCGCTGTATGCTCTCCTTGTTAACAGCTCTACCTCTAGTGAGCTCTTTTAATTTCTCGTAAGGCTCTGGAACCCCGTATCTTCGCATGACCTGTCGTGCATTGTACAGATTGAGTTGTAGCTTTCAAGTCCGCATAGTTGTTGGATGGGAACATTAGTTATTAATAGGATGTTTGTGCATCTACCCACTGTGTTTTACGTATGACCTTTGCTAATTAAGGATTGACTGCAGTTGTTGTGTCGAGTCCAAATACGAAGATGTGCAAAAGATAATAACTTCAATAAGCACACGGCACACTTACAGTTTGTATTGGTTCAGCAAGCACCTCCCATGATTGATCTAAATCCTCACTCAATCGAGTTTCATTGACCTGAAATAGCAAGCAATATACCTGAGGGCGAGTAATTCTAGTATTGAAGGTCAGCCCCTTGCAAAAGTGAGCAACAGTGAAGAATAAATAAGATGGATATGCCATCAGAATAAGAAAGTTAGTAGACGATTTGGGAAATCAGGCACATTAAAAGAAAATAAAAAATGTAAGAATTGAGCGAGCCCATTCTGTCTACACAAGGCAGTGCAACTCAGGGGCACACAAATATGTTCATCGTTGATCATGGCCTTTACATGCATCTTTAACGAGTGCTTCACACTTACCCGAAGCTTTCCGATACCCTGTAATGCACTTTTATACGCAAGCAGAGAATGACCTAATACCTCCCCCATGTTCCGCAAAACTGTTGAATCAGTCAGATCACGCTGCAATAATGCAATGACAGATGAGTAAATGTATATGAGATTATGAGCTGTAATCTAACAATTTATTTCGCATAGCTCTCTCTCTCTCTCTGGCCCTTCTCTTCTAAGGAGAATTATGACACCAACATAATCAGTGGCAGCAGCAGCAGCAATAATGACCACAACTAGAGTACCAAACAATGACTTATGAGTACTTAAAATTGCAAGATATACCTGCCACCGCGAAATAGGTAGTTTCATGCTTAGATAAGAAAGCCCCGCATTAGCCTTGCCAAGATTTCCTTCGCTATTCTCGAAATCAATAGGATTCACCTTGTGAGGCATAGTTGAGGATCCGATTTCCCCAGCTTTGGTTATCTTCCATGAAAATAGTCGTGTTAGTTGTTTCTGAAGCAAGCAAAAAAAAACGGCTCTTACGATAGCTACCTGTTTAAAGTAACCCAATGAAATATAACCCCATATATCTCTGTCAAAATCAGTCAATATATTGTTGAACTGAATGAACCCATGGAAAAGCTTGGCCATATAGTCATGAGTCTCAATCTGCATAGACGATACATGAGAAGTTGTTGGACGGTTGAGTGAGAGAAGAACAGTCAGCCAGCATCCTCACATTGCGAAGTTGCATTCAAACACATACATTACCATCTGAAACAATCATTGTATTCTAAGTCCACTTGACATGTCAAAGTCAAACCGATAACTCAAGAGAGCAATTCAAGTGAATCAAAAAGATATAGTTCCATTCCATACTGTTACATAAATTGAAATTGTAGTTTTCATCTTTCATGACAAGTTTGTAAAAGAATAGCGTCTAACAGTCTCAACTTAGAGGATCATTAACTATGACATCAACTTAATAGTATGCGCCCAATTCTCACATATATGAATATTTGGAAGAAATAAGAGCTTCCAGTCACGACTAAACATGCAACTAACTTCTGTATTAACCTTCAGAAACATGAGCACAAATCGCAGAACACTGGGGACAAATTGTAGAGCATTGCCAATATGATAAATAATGAAATCTTCAGTTAAATATGCTAGTGAAAATAAAAGCAAAAGAGAGAAAGATTGGCGTTTGCAATATACCTGCGTGACATATGGATTAAAACTTAAACCAAGAGATGCAACAAATTCTTCTGCAATCTGAGGCCAATTAATTTCAGGATATGCAACAAGATGAGCATTGTAATTCCCAACTGCTCCAGCAAACTTTCCCATAAGTGCAACACTTGAAATTGCATGCCTCTCTCTGCTTAACCTGACGGCAAAAATGGCCATTTCCTTCCCTAAACTGGTAGGTGAAGCAGGCTGCGAGACATGTCGAATAAAAGTTGCATGTTAAAATGAAACAGCTGCATAAACGTGCACTGAAATTGGAAAGTTCATAGCACAATATAGCCAAATAGAAAATCTCTATATACATACAGTGTATCGACGCTCATCAATAAACATACAACAAAGGCATAGAGCTTTTTCATGAGAGACTCGGGGAATAATAATGCACAACACAACACGTATACACTATACAACATAATATCTTAGACAACTTGACAGGGGAGACGTCAACAATTTAGAAGGAAAAAAAAACAACTCGGCTGACGTATTGAAACATAGAGTATACATTATTGAAGTTTATAAAAACCGTAAGAAGAATTAATGCCTCGACGCAATCCGACCTCAAAAACTTTTATACCACATAAAGCCTTTAGACACATACAAGTAGCAGAAAAAACAATTTTAAGAAAAAGTTTCGTACTTGTCCATGGGTACGTGAAAGCATTGGAACATGAGCATTATCCTTAGCCATGGTACATATTGCTTTAATCAGGTCATCCATGACTGGAACAATCACTTTTTTTAATGCTTCTTTCAGCATTAATGCGTGTGCAAGATTGTTGATGTCCTCCGATGTGCAAGCAAAGTGGAAAAACTCAAGCACCTGCTCAAAGGTTTAACACGCATTATAAAAATGCTCCAACTTATAAAAATGTAAAGGGAAGTAGCTTGTATCCTAATTATTACCAGACCTTTGCGATTTCGGGATGAGACTGGCATTTTTCTTTAAGGAAGTACTCGACCGCTTTGACATCATGGTTAGTCACTTTCTCAATGTTTTTAACTTGCAAGGCGTCATTTACACTGAACATGTCGATTAATTCTTCCAAATAAGACCTAGCATCACTGCTTAACGGCGGAACTTCAACAACTCCAGGAATTTCAGATAGCTTTAACAGCCATTTTATCTGCCAAAGTTGTACTTTTAGAAACCAGATTCAAAACCAAAACTTATGCAATGGTATTGTTGTAAGGCAAGAAGCATCAACAATTAACACTTAATTTTCAAACTTCGAATGGCCTGATCGACAAACAGTAATAATAAGGCAAGAAGCATTAACAATTAACACCTCAACTACAACTCTGAAGTAAATCAGGCCATATTCGCTCATATAAGGGGCGAGATCTTTCACTTTATTTCTGTAACGTCCATCCAACGGTGATAAAGCAGTCAAACTGAATAGCTCAGCCTCATTTGAATCTTCCTCAGACAATTTCATCCCCTAATAAAAAGTAATAATAGAATTATTTAATAACACACAACAAAGATATCAAAACAAAAGAAAAAAGAATTAGTTTTTCTTTTTTCACATGTTGTCAATAAAATTTTCAAATAATTAATAAAAACCGCAAGATATATGAATTGGACCTTTTCGGATGAAGCACTACTGTTTCCGAATTTCACAGCGATGCAGAAATCTCTTCGAACAGAAGAAAAAGAAGAGAAGTGAAGTGAAGGACTCGAGGAAGCACGTAAGGTCGAAAGGTCTTTAAAAGTAGGAAGTTTGGCTGATGAATCAATGCAAAGTGGATTGTTGGTGTTCAAAAGCGCAGTTAACTCCATGGATTGGATTGAGAAAAAAAGAGAGTCCGACGATTTCAAACGGTCCTTTTCTTTCGCACCGTATCTCCTCTCTGTTTAGTCTGATTGCAAACCCTAGCAAATGTTTTATCAATTAAAAAAAACCAGGATAATTTTTATCAATTATAAAATAAATTAATACGACGCGCCAGGTAGGGGTCGAACCTACGACTTTCTGCTTAGGAAACAGACGCTCTATCCACTGAGCTACAGGCGCTTATGTAACCTTCAATCAATCTTAATTTTAAGTCTTATTTCTTCCAAATTTATAAATAATTTGATCATAATTTTTAGATGAAGCCTGATGTACTATAATTGTGCTAACAGTGTAATCAGAATCAAAGAAAGAGCTTGTGTATAAATTAAAGCTTTCTCAAAACTGTAAACCAGAAAAATACCAAGTGACGATGAACTAGCGTGTTTGGCTGTATGTAAAAACTAACTACGCGACGTATCGATGTCATTTTAAATGCTCACACCGATGCTGTACATAAAAGCAAGTTACACAGCTTGATGGGATGAGAAGTGGAAGTTTGATTCAAGCCTCAACAACCACTGCATAATTATAAAGACTCAAGGCTCTGCCAAATTATGTTCCTGAATTAACTTCGCTTTCCATTTCTATCTCTTTTTAGGCTATTAGACTTTCTTTTTTCTTTTTTTTTTGATTCATAAGTGGTATTTAGCCACCAAAAAGTAAAACTCGTGAAGGTTCGATACACTGAGGTCCATAGGACCAAAACACTAAAAAACACTGCAAAGATCTCTCTCGCTACAAACTCTAGCACAACCCTCTTTGAGAGCTCCAAAGAGCTCTCTCGCTAGCACACCCGAGGCGCTTGACTCTAATGCTCTCCTCTCTCGCCCCTCTTTAAGAAGATACTTGTGCTCCTCCAATGATTATATTCTCCCTTCCTTCCCCCTTCAACATTCCCCAGTTTCTCTCTAAGATTGGATAATAGAATTTGTATAGCTTCCTCACCCGGTACTCTAGTTTTGACCCCAACCAATCTGGCAAACTTGAGGATAGCCTCAGCTTCCTTCCTCTGACTCGTATTCAACGCAACTTCTTCTGGCTTTGGAGCTATCTTCACTGGAATGGGAAGAGGGGAAGCCACCTCGGTTTCATTCGGTGCCTCAATACAACTTCTTTTTAAACTTTCTAGGCGATTCTTCTTATTTCTTCTCTTATGTTTACTTTCCTTCCCGACCTTGGATTTTTTGCCTTCTATTCTTCTATCATCCTCCTGCTCTTGTTTTTCCTCACCCTTTCGGGGATTGGTTTTGCGGACATCGCTGCCGTTCAAAGCCATAGCAGAAACGGGGGCTATGGCCACCACTTCATCCTTATGCACCGGTGAAACAACTTGCCCTGCATGAGAAGGACATCTACGCTCATTAGTTGAAGAAATCGTGCCTGGGACATGATACCTTTCTCTGCTGGATCTTTGTGCTGAAGAGGAATCAACAAGCCTTGCGGCTTTTCGACGAGAAAATAGAATCCAGCCTTCGTTCTCCGTCGGACTATGAACATCACTGCCCTTCTTGGACACTTGCTCTGTTTCTGATGCAGCCTTCTTGGACTCCTGAAGGTTGGAATTGTCAATGCCTTTCTGACCTTCCTTAGACTCAACCTTCTCAGCAGCTTCCTTTCGGCAATTAAGTTTTGTCATCCCCTGATTGGCAGTTTTGTATGTGGTTGCTACCACATTTGTCTTGTATTCAGGACGAGACTCGGAAGGATGCGTTGAGTCTTTGGCATGAGAATCTTTCCTCTTTCGACAATTTGCAAATTCATGACCATGCAATTTGCATCGAGAGCAAAACGCAAGTCTGCTTTCAGTGATCACCGGCTGCCACACCCCACGTCTTTCCGTCATTTGAATCCATATGAAGCCTGATGTACTATGATTGTGTGCTCTCGATGCAATTTGCATCGAGAGCAAAACGCAAGTCTGCTTTCAGTGATCACCGACTTTTTTTTTTTTTTGTTGATGTGAATTGCTGCAATTCACATGCAGGACCATTTTGGGTATACAGGCTACACCAGAACCTTTTTAGACCACCTTCCATATTAAAGACATGTTAGGGTATCGATTTTTTCTCTCTCGAACGATTTGATACGATCAATTAGTGCAACATTTTCTGCAGATTTTTGGAATCCGAGTGCTTCGCCGACGTCTGCTGCTCAGATACTCGTTTGTTCTAATCGTTTAGTGCACTGGCGAGTAACGCTTTTCGGTTTTGTGCAATCCATTGTAATTCGATGTTGCGCTGTGTGGTGCTTCACTTGTGTTGTTAATTTATACAGACGTTTGAATTTTGACAGGATTGTGTTTAGTGTTTCTCTAACAGGTGCGTTTTCTGTTCATAGTGCCTTTTCCATGTTTCTGTACAGAGACGTAAACGTCGTCGTTTGGTTGAGGTTGTTAGAGAAGCGGCGTCGTTTTGTGCCACACGCTTTTTTGCTTTTCCCTCCAGGCTTACTCAGATTGTATTTAAGCCCAATCTGATATGAAGCCTGATGTACTATGATTGTGTGCTGCTAACTCCATATTCATTCTCATTCAAGTGTCTATGGAATACTTCAGTGGCTTCAATAATGCAGACTTATGTTAGCTTGTCCTATTCATGTTGGAGCTTAAAGCAAATCCACTACCAAAAAGAATTGACCTTTTAAGCAAGTCAAAAAACACTGAGACCTTCATTTAATTTTGAGCCCTTTTTGTAGCTTGAAAAAGTGCTAGTGTTATTCATTAAGCACTCAGCCCTATATAGATACTCACTTATATTCATATACAAAATGCCACTCTCCAATCACATCTTTCCACCTTCCATGTCTCTCTTTTTATGTTCTATCTCATTCTGATGCTTCTTTCAAGTTTCACCTCCTCAAGATTCATCCCCAATTCCCAACATCTACCCTCCAATCATCTATTGTTGCCCTGAGGTTTCCTCACCTCCTTGCCACCTTGTTTCACTTTCAAAAGTGTCCTCACCTATGAGTAGTTACACATTTGAGTCTTTCACTAGCTTTTTTAGGCTTTGATTTCATCTGGGTATTTGTAGCTTTTTGTTGCATCTTGGTTGCTCTTAAGTTTGTGGCTTCTGCAGTTGTTGGTGTGCAAAAAAGTTTATTGCTTTTGGGGTTTCTCAGCTTGTTGAGTTTTTGGGCATGCTTGTAGAATTTGAGTCTTATTTCCTCAACATCTTCTGTTTCTGATCACCTTGTTGGAAATTTGAGTTCAAATCAGTGTCTTATGTTTTTTCTGTTGTTGAAGATTTTGTGCTGGTGAACTGTTTTCATTTTTTGCTATGGACACAATATACCAAACTTTTCAGCTACAAAATTCCAACTGGTTGCCACAAAAGAGCCACAACTCTTACTGGACTAGAGAGGAGAACAAGCTGTTTGAAAAAGCACTAGCGATTTACGACAAGAACACGGCTGACAGATGGGAAAAAGTAGCGCAAATGATCCCAGGGAAGTCAGTTAGTGATGTTATAAACCAGTATAAGGAGCTGGAAGACGATGTTAGTGATATTGATGCTGGCTTGGTTCCCGCCCCGGGATATCTCACGTCTTCTTTCACTTTAGAGCTCGGGGATGACTGTGATTTCGATGCGCTTAGGAAGAAGTCCTCGAGGTCCAGGTCTGTTGATCATGAGAAGAAGAAAGGCGTTCCATGGACTGAAGATGAGCACAAGTAATTTAATTTTCATCATCTTTCATATTAAAGTTATGCAATGAATTAAATCGACAAAACTATTCCTGTTTTTTGTTATGTTTGATGTTCTCTGCAAGATATGAACATAAAAGGTCTCTCTGTCTGTTTTGATGTTCCAAAAAATTATTGAAGCTGAGACTCACAAGAGTGTTTTGAGGATTTGTCATATGGTTTACAAATCTGTTCATAGAAATGATGTTGAATTCACAATAATGAAATGTAGGCAATTTCTGCTGGGTCTGCTAAAGCACGGCAAAGGAGATTGGAGAAGCATTTCGCGCAACTTTGTAGCCTCCAAGACACCAACTCAAGTAGCCAGCCATGCGCAGAAATACTTCTTAAGGCTAAACTCAGGACTTAAAGATAAGAGAAGACCAAGCATTCACGACATAACCACTACAAATCTCACAAACACTCCCCCAACTGATGATTCAAGAGCCACAGCATTTGAACAGTTTGTTGCAGTTCCACCTGCGGAGCAAGAAGCCTCACAGAGAGTGGTGCTCGACTGGGAACAATATCAGAACACGTCAGTTATGAACTTTGAGTCTGATTACAGTAGTTTTTTTGCAGCACCGGGTCCTTATGAGAATTTGTATGGCACTGCGTATCCTGGACTCCATGCTGGACCTCACACTCCGGCGTTTGAATTCCAATCTGCAAGACAACGCATTCGAGGATGATAATTACTGATGCCTTAAAAAAGAAAAAGTTACATGGATCTCCTCTGCTTTAAAGATTTATTTTCTACATAGACTAACTTCTCAGGAAGAACCAAAAACATGTCTCATCTTTCCATATCTTGTATTATAAATCTATTCGTAGAAAGCTTATCCACACTAGTTTCTTTCAGTTTCAATTGTTTTCTTTTCTCGGATAAATCTGCATTCAGGCTCCAAATAAAGTATCGGTTTGTCATCTTAAACCGACGAACATTAGAGGTAAGGTTTTGTGCGCCAAAAAATTTCTTAAGATTATCTCATGATCCCTGTAGATAAGCTTCCATGAGCTGGTGATATACACATATGATCACCTATCAGGTAATTCAAATTGCCCTTTAAAAAACCAACCTAACTGTTGCATCCACTGATAGAAAAATACTACATAGAGATTTAAACTGTGCACCAAACACCAACCTAACTGTTGCATCCACTGATAGAAAAATAATTTCTCATAGCATCTAAATAAGTGCTTAGCTACTCACCATGTGAAGTAGCCAAATTTGATGACTACTTCGGCACTAGGAGGTTATACGCACTGTCAGAAGTGGGATTTGAGCCACAGTTAGAAGAACTAAACTCGAGTATCGCGCCTTAGACTACTTGGTACTCATCAAGCTCTTTCATTTCCCATTACAGAAAGAACTACTGACTTTTTTTTATTTGCAAAAGAAAAAGTTCCCAATTTCCTCATTTGTAAAAAAAAAAGGCATCACTGCTATGTGATTCCATTATGCTTTCATTTGGCAGCCAATAATATGTTGTACGTAAAGAAAAAAAAAGAAGAGATTTGTTCAAAAAGGGGAATCTCCCTTCAATGATGCTTCATTTCAATCCTACAACATTACAATGATAGATTCCCATCAAATAGTCCCTACAGCTAAAAAAAATATCTCACCAATAGCGCGTTAAGTCCCTCTTCCTCCTTTTTTTCCCCAATAACAACAGCATTGGCATTGGCATCGACTGTTGGCTTTTGCATTACGGCGAGGAAAGCTTGTTGTTCCCACCACAATTTTGATTTTTATAATATCAGTTTCTTCCTCTCAAAATGACAAGACATTGTAAATGAAAATCCCTAATTGAGCAGAAGAGTCGCTACAACATTAATGCATATGCTTTTCTTGAAAAAATTTGTGCTCTTTTTTTTTGTTGCCATAATAAAGTTGCAGTGTGTTTGAGCTTATTGACCTTTTTACAAGTTGCATAAGAAAGCACTTGTGTTCTTCTATTCATCTTTTTTTTTTGTTCAAGAAAAGAGATTAAGGCATAAGCGAGGTGGACTCGAATTCCCGAAACTTCTGGGAAATAACATAGCATGTTTTTCCAGTGATAAGCAGTCAGTGAGGATGAAAAAATGTATAGTTAGATGTGTTCGACATGGGTCAGTATCTCAAGGATATACTGCAGCTGAAGGATAAGTAATTCGTTTTAGCAACTTGCCCTTTAAACTTTGCAACTCTGCCACTAAGGAAATATCTTTAATAGCCAGACAACAGTAGGGCTGTATGATTAAAACCCACTAGCATATGTTTTACAACAAAGATTGTTCCATTAAAAAAAGCATAGGCTTAATTGAAAATCTTTTTATAATTCGAAAATTTTTGAATTTTATTTACAAATCATCAAATCATTATGCTGATGATATGTGTACACTTGAGTATTTAAATTTGTATAAGGTCAAAAGTCAAAGCACAATTTAAATTTGTATTTAAATTAAGATTTGGATTTCCCAAATACAGCAAATAAGTTTGACATATTTCGTTTATCCTATTTTAAAAAAAATGAAATTCACATGTGAAATGTCAATATGTATCATTTTCAGTGAATACCGGTTTGGGAATGCCGTTATGTTGCGAAAAGTGCCTACAAACCCTTTTACGCGTACTTGGACCAACCTTAAACTGGTTTGTTGCGAATTGCAACTAATAGGCATCCTCCAAACCACATCGCTTATCGGATTCTTTACCAACAGAACAAATATAATATGTGAAACTCATTTATCGTATTTGAGAAATCTCAAACCGAAAACATGACATTTTTGGAATAAAAATTAAAAACTTTTAAAAGTAAATCTCAAGTAAATAAAACAAAGCAATAGCCAAAAAAGTTACGGAAAGGACTCAGAAAACAAAGATCTAATTCGTGGCAAAATAGTGGGCCTGGCTGATTTTTATATCACAAAACAAAACGGGCTTTGATTTGGGCCGGCCTATGAAGGTTTTTCAAAAGGCCGAAAGCCCAAGTCATCGTAGTCAACACAAATATAGGGAACGGTCGTCAGATAGATCAGTGTTTCAAAGTAGTTGAAGTTGGTGTTTAGGGTTATCAATCCGGTCGTCGTAGTTGTTGTTGGACTCACTCTGCACGTGCACAGTCTACCACTGTCAAACTTGAAGTTGGTGTTTAGGCCCTTTAGGATTGGTAGTCTGTGTATTCATTTTTCAATTGAGTATTAATTTCTTCCAAGTTTTGGCGCTTCTGCTGTCCGCAAATCACGCAGGTAGCGGATGGCGTAGGCGCCGAAAGCATAAACGTGAACGTGCCCACTATATTTGACTGTCCTCAGTCGCCATCTGTGTTGAATATTTGGGGCTGTATAATTGCAGACCCATTGCAGTTGTTTTAGATGGATGCTTGCCACTGAGGTTCTTTTTTCTCTCCTCACTTTTTCATCTTTCTGCATTCCTGTTTTTACAAATTACAATTGATATCCCTAATATTCCTTGTGTAATCACTTTGTTGCTTGTTCTACTTGCTATCAGTTTTTTTTGTTCTATTGCCAGTTAATCTGCTTTGATCTATAGTAGGGTCGGTAATGGGTAGGGTAAATGTAACTCTTACCTTACTGGGTAGGGTATAAGACTATTTTTTCTTGACTTTATGAACAGTATAGCTATGAACAGTATAGGACAGGGTAAAGTAATTTTTCTAAGACTATTTTCCCTTACCTTAATGGGTGGGTAGGGTATAGAACTATTTTTTTCCCTTGACCCTATGAACAGTATGGGACAGAGTAAAGAGTAAAGTAATTTTTGGCAGGGTAATATTAGGATAGAGTCGGGTAAAGTAAGGCAAATTTAAACATATTTTTTGAAGAAAAAAATTCATAATATGAATGAAAATAGTAGCGTAAGACATGGTATGACAGGATAGGAGAGGAGGGTAGGGCCTATTTTTCGTGATCTTGCCGTAGACTTTGTGATTAGGGTACGTTAGGATATGAGGATAGGGCAGGGTACGGATCGAGCAGGGTAAGGGCGACCCTAAGGACATTTTGACCCCCGGGTCAAATGCCTACCCCTAATCTACGGTATGAATCGACTGTAAAGGTTTGATCTTTGTGCAGTGCTGTTTTATCAGCAATCTGATTACTGGGTTCATTCTATGTGATGGTTTTATTGAAGCCTTGCAATTCCAGTTTCTGAGATCAGATAATATACCTAAAGATTAAGCCTAGCCTGCCAGTGTTTTGTATTTGGTGTCCCGTTGCTTGCACATAAGTTCTCGCAGCAGGTTGTTTTACTTTTACCGTTGCACTTTTTTATTTTTTTATAATAATGTTAGAGCTACTCCTCCAATTAGGATAGTTGACTCATTTATAATAAGTGTTGCCTATGGCTTCGGCTGTACAATCTTATTCCTAATTCTTCGTGTCTGTAAATTAATGTCGGTTCAGGCCCCTAATCACATTTTACTTCACATTAAATGGAAAGTATGTTTCCTATCGCTTGAGTCACTGTGCTCTATATAATTATGTCTTTATCTGTTCATCCCAATGGATACATCTTTGCATATGCACGAACGCTGATATCCTTCATTTTGGGTGTCTAGCAGATAGTTGAACCTCACTATTCTGGCGTCGGTGCATTCAATTTCAGAAATGGAGGTAGACTCCACTGCCTGTGCCCCTGCCAACTCGTTCTTTGAAGCCGTGATTAACTTTATACAAAAATTCTTGTTTGGGATCTTATCCGTATGTCCGATCCCTTGTCACATTGCTTTTATAATGGACGGCAACAGAAGGTATGAGAAAACCCGCAATTTGTCATATGGAATGGGTCACAGGGCTGGATACGTAGCTCTAATGAACCAGCTCAAATACTGCTATAGACTAGGAGTCAAGTACGTGACTGTATATGCTTTCAGCATTGACAATTTCAAACGTCCACCTGAAGAAGTTCAAAATTTGATGGATTTGTTGCAAGAGAAGATAGAGAGCTTGATAAAGGCAGAAAGTATTGTCAACCAATATGGCGTTCGAGTTCATTTTATAGGAAACTTGAAGCTCTTAAATGAATCCGTGAGATTAGCTGCTGAAAAGGCCATGAAGGCTACCGCCCACAACAACCAAGCCGTGCTCTCAATATGTATAGCGTATACTTCAACAAATGAGGTTCTGCATGCAGTGCAAGAATCCTGCATGTGTGCGAGCTCGGTGACTAATGGTTTGATTGAAGAAGTTGCATGTGGGATGGAAATGCAAGAAAATCAAGCTATCAATTTGGTTGACATTGAGAAGCGAATGTATATGGCAGTAGCACCTGACCCTGATATAGTGATCAGGAGCTCAGGTGAGACCCGGCTAAGCAATTTTCTTCTGTGGCAAACAAGCAGCAGTCTCTTGTATACCACTGCTGCCTTGTGGCCGGAGGTTGGCTTGGGTCATCTAGTTTGGGCTGTATTAAGTTTTCAAAGATACCGCTCATACTTGGAGAAGAAAAAGAAGAATCTGTAGTTTTATTGGCAACAAATCTGACCTGAAAAACCGACGGGCAATTCAGGGGCATTAAAACATTATGAGTGAACAGAGCCTTCTGCTGTTACAAGATGATGTTTTTTGTTTCGCTTTTGTTTATATACCCTGTTCAATAATACGAAGTGTAACCTTTTTTTTATATGAATAAGACTGACCATATACCTATGGTTTCTGTACTCTAGCAGAACGCCATAGCTAAATTATTCAGGTGGTTCGTTCGTTTCAACTTGAAGTGAGCAAAGGCCTGCAGGCTTTCCAGTCTAGCTGAGCTTATGATGTAAACTGAATCAAATATCTTTTGTGATGGCTATTATCAGAGAGACTTGGATCTGACTGGGAGAGAGGCTTCTTTGGTTAGCAAGAATCGCACACCCTTGACAATCTCTTCCTTCACCATGAACAAAACAGCAGCTGCAAGAACACTTTGTACTATTTTCGTACTCATTCCTTTGTAGAATCCAGTTAATCCTTCATACCGAATCATTTTCATAATGGCATCTAGGGTGCCTGATGATGACCAAATAAACAAAAACATCAAGGACAAGTTGAGTTTTTAGAAGAAAAAAAAACCCAAGTATAACTGTGCATAGAATAGCAAAACACTAAAGAAATGAAAAAAGAAGAAGGGTTTTCTTTAGTCTATCTGCAACAGCAGCAGAATTGTCTTACAGGGTACTGTGCAAAGAAAAGATTGCATTGCTTTCCATACCTTCATAGTGATGTCTTTTGTCTCCCCCAGTGACTTGTTTAGCTTGAAGCCTCGACTGCATTAGGGAAAACAAATTATGCACATATCAGCAACATATTAGATGCTTCTAACCCGAGGATGTTGTTGTACCAGACCTTGGACCCAAAACCTATGATACTAGCACTCACACCTAAAAGATAACGGATCATGCCAATCGCGTTCAACAGAAATTTGAAGAAACACTTAAGTCGACTACCTTTACCACCAGAAGAGGATATGTCACAAGGGTAGCCCCAAGCTTCGCCAAAGCTCCAATGAGAAATATCTGACATGCAAAGGACAATTCAGCTTAAAAACATGATGACAGGTTATTAGGATGAGGGGGTGTTTGATTATCTGTCAGTACGTCACATCTATTGGGTGTGGCCACTACCTCCCCTGCAGTTACTGCCTGGTTGCTTCTCTTATTAGACAGGCGACTTTCCTTTAACTTCTTCAGGAGGGTCTCATACAACATAAACTGTATGGAAGGGTTACTAACCTGCAAACAACATCAAACTCAATCAGTTGAGCTCCTTTTAATGGTAGAAAGTCTCATCATCACCTACCATTATCAATGTGGGAAATACACCTTTCCAAAAGCCCCGAGCTCCTGCTTCACCGTAGACTTCTTGAATCTAGGTAAAGAACAGTGTTGAAAAACAAGGAAGGTAGTAGGATACATGTGGAAAAAGGCATTGCTGGCATGCTGCCTTTGTAAAAAGGCATAGGACCAACGTGTGGAAACATGTGGAAACTCAGCCCGAAATCAAGCTGTACATGAACCATCAATATAACAGCACACTTGACCAATGACTTTGAGTTTAATTTAAACTTTAGAGCACTGATTTAAATTTCTCAAAGAGCAGCTAATCATTGAATACATTATCCTCTAGCTTTATCAACCTGATAAATGACCCCTTTCTTTGATAACCGCCTCCTCTCTCAAAATGATTTTTTGCCCTTTATTCATAGCAATCTGTTCAGCAGAAACTAAGGATATCCATTATAAGCTCATACGAGACACGGTATGCAGTGACTTACCGCATTGACAGTTCCGTAACGAGGGGACTCAAGTATCGGTAGAAGAGGCTCATCTTGTGCAGATGCTGAAGTATGGGTTTGTTGGGTGTTTTTTGAAGCTGCTTTTGTGTGAGTCTGCACCACCAAAAATGTTACAAGTATAATTAATATGTACAACGAAATAAAAATATATAGCTAATTTGATCAGGGAATCAACAAAAAATGCATTTTCATCATTTGTAAACTAGACCTTTACCTGCATGCGTGTAACTACTACCCATATGGGATTTGTCATCAAGACGTTCACACACCTGCACAGGGCAACTGTTTTTACACAAAACACAAATAGGTCCAGCACCAGCCAGAAATATTATGTTTTTATTTATTTATTACCACGCCCTGATATCCGATTACATAACTATTGGGAAATGAAAAAAGAGTGCAAGTGCTACAAGTAAAACACCTAGTTGGTAAACTTTCTTCCCCAACTTTATTTTTCTAGTCGCACAGATGCAATATGAGAACATTCGACTTCAGCTTCATATCAAGATGTATACACTTCCATCTCCATTTTTTTTTTAGTTAAAGCTGGACGGGGCCAGCATCTTTATTAATAATAGGTTCAAATAGCCTGAACCGTGGCTAATACACAAAGAGAAACTATTTACTCTAATCACCACCATATAAGCCCTAACGACAGGCTTCCATCTCCATTGTGGCTTAAGAAACGTATCAACTAATTGAGATTCTAAATCCTTATTTGATTCAAAGATCAACCCCATAGAAGACTAAGAATAACATTTTGCAACTAAAAGAAGATGATCTGCCACCTGCATCCTTATAAGAAAGAGAGAAAAAAAAAAGTAATACCCCGATAAAGCAGCCACCAGAAGAGACGACAACATGCCGACAGATCCATCACCTACTCCTCCCTTCCTCTTTTCAAGTGCGGATGCCTCAGCTCTACTCCTAAATATTTGATAAAAGTAATAGTAAACACCCTGTTTCATATGAAAAATGAATAAACAGTCAGAATTTATAAATTCAACTATGAAGCAATGACACGCCCTTGTCGAACACGAGTTACACTCAAGTATTACGCACAACACAATGAAATGACTCAACGACCTGAGATGCAGCAGTGCCAACCAAAGAAGGCGCCAAGCCTCCATACAACCTTCCCCATCCTTCATTTTTCACAACCTATATCATATTTATCACCAGAATACCACAATCAAAAAGCAACAAAGAGAACCGACAAGCGATAAAGCAACAATGGAAAAACAAAAACCTGGCACATCTGCTCAATAGTCCCAACTTTACTCTGCTCCTTGCTCGGATCACGGTCCGTTTGCTGCCTAGTGTTGACCTAAACACAAGGTCAACATAAACATTACAGGCTCATAATTGACTGCTAAATTTAAAACAAGAACGAAAATTTATTATAAAAAAAACTGCAGAAGAAGAGAAGATATACAGTTTGAAGAGGGTATGTGATGAGCTGAGCTATGATGCCTCCACCAGCACCGGCCAACCCGTTGATTGCCGCATCGGACATAGTTTTAGTCAACCTGTTTTCTGAGAAGTGTTTAATGATCGAAATGAATTTGAATCGATGGCAGAGTGAAGTTTGAGAGAATTAGGTCTGGAAAAATTGGGAGAAATTTGAGAATGATCGACGGGGTTTATTATGTAATAATGAAATGGAGGCTCCGAGCAGTGCTGTTGAGTTACGGATCGATGAATCGCAGGGGTGCCCTACTTTCACGTCTTTCTCTCTCTCTCCCCGATCCGATCCTGACCTTTGTGCACTTCGATAAAACAAACCAGGTTGGTGGTTTGGTTTGTATTCGCTCCGTTTTTATTTTATTAATTGGAAAATTGACGAGTCAGCTGTTTTTGGTCAAGAATGAAAATTTTGGGCAAGAGAGATTTGTTGTGTATTTCGTATCGTACATGACTATAAAATCCTGCTTGTTTTTATTGATTATTTTTACGCGTAACCAAATTTGTTAAATTACAACAATTTGATTTTCTTTCTTTGTCTTTTTTATAAATAGTGATTTTAAATTAAGATTTATGCTTATTTTTTATAAGATTCACTTAGTCAAGTCTTAAGTGGTTGTTCATGACTCTGGTGTAGCATCATGACAGTAGGTAATATGCCATGATGCTAGACCCTTTTTCAAGAAAGAAGAAAAATAAAGAAAGTTATGTAAGTAACTTTTTTGTGCAAATCCCTTTACTTTTTTTTATTTTTACAAAAAGAACGAAAAAAAAAAAGGAGAAACAATTACGCCTAGGTTGACTGACATTGGCGAAATTAAAGCCCAAATCCATCATCAATTTGTACTTTCACCCTTTTCAAATCCCCTAAGACGCTATGAATCGCTATGGAGACGTGGGGCACGACTGCAAGCGGCCGCGAATGCAACCAGCAGCCTTGTTGAACCACCCGGAAGAGCAGATACACCTCCTGCCAAAATTCACTGAGAAGGCTAAGGGAAAAAATGTGATGAAAGAGGAAGTGTTGCTGGTAGTCAGAATTATCAGGGCTGTGGACATCGATCGGGAATTCAGGCCTGTGACAAATCAGCGGCTGTACGGAGTTTTAGGCTGGATCAATCCTGGCGAAGAGTACCGCTCCAATCCAAGTCTCCCCAATGTCTTAAACTATGAACTCGACCCTGTCTGGGATGAGGAGGTCATGATGCCGCTAGGTGACACCAGAGTTGAGAATGCTACCCTTCATCTCGAGGTGATTAGGGCCTCGGCGGCTACAGTTGATCCAGGGAGCTCGAGCGGGAGGAGGCTGGTGGGGCAGGTGGAGTTCAGTCTGGATCAGCTGGAAGTTGATAGGATTGTGCAATTGAACCTCCAGCTGTTGCAGCCGGTGGAATTCAAATGGAAACCGGAAGGCTCTATATGTTTGGAAATGCAGCTGTTGGTAATCCCTTATGAAGAGCCCGGAGCTTTCTGACTCTGAATGATATGGGGGATATTCTGGTTGGGAGGCATTTGTCCTTCCTGGCACTAGGTAATGTGCTTCATATCATATTGGCTTTTGAACAAATATTGATTACAGTTGATTGAGGGGGACAAACCTATTTTCTATGGATACTTTACAATGAACTCAAAACTGCTTATGATATTGGGGATTCTCTGATGCCTACTCTATTTGTTTGACCTGGTTCTCTAATCTATGCACATGTATAATCTAGGACATGTAAGACACCTTAGAGGGAAAATCTAAACCTAATGCAATACGGTAAGGTAGTAGACATAGTGACCGACGGTTTTCTAGAAGGTAAGAAATGTGTACTTAGGTAGGTTCCCGGTGCCAGACTGAAAAAGAAATTTACGAAGTGTGTATATCTGATATATTCACATGAGCACTGGTGCGACTGATGCAGAGTGAACACTGTAAGAAGTGATTTTTCTATATAAAAATTATTAGTAAAAAAAGTGGTTTGCCCTCACCATCTTTGTGAGAAAAGAAGTGATTTGCTCTTACTTACCTATTTCTCCTCTTTACAAGACCGATTCAACTGACCATGTCAAGAATCATTTCCATAATTAGCAACCTTTGGAGCGGTCCAACAGAAGTTCCCTTCTGCCACTGCCATACCTCTCACCTGTAGGAAAATTAGTTCAGGACTCATTGTACAAATTTTTTTTGTCATTAAAATACTAATAGATATACACCACAGTTCTGATAACTATAAGATAAGATATACACCCTTCAAAATACTACTAACGAACAGTAAAGTAATACCGTTGAGGTTTACAACGGCTGATTTCTTTCTTCTGTTTCCGTTGGACCTAAAAGACTGAAATATAAGCCGTTGAGGTTTACAACAGCTGGTTTCTTTCTTTGTTTCCTTTGGGCCCTCTCTATGAACTGGGAATGTTATATCTTCAGATCCATTGAGTTACATGCCTATTCATTAATTTATGAGGAACAATGTATGACATTCAAAAACAACCAGTCCAAGAGTTTAGTTTGATGGTTTTGAAGGATTTCTAGCTACGTTGTATTGGCTATGCTTAGCAACGAATGTTCCTCTACAATCACGATATCATGAAATCAAATCACTGTAGGAAACTGAGGAGACTCGCACCTGACACAAATTAGGTTCGAGCAACAGGAGCTAAGAGCTAACCCGTAGATGACCAGAGAGACTTGAAATTTTAAGTAAAAAACAGTTTTGAGATCTGCCGAGATGAAAAGACTTTAATCCTCATCTTCAGACTTATGTCAAACTGTATGGCCACCTGCTAAGCTAACAAGATATGAATTGGATCATATATATTATATGCTACCTAGTACCTACACCAAGTAATGCAGCATCCAACTAGAGGGGCGACACTTTTTCCTGAAGGCTGCAACTAGACAGGGCCCATGGGTTTTCTAGTAGAAAATGTGGTAGTGGTGATTATTCAACCAAGTAGTGTCGCCTGCAATCAAGTGTTCTTGTTCATGTTCATGTTCATCAGTGGTAGTGCAGTAGTGGTGATAAAAGTTTCTTTTGAATTGCTGGATTTGCAGTTTTTATTTTCAGTGAGAGTTTGGTTTGAACTATCTATTAGATGGTACATACATTGTTATTAGACTCGACCGAGGGTATTCATTATTCCATTTTTGAAAAGTATGCAGGTTATCCCAAGATACAGCCGCCATACAACTACTTAGGACAGTTTTCACATGCACGTGTTTATTATGTGATACACCCTGAATAAACGATCCCTGAAAGTAAATAATACCTCAGACAGAATACTAGACATATTCCTAAGACACGGCATGATTTATAAATTTAGAAGCAACAAGACCCCTATACCAAACAAATATTAATCTAAAGAATACTAAGACCTCCATAACACTTGTCCTAGGCTGAATAAGATACAATTTACATAATACTCTAGAATGCTCCCTCCATGTTCAACTCTACTTTATATCCCAATCATTCTAGGAAACTATTACGCATATATACATGATACATCAACTATTATATAAGTTGATAGTTAAAGGGTTGAGGATGAAAACCTAAGTAGCATGGACACGGGAACGGGAAATGTGGAAACGGAAAATTTTAAAAGTGGACACAACGGGAAACGCCTATATGTATTATATTAATTTTATAATTTATAAAAATAATAGAAATAATTTACCTTATTATGAAGTATGCTAAAATATTAGGGTCAAATTGTGATTTTATAAGCTAAAAAATTAAGTTATTACTTCAGGTTACTGTACCCTAACATATATTGGACAAGATTAAAGCTGGCATTGGTGATTTGCAGCTTCCGTGGTGTTTCCGGACGCCGAAACGTTTGGAAATGTTTCCAACACGGAAACGGCCCCTTGTAAGAGGTGTCCGTGCTTCCGTGATGAAAACTATACATCTTCTCAATGATAGGAATTTCCATGAGACTGACCATTGCGCAGGATATACCAGTATACAAGTATACAGGAAGGTATTATTACTAAGGGAATATTCATGTATGAAACAAAATGGAAATTGGTTGGTAGAGAATGAATTTCTACCTTAGCGCAAATAAGCCTTTTTGCATTTAAGCCAATTCAGCCCTATGTGAGGTATCAAATCAGATTACAAACCTGTTTTGAAACAAGAGAAGAAAGAAAGAGTCGATCATTTATTATACTAGCAACTAAACAATCCTGCTTCTGCTAATAATGGGGTTCTAAGATGTCATATGCTACTGCCACTCAACACCGTGTAATAAACATGTAATACCAAAGAGCTCCACAGGCAACCAACATTCACCCAACAATATCATATTAGCTTGCCCTAAGGGTCATGCTGGTGTGACAAAGTGTGCATGGGCAATCTCTTAAATATACTATAGGGCAGAAGTCAATAATGGGTCATTGCATATATTTAATATATTTAGTCATGTAGACTGTAGTGGTGACACAAATGGAAAAGCAAACCAACCTACCATAAACACTGACTAGAAAGGCTAAGGATACAAAATACAAACATACCAAACAGATAATTTTACAGAAATTTAGAACTATAGATGAGCTATTGTGCAGTCAAAAGATACGCAACGAATGTCCATATGGATATATCATGCAGAGACCGCAGAATATGTGCAGCAACCCCGAGAAAGACTCAACAAGCCATCTTTACCACAATGGATTCCGACATCACCAAAATATAAGTTAAACAACACAAGCCAACACTGCGTAGATGCAGTCAAGTTCAAGTCAATGATTTTTCATTTTACATACTATTTGAGCATGGAAAACTTAACACTGTTACTCAATCTTATATTTGAAATGTCACCGAAGGCAGAAAATGATGATTCCTTACTAATACAGCTGCCAAGATCAGTAAACAAAATTTAGCGATGCTAAACAGTTCCTTACATTGTCCACACCAAATTCGATACACAAATTTCCAATACTGTTTTTGAAAGGATTATTATAGACATTTATGACACTTTTGACTTCTTTGGCACGCTCATTTCTAAATATATTCGAAGTGTTGTTGATTCAATCATTTGAGGCAAACTACGATAAAAAAAATGTCTAAAAGAACAAACTATTAGATCTTTGTGTATCGAATCAGAATATAACTGCCTCTTTTGTAGCAGAGAAATAGAGTGCAGATAGTTTCGTTTAGTCCTCATTTCGTAGTTAACCGTTATGTAAAGGCAAACCATTAAACGGCCACGGCGACTCAAGCTAGTTGTGTGACTATCTCTGAGCAACTTAATATTTTCCTTCATTGTTTTGTCCTATAAAAGCTGAAAACTAGTACGCATCAGGACACCATGAAACTTTACACAACGAAAATGAATAAAACTTTCCAGAGGCTGCAAATGGAGATGAGATATGATCCTTACTCTACGACAACATTCCAAATTAACTGAAACGGAAAAAGGAAATCTAGCAGACGGCTAAACGCGAGTCGTACGGAACAGATTAGATCTAAAGTAGCACGAAGGAAGCAAACCTGAGACGCGGTGACATGGATTTTCAACAGCAACGGTCTAGATCTGGATCTGCGAGCATAAAACAAAATATTCAACGACCTAACAAATGCAAGCAGCGTATTCACAAACAGTGTGCACTAAAATGACATTCGGACACCGTAGGGGTAAATAGAAAGACGGTTACCGGAGATCTGGAAACGGACATCGATCGGCGGAGGGGGTTTGAATCGTGGCAGAGTTGAGTCACCGTTCGAACGAGATTCGTTTTCTAATTCATTGGGTATATTTTGTTACTTATTTGATGTTGTGATTATTCTGTTACATTCACTAGTATATGCCTTTTTTGTGTTTATAGAACTATTAATTAATACAGATATACACGAGGTTCCCTCCCATCAAAAAAAGAAAATACGAGAATTTATAACCATCCAAAATTGATTTTAACGAATTATGTATTTGATTAATCACGAATTTTATCAAAAAAAATTAACAACATAATGTCGATGTATTTATTATTTGTAGAAAAAAAAATCGCATGCATTAGGGGATGAAGATGAAAGCTTGGGATTAAATCTTCAAAAGGTTTCCCCCCTTGTGATTGATGGCAAATTCTTTTTTTCCATGTGTGGTTTAATGGAGAAAGTCACGACTTCGTTCTCATTTCCCTATTAAAACTTTTAAGTGGGGAAATATTGATAATAAATCTACCAACTATTTTTAATTTGTCAATATGCATTTATAGTTTGTGAACCTGAATTATCGAGAATATGCTACACTCAAACTGACACACTATTGATAACAAAGTTATAAACCATAACGTTTCTTCCGCATTTGAGCAATTCCTTGTGTGGGGGGCGTTCGGTTGAGGACGCCTCTAGAAATGAGGACGTATGGACAAATCTGGACAATTGATCTTGTTGATCCAATGGTTGAGATTTAAAGGTAGTGAGATTTTACTGTTTGCTTTTGATGGATTTTGGTAGTGGGACACGTGGCGCGCCCACAAAGCACGGAGGGTTTAGTGGGGCACGTGGTGCGTTGTGATTGGTTGTACTCACGTACTCATTTCTGGAGGGTATCCTCAATTGAACACTCCTCTTCCTTTTGTTATCGATTAGACCTGATATCGTTGTTTATATAGGGCATTCGAGCATAAATTACTCATATTAGTCTATATCAGAAAGTGTCAATAAAAGAACGAACAACTATTATGATGTTATATTTAGTTTTTAATTAGGGTGAATGAGTTGGTGCCTAAGGGCTGGCTCTAACATTGAACCAATGAAGCACATATACTTCGGGTCTCATTTATTGTAGTCAATTTGAATAGGAAATTTAATAGTAAAAATGTCTCATTTTTAAAAAAATATAGCATCATTTAATTTTAAAAAGCATCCATTTAAAAGATAAAAAAGGATCTCTCATACTTTTATGAAAAATAGTTCAAGAATTCATATGTAATTTTTGTTTCAGGTCTCTTATAGGCAGTGTTGTGAAAACCGGACCGGACCGGCCGGTTCGACCGGTTGGACCGGGAACCGGTCCGGTGACCGGTTCGGTTCACTCATCGGATCGGTTTGGAGTCAAACCCGGTCAAGGCCGGTCAAGAACCGGTCAAACCCGGTCAAAACCGGTGTTGACCCGGTTTTTCATTAAAATTCCAATTTGATCGGTTCAATCGGTTCGATTTGGTCTGAAAAAATATTTATTTAATTTTGACTTGTACAAGATTCGAACCCAAGCCCCTCTTAATAGTTTTTCTCTTTATTTCCACTAGGCTAAAGATGATTGTTGTTTTATTATTTGTTTCAATAATGTATATTCATTTATCAAATCTGTAAAAGTTATTACTTATTATCAATTTAACTAGCAATTAGTCTTATAAATCACTTATTGTTGTGACTTGCAAATTAAGACTAAAATTGTTATTGTTGTATTATTGATTTGTACTTTATCAAATTCTAAATTTGTTATGGTATGTTGTTATAATCGGATCATAATCATGTAATATTTATTCAAGTCATAAATATGCTAAATTATAATATCATATATAAATATTTTATTTTATTTGTTAAATTGAATCCCATCTTTGCACTAAAATTGCAATTGTTGTTTTGTTATTTTCTTATTAATGTGTGATATTCGAATTCTAAATTTGTTATGGTTATAGTATTGTATACAGGTTAAATTTTATTAGGTTACAAAACAGGTAAATAAATATGCATATATATATATATAAGTTATTTTATTATTTTTAATTTGTGCGGGTCAAACCGATTCGACCCGGTTGAACCACTGACTCATTGACCCAGTGACTTGACCGGTTCAATCACCAGTCCGATTTTAATAACACTGCTTATAGGCATGGGCCGGCCTGGAGCATAATATAGTAGAATCGTCCACGATTGATAGTTTAGGAATGAGGTCCACCAATGCCAGTCCAACAAAATAAATAAATTTGATAGACGTCAAGTCTTATCCTTTAAATTAAGATTGCCCGGTTTTAAAAATGACCCAATTTCATATGAGATCCACTTTTCTTTTCTGGTTGTGGGTTTTTTTTACATTCAATAGATATCAATTATTATCAGGATGCATAAATTGAGACCGGATAGTAAATCCGGACCGAACTGAAATTTTACGGTCCGATTCACGGTTCATAATTTTTAGATTTTTCGGTCCACCGGTCCGATCCGGTCTTTTCACAAAAAATCCGATCCACCGGTCCGGTCCATATATACCCCGGTCCGGTCCAAAGTTTTGAAAAATTTCGGTCCATCGGTCCGACCCGGACCGATTGTATATCCCTAATTATTACACGAATACAGTCATGCATGTCTTATATATATTGCATGAGAACTGAGTCATTTGAATATCTCTAGACTCTTGGACCACATGTCACACAAGACACCGACCCAAATTTGATAATTTTTGATACTTGAGTTGCGTCTATTGAAGCATTAACTTGACAATCAACATTCACGCGTTCATGGAAGGAATAGACGACCAGAACAAAAAGAACTTCTACATAAAAATGTGAAGAATTTTGTTATTTGGGGGTATTGAACCTCTAATATCTTGACAAATTGTTAAGAGTTTAAACCACTCAACCAACCCCTTTCGATGCGAGGTCCACCTTCAAATTTCAATGACTATTTTGTATGTCCACATCACCTTAATGACACTGCATACTACATATAGCACATAAGGACATCCTTAGCAATGATCTTTTAAAAAGCGTCCAGTTGATGAATAGAACGAGTATTATCTTTGACACAGACTGTGCACAGTTGATGAAGGCTATTCTGCAAGGGCCTATAACTGGAGAGCAAGAGTCAGAGCTTCTTCGCTGGTGTAGGCGAAGTTTGGAAGAAAACATGCAGTGGAGCTTAAACCGTGTCTTAAGGGAGGCAAATGGGTTTGCGGACTTGCTGGCGAAGAAGGCGTCGAGGGAGAGCTGGAGCTGGAGATCCCATGTTGCTATTCCTTTATGTTTGTCTTGTGTAATGAGTTGTGAGTTTGGTTAGGATCTGTTGCGTGTTTTTTTTATGTTGTCCTGGGGTTTCCCTAGCGTGGTTGTTTGTTACAGGTGATCTTGTCATAAAAAAAAAAAAGCAATGATCTTTTAAAAAAGATCATCACATCATTTTTCCCTATTAAGATTGTCCTACAATATTTTATCAAATGTCTAGCTTCCTTAATAATGATCAAGTAAAAAAGATCATCACACACTTTTTTCTAATTTTTATATTCTGAATTTATTATTAATTAAATTACAAAAATAATGGAAAATTTATGCTTATTACATTAAGCATTTACCCAAACTTGAATGATGTAGAAAATAAGAAACTAGAAAGAAATAGGTGAGGAAAATAATTTTATTGAAAATAGTAAAACGTGAATCTCTATATATAGAGTCCCAATTTGTATTAAGTAGGGTTAATTACAAAAAGGCTACCTGGACTATCACGTCGTTTCAAATCGCGACCTGGACTATTCCGATTTTCATTTTAGTGTTTTTGGACTAAATTGCAAAAAAATAAAGTAACGGTTTTTGTCAAATTATTTTGTTAACAGGTGGTTTGGCTTGTTAGACAATATTAAATTAGATGTGGCATTTGTTTTTAAATAAAATAATAATAAATGTGGCATTTATTTTTTTGCAATTTAGTCCAAAAACACTAAAATGAAAATTGAAATAGTCCAGGCCGCGATTTGAAACGACGTGGTAGTCCAGATAGCCTTTTTGTAATTAACCCTATTAATTATTGATAATACGAATTTATTAACTACATTGATTATATATAATTATTTGAATGTAATTTATAACCATTTAATCAAATAAGCCCAACAGTTTGTAAATGGAATATAATAATGACTCATTTACACGTGTCTTTCTCTCAAGGATCGATCAGGATCGTCATTTCGGTCGAACGATGCAACTTTTCCACGACCTTCTATGAGACAATCTTTCTTTTTTTATCTATTAAGTCAAAAATCAAAAATTACATCTACGATCTTTTTTTACATGTTCTATCAAGGATGGCCTAACAAACCGCACTTGATAATTGGGATGCATGTTATGATGCGCGTAGTTAATGGTCATGGTCGTAGCGGTAGGCTTTCGGCCACATTGGGGGCACCATTGCCTAGGTGGATAGGCTGCAACATACATCAAATACTTTTTTATTTAAACATAGCGTATTTCTCATCAGAAAAAAAAAACATAGCGTATTTAATTTTCATTTAATCAAACCCGCAAATAAATAGAAAGTGATGTCACATAACATTACAATAACAAAAATCAAAAAGATAAGACGGAGGGTATAATTGTCTTTATACTTTCATGAGTTTATGTAAGTTTTAAAATTCATAATCATGTAATATCTATTTTGAAAATCACTTTATAGTTTAGACAATATTTTTACAATCCATTTAAAAAAATTATTCTATATTTAATTATAATAATTAAAATTGTTGGAAAATTTCAAAGATCTTATAGTACTATTACGTGTCATGAGTTTATTACATCAAATGACGTAGAAGCATATCGGTTTCATACTTTACTACAATTAAACACCAAACTTCATGATTATAATGGCATCACTGATCTCCAGCTGGCGGACACGTGGCAGTAGTCAGCACTTGCCGATAGGCAAAACCAAAAGGCCAAGTATCAAAGCAACGTCGACACACTGCTCATCCAAAGGGGTAATTTAGTCAAACAACATCTACCCGATTCTAAAGTCAACCAATTAACCATTCACAACAACATAATTAATTTAAATATTAAGCGACAGAACAAGAAATGGCGGCTAGAGAAATTAATTAACAAAAGAAGTCAGGTTTTAAATCGAATAAACTGACGATAATCACAACCGACTTTTTGGCCGTTATCTAAAACACAAGTGATTCCATGCGTATTCAGATTTAGTATCTAATTTATAAACCAAACCAAATTGGTTTAATTAAATGGAATTTAAATCGCTGGTTCGGACCGACCTTGTAAGCTGTAATTAATATGCAGGGGGATGAATGACAGCCAACATCCAGTATGTAAATAGTCGGCTTTGTACAGTGAGGTTTCGTGCCTAGTTAAATGTCAATTTGCATTATAATTTTCTGACCAGGTAGCTCTTATTTTCAGTTAAAATGGAACTTAAACTAAACATATTAAAATTAAATATAAGTTACGATAGAAGAGCGTAATAAATAAATCAAATGTTTCATCGTACAAGAGCATCAATTCTCACTTACTTACCTGATTTTCGAGCTTTCAACTTCCAAACCCTAACACAGAAGCCCCACATCTGAGATTTCATTTTGACCGCCGGCGGGCATGGACCTCCGGCTAGGGCTGGCTTTCGGCTCGGAGTCCCCCAACTTCGTTCCTCCGCTCCGTTGCCCTCCTCCCTGCATCCCCTCACGGCTCTTGCCGTCTCCCATGCCGGCTGTTACTCCGCCTTCTCCTCCTGATTCCGGTCTGGCCTCGCGCGTGCGTCGCCGGTGGTTGCTTCTGCGGCGCTGGCGGGGTGGGTGTTTGGCTGGGGTTTCGGGATTGGGAGATGTGGTTGTGGTTTCGGGGTGTGTGTTTTGAGGTTGTGGTTGGGTTGTGTAGTTGAGTTTGTATTAGGTGGTGGTGCTGTGGTTTCTGTGGTGGGCTGCTGGTTTTGGTGACGGCGTTGACGATTCAGTCCTGGTTGGAGTTTTGTTCATGTGTTGCCGGTGTTTGTTTTGGCCTTGTATATAGTTTTTTATCTCTCAGACTGGTAGATCTGAGCTTTGTTGGTTTCTTTTCTGTTAGTTGTAGTGTTTTAGTTTTTAGAGGTAGGTTGGTCGTGGTTGTCGTTTTATAGTTCTCGTTTTATTTGTAGTTGTAGTTGTCCTGTAGGTTAGTCTAGTGTAAGTTTGGTTGTACTTGTAGTCTTGGCTGTTTTCCCTGTCTTTGGTGGTCGGGTCCCCTCTCTCGGCGTGAGGCAAAGTGGAGCATATCCTGCTCCCGGCTAGTTAACTTGTCCTAGCTCTCAAGTCCTCTCTTTAGCCTTTCTTCCTTTTATGGAACTCGGGTGACCTTCTTCCATGGCCGGGAACCTGGTTTATTGCGTCTACAAGTGCAGCTTCGATTTGCTTTCAAGGAAATTCGGCCGGGGCGTCACTGAAGTTTCTTCTGTTTGGTCGATTTGGCGTGGATTGACTTCGGAGTACTTTAAGCTGTGACGGTCACATCCTGCAGTTGTCCTACCTAACAAAGCTTGGAATGCGGATTCGTGTTTACAGATTTTATGTCCTTGTTGTTGTTAGTTTGTGCATTTGCGGTGTTTGTCCGCTCACTTTCTTTTCTGAGTCATTGTATGCCTTTCTTTATCAAAAAAAAAATGTTTCATCGTACAAAAACGAGAGACAAAGTTAATAATAAAATTTCACTAAAAACAATAGCTCACCATAATTAATTTCTTCGCTATCTTAGTTTAATTTAATTGGATTTTTGGTTACATTTCCAACAAATAATTTTAAGATAATCTATATACTTTTCTTGAAAACTTTCGTATTTCATTCAATTTTTTTACTTAAAATTAATCACTAAATTTGAGGTATCCTTAAAAACAGTCTCCAAAAATAAGTAGTTGGGAATCAATTTTAGTAATTGAATAGAATTTGCTTTATCAAAAAAAATTTTTTGAATAGAATTTGCAATTTGCAGAAGTTGAAAAAATTGAAAATTTTGTGCTTCTTCCTAAACTCTAAGCGTCTGACTTAACCTTAATTAAAATTAACTGAACTTATAAGCTACTGAATTTCTACTATAAATACATCGTCACCCGGTCCCAAATCAACCACTCGTCACTCAAAATCTCTCTACTCTAATCACTCCAAACCAGAGTCAGATTTTTGATCCGAAACTATGAAAATGTCTCCGACGCTGATCTCCAAATCAACGGTCGTCCCCGACCGGAAATCCACCATGGCGGATCTGAAGCTCTCCGCCTCAGACCTCCCGATGCTCTCCTGCCACTACATCCAAAAAGGCTGTCTCTTCCACATACCTAAACCACAATCCCTAATCATCCCACTCCTCAAACGCGCCCTCGCCCGAACTCTGACTCACTTCCCGCCACTCGCTGGCCGCCTCTACACCGACTCAAACGGCTACGTCTTCGTCGCCTGCAACGACGCCGGTGCTGAATTTCACTACTCCGAAGCGAGTAACGTTTCTGTTCGCGATGTTCTGTTTCCGAAATGTGTGCCTGAGTTTTGGATTAAGCAGTTTTTCGCTATGGATGGAGCTGTGAGTTACGAAGGGCATGTGAAGCCGATTCTCGCGGTTCAGGTCACAGAGCTGAGAGATGGAATTTTCATCGGGTGTACTGTGAATCATGCGGTCGTGGATGGGACTTCTTTCTGGAACTTCTTCAACACTTTTGCTGAGATTTGCAAAGGTGCTAAGGCGATGACTCGCACGCCGGATTTCAGCCGGGATTCGGTCTTAATCTCGCCGGCGATACTTCAGATTCCGGTGGGAGGACCGAAGGTGACGTTTGATGTTCACGCGCCGGTGCGCGAGAGGATTTTCAGCTTCAGCAGAGAAGCGATTTCGAAACTGAAAGCCCAAGTGAACAGAAAGGACGACGTCGTCGTTTGTGAAGAAATCTCGTCGTTTCAAGCGCTCTCCGCGCTGCTATGGAAATCAGTGACAAAAGCGAGAAACTTCCCTTCGACCAAAACGACAACGTTTCGCATGGCAGTGAACGTCCGCCATCGCCTAACCCCGCAACTAAACGCACTCTACTTCGGCAACGCGATTCAAAGCATCCCGAATTACTTGACAACAGGCGACGTCGTTTCTCGCGACCTTCGATGGATCGCGGAGCAGCTGAGCAAGAGCGTGAAAGCGCATGACGACCGCCGAGTAAGGCAGAGCGTGAAGGAGTGGGAGGCGAACCCGCGGTGCTTTCCGTTAGGGAATTTTGACGGCGGGATGGTGACGATGGGAAGCTCGCCGAGGTTTCCGATGTATGATAATGATTTCGGGTGGGGGATGCCGGTGGCGGTGAGGAGTGGAAAAGCGAATAAGTTTGACGGGAAGATATCGGCGTTTCCGGGGAGGTATGGTGGTGGGAGTGTGGATTTGGAGGTGGTGTTGAAGCCGGAGACGATGGCGGGAGTGGAAGGTGACGTGGAGTTTATGGAGTTTGTGACGGTGGGGCAGGGTGAGTGTTGGGCGGTGGTGGGTCCATGAAGATGTGTGGATTTGGTGTTTGCTAATTTGGGGAGGTAATTCTGTAATATGTAAATTTGAATTCTAATTTGGGATGGTCTTCTGTTTGACTTTAATTTGTTGACCAATAAAGTAATCATGTTTTTCCTTTATTTTCTTTTTTAATGACAAATTGAAAAGCGACTTTAAAATTGAAATAGGACTTGGAATCTTAGCGGAAAATAAAAAAAGTGAGAGAATCTGGTGTTGCGTGTGATGTGAAGGCGGGGTAGCAATGCTACGTATAGCTCAAAACAGTAGTTGTTCCATAGCTTCTTCACCAGCCAAAGTGATAGTACATATTCCATTGTTTGAGGCTAAAATTGTTGCAACAGTTTTGCGCGTTCCCTTCAACGTAAAACATTAATGAAGATTTGGTGAAGTCTTGGTTTCGTAAACATTTTCATAATCAGCTTCCAGATGCAGCGGGCACTGCAACAGGCTTTGAGTCTTCTGCCTTCTCATGCTCTTTGTTCAGCATCTACATTAACCATAAACGCCAACTATTAGCTCCACCAACCATAAAATTCAGGATATAATGCACTATACGAATTTACTGATGAATGATAACTACTGTATTCCAAGCCACATTAGATTTTTCTGGCATAAGATCGAAGGTTACATACCTTGTTGTTTATCAAATTATGGAGGGCGATAACACTTCGGATTAGGGAGGAGAGATAAATGACCAGCATCATGTCATTTGTTTTTACTGCAAAACCCAATTCAAATTATAATCCACATAAACATTGGATTTACATTACAAAATGGTACTTTGAATTCACACCTGAAAACGCTTTAATTAACTCCGCTACATTGAGGTTGGGAAGCAAATTGAATACATCCTGCAACAAAAATATAATGGAAACAAAACTTCATTCAGATATTGGTACGAAAAGGGACAGGAGATGACATGCAAAGATAATTAAGAGTCTTCCAAACTCAAAATATTTGTCCAGAAAACCGTGAAGACAACATCAGGTGCTCAAGAAGAAAACATGTCCAGTGTTAGAAGCAACATCCATCAATTCGAATAAATAGTCTGATATTTTTCAGGCAAAAAGTCATCAGTATAAATATCAACCATCTAAGATCTAAAAACTTCGACATCACAATCCTAAGTCCTTACTCCTACTTATCTATGGGAAAAAGAGCTCTACCGAATGTCTTTGACTTGTTTAGCATGTCGCTTAAATGCATAGCAGATGGAGAAAAATGATTGAAGTCACCACACGAGTACAATTTGAAAGGTCACCAGATGCTACTGTGTTCATACCTGTAGGTGGTACAAAATTTCGTGGTTCAAAGGGACTTTTCTATCGATTACAAGATCCAAATAGCTTCTTATTTCTCTCAGTCTCGAATCCAACCCTTTTAATGCTGCAAGCTTTCCACTAACCTGTACAGTCATGCAAGTAGGTACTTTATCCCCCTTTTCATTTCAGTGGACAACAAACAAGCCTTGTTCAAATCATGGGACTGTAGAGCAAGGTTGTTAAAATCGAGTGTTAACTCGTACGAGTTTACCTATACAATTCGAGTTAAATCGCATGTAAAATCGTTTTGGGGTAAAATCGGACATCAGCACGATTTTACTCCTGCAAAATCGAGTAAAATCGGATAAAATATGGAAAAAATTGATAAAATTATATAAAAGTCGTTTTTTATTTTTTAAAATTGATTGTTAAGAATCTTTGACATGTTTATCCTTATAAATAAATTATAAAGTTGAAATTCGATTCATTTATATTTTTATAGTGTTTAAAAAATATATTTAATATTTATTGTATAATATTTAATATTAATTTAATATAAGGTAAACTCGGCGATTTTACGAGTCGAGTTTACGTTTCGATTCCACCTATGCAAAACGAGTCAAGGTAAAAACTCGATTCTGACAACCTTGCTGTAGAGTGTAAACTCCTTGCGTTCCTAGTAATTTAATGATGATGCATTTATATGTATACCTCTGTAGCTAAGGTGCTAATAGTTGTATCCTTCACATCTCTGAGCAAGTGCTCCACACCTTCAACCAATTGACATGCAGTATGTCAGTGCCAACATATCAATTTCTGGTCTTCTTTGTTCGGCATGATTTCCATCTTAAGACAACGAAATACGAAAGTTCATGATCTAATATAACTGTACCAATTTCCTCGACTTCATGAGCAGCTATCTCAGATGGTACGTGAACAAATACTTTCTGGCTTTTTTGAGTCGCATTCTGAGAACATACAATGGCAGATTATAAACAGAATGCCAACAAATGTCCGAATCATAAAAATAAAAAAAGTCATTTGTCACTTTCTGTGAAAAAACTTGACTACAAGGAAGAAACAGCCCAGATCCCTGGGATTCATGAACAAGATTCCTCACCTCCTTAACCTCTTCAACAGCATAGTACGCCTTTGTTGGTATTCCTAGTTCTTTTGGTTGTACATCGATTATAACCAGTACGGGATTTGTGACATAGCTGCGCCACAACACAAGGGAAATTTGTGTAAGAACAGTTATGAGTTAGACTCATATCAATCGCAGATTATGCAACAAGAGCAAAGCTGCACATCATGTGTCCTGAATAACTATCTGTAAAAAGATTCGAAAGACCAACTATTATACCGACTCAGCCAGTTCATAAAGAATGAAACCAGTAGAGATATAAAAGGTGCATTATACCATGAACACACCTCAAATGAGGCAAAGAAGTAAAACCAGAGGTTTCTTACTCATTAAATAAAGCATGAACATTCAAGTCATTTTCTTTTAACTTTGGACCAGTGCTGTACCATCCGACAACATGCTCCTTGGCTAAAACATAGTTCAGGTGTTAGTACTTATACACAAAAAGAATGAGAAGGAAAAAATTTCAACTAGCTAAAACCTACCATTAATTCTTTTGAACATTGAAAACATAGCTTCATGGAAGTTATGGTCAAGAAACCATATACTGGGATCCTTGTCATCTTCTTCGAAAGGAACTGCATTTCAAGAATAAATGATGAAAATGCAAAGGTCAATTTACTGAAGTTTCTTATTGAGAGAAATGCCGTGAATCTTATTGATAAACGGAACATACAAAAACTGGGAAGCAGACACTCATCCCAAAATATATCTTAAAAACATAGCTAAAAAGTAGATCAACAAAGCAACAGTAGAAGGCCTTCAGCAACACTCTAAGACGGAACTGACATATACAAAATTCAAAAAGAAGGGCAGAAAAAACGGACACAGATGCACAAAATTCAGGCCTGTAGCAATGTAACTGGAAAGGCTGGGGAATCCAGAACTCAATAAAGAATTGGACTGCAGTGTAACATCCTCCACATAGAATTCAAACCACAAAATGCAGCTAATCAAATAGAGAAACAGCGCAAATTTCAGACCTAGTTCTGCAAACTGCTCAGTTCATCAGAGCAGGTTCCTACATAAATAAAATCTGAATTCACTATCAAATAAAAAAAAATCAAGCTAATGGGCTGGGGGTCGCAGAATTGCAGAACAGTTTCAAAATGAAATATAACAAATTGACACTAACAAAATATCAGACATGAGAGAGTGAGATAGATCTAAGAGCGCGACAATTATGTTAAATTAAGGAGTTTATTAGAGAGAAAACCTGCATACGTGTTGGTGACATCAACAGTTCCCTTGAATGAGGAGCCGAGAAGAACGCCAATGACTCGCTTCTTGGTGTCGCGAGCAACTCTATTGTAGTGATCCACGATGCTCAGAAGGACTAACGGATGTACGATCACCTTCTCTATCGGCTTCGCCGCGATTTGCTGGCTCTTCACGACGTCCATCACTTCGGGCTAAAGACCTCTTCGCTGGCTTCTTCCTCAGGAAACCTCTCGACTCACAGTTTTTTATTTGAATGCGAATTTTGTTTGTTCTGAACAAGAGCATGGGGATGTCAAAGCCAGAGATAAGTGAAGCTTTCCATTGGGCTTTGTGCAAGGCCCACTGAGCCCACTACGTTGTGTCGGCCTGGACCTCGTTAACGTTATCTTTCGGATTTCTTCGACAATGGCCACTTTCGAAAAATAGATTTCGTGTATCAAAAAAAAAACAAAAAAAATAGATTTCGTAACCAAAAAATCATCGCTTACTATTTGAAGTATAAACCACTAACCAAGTTTTAACAAACATGACTATCATCGAAAGGATTTCCAAGTGGGAAAGGCGAGTGTTTGATTCTGGAGAGTTGAGTTCAATGAGAACACCTCAGTGAAAAATTAAATGATAAAGACTCATTAAGAAAGTGAAAAGGAAGTAATAATACAAGCAGATTTTTGCGGCTATAGTGGCAAGTACGGCAGTAAGAGGCAAGAACAGTGGAGAAGTGTGACAAGGTCATTGTCGTTTCTCACACATAATCAACCGCTGTCAATGGAATTAGTTCAGCTACAAGATCTGGGCAGCAGTGTTCAACTTCTCAGCCAGGCTTAGCTGGGTTCTTGTAATGCTCGACAAGTAAACCAACAACAGCTGATCCTGTAAGCCAAGAAAATCAATCTCAGACACATCTCAAGATAATTTTTGATATTCATCTGGCATGAAAAGGCAATGATGAGTAGATAAAAAGGCCACTGACCTGAAGGCTGTCATTTATAAGCTTATCAAAAGCTGAAGGAGACAGTTTTGGTAGGGATGCTATAGCATCTGAAATTGAACTACCTATTGCATTGTCAGGAGCAACACGCCCATCCTGAAAATATTTAAAGAAAATTTCTTTAATGAGTCATGCATCCGACATAACCGCAAACTGAGTATAAAAAGTCAATTAGTATACTGTAGTCATTTAACATCAAACTATCAGTCAAAGATGGCTGACTTACCACAACATCATCTACATATTTGTAGACATCATCATTTAAAGCTAGCAATCGTTGCATAGAAGCTTCCATTCCTTCCAGGTCATTAGGCAATTTATCAACTACTGGTGACTTCAGAATATCAACTGTGAATATCAGAACAAGTACTCTCATTAACATGTTTTAGCTTCAAAGGATTCTCGAATACGAACAAAAAATTTCAGCTAGTATAGAACACAGTGAATAATTTAATTATGTATTATTCGAGGCTATGAGCTCCCTATATCTATTGATAACTAATCTTGAGGGGTCAAAAGAAATGGTAACATATAGAATCAACACTGAGATGGAATTGGACAGAACAAAGTATAAAAGAATCCAAGGGCTCATAAATTAGATATATGATCATACCATTAATTTAAATAAGGACTTCACGCTTTTATAAACCATGACTACGACGTATATTTGACAGACTAGCCACTCAATATTCAAGCATTGTTTCTATTACATTGCAACATTGTAAGCGTCATTGAGTAAACTATTTTTATACAAAGATCAGAAGCATTGAATCATAGAAATCACGATGTATGAACTTTAATCTCTGAACGATCCAAGCGACAATGACTTAAATATACTGAATGTCACAAGAAAAGGGAAAAAATCTCGTAGCATATAGACTTTCCCTCAAACTCAATACAACCCCTTCCAATAGAACAGATTTCTTCCGAAAGACAATACACATCGACATGATTAAACAACATTTATGAAGCTATTTCTGTTTTCTGAGTGGAAAAGAGAACATAGAGATGCAGACATGCCAAAAATACTGTGCAGCAAGTTGAAGAACATAAAGTTGAAGAAGAAAGACATACATCCAACTCTTTCAGCTTCGGCCATGCGCAAATCAAGCGGAATTTCTTGGAACTGTGCCGCAAGTTGTCTGTCTCCTAAGGAAAGGCTATTAGAAACAAAACCTTTGATGGAACCCTCTCCATTTTTAAAGCCCGTATCAACTATGAGATGAATGGGGTTGGCTACTTCTCGAGAATAAAAATCATGGAACAAAACGCTGCCACCTGTGACGCCAAATCCAGTGGAGTACCTGAATTCAAAGTAGATAGTGTGAAGAACATGCGACAGGGACTGTGACTACCTCAGATTGCAATTGCATTAGTCAATCTAAACATAATTAAGTAAAAACTCTAAAGTTAAAGATTAAAGCCGATGAAAATAGAAACTCACGCAACAATATACAAGTGCGTCTTATCGAACAAATTGAGTAGCTGAAAATAGAGTCCAGTGCCTATCACATCTATAAATTAACAGTTACATTAAAAATGAGAACTGCAAACTGAGCCAGTACAACCCCATCGGTCATAACTGTGAAAATAGGTGACACTGATCTGATACTACCAAGCTATTACTAGTAATCAAATTACCATATAGGCCTGCAATGTGATCCAGTATGATCCCATCGGCCATCACTATGAAAATAGGTGACATTGATACTACCAATGCTATTACTAGTAATCAAATTAGTAAATACCATATAGGTCAAGGATACAGTGCACTATTGAAAAATGTAGCATCGAACACTATATTGAACGTAGTCGTAGTGTTCCTAGATTAAAGCATATAAAGAACTATAACAACTATTAAAAACAAAGAGAGAGCATACCATCCAACTATAACTTCCTTTGGATTCACTTTCTGGTGACAAGCCAGCATGTTGTGATGATAGTCAATGTCTAATGCAACCTGGCCAGATAGATAAATGTTAAGTCACCACTCACACCAAGCAATCTCTGTTCTCTAAAACTAAATGGACTGAAGGGAAAGTCAATAAGCAAGGAAATTATATAATAATCATTATTAGCATAGTAATTTCACATATCTTAAATCCAAAAGATCCAAATTGCTCAAACACTAATTCTTATAAATAAAAAAGAAAAACAGAAATGCACCTGATCAGAAGTCTCGTTGTGCTGAACAGCATATGAGTTACGAATATCAACAGTTCCATCAGGCAAAACCGATCCAAGTAGTGTCCCAATAACCCTCTCGACCACTTCAGGACGCCTGACATAACAATCGCAAATGTTGAAAATCACTAGCGGATGTACCTTCGCGGAAACACTGGTCGATGAGGGAACAAACTGCAATACGCTACGATCATTTCCCGCCATTTTGGATTTCCGTTGCTCTTGCTCGAGTTCGTCGAATCGAGTGACGAGCCGAGCAACCAAGGATTAGACAGACGCCGGTTGATGCTTAGGGTTTCTTTTTTTGAAAACATGCAAAGCGTAGCAGACTAGCAGTCGTTAGTATTGGGCTTTTAACCCGGTTCGTACGGGTAAGTTAGACCCTATACTTACGGGTTTAATGGCGAATAGTGATGCACAAATTTGGATTGGATAGTATATTATGTCCGAATGATCGGAATTTTACGGTCCGGATCCGACCAGATCCACATTCTATATTTTTAAAATTTTCCGATCTGCCGGTCCGGTTCGGTCCACCTATTTTGCATCCCTTTCAGAATGATCTTGATTTTGTAAATTTATCATTTTTTTATACATGTAAATTTCCATATAAAGTATGCTATAGTTTTTTTTTTGATAATTAAATGTCTAAATATGTCTTTGGACAAGAATGTCGGTGACTTGTCGGTTAAGAAATCTGTTTTGGATCTTTACATTCCGGATTCGAAACATGGATCACTATAAATATACTGAAGAATGATGTATAATGTAATTTATTTATATTTTTGATTTGGGCTTGTTAAGTTAAGTTAGTTCTCGTTCATGAGTTAGTAATTAGTGTTAGGTGAAGACTTGAACCCTTGCCATTATGGGCGCAGGGGCAGGGGGAAAGACTCCCAAAATGTATTGAAATATTATTGCTTCACAAAAAATGTATTAAAATATTATAATTTGTTATGTAGTACCCTTCATCAAAAAAAGAAAGAAAAAAACAGTCCAAATATGCATATGCCTTTGAATTATATTCAAGCGCCTCGGCCGTTCATTACAAATGAACCCCTCTATAATTCACAATTTTAATAATATTTGCTTAAGACATCAAATGTATTTCTAGAAAAATAATACTATATGTTTGGACAGATCACTCGTCTCAATCTATTAATCTGTGGTCCTTAAAATGAGGTTAAATTATACCCATCAAAAAAAAGAGAGGTTATATTCAATGATACAATCCAAACCCCAACAAATATCATACACTCGAAATTATATTTTATTGCCGCCATAACTATTCGATAATGATTGATGACTAAATTTTATAATCTTCCCGTTATGATTGAATTTTGATACTAATCCAACAAAGCATGAACCAACGCCTTAAATTAACCTCCCTATGCTGCTGTCCTACTCTATATAAAACCATATCCTTAACTCATATTTTATTTATATATCTTTAAGCTAATTTTAATTTATTGTGTTTAGCAATTACCACTGCATCGATAATTAGCATTTAAAAAATTAATGTCAATAATTATTTTGGATGTTAGAGCATATACACTCATTCATTTTGAAGAGGAAGTGCTATGAAAAAAATACTATATTTTGAAAAAAAATTATTACATTTAAATTTGATTTTACCTTGCATCTCCTCCCATAAAGATTACTTGAGCTTATCCAATTAAATTTGGGTGTATATGCTCGAAGGGGTTCAAAAATTAAGGGAATTGGGTTACTTTATTATTCAAATGAAATTTGGAGTGAAAATCCAATGAAAATATTATGAAAGCTGTCACCATACACTATCGACTATTGAGCAAAGCACAGCCTCAGCCTCAGCCTCAGCCTCAAGTCCTCAACTACCCCACACAAACACAGCAACAAAACGACAACGTTGGCCGGTGCCAGCCAGACTGGCTCACTCTCACTCATTATTCACATACGCCTCCAACTCCACTCTCATCTCTTAATCATCACATGACCGTTGCATTTCACAACCTTATCCTCTGCACATCGAATGGCTCTCGTCCAGCCACGTGTCCTTCCAATCCCTTTCTCCCAAGGTCATTTCCGTCTTTCTAAATCTGGTCGGTCACCACAACAATAAAATAAACACACGATACATGAATAAAGTTAATAAACTATACAAAATTCAACATAATTAGCCACCCCTGGCCCACCATTAACGCCACTTCATCACTCTAGTGGGCCCCGATCTTCCTATTTAACAACCACTCACAACTCTCCCAGCCAAACTCAAACGGTCACCAATCACCATACACTCTCTCTCTAACTTCAGCTCCGTCGCTAATTTCTCTTAACGAGTTGCAATGGAGGGTAAGGAAGAGGACGTGAAGCTCGGAGCAAACAAGTTCTCGGAACGACAGCCACTCGGAACGTCGGCGCAGACTCAGGACAAGGACTACAAGGAGCCGCCACCGGCGCCGCTCTTCGAGCCAGGCGAGCTCTCATCATGGTCATTCTACAGAGCCGGCATCGCTGAGTTCATGGCCACTTTCCTCTTCCTCTACATCAGCGTCCTCACCGTCATGGGCGTCGCTAAAGAGAAAAACACCTGCCAAACCGTCGGCATCCAGGGCATCGCTTGGGCCTTCGGCGGCATGATCTTCGCTCTCGTCTACTGCACCGCCGGCGTCTCCGGTAATTACAATTTTTGCTTTTATTTTTTACTTTTTATATAATTTTTAAGTTTTTTTCTTTGTTTAAGCGACGTCGTTTATGTAGGTGGGCATATTAACCCAGCGGTGACTTTCGGGCTGTTGTTGGGGAGGAAGCTGTCGTTGACCAGAGCCGTGTTCTACATGATTATGCAGTGTTTGGGCGCGATCTGCGGTGCTGGCGTTGTGAAGGGGTTTAAGCCGAATCAGTTCCAAGGAATCGGCGGCGGAGGAAACTACGTTCACCCGGGATACACTTTGGGCAGCGGACTGGGTGCCGAGATTGTTGGAACTTTCGTCCTCGTCTACACCGTCTTCTCCGCCACTGACGCTAAACGCAGCGCCAGAGACTCGCATGTCCCCGTAAGTCTCATACTTTTCCAGTCTAGTCCTCAAACTCTACTTAATTCTATAATGACCCATATTACATATTCAGCCAATTTTCTCAAAAACTACATTCAGATCCTCGGTAGTTTCACTAATATATTATTAACCCTTTAGCTCTCACATAATTTCATATTTACCCATGTTTATACCAATTGCGATTTTATTATTAATTCTCTTCAAGTCCTTGTAGTTTAACCTAACTGCGTAATTACCCATACTTAATTCCATGATGACCCATGGCCAGGGACCACGGTACACTATCAGCAATTTTATCATAAATTACATATGGAGGTCCTCGTTGTTTCACTAATTGCGTATTAATTTTATCATAAATTACATGGAGGTTCTCGTTCTTACCTAATTTCTTATTTAGGCATATTTATACCAACAAAGATTTTCTTTATTAATTCTACTGAAGTCCTTGTAGTTTAACTTAAATGCGTAATTACAGCTAACTGTTGAGGATTTGTGCAGATTCTGGCACCATTGCCAATCGGGTTTGCGGTGTTTTTGGTACACTTGGCTACCATTCCGATCACCGGCACGGGGATTAACCCGGCGAGGAGCTTGGGATCAGCCATCATCTACAACAGGCCCCACGTGTGGGATGACCACGTAAGCATGTGAATCTTCTATTATCCACATACGTGAATGCTTCCTATCCTAAACATGTGATTGAATTGATTGATTTGGTGCAGTGGATTTTCTGGGTCGGGCCGTTTATCGGGGCGTTTCTTGCGGCTGTGTACCACGTGGTTGTGATCCGAGCAAAGCCATTCAAGAACCACAACTAGAGAGCGTTTCATCCTTGGCTGCTTGATTGTGTGTTTTGTTGTAGTAACTTGTAAGATTTATGTCAGTAATTTATGTAAGCTGTAAGCATGTTGTTGTTGTTGTTGTGGGTGTGGCTGTCTATCTGTTATTGGAAGTGATTGTCGGGATGGGTTGTGTCGCTCGTGCTCCAGCTATGCTTTATCGGTAGTGCGATGAGTGGTGGGGAATTAGGTGGGGTGGGTCCCGTTCTGATGTCGTAACCATGTGCGCCAAAGTCTTTGTATGAGCACTGTTGCTTTGCTTATTAGGACACGAATAAAGACAAATTTTCAAATTGACGATTCTAAATTCCAAGTTCCAAATGCCAATGCCTTTAGTGAAAATTCATATAAAATATACATTTAGTGAAAAAAGATGTGTTCCTTTAAATTTTGAAAGTCTAGTATAAGTTAAATGCACTATTTAAAATTAAATATAAGTGCTAAATTAAAGTAGAGTTCTACATAGGAGTGTTCAAATGTTATGTGTGTTTTATGGTGTTATGTGTTACTTCAATCTCAGTCACACATCCAACTTCCGTATTTTGTGGGCTTGCCACGTGTCCAAGTACCCAAAATCCAATAAAGCAAAAAGCAAACAGTAAAATCCACTACTCAAAAATCTACTATTCCGGTATTATTCCTGCCACTATCAACCAATCAGAATCAAGATAACACATAACACTATTCCGATACTATTCCTGCCATTATTTAAAATTAAATATAAGTGCTAAATTAAAGTAGAGTTCTACATATATCAAAAAAAAAAAAAGTAGAGTTTTACATATCTTGTTACAAATCTGGTGGTAAAATTAATATTTTGTTCTTTCGAAAATGTGCAGGGATGATCATTATTAGGCCACAGACGGCTACAACAACATCCGACTATTTTCCAAAATACTCAAAATTGAATTTTGATTTCTTTTTAGATTGGTTTCTCTTTTTATTCATTTTTTCTAAGCGGTAGTTGGTAATGGTGTTTTAAACATAAAACGCTTCTACCAACTGCGATTTAGGTTGCGTATTACTTTAGCACATAAGAAATGTTGAGTCAGCAAAATATCGCCACATAAACTTAAAACACTATCAAGAACAGTGTTTTTGATTAAAATAAGTCAGACAACCACCGTCGTAGTTCGCGTCACCGCCAGCAGACTCCATCGAACACCACCGTCCGGTTGCTATCTTACCGCGCCATTGCACAAATATTCCGGTAAGTATTTTCAAATTTTATTTGATTCCAACTCAAAATCGTAGTCTTTTCACTGATCCAATTCTTCTTCTCTCTGCTCCTAATCCTAAATTAGGGTTTACTTCATTTTTTTCCACATTCAAATTTTCAAGCCCTTTGCCTTCATCCATCCATCCATACGGCAAATCAAATCATGTCGCCGAATAGTCCCCGCGCCCAGTGGCGGTTTTAGGGGAGGCATGGGGCTCAGGACCCTTTTTGAATTTCGTAAAAAAAAAATTATATATAAAATTATTTTTTTTTTTTGAAAAATTTGATCAAGCTTGTATCTTCGGTCACTATTTTAGTAAGCTTAACCTCTGAATTTTATCTTGGAGTAAACATAAAAGTTATAGAACATTCAATTATCTTTCTACCCATATAAAGAACATCTTAAACGGACACTGGATGACGCCTCTATGAGCTTTCGAAAGTTGGCTCGGACCCTCTCGATTTCGGTTAATTTCAATAATCATCCATCTTTGGTGACTGTTTTTATCAGCTTAACCACCAAATTTCATCTTTAAGTAAACATGAAAGTTGTAGAGCATTCAATTAGATTTCTATACATATATGGATCATCTTCAACGGACACCGGATGACGCCTCTATGAGCTTTAGAAGATTGACTCAGACCCCCTCAATTTCGGCAAATTTCAATTAATCATCTATCTTTGGTCGTTGTTTTTATCGGCTTAACCTCCGAATTTTATCTTGAGTTAAATATGAAAGTTATAGAACATTCAATTAGCTTTCGATCCATATGTAGATCATCTTCAATGGACATCGGATGACACCTTTGTGAGCTTCAGAAGGTTGGCAGATCATTAGCGGACCTTGTTGTTCGAAAAAAAATTGCCGGATCATTAGCGATCATTTTTTTTTACCGGAACCGACTTATATCCTTGTTGTCCGAAAAAAAAAATTTGGGACCCCCTCCGACGAAGCTCTGGATCCGCGGGCTAATGAAATCCTATCGGTCAAACCATTTTGAACGCTGTTAACGACAGTGTTCTAAACTGACTTAGCAATTTTTGACATGAAAACAACATGCGGTCTAAATCGTTGTTGGCAGGAGCGTTTTACGTTTAAGACGACATCAGATTAAGAAAAGTGAGTAAAAAGGGAACCAATCTATTAGACTGAGTAGAAAAAAAAATCAAATTCTAATTTTGAGTATTTTAGAAAATTTTCCCTTGAATTAAGTATTTCAAACAAAGTAAAAACATCATATAGGTTACTTGGGTGCTGACGAGTGTAGTCCTACCTTTTTCTGCGATGAGAGACGAGTCGATGTGCCCACGCCAGAGGCGAAGTGGAGCAGCAGGCTTATGTCTTTTCACGTTGTATTTTTAATTGTCTGTACTGATCCCACCTGAATGTATTTCTCAGCTTTATGTCCTCGACTTTTCCGTCGTCTATGTACCTTACAGCATATCAAAAAATAGGTTTCCAACTAAAGTGAAGCCAAAATAATCATTTTAATTAAAATTGAATTGTTTTGCTATTTAAATTTCCTTTTCAAATAGTTATTTTGAAATTCCAGGATGTCTTCGTCATTCATGAGATCATCATACGGAGAATAATCTTGCTGTTGTCCAATCGGGAACTTTTATTGTTAAAAATTACAAATTATTGAAAGTGAGACCATGCGTTAATATTGGAACGTGGAAGCTTGTAAAGTTGAATTCGTTTGTCGTGATGCCATGAGATAATTTTTTTTTTTAAAAAGAAGTGTTTTTTTTTATAGTGGGTGATACTTTATCATCTATTACATATAGAGAAATGAGGCAAGACAAACGATCTCAGTCATGCAGCAAATCCCCGTGCATTGTGAGCGCGCCACGTGACAAATAGTAAAATTCACTACCAACAGTAGTGTGAACGCGTTTTGGCGGCTCAACTCACGTGGCTTCGCCACGTGTCACAATGCAAGGCCGAGATCGTGCCCCACCTGCCTCATTCTACTAAGCTGCCTCAACCGAACGCTCCCCATTACATATATATTGAAGAATACATCTTAAGACGGTTGGATCCTCACGCCCTGTGTTCGAGTTCCGGGGCCACCAATTTTCTTTCTTTCTTTCTTCCTTTTTCTTTTCTTCTTTCTCGTCCTGCCTCGCGCGTGATGTGTTCTTCCTCCCTCGTGAAGGCCTTCCTCTTCACGCATCGCCCGTGATGTGTCCTTCCTACATCCCTCGTGGATGCCTTCCTTCACGCCTCGCGCGTGATGTGTTCTTCCTCTCTCGTGGAGGCATTTCTCTTCACGCCTCGCGCGTGATGTGTTCTTCCTTCCTCTCCCGTGGAGGTGTGCGGTAAAGGTGCCCAAATGTGGCATGAACTTCTAATGTCAAAGATGTACCGATAATTTAGATGGATATATGGATTCATGGTAAAAAGGTATCGAACGTGCCTTGTTATATATCAAAACATTTTTTATTTTGATAATGGGATGAAGTTTAAATATTTTGAAAGCAATCATTAGTACTTTTCAACCGTTTCAAATTTGAATTCAACTTTTCCCGTGCTATTTTTTGACCAGCAGGTGAGAAACTAATTCTCGATTTTTCGAACCAATTACCAATCAGGTCTAGCTCACCGGCCGGATCGAAATTCAACCAGCCTTTCATTCGGTTAAAAAATATATATATATATATAACTGCTATGTCTCTGATTAAACCGAACAAAACGTAGCAAACCGAAGTCTCCATTCACGAAATCCAGCAGAGGAATCCTCAAAAATAAATTGATTTCATCATTCAATTTTCATGCGGAGGTTCCAACTCGGCGGGCGTCAGCCAAGACCGGTGTCGAGCTCGCCTTTGTTGTTACCATCACTCTCACATCTCTCGATTCGTCGTGGCGTGCTTCTTCCCTTACTCTGTTAGAGTCACAGCTGCTAGATCCCTCTTCCATGGTCGCGGATCGACTGCTGTCCTTGTGCAGGTAATTTCAAGCTTTCCGCACCTTAGCCGGCTGGAATCGTGCCTAGGGCTAGGATAGGTAGGCCTGCTGATTTTTCGAGCGTTGCTGCTGAGCTCTGGCTAAGCTTCTCAAGCGGTGCGGACAGTCCGTAAAGGTGACGGTCATGAGAGGAAGCTTCGTGAATCTCAATCGACGGACGGTTCAGAGGTTCCGGCAATTTACGATTTGGTCTTCCGGATCTTTGAGGACGAAGATTATGATATGCGTCTTCATCTTTTTTACTTTGACTCTGCTGGCTAGCCGTGATTCCGGTGGTTGGGATGAGGAAAGCGATCCGCTGGCTCAACTTTCCTCGCCAAGGTGAGCTTTACTTGATTGAAGTGTATGTGCTAGTTAAATTAGTGGTATACCTTTAGATTATGGATAAGGGTTCAGTGCGTTGTTCTATAAAGGAAACTAATTATACAAATAAAGATATTAAAGAGAGCTTCTGAATTAAATGTTAGCAACGGAAAAACATTTGCTTATTCATTGATTTTATGACTATTGACCGTGGTCTAAATATGGTGCATTCATTAATGTATTTAATTACTTCTGGTCAGAAAACAAACTTTCTATACTGGTATTAGAAAAGATGATTCTCCAATTTGGTGTGAAATTTGGACCCGAGTAAATTTATAAGATTATATGTAGTAATATATAAGGAAGTTGGGGCCAGCTGGATACGCATAGTCTCACTTTGGACTCATGGCAAGATTGCATTGCACACAGGTAAACTGTGAATACTTCAGAAAGATAGTTAACAAGGTAGAGTTTATTTCCAGTGAGAGTGTACTGGCAGTTAGAGTACTGTTTTAGTTGGGCAAGTATTTTTTGCTTAACATAGGGAAAGTGCATAAAAGGGATATGTACTTTACACTAGTCTCTTTAATGGTTTGCCTCGATATTTAGTGCTTAATATAGGGAAGGTGCATAAAAGGGTTATGTACTTAGTGCTCAACACTTTAAAGTACTTTGACAGGTAGACTTTCTTTTTCTGATGCCCATATGAAGTCTAGCCCACTAAATAGTATCTTAATTTCCCGTGAAGTATCTGACAAATAATGCCTAGCAGATTTGATATCTTAATAATACAGGATGTTTCCACAATCCACACATGTTTGTTTGTGAGATTTTTTGGTGCTTACAGTCGGTAATGATGAAATATGTTTTACTGCAGCAAGGGATATACACTTTTGATTAATACATGGAAGAGATATGATCTCCTGAAACGATCTATTTCTCACTATGCATCATGTGGCAAGATTGATTCTATTCATATAGTTTGGAGTGAGCCTAACCCTCCCTCTGAAGGGCTTCAAAGATTTCTTAAACATGTTGTAACCACTAACTCCAGAAAGAACCGCCAAGTGGAATTGAAATTTGATATTCACAAGGAGGATAGTCTGAACAATAGATTCAAAGAAATAAAGGATCTTACCACCGATGCTGTCTTCTCTATTGACGATGATATCATTTTTCCCTGCTCGTCAGTTGACTTCGCCTTCACTGTTTGGCGTAGTGCTCCAGATACGATGGTTGGGTTTGTGCCGCGTATGCACTGGATTGATCAAACGGTATGCTGCTCTCATTTTCTTAGTTTCATTACTCTTTTATTGACTGTACTGATGTTAGATGTGTCACCATGACAGCAGTTCTAAGCATCAGTAGCGCTAGCGCAATAACATAGACAGTGGCTTTTTCGTGTGATACGTGATCTGCATGGTTTCATTCTTTTTACACCATGATTTGTTTGGTTTTTCATTTTTGAAATTTGTGATAAGTTCAGCTGGTCCTGGTTTACTTGAGAAATGAACAATAACTATCCGCCATTATCTTCAATACATATTTTTAATGGGCACATTTATGTTCGTCTTTGTTTACAAAACTTATGTCATCATGAGCAATTCATAAAATTTTGCAGAGTGATACCCCTGGCCAGTTTGTTTATAGAGGATGGTGGTCTGTTTGGTGGAGAGGTACATACAGTATGGTCCTTACAAAAGCTGCTTTCTTCCACAAGAAATATCTTAAACTGTACACAAACGAGATGCCGAGTTCAATCAAAGATTACATAACCAGAAACAGGTTTGACATATTCGTGCATTCTACAGCATTAAATGCTGGATAGATTTTCTCTGCTAACTGTGCTTCAAATTGTTTACTCAGGAATTGCGAAGATATTGCTATGTCTTTCCTCGTCGCAAATGCAACTGGCTCTCCCCCAATATGGGTGCAAGGTAATACGTCTGTGATGGCATTGTGTTGATTGAATCCGTTGTTTTTTATTAAATTTTTAGTAGACGTTGAATCTTTGAGCTTTGTCTAAAGTGTTATTTTCTAAATTTTTTAAAATGTAGCTGTTTCTAAAAATGATAGTCCATGGATAGAAGTTACCAGTAAACCCCCATTCAGTTTACTTTGTTAGAGTTCACATGTTGAAAAAGTGTTACTCGCGCATTCCCTGAAGCTGTATGTTTGGTTATCAGTTGAATGGCTTAGTTGTTTCGACATGAAGTGGGTTTTTTTGTTGTTGTAGTTGTAGTGATTGGAGACTAATGCTCAGGAAATAACATGTCCATATTGATAATTGTATTAAGTGCCTGTAACACAAATACCATCTATGCTGTATGGGTGAGTACCCTGTTAAGGACAATTCAAGTTTATGGAAGTCAAATGTAACTCTTGCAAAGCCGATGGCTATGTTTCTAAGATCAAGACATGTGTGGTGCAGCTGCTCTATTTATGGGAATCTAGTACTGAATGCTAACTCTCTAATCTCATATTGGTGTTGTTGTAGGAAAAATATATGAAATTGGTTCGACGGGAATCAGCAGCCTTGGAGGTCACACAGAGAAGAGGTCAGAATGTGTTAATAGGTTTGCAGCTGAATTCAAGAGAATGCCTCTGGTACCAACATCTTTGAAGGCAGTTGATGGTAGGGGATCCTGGTTCTGGTAGAGCAGTTTAAAGGTGCAATTTTTTCACTCATTTGACTAGTCACTAGTCAGTAACTGATTCGGCACTGTCTTTGTACAATATGCAATGCAAGACTCGTCATGGCTGGACATACTACTCCCATTTGTAGAATGCATTGGTTCAGCAGGCAGTTTCACTGTGATTGGTAGAAAAGAACTGAATAGTGATGAAGCAGGCACTTGATTGTTGTTGTATATGTAGTTTTGGTGTTTTCTTTGTAAAATGTGGAAACAGTGAACACCAGTTCTGTGCAGTTGTGATGTGTGTCAAGGAAACAGGCAGGATCAGTGTCTTAAGTTTCTCATTGATATCTGATTTGGAACAAAGGTTGCTTTTGTTTTGACATCTCTGTTCTTCTCGGCTGCATGGCACCCGACTTCATATCAAAAAAGGTGTTTCCACAATTGAAGAAGCACGTTTAATTTAGTGAAAGAAGAATCACCATTCCATATATATGATCTAAGTTCGATTTAATCTTAAAGCAACTAAAAGAATTTTCACAAATCAATTTCCCCGGCTTTCACGGCTACAGAAGTCACCTAGGAACGTCTCACGACTCAGCGAGTCAACCGAATCCTCACCCGCCTTCGCCTCCGAGCTTCCAAACACCATAAGGGCATCAGTAACAATGATTTTTTAAAAAAAAGATTGATCTTATTGCTTACAATCTTTTATCAAACTTTCTTGTTAACCATGAACAAAAAGAAAGATCATGGGATTTTTTTTAATTTATTGTTTTTTTCTTGATAGGGTGCTACACACCGGAGGGAGCCCTCTCTCCACTGAGGAACTCCACTTCGCCCATTTTTAATTTATTGTTTAATGAGTAGAAAATTTTAAAATCTAAATTTATTGTGTACAAACTTTAACAAAATGGGTCTCTATATATAGAACACGAAAATACGAATATATTGATATATTTTTTTATAAATTTTTACTTACTATTTTTTCATTTATAGCAACGGTCCAAATCCGAAAATCGATTTCAACATACCAGCATGCAATTTAGACCAACTGGACGAACCACTAAGGACGACCTGTTTTGATGATGTGCGTGATATCCGAGACCAATCTATTGAGATGGAACATGTTGGTTCTTCCCCTAAACAGCAGGTTGCAACCAGATTAGATGACAGTAATGATGAATTAGATATTTCTTGTACTGAGTTTAAATATCAAAGTATAGGCAGAGAGCTTTATTAAGCTTCGAGTCGAGTTCGAGTATCACAAAATATTATCGAGTCGAGTTCGATCAAGAATTTTCAAAGCTTGACGAGTTCGAGCTCAATAAATGTGTAATAGAGTCGAGTTCGAGTTCTGCTTGTTTCGGACCGATCTCAGTGCCCAGCTGCTTCGGATTTGGGTGCGTCTTCGCCGTCATTTTTTTGACTGCCTAAATCCATGGCAATTTTGTATTGCAATCTCTCGGTTATGGCTGTCTCGATGTCGGCATCGGCTGCTGATGAATCAAATTTGCCGCAGAACTCAATTCAAAGCTTATTAAAGCTCTCTACCTAGACTTTGATCTTTTAAACTCAGAACAAGAAATATCTAACTAATCATTACTGTCATCTAATTAACTGTGTTGTCACTTGTCACAGGTAACGCTTAAAGCGGACCGATCAATCTCCATTTTTCTCCACCTTGCAGCATAGATTCAATTTGAAAACAACCGAGTACACATTTTACACTCTCCTCTTGAATTGATTTACTCTCGAAGGAATCTATTACAAATCACTTGTTAATTAATTGTCCTTGAAAATGAAAATGGTGGTATTGGATGTGCCGTATACTGGGTCGGGATCGCGTATTTGGAGGTATGGATTGGTACCACAAACATCTTCTTTGTGTGAACAGCATCTTTGATCCATCATAAATGGATGGATTGGCTTTCATGGAAGTGCTTAAACGTAAAATAAAGAAATTTAATCAAAAAGACGAAGCTTATATATATATATAACAAAAAATTACAAGTAGTATTATTATTATTATTATGATATATACCAACTACTATTTGAAAGCATCCTGCCTGGAAAGTCCTCCAAGTGCACAGCACTTGATATGTATGTCTACTCGTTTTCTTTATCAGGATTTTTAACGCATCGGGCTTGGATTTCTTCTTCAGCATAGCTTGTATCTCCTGCCCAAGTAAACTTACCGCCATGACCGCCTTTCTTAGGCGATCCACTCATCCCGGTCGCCGATTTACGATCGCGGCGAACATCCTGCTTAGTCTGAGCCCTGGCCCTGGGCGAGCTGCTTTTTCCTCCACCAGCGTGTTTCATGATTGTTGAGTGGGTATGAACTGAAGTCACGATGCGTATAAATAGGGACAGGTCAGTGGACGTTTTTGTGTCGATTTATGATTGGAAGATCGCCATCGTTGTGGATAAGATCGACGAAAAAGATATTTTAGGGAGCGGAGCGTCTTATCCTGACTTGGGCCATCGTTGCTTAGAGCAGGCCATAGCCCATTAAATAGAACTGGGCCGTCATTGCTAGAAGCAGCACGGCAATGGAGAACAACTTTCATTCTGAAATCCCAAACCCACTGTCGTAACTTCATTCGGCCTTTCGCGGCAAGATTGTGATCCATGGCGTCCACGTACAGAGACCGAACGACGGAGTTCCGTCACCTCTCCGACCGGTTGAAGAAGATCGGAGCCCCTAACGACGCCGCCGTCGATCGAGATGATACGGTGCCGACAACGTCTCACCCGACGACTTCATACCGATCTGAGTTTAATAAGAAAGCTTCTCGGATCGGATTGGGGATCCATGAAACCTCGATGAAGATCTCCAAGCTCGCCAAACGTATGCCTCAATCTCTCATTCTCTTTCGCCATATTTTGAATGATTTTAGAATTAGGTTATAACTAGTGTTTTGTGTTACGTTAGATACATATCAATCGTCCAATCTTCCTCCCGGAATTGTATTTAGGTTGATAAAAATGTTACTTGATGCCAACGAGTGATCAATCATCAAAGAAGACACAATGTTGTTTGAAGACACAATTTTGTTCTATGCTTATTCTTTCGATGTGTTGACATGCTTATAGAATTATAGTCAGAGGTGTCTTATTAGATAAAGCATCAAATTTTTCTGGTCAGTTTATCAGATAGAATAATTGATGGCAGCTTTGGTTCTTTTATAATTTGCAGTGGCGAAAAGGTCATCGATGTTTGATGATCCTATCAAGGAGATACAGGAATTAACATCTTTGATAAAAGATGACATTACAGCGCTAAATGTGGCTGTTTCTGATCTGCAAACACTTCAAAATCTTCAATTGGCTGCGAGCAATCACTCTGAAGATACTGTCGTACATACAACAGCAATCTGTGATGACTTGAAAAGTAGACTTATGGGAGCTACCAAACAATTTCAGAATGTGCTAACCACAAGAACTGAGGTTGTTGGCATGTTACTTGCTTGCTGCTGTACTTCTGAATGTATCTAATCGTAATTGTTCATGTGTTGCTTATTTGAGTCGTATTCTGCAGAATATCAAGGCTCACGAGAGTAGAAAACAGATGTTTTCCACCAATTTACCTCGCGAGAATCCTTTCCGGCAGCCAGCTAAAACTGTGACAGAGCCGCCTCCTTGGTTGAGTTCAGCTACCAAGCCTAGTAACTCGCAGTCTTCACTGTAAGTAGTCTTCATTTATTTTTCCTTATGACCTGTGAGATGCCCAATTGCTTAACTTGGATTTGTTACGCCTCACCAGAATGCCATTGAGTAGTGTACAAGTTGGCAACCAGCTAAGGTGAGTTTGAAATGCTTCAATACATGCTTATGTAGTTTACTTACCCTTCTTGTTATGCTGATCTGTCTTCGACTTCATAAATCAATAATATGTCAAGATGGTGCAAATTACTCATAGGGGCCTCTTTGTACATGCTTGCAATCCACCAGGTAGCCCATATCATTCGTGGAGAAGTACATCATGTATTAATATTTTAAATTCATGCAAGTTATGTTGGGCCAAAATGCTAGGGTATTAGTTTGTACTCAATGTATCGGACTTTACACGGGACGGGTTTGTATTGTATTTATTCTCCATGTGGGTTAGTAGCTCGCGCAATCCCACCTCCTTTTCTTGACTCTTTTTAAAAGTTTAATACATTATTATTAAAATTTTAAAACTTAAATGTCCATTATTATCATTGTTATTATTATTATTTCACCTCAACCCCATTAAAGCCCCAACTTCGGCAATCAAGAATCAAACCCAGGATCTCGAGGTGTCGGAACTTATGATGCCTCCTTTTCCCACTAGGATAGCCCCTAATGAGATAGTTATAATACATTATAATAAAAAGAAAAAAAAACATGTATGGCATGCAACACATACTACTATGATGAGTGTAGTTATTGTTTATTTAGTTTGTTGTTATTAATCTGTCCTTAATTCTCCTGTAACTTTACAAACATCAGGCGACGGTCTGCAGTAGAAAATGCCCCATCCGAGCATGCAGAAATGTCCATGTTACAGCAGGTTGTGCCTCAACAGGAAAATTACTCACAAGGTCGTGCAGTTGCCCTTCAGCACGTGGAGTCAACAATTTCAGAACTTAGTGGGATCTTTACTCATCTGGCCACGATGGTTGCACAGCAAGGGGAACTGGCTATCAGGTTTGTACATTCCCTACTCCATGCAGTGGCCTTACTTATTTATGTTATCTATTATTTTTTGGCACATTCTCTTTTCAGTTCCATTGCAAAAAGTTTCAAGTACCACATATAAACACTCTGGATAAATGCTGATTAGGATTGACGACAATATGGAGGAATCGTTGGCCAATGTAGAAGGAGCTCGCAGTGCTATATTGAAGCATCTAACCAAGATATCATCCAACAGGTGGCTTATGATCAAGATATTTGCCATACTGATATTCTTTCTGATGATATTCCTATTCTTTATAGCCTAACACATGTGGTGAGTTGTTCTCTCTAAGTGAACCAACCTTGTATCAGTTATGATAAGCAACGGCGCTGCTTTATGTTATATACACCATGACTCGATATTGCAGCTATTTGGATCATAAATAAAACGAACCAATTTGCAGGACTTCCTGTCAAAGTTTGCAGCACTTCACCCTTTTGTAGTGTCTCTACAACTCAGTCGGATCTCCAAATAAAATTCATTATAGGTCTAGACTTCTCGTCTATAGCATTTGTCGTTGTAGAGGAGCGTTCAAATGAGGCAGCCTTCATAAAAATGAGGCAGTGAGGCACGATCTGAGCCACACATCTATCCCCCGTGCTTTGTGGGTGCGCCACGTATCCCACTACCAAAAATCCATCAAAAGCAAAAGGCAAAAACTATTTCGGTACTATTCCTGCACTATTCCCTGCCACATCAACAAAATGAGTGACCCGTGCCTCGCTCTCTCATTTTTACAACCATGCCTCATTCTAAAGTTTTCAGTTTCTTTTTGTTAGCATAGTTCTACTTATTAAAATATTTATTAGGGTATCCACAAATAGGGGGACTCATATATTCACTTCTTCTAGATATCCCTATTAGCAAAATCCAATTGAGGATCACTTAGCATAATACTTAGTACGTCTGTTGACCTAATTTAAAATTAATTTTTAATTTGATTTAAAAATCAAGCTCAAATTGTGTGCCTTAAGTAGAGGAGTGAGGTAAAAATCAATAATATATATGAAAACTAAAAATCGGATTTCAAGCTGACACGTGTCCAATTTCGTTGTCTCTCGGATATAACAAAGAGGGAAAGTATAGTCATTTCACACATCCAGAATTTCAAATCAGACTTAACTTGGAATGATCAGACTTAATTTGGAATGATCGTACTTAAAACAGCAATATCCAACTTAAAGCAGCAATATCCAGACTTAAACAACAATATACATACTTAAAACAACAATATCCAGACTTAAACAGTAATATCAGACGTAAACAACAATATCCAAACTTAGACAGCAATATCCAGACTTAAAACAACAAATATCCAGACTTAAAACAGCAATATCCAGACTTAAGTTAAGTCTGGATATTACTATGTAATTTTTATGACGATTATACCCTTGCATCTGTAATGTATTTTTAAATAAGTTCGTTTTAAATTTTTTTATTTACAAAAAAGTACTCAGAATTACGATTAGTCGAAATATACATGTGACAATATTTTATTAAATTTTTAGTTTTTATTTATATCCCTGTCTTTTGATTCGTTTTCTAAGTAGAGATCCTAAATTAGATAGTAAAAAATAAAAAAGATTAAATTTTGAGTTCAATAAGACAGACCCCCCACCTTCGAAACAAAGCATTGAATCTTGTATCTCAAAATCAAGTTCTCCAACCTCTGTTATCTGAACAATCAAATGAGGTCCGGTTTTGGCAGATTTTGGGTGGCAAGTTCAGAAATAGCAAACTAATGAATTCCCAGAAACCGACTCAAATGTTAATGACAAGCCAAACTAATACTAGCATTTATGAATAAAAATATTTGCAACCTGCTTTTGTTTCATTGTTCACCACATTAGTTACTCATTAGAGCTGTAATTCAAATCAAAACTGAAAAACAAAATGGCGGGCTGCACCCCTCCTGCAGACATCAGCAAATAAACATACTAATGAGAAAGAGATGGGAAGAACTTGAATATCTTAATCATTAAGAACGTGATCGAGTGGTAAGAGCAATGATCAATATTGATCGCATTTGATAACAAAAAAGTTGACTTGTTTGTAGTGTTGTGGTAAGGGCAGAATAGAGAAGTCAATAACAATATACAGTAAATGGAAGAAAGTATTGAAACGACGTAGTTTTTATCATCAAAACGACATAGTTTCAAAGTCGGACGCTCGTGAGAGCATCTGATAAGATTCAATTGTCAGTATTCGCTGTTCGGTGTAAATGCGTCATCATACTCAATCTCCCTCTCTCCAAGTACGATCTCGGCTCGACCTAGGGTTTGGTCGAACTCAAATATCTCGCAATTGAGCTTCAAAATTGAGCCAATCCGGATGTCGCTCAATTCATAACTGACTCAAGAAAAGCCGTTGGACACGGAGTGGCACAGATCCGAGCCACTCGCGGTTTGAGGTTAGCGGTCTCAGCGACATTTCCCATTTCTGCTTAATTCAATTGTGTCGAGTCAATTTTTGGTACAATTCACTTCAGTCGTCATTCAGTGTGCATAAAGCTGTTGATTTTGCATGTGTTCAGTTTATAGGCTATCTTGGGAAATTTGGGGAAATGAAATAGAAAGTAAATGGGAAAAAAATGATTTTGTACGAGTCAAAGGTTCTTGATTATTGCTTTTACTTCATTTTAGTGTTTTTCTTAACAAACAAACAAGAATTTTTTTCTTCTTCTAAAATTCTTCAAGTGAGGCAATTTCTTCAAGTGATTATTGCTTAACAATCTCCTCTCACTTGGAGAAATGTACATGCTCGCCCTCGATCTATACGTCGCTACTCCTCGCCCACGGCCCTAGCCAAACCTCGCAATATTCGGGAGTTTTTCAAGATGTTCTGTAGCTTACCCTTAATAATTAGGAGTGCTTTTACTCGTGCCGTTAAACTCTTTGTCATGTGTCCCACATCTTGAACACTCATCTCTATATCGCATAATGGGTTCTATTATCATGTTTAATTTTTATAGCTTTATAGGGCTACAGTATATTACGACTCAAAAACTCAAGTTCGTGAGTCATGTAATGTAACTATTGAATTATATACGTTGGCATATTCTCCTCTTTCTAAGCGATGCAGAGCAATTTCTTCAAGTGGCTCTTACTTAACACCTATTTCTGATAAGGTTTAGCTTACATATTAATGTTTTCAACAGGTCAGGGGCAAGAGAGTGCCTGACGTGGCTCTGTGATGGTAATTACTGCTTGTCATCTTAAACATTATTTTAATTTGAAGTTTCATTTACTCACACTGTTCTATGTTTCAATAGTGTTTAAAAAAAAAAAATCTTTTTTATGGAGAAGAAATGAGTGTGGAAGTTGGTAGAAAAGAAAGAATTCAAGGAACTAAGAATTGACAGTGTTTTCAACAATTTTTTGAAAAGGATGACGAGAATAGAGAATGATGAAATTCTTCATCTAACTTTGAGCCATTGTTCCTTACAATTCCCTGCCAGAACCAAATGCGCATGCAAATATATTTACTTGTCAGATGGTTGAAACTAAACTACAAAAATTACCATTTGCTCGGATCCGATACCTTTTTTCATATCTGATTGTTTGTTCTAACTATTATTCTAACGTCTCTTTCCTTTTCAAAGGCTGAGAAGAGTTCGGGCTTAGACTGTGACATCGATTGGGACAGTGAAGATGATAGAGAAATCGAGAACTATGGACAACCCTCTAGTTCAACTTTAGCTACAGCTACAGCCCCATGTGACCACTTTGTTGGAGGCTCTAGTGGTTCCGGAGAGGTATATATTTTGAAGTAGTGTGTAGCTTGGAACCACAACTGATTGATATGTGTTGTGACAGTTACAATCATTTGTTTTCCTCTGAAGTGCCTGTTCAGATGATATGTCTGAATATAAGAAGCCAAATAGATCGCAGTGTATATTCACATGGTAGATCAGCATTGTGGGTCAACTGCTGTACTTAACTTGATACATCCCCCTGGCTATGATGTTTGCTTTCCTTCAGATATAAAACTAAGATCAGAACTACTGCTTTCTTTTCTCAGAATCTTCTATGTTTTTTACCTCAGGCTAGCTCATCATCAGCTGGTTCAAACTCTAAGTTAATTCAGCATTTTGTGGGGATGGGATTTCCTGAGAAACAGGTTGCCCAAGTAATTGATGAACTTGGTATGAAAATTCCATTGATTCATTTTAGCATAAAATATGCTTGATAGTATTGGAAACTTACAAAATTATCCTCAACTACCACGCAGGAGATGAAAACCACAATTTGATATTGGAAACTCTTCTTACTTACTCGGTGAGTTAAACTGCGGCCAAGTAGTATTATCATCTTTACAACATATATGATGTTGATTAGTCATAAATTTCACAAAACATTAATTCTCTCATGTAATTCTATTCCTCACCTTCTGGCATTTTAAAACCTAATTTCAGGTTCTTGAAAATACTCCTCAGCACTCTAATGGAATACACATTCCTGAAGAACCGCACCATGAGTTATCTCTTCAAGTATTGGGACCTGTTGTATCTGATCACAGCTCTTCTGATTACTATGAAAACTTTGACGAGCTTTCAGATACTGACAGTCCTGCAATGGTAAGTGATTAGTTTCTAAACCACCAGTTATTTAGAACTTCATATGCTAAACATATTTCCATATTTTTTTTACTTATGTAGAGTCCATAATACTGTTACCATTGTTAAATTATATTCTACAGGATGTTGGATGATTATCTTAATAACGTCTTTTTTTATATTTTAACACCAAGATAGAAGTCAAACTATTGTTTGTGTATCTCGTCTTGGTCACTGTACTAGCTATCCTGCTCCACTTTGCTAAGTTGGTAACTAGTTATGCTTAATGTCTGCGATTCGTGTTTGCTCATAATCTGCATATCTTGCCATCCATCTTCTGTTGAGTCTAAACCTTGTTTGTCCAGGGCCGGGAAACTCCTTCGTCTGATGAAGACGAGAAGTTGTTATTCTTAGCTAGTATGGGGTATTCTGTTGATGAAGCTTCCATTGCTGTTGAGAGATGCGGTGAGAATCACAAGTTTCCATTGCATAACGATCGATTTTCATGTCCCTGTTTGATTTGACACTCCTTTGTCAGACAGCCTCTTTCAAGTGTATCTAAAACATTGACATTTTTTTTGCTTAACATATCGTCTTGTATGTTTTTCCCCATGTTGCAGTATGTGATTTGACTTGTCAATGACTGTATTAGGAATTTGTATTCATCAGACTAGTAATTGCAGTGATTGACTATTGTCATCGATTATTATATTTTGTTTTTTGATATTTGAAAGTTGATACATACATCGCAGGGCCAGATGCGACACTTGCAGAGTTGACAGATTTCATATGTGCTGCTCAGATGGCCAGAGCATCAGATATCCACTTTATAGAACAAGAGGAGAAGGTGCCAATACTATCATTTGTTAATGTTTTTCATATAACCATGTCTCACAAGTTTTATTGCCAATTATTGATCCTTTTATATTCTTACAGAAACCTAGTGTTGGTTGTTTATCGAAGCTCAAGAGGAGGAAAAATCAAGACTATGATGCATTGAGAAAGAAAAGGCACCGTTTTGGATCTGAAGAAGATGACGAACTGATTCGCCTACCAAAACCCATGATCGGATTTGGAGTCCCTACAGAGTCTTTTGAGACCGTGCACAGAACTATTCCAGAGGCAGCAAAGGGTCCTCCGTATTTCTATTACGAGAACGTCGCTTTGGCTCCAAAGGGGGTGTGGAATACAATCTCTCGCTTTCTTTATGACATCGAACCAGAGTTTGTCGATTCAAAGTTTTTTTGTGCATGTGCGAGAAAGAGAGGATACATACACAATCTTCCCATAGAGAACAGATTTCCTCTTGTGCCACTTCCTCCACTCACCATACATGAAGCATTTCCACTAACTAAAAGATGGTGGCCCGCTTGGGATACTAGGACCAAGCTTAACTGCTTGCAAACTTCAATAGGGAGTGCAAAAATGACCGAGAGGATTCGGAAGTCACTGGAAGATTGTGGGGATGATGACCCTCCATTGCATGTGCAAAGGTATGTGATGGATTTGTGTCGCAAATGGAACCTTCTGTGGGTAGGAAAGAATAAGCTCGCACCACTCGAGCCTGATGAATTTGAAACGTTGCTGGGCTTCCCAAAAAATCACACTAGAGGTGGCGGCATAAGTAGAACTGACAGATACAAGTCTTTGGGCAACTCATTCCAGGTTTGTACTTTGATGTCATTTCAGGGGGACGTACAGCTTTTCATATAAGTAACTTTTTTTTATTTTACATATCAGCATTTCTATTCACAGCTGTTTTGTATTCGACTTCAATACCATGATTACTGTGTATCTGGCTTTTGGTATCTACAGTTATTCAACTTCCTATTTTTCTTTCAATGTTCAGGTGGACACAGTGGCGTACCACCTTTCTGTGCTGAAGGATATGTACCCAGGAGGCATTAACGTCTTGTCACTTTTTTCTGGAATTGGCGGTGCAGAAATTGCCCTTCACCGACTGGGGATCCCTCTAAAAACGGTTGTTGAGGTTGAAATCTCAGAAGCAAACAGGAACATCATGCGAAGCTGGTGGGAACAGACGAACCAAAGAGGAACATTAATAGACATGTCAGATGTTACACAGGTAGATGAAGAAAAACTAGAGCAGCTGATCGACTCATTTGGAGGTTTTGATCTGGTGGTTGGTGGAAGTCCCTGCAACAATCTTGCAGGCAGCAATCGGGTGAGCCGTGATGGGCTGGAGGGTAAAGAGTCATCCTTATTTTATGACTACTTCAGAATATTAGACTTGGTTAAATCTATAATGCGCAGCAGAAGTAGCAGATATTAATAATTGGATGAAGATGATCTACATTTTTGTTTCTACCCTTGCTACTGCATTTTGACCATTTGATCAGTTAACAATTGGGAAGGAGTTGGCCATACAATTTCTAGAAAGTTAGTCGGGTTACTTCTGTTCATTTCCTTTTCATATGAAGTGAAGTGAAGTGAAGTGAAGACTCTTCAGTCATGGGATTCGCCCCCTAACTGGAAGTTGCATCTGATTGGATTCAGATCAGAAGCAAGGGTTCGTTCCCTAGGATGTGGGTTCATTTTCTATTCGAATTGGTCTCGATTGAATATTACTGTTGATTATTCAGTGGTACTTCTATTTATCATCTCAAAATAAACAACAGAAGTAATATAAATACTTTTGCAAGGTACATTGAAACTTTTTCCTCCTTGTGGATTCTGCAGTTTCTTATTCTGAATATATCATATGCAAATAGGTTTTCTGTTTTTGCTTTTATGATTTTCTTGAGTTGCATCTCTATGCTGCTTGACATGCTTGTTTAAGTCAATTGCTAATTTTGTGGCAACAATAATTATAAATTTCATGATATAGAATTTTTCAAAACACCTGAAATCCGACCAACTTTAAACTTGAAATCGGCCAAACCCAAAAAAAAAAAGAGTTAGTTTGGATTGGATATCAGTGATTCCATTAACAATTCAAGTTCCAAAATTTTATCATCACGTTTTATTTCCGTAGTGGATAAACTTAATTAAATAAAACATCCCGAAATGCTAAATTGAAGATTTTTATGTTCATTTATCTATAAAAACACAGAAGAAGAAAAAAAAAGAAAGTATTTTGAGAATTTATTTTTATGCTGAATTTAGTTCCTCACCAAGTTTGTATCATTTGGATTAGAGGAGCGCTCAAATGAGGCAAACCAAATAAGAATGAGGCAGTGAGGCACGATCTAAGCCACACATCTAACCCCCGTGCTTTGTGGGTGCGCCACGTGTCCAAATAGTAAACTCACTACCAACGGTAAAAAGCAAAAAGTAAATAGTAAAATCCCACTATCTCATCTTTAAATCTCAACCATTAGATCAATATCATCAATGACCAAGATCATACCTTACTACCTCATTCTTACAACCTTACCTCAACCGAGCGCTCTCCTCTTTCCAAATATCTCCCACCTCAATCCAAACCAAACCGACCAACTTCTTACCATTTCAGTTTCACACAAAAAATTCGCTAAGGGCATTTTCGGTATTCAATCTATCACCGTTTACCTATAAATACAAAGTTAGATTCTAACATCAACAAAAACAGTGATAAAAAAATAAGAGCGAGAGTAATCGCAGATCCGTCCGCTCTGCTAGATTCTCGCAATTAAGAATGGAGGCTGTCGGACTATCTAGAAGCTTCTCGGCTCAGATTCCGACACAGGCTGGTCGAGCATCTCGCACTCGCTCTATGGTTACCAGCATTTGCGGCGGTAGGAGTAGGACTCGGACTTTGCTTCTTCCGAGGTTCAAATTTGGCCCTACGATCCGTACTTCGTTTCCGACTTTCAAGTGCATGTCCGATCCGCTTCTAGGTATTTATGATGCTTGAACTGAAACTTTCGCGCTTGAATTTAGTGCTGTTGATTTTAAGGAGTTGATGGATTGTGTGTTTTTCAAAATTTCATCATCTGATTATATTTTATTTTGTAAATGAGAGCAGGTTAAATATAGTCTTGTAGATTATAATCTGATTCAAAATCTTGATGCTTCAATTTGAAATTGACTATTTGATGTTTCAATTTGTGTTGTATACTTTAGTTGAGGAAGAGAAAAAGTTTGTGGAAGCTTCTAAAAATGGGAATCTCATTCCGATTCATCGCAGCATATTCTCTGACCACACGACACCTGTTGCGGCCTACCGGTGCTTGGTGAAGGAGGATGAACGAGAGGCACCAAGCTTTTTGTTCGAGTCTGTTGAGCCAGGGACTCAGTCAACTGTTGTAAGACCGTTGACTTTGTGGATTTTCTAAGTACAACTGTTTTTTGTGTGTGCGTCTTGTAAGTTCTTAAGAAAAGTATTATTGGATAGGGCCGATACAGCTTGATAGGGGCTCAGCCAGTACTTGAACTTATTGCCAAAGAAAACAAAGTGACGGTGATGGATCATGAGAAGAGAAGTCGTGTTGAAGAGTCTGTTGACGATCCGTTGACTGTAGCAAGGAAAATATCAGAAAGCTGGAAACCTCAGATGATTGATGGGCTTCCTGAAGCATTTTGCGGTAAGGACAAAGATTAAGTTACAATGTCTCGTTTACCTAACCTTTGAGTTGGAATCTTTAGTATGGAAGTAAATGTTATGTTATACCTTTCATATGGTCTGGAGATGCATGCATATTAGTTGATGTGCATTCTGTTCTGCCGTTATCCGAATTAGTATGGTCAGCATGTGTGTTATTTTGGACAGTTCGCAGAGTCAGCCAAAATTGTCGCATATGGTATATCAGGAAAGGCTATTGCATAGTTTTTCTAAGATGATCATTTTATAAACTCTTAAACTGTCATAAACAGGTGGCTGGGTAGGATATTTCTCGTATGATTCAGCTCGTTATGTGGAAAAAAGACGGTTACCGTTTTCAAATGCACCAGAAGATGACCGACATTTTCCTGACATTCATTTGGGTCTCTATACTGAGGTGATTGTGTTTGACCATGTCGAAAAGGTATCTCCCTTATTACTAAGCAAATTTTTTGGCATGCCTACTTGAATTTTATGTATCTAACAATTATTCCTGGAGCAAAAAAATGTCTCTTTGATCGGTTCTTGATATCATGTTCTCAGAAAATGCATATCATTCATTGGGTGAGACTGGACCAGCATTCCTCTGTTGAGGAGGCTTATAAAGACGGAGTGCAACAAGTTGAAAGACTAGCGTCTAAAATACAAAATGGCCAGTAAGTAATCATTGGTACAATCGATCTGACATGTCACACAGCACCTGGTTAGTTACTCTTCTTACTCATTTCCCAGCTTTTATATTCAGGCCATGGCTATCTCCTGGTTCAGTGGAATTGCAAACCCGCCATTTTGGTCCGTCTTTGAAGACCTCAAACATGACAAGTGAATCATATAAAGCAGCAGTTTTACAGGCAAAAGAACATATCACTGCTGGGGATATTTTTCAGATTGTTCTTAGCCAGCGTTTTGAGCGACGCACATACGCCGACCCATATGAAGTTTACAGAGCATTGAGAGTTGTGAATCCAAGTCCACATATGGCGTACTTGCAAGTACGTTGCTGCCTTTAGAAGAGCTTTATAAGTTGACCAATCCACATTTTCAGTTTGAAAGTTTCTGACTAGTTTTTTTGTTTGTTTTTTCTTTCTTTCTGTTTTTACTCCAGGCAAGGGGCTGCATTCTGGTTGGTTCAAGCCCAGAGATTCTTACGCGTGTTAAAAAGGTGATCAATATTATACTTTTCAAAGAATTCAGTTCATAACTTTCAAACAAAAAATATTCAGTACATGTTATTTTCATCATTTTTCAGGGGAAAGTTGTAAACAGGCCACTAGCAGGAACTTGTAGAAGAGGGAGAACAATAGACGAAGACAAGGCTGCGGAAATGCAGCTGCTCAAAGATGAGAAACAATGTGCGGAACATATAATGCTGGTTGATTTGGGTCGCAATGATGTTGGGAAGGTGCCACTCATTCAGAAAATTACTTTTTGCTACTATAACTCGCTTGGCTTCAATCTCTGAATCATAACCTCCATATTTCTTCTTTCCTTCAATCAGAGATTGATTTCTTTGACATGGCCCCTTACATTTTCTAGAAGTATTGTAATTCTTGTTGGTAGAATAATTATTTAATTACTTACTCCTGGTCCTGAAGATTATCTCTCACAACAAAAATTTCACTGAACTGTTATAGGATTTTGTAGGTGTCCAAGCATGGTTCTGTGAAGGTGGAAAAACTCATGAATATTGAGCGGTATTCCCATGTTATGCACATAAGCTCCACGGTAACAAGTCTAGTTATAATTCACCACTTACGAAGCACACTGTTTGTATCAGTATGCTGTAACAACCAAGTATAATATCTGCAGGTTACAGGGGAGCTGCATGACCACCTGACTTGCTGGGATGCACTGCGTGCTGCATTGCCTGTAGGGACAGTTAGCGGAGCACCCAAGGTGAAAGCTATGGAGTTGATTGATAAGCTAGAAGTAAACAGACGAGGGCCTTACAGTGGTGGATTTGGAAGCGTGTCATTTACTGGTGATATGGATATTGCACTAGCTTTGAGAACAATGGTGTTCCCCAACAGCCCTCGCTACGATACGATGTACTCTTATAAAGACTCCAAACAAAGGCGAGAATGGATTGCCTACATACAAGCAGGTGCTGGGGTGGTAGCTGACAGTGACCCAGATGATGAGAATAAGGAGTGCCAAAACAAAGCTGCTGGTCTTGCTCGTGCTATTGATTTGGCTGAGTCTGCATTCTTGAACAAGTAGAAATATTTTAGGTTTACCATTTTTTTTTACCAAAGCTATGCGGAAAAGAAACTCTACAACAAAGGCCTGAGAATTTTTTCTCAGCTATTTCCCAAATGTTTCTCTTTGAACTAGTAAATGATCATTCAGACAAGCATCCCAAATCTGTGTCAAGGCCATGAGTTTATTGAAGCTCATCTTCTTGACCAAGTCGCCTTCTTTCTCATATTGGCATCTACTTTCCAGGCCATTGGATTCCTTTTTTTGTTTCAGTGCGAATTCTTATGACATTTTTCACTTCACCAGAATCAATCTATCAGAATGAGAAAAGTATTTTATTTTACTAGAGCATCTTTCACAATAATAATAAAAACACATCATCTTTAGGTTTTAACTTTGCATTAAATGCATCTTGGAAAATGCATATGAGACAAGTGTCAATACAAAAATTACTTGATGATGCATTTTGGAATGTAAAGATTGGGGTCTCAAGTTTTCGAAAAAATTAGAGGTTCTCATTTGAGCAATCCTCATGATAAGTGCATCAACTTGACGATCTGAGAGCGACAGCCAACGCTCCTATTCCGACGCAAATCAACTTACAATGACAGACAGGGTCCCAACACACCATCAATGATTAGTGTGAAGAAAATGTCAGTTGGAAGTTGGAAGTTGGAAGGAACGGATCACTCATCTTTTAAATACTAGTGAGATTTGGATGGTAATTGGTAAGTTCCTTGACCACAATAAGAGGAAGTACTTGGTAATATCCAAAGCACATGATGTGTCTGCTACAAATTATTTTCTTGACTTTTAGCTTTGAGTTATCTCCTCCTGACCAAATTATTATTACTTGGCTCACTTTAGTCAGCATACTTGTACAGATGATTTTGGCTTTCATTGTCTTTTTCCCCCTAATACATGGATGCTATCAAGTTATGTGGCCGGTATAAATCTCCTCCTCACTGGATCCTGATTTTAATTCTTCAAACTTCACAATTTTGTAGTTTAGTGCTGTCAAAGGAGACTTGGACCGACAGGTCAATGCACCATAAATACTATGTCTCTTGCAGCCAGATCCAACTTAAAGCATCCTAAGCCTTTCTGCTGCAATTCCCTCTAATCCTCTATCATGAAGGTGTTGAACTCATTGCTGGATCTTGCTTGTCTCTGTGGGTATTTTAGTATTGTTTTTTATTTACCAGCTAGATTAACAGCCTTCAGCAATGAAACTGATGTGCTTGCATTGCTTGCCTTGAAGAATGGCTTTCTTGATGGTACTGGTAATGATATTCCACTGCCATTGCGTTCATGGAATGCTTCACTTCATTTTTGTCAGTGGTCAGGCATCACATGCGACCGCCATTACCAAAGGGTCACTGCTTTGGATTTAGCTGAGCAGCATCTCACAGGAACTTTAAGTCCTCACATTGGGAACCTCACATTCTTGAGATTTCTCAACTTATCCAATTGTAATATCAAAGGGGTTGTCCCTGAGGAGATTGGTCAATTATCTAGGTTGAGGGTGTTCAGCATGCGAAGTAATGCACTGCAAGGCAGCATTCCATTACATTTGACGAATTGTAGTGAGCTACGCATTATTAATTTGGGGCAAAACCATCTCAACGGTACAATTCCTAGCCAGCTAGGATCTATGTCCGAGCTGGAGATTCTTGGCATGGGTGTGAACAACCTTACAGGAGATATACCTAGTAATCCGGGGAACATTTCATCTCTTATCGCATTAGAACTCACTTATAACAGGTTCTCAGGAAGCATTCCTAGCAGTCTTGGCAAGTTAGGGAGCCTAAGAAACTTGAATCTCGCGATAAACAACCTCTCCGGTCCCTTGCCTTTATCGTTTTATAATCTATCATCACTGACAACTCTTTCACTGGTTGATAATGGCCTTTCAGGAAACATTCTTGAGAAAATTGGAGTTTGTTTTCCTCATCTTGAGTGGATGACTGTAGCGATGAACAATTTCACAGGAATAATTCCACCCACTATTACAAATACATCAGCCCTCAAAATATTTGATGTATGTCTAAATCAGTTACATGGAAATATACCAGAAAGTATAGGGATGCTCAACAATCTGACATTCTTTTCTGTGGCAAAAAACAACATAGGGAGTGGGAAAATTGATGATTTAGAATTCTTAAGTTCATTTGCCAATCTGAGCAATCTAGAGCAGTTAGTCTTAATGGACAACCAGTTTGGGGGTGTGATACCACAGTCAGTTGGAAACCTATCACTCAGTCTTCAACGTCTTAGCTTGGGAGGCAACCGGATTTATGGAAGTATTCCTGTCCAAATTGGAAATTTAATCAACCTGACCACGCTTGAGATTGAAAGCAATAGTCTCGCAGGTGAAATTCCAGCTTCAATCGGGAACCTTTACAAGTTAGGAAAGTTGTATTTAGGGGTAAACAAACTGAGTGGTATCATCCCTTCTTTGATTGGGAACCTAACCAATTTATATGAACTAGGTCTGGAGGAAAACCAACTAGAGGGAAGCCTTCCCTCAAGCCTGCAGAGCTGCATCAGTCTCCAAATATTAAACATTGAGAATAATAGATTGAATGGCGACTCATCGTTGAAGATTGTAAGTAGTCTTAATCACATATTTCGTCTTCGTATGTCTGGAAACTTCTTCACTGGACATATTCCAAGCGAACTGGGTAACATGATTCATATGAGTATCCTCGATATATCTGAGAATAAGTATTCTGGAGAAATTCCTATAGAGCTCGGTAAATGTTTAATGCTAGAGGCTTTATATATGGGAGGCAACATGTTCAAGGGCCGCATCCCTTTATCATTGAGCTCACTTAAAGGTGTACAGATTGTGGATTTCTCTCGTAACAATTTGTCTGGCAGTATTCCACTTCAGTTTCAGGATCTTTCTCACTTGCAAATTTTCAATGTTTCATTCAACCAACTTGAAGGAGATGTTCCAAAAAATGGAGTTTTTAGCAATGTGAGTGCAGTTTCACTTCAAGGGAACAAGAAACTATGTGGCGGAATTCCTGCTTTATTGCTCCCAAAATGTTCCAATCAGGATGGTAAACACACTATAATCATTGTGGTGACTGTCTGTAGCATTTTGTTCCTTGGTTTCGTTGCTGCTCTTGTATTTTGGTCCAGAAAAAGATCATCAATAGTGAAGTTAACATCATATTCCTCAATGAAAGAGGGATACTTGAGGCTCTCTTATAATGATCTTTTGGTGGCAACTGATCAATTTGCATCCTCCAACTTAATTGGAGTTGACAGTTTTGGTTCGGTGTATAAAGGAATTCTTAATGAAGTGGAAAAGCTAATTGCAGTGAAGGTTATGGATCTAACTAAACATGGAGCAGTTAAGAGCTTTTGGAGAGAATGTAAGGCCTTGAGTAAGAGCAGGCACAAAAATCTGTTGAAGATCATATCTTGTTGCTCAAGTTTGGACTTCAGAGGAAATGACTTCATGGCCTTAGTGTATGAACTCATGCCTAACGGGAATCTCGACAGTTGGTTACATGAATCGACGAGTCTAAAACTGGAGCAACGACTGGATATAGCAATTGATATTGCTTCAGCCTTGGATTACCTTCATAATCAATGTGTCCCACAAATTGCTCATTGTGATTTGAAACCCAGCAATGTTCTTCTTGATGGTGACATGGTGGCTCATGTCGGAGACTTCGGTCTCGCGAAGCTTCTGCAGGGACCTGGTGATACAGAAGTGGCAAAAGAGGGAAGCAGCACATTTGTCGTAAAGGGCACTGTAGGTTATATACCCCCAGGTAAATAGTTACCGTCGCTTTTCTTTGCACCTTTTTATGTTATGTCTTCTGATTTTCTTTCCGAATGAGTTGCAGAATATGGAATGGGTGGAAATGTGTCCAGACAAGGAGATATGTACAGCTACGGCATCTTACTTCTTGAGATGGTCACTGGAAAGAAGCCTACTGATGAGATATTCAAAGACGTCCTCAACCTTCATAACTTCTGCAAATTAGCTCTTTCCGAGTCCACCTTAACAGATGTTTTGGATCCCTGTTTGCTGACAGAGCTCTATACGATTGCTAACAGTCAAATGCGTGATGATGTGGTCCTGAAAATGCGGGAGTGCACTGCAGCCTTAGCTGAGATAGGCATTGGTTGTTCCATGGAGTTCCCTGATGAAAGGATGGATATAGGACATGCTCTTAAGGAGCTCCATTTAATCAAGAAAAACTCACCGCAGCTTTACAAAGTCAGCGAGGTTGAGGGTCTCGGTTGCTAGTTTAAGTGGTCTGTTTTGAGCTCTACTGGTTTCATTTTCGTTTGGGTTGTTTGTATGGTTTCGTTTAATATGTTGGTATTTTCCAAACAAATCAAAGTCTGTCAGTAAAGTTTGATGGTTGGGTGATTTGGTCTCTGATGAGCAGGTTTAACTAATTAAGTCATGATGGTTTTGTAACTGGCGTGATCTCCAACTTCACTTTGGAAGACTACAAGGATGTGCATATACCTGGGCGAGAGAAGCTACAAGGAAGAAAATGAAGCTTTTTTGGCAGCAGCTGAATTAAATGAACTTTGAATTCTTCCATTTTCATCACAATTTTTTTTTAATATTCTAAAATAAATTCAAAAACGCTGCAAAAGGTCGTCGAATAGGTCTGAGCAGTTGGCCGAAGTGAAAGTGGCTGCACAAGGAGAGGAGACGTTCTTCGTTTGTGTGAAGAATGCTTACTCGCCGAATCGAGTGATGAGTTGGAGTCGATCATATTGCAAGTTGCAACAGTTTCGGATTCGATGATGAATTGGTCGCCTATTGTGCATCGCTTGGGGCTGATCATCATCAGGTTTTGGCTTGGTTCACTTTACCATTACAAATGCCATGTCAATCATGGCGGTCGAATACCACCTCCATTGGAGAGCATCCACGCGCGAGGCGATGTCAATCTTGCAGACTGAACACCATGAGTGTAACTTGTTCTGGCCATCATCTATCTTGCAGGCTTAACACCATGAGTGTCATGCAAACAGGGAACAGAATGCAAGGTGTTATGTGAAGATGGAGGAGGCAAAGGCAACTATTGTTCTATTTAATTCTTCAGCCCACTCATTTTCTACCCCTATGACTACATGTCAAGGTTGTCCAACTGCCATTGACTAAATGCAAATCAAAATAAATTACTTAACTGTGCGCAAAACATAATTGATCAAGTAACAGTATGACACGACTTACCGATTAAGGCGGCAATGGTTCGCTGGGGATGACCAGTTTATAGATCACAGCGCACCTGCATCATGCTCTATATATAATTATAAACTGTTCTGAGTGATTGCAATCAGAAAAGAACAAATAGATGCATATAAATAAAATAATACAAAGAAAGCATCGACCTTCTCTTCAGTATGATTTGATTTATAATTTAACTTGTCTTTCCGAGAAGAATAAAATTACTGAATAATTTGTCCATTTTCATTTGGCCAGAGAACAATTACACTCATGGTGTTAAGCCTGCAAGATAGATGATGAGCATCCTGATTTGAATTCTTCAAACTTTACAATTTTGTAGTTTATAAAGTGCTGTCAAAGGAGACACAGGTCAATGCACCAGAAACACAGGTCTTGCAGCCAGATCCCAACTCAAAGCATCTAAGCCTTTCTGCTGCAATTCGACCCTGGACCCTCTATCATGAAGGTGTTGAACTCGTTGCTGGATCTTGCTTGTCTCTGTGGGTACTTGAGTATTGTTATTTGTTTACCGGCGAGATTAACAGCCTTCAGCAATGAAACTGATATGCTTGCATTGCTTGCCTTGAAGAATGGCTTTCTTGATGGTACTGGTGATGATATTCCACTACCATTGAGTTCATGGAATGCTTCTCTTCATTTTTGTCAGTGGCCAGGCATCACATGCGGTCGCCGTCATCAAAGGGTCATTGCTCTGTATTTAGTTGGGCTGGGTCTCACAGGAACTTTAAGTCCTCACATTGGGAACCTCACATTCTTAAGATTTCTTAACTTATCCGACTGTAATATCAAAGGGGTTGTCCCTGAGGAGATTGGTCAATTAACTAGGTTGAGGGTGTTCAGCATGCGAAGTAATGCACTGCGAGGCAGCATTCCATTACATTTGACGAATTGTAGTGAGCTACGCATTATTGATTTGAGACAAAACTATCTCACCGGTACAATTCCTAGCCAGCTAGGATCTATGTCCCAGCTGGAGATTCTTTCCATGTATCAGAACAACCTTACAGGAGATATCCCTAGTACGCTGGGGAACATTTCTTCTCTTATCAGATTACAACTTGGTGATAACAGGTTGTTGGGTAGCATTCCTAGCAGTCTTGGCAAGTTAGGGAGCCTAAGAATCTTGAGTCTCGGGATAAACAACCTCTCCGGTCCCTTGCCTTTATCGCTTTATAATCTATCATCACTAACAACTCTTTCATTGGTTGATAATGGTCTTTCAGGAAACATTCTTGAGAAATTTGGAGTTTGTTTTCCTTATCTTGAGGGGGTGGCTGTAGGGAAGAACTATTTCACAGGAATAATTCCACCCACTATCACAAATACATCAGCCCTCAAAATATTTGATGTAGGTGGAAATCAGTTACATGGAAATATACCAGAAAGTATAGGGATGCTCAACAATCTGAAGTTCTTTATAGTGGGAACTAACAAATTAGGGAGTGGGAATAATAATGATTTGAACTTCATAAGTTCATTTGCCAATCTCACCAATTTGGAGCACATAGGTTTAAGGAACAACCAGTTTGGGGGTGTGATACCTAATTCAGTTGGAAACCTATCAAGCAGTCTTCGAAATCTTGTCTTGGGAAGCAACAGGATTCATGGAAGTATTCCTGTTCAAATTGGAAATTTAATCAACTTGGCCACGCTTGGGATTGAACGCAATAGTCTCGTAGGTGAAATTCCAGCTTCAATCGGGAACCTTTACAACTTAAGACAGCTGTATTTAGGCCGAAACAAACTGAGTGGTATCATCCCTTCTTTGATTGGGAACCTAACCAATTTATATTTACTAAGTCTGTTGGAAAACCAACTAGAGGGAAGCCTTCCCTCAAGTCTACAGAGCTGCATCAATCTCCAAGTAGAACATTAAGAATAATAGATTGCATGGTGACTCATCATTGAAGATTGTAAGTAGTCTTAATCAAATATTCGTTCTTTATATGTCTGGAAACTTCTTCACTGGACATATTCCAAGCGAATTGGGTAACATGATTCATATGGGTGTCCTCGATATATCTGAGAATAAGTATTCTGGAGAAATTCATATAGAGCTCGGTAAATGTTTAATGCTGGAGGAGTTATATATGAGAGGCAACATGTTCACGGGCCGCATGCCTTTATCGTTGAGCTCACTTAAAAGTGTACATATTGTGGATTTCTCTCGTAACAATTTGTCTGGCAGTATTCCACTTCAGTTTCAGGATCTTTATCACTTGCAGATTTTCAATGTTTCATTCAACCAACTTGAAGGAGATGTCCCACGAAATGGAGTTTTTAGCAATTTGAGTGCAGTTTCACTTCAAGGAAACAAGAAGCTATGTGGCGGAATTCCTGCTTTATTGCTCCCAAAATGCTCTAATCGGGATGGTAAACACTTCTCCCCTACTATAATCATTGTCGTGACTGTCTGTAGCATTTTGTTCCTTGGTTTCGTTACTGCTCTTGTACTTTGGTCCAGAAAAAGATTATCAATAGTGAAGTTAACATCGTATTCCTCAATGAAAAAGGGTTACTTGAGGCTCTCTTATAATGATCTTTTGGTGGCAACTGATCAATTTGCATCCTCCAACTTAATTGGAGTTGGCAGTTTTGGTTCAGTATATAGAGGAATTGTTAATGAAGGTGAAAAGCTAGTTGCAGTGAAGGTTATGGATTTAACTAAACATGGAGCAGTTAAGAGCTTTTGGAGAGAATGTATGGCCTTGAGTAAGATCAGGCACAAAAATCTCCTGAGGATCATATCTTGTTGCTCAAGTTTGGACTTCAGAGGAAATGATTTCATGGCCTTAGTGTATGAACTCATGCCTAACGGGAATCTCGACAGTTGGTTACATGAATCGACGAGTCTAAAACTGGAGCAACGACTGGATATAGCAATTGATATTGCTTCAGCCTTGGATTACCTTCATAATCATTGTGTCCCGCAAATTTCTCATTGTGATTTGAAACCCAGCAATGTTCTTCTTGATGGTGACTTGGTAGCTCATGTCGGAGACTTTGGTCTCGCGAAGGTTCTGCGGGGACCTGATGATACAGAAGTGGGAAATGAGGGAAGCAGCACATTTGTTGTAAAGGGCACTGTAGGTTATATACCCCCAGGTAAATAGATACTGTCGCTTTTCTTTGCACTTTTTTATGTTATGTCTGCTGATTTTCATTTCGAATGAGTTGCAGAATATGGAATGGGTGGAAATGTGTGCAGACAAGGAGATATGTACAGCTACGGCATCTTACTTCTTGAGATGGTCACTGGAAAGAAGCCTACTGATGAGATATTCAAAGATGGCCTCAACCTTCATAACTTCTGCAAATTAGCTCTTTCCGAGTCCACCTTTACAGATGTTTTGGATCCCTGTTTGCTCACAGAGCTCTATGCAAGTGCTAACAGTGAAATGCGTGATGATATGGTGCAGAAAATATGGGAGAGCACTGCAGCCTTAGCTGACATAGGCATCGGTTGTTCCATGGAGTCTCCTGATGGGAGGATGGATGTAGGACATGCTCTTAAGGAGCTCCATTTAATCAAGAGACTGCTCCCAGCATTTCTATAAAGTCAATGGGGCTGAGTGCATTGCTGGTTTTCATGAAAATGCAGCTCCTATTTGTCCTACGGATTCAACAGAAGTCATTTATGTCAAAGGCAATCTTCTGTTATATGTTTTTGGTGTTAATTTCTAGCTGTTTTGGGTCAGGGTAAACTCAAAAGGTTGAGATCACTCAAGAACTTCTATTACATTTTTTTAAGACTTTAACCTAAATGGGGGGACTCGCTAGTTTTCAAAAAAAAAAAAAATTAATGAAACTGACAAAATGAGTAGATGGAAGTATTTAAGAATTAAGATAGAAAAACCTCCTCTGCAAAAAAAATAAAAAAAATAGAAAAACCTATGCATGAAACAGACTGCCCCTGCACTAGCTGATTCTAACACTTATCGACGTCTAATTGGGCAACTTATCTATCTCACCGCGATCTAGCATATTCAGTCCACATACTTAGTCAGTTTATGGCTAATCCTACAGAAGAGCACTTACAAGCAGCACATAGAGTTTTACGATACCTGCAACTTGCCCCTGCTCAAGGCTTGTTCTACCCAAGTAAACAAGAGCTGAAACTTATTGCCTTTTACGACGCTGACTGGGGAGCTTGCCCCATCATCAGACGGTCCGTGACTGGATATTCTATCCTCTTAGGCACTTCTCTTATCACCTATCACCTGGAAGACCAAAAAGCAGTCGTGACTGGGTGTTCAGCATGCCAAGTAATGCACTGCGAGGCAGCATTCCATTACATTTGACGAATTGTAGTCAGCTACGCATTATTAATTTGAGGCAAAAACTCGACTTATCAATCGGCTTTGGTTCACTTTATTTTATTTTATTTATTTTGATTGGGGTGTTAAGTGTTAGTAATTAGGTGTTACGGTGCTGGGTGGGAGCGCCTTCCACCAGGCCACTCCACTTTGCCTTTGGTTCACTTATTTTTTTTAGCATCCTTGCACATATGATTTTGACTTGTGTTGTTTTTTTGACCCAAGGACATTAATATACTTAGACTCTTCCACTTCCTAACAATTTTTTTTTGGTTTAAACTTCCTCACAGATTTTTCCAACACGTACATAATGGAAATTGTAAAGTACACTAGGCAACTGTTTGTCTGATTTCTCCATGAATCCAACAACCGAAGACAGTGGTGTGATTTGTCAAACCCTCAAAATTATATGAAGGTTGACGGAAAGATGCATCACTTGAAGTTTGGGGGAAACATCGGATTCTCATTCCATTAATTGCTGGTTCAGCTGACTGAGGTCAACTTACAGTGACAGACAGGGACCATCAGTAATAGATTAGATTAGCGTGAAGAAAATGTCAGTCGGAAGTTGGAAGGAACGTCTTTCAAATACAAGTGAGATTTGGATGGCAAGTTCCTTGACCACAATAAATTGAGCAGCATAATATCAGGGAAAGTACTTGGTAATATCCATCACGTGATGCGTCTGCTACAAATTATTTTCTTGACTTTTAGCTCGAGTTATCTCCTGAGTCCTGACCAAATTATTATTACTTGGTTCACTTTAGTCAGCATACTTGTACAGATGATTTTGGCTTTCATTGTCTTTTTCCCCCTAATACATGGATGCTATCAAGTTATGTGGCCGGTATAAATCTCCTCCTCACTGGATCCTGATTTTGTAGTTTAGTGCTGTCAAAGGAGACACAGGTCAATGCACCATAAATACTATGTCTCTTGCAGCCAGATCCAACTCAAAGCATCCTAAGCCTTTCTGCTGCAATTCCCTCTAATACTATTTCTCTTGCTGGATCTTGCTTGTCTCTGTTCGTATTTGAGTATTGTTTTTTGTTTACCGGCTAGATTAACAGCCTTCAGCAATGAAACTTCAGCTGGTTCAGGGCAACTTGGCAATAATATGAAATGCTGATTTTAGAACTCATCAACTTCATCCACAGACGCGCTCATTGCTCATTCTCCGGCGTTGTTTGCGACGAGGACTTAAGAGTCACATCTCTCAACGTCTCCTTCCTTCCACTCCTCGGCGGCTCTCTCCCTTCCAAAATCGACCTATTAACTAACCTCGTAAACCTAACAATCGCAGCTAATAACCTCACTAGGGAGATTCAGAACTTGAAACTTCTGAAGCTACTCACTGGCGACATCCTCAGTCTAAATGTTGAGTGGCTTCAGAAGTTTCAAGTTCCCGATTTCAACTGGAATCTCCCCAGTGAGGTTATTAGTTGCGATTGTTAGGTTTACGAGGTTCGTTAATATGCCGATTTCGGGAGAAAGGAGATGTGACTCTGAAGTCCTCGTCACAAACGACGCCGGAGAATGAGCAATGAGCTGCGTCTGAGGATGAAGTTGAAGATGGGGTATTGCCAGTCCACAGGTGCCGGAGAAATGGGATCAATTTGGGATTAGGTTGAATTTAGCAGTTTCTTTGGTGGATAATGTGGGTTGGCTTAATCATAGTTGTTCTGTGATTGCGGTCCAATTTAGTTCATATGGAAAGCTATTTGGGTTTGGGATACTGATGATTGGTGCTGGTGCCTGTAGTTGATCCAATTTACACAATATCCTACGTATTAGTTTATGCACTCTTTTAAGGTTACTCTCAATAGGGGGGCGTTCAATTGAGGACGGGTCTTATGGTGAGGGTGTAGGGACTAATCTGGGCCATTGGATGAGGTTCATCCAATGATCCACAAGCTGCCACGTGTCACATGTGGTAGTGGATTTTACTGTTTACTTGTTGGTAGTGGGATTTTACTATTTGCTTTATTGGATTTTGGGTACTTGGACACGTGGCGCACCCACAAAGCACGGGGGGTTAGATGGATGATGATCTAATGGATGAGATTTGTCCCTACGTCCTTACCAAATTTGGGTGTCCTCATTTGAACACTCCTCACTCTCAATATATTGAAATTCTGCTTGTTTGATTATATGTTTCATGTAAATCTTTTATGTTTGTTTCATGCATTGCCTTCCCGTAATTGTAGTTGATGGGTCGTCCTTGAGCTTTACTTCGCAGCAACAAGTATTGATAGGGTCTTCAATGCGGGCTATGAACTTCGGTTGAATGCAGAAATCTTTCTCCTTGTGTGATGAATGAATGCTTGGATAGCAATTTGAACCACGTAATCGCTGTCCGAATTCAATATTTTCACCCTATTCTATGCCTTGGGTTGCAGGAAATTTGAATGTGGGATACAATCCAAATTGTTGAAAACACTTTGTTTCTAGGCAAAGATAACAAAGCACAACTTAGGGTTTGGGTGTGTTGTAAATCAAGAGAAATGGATTAGGAAGTTTCTAGGTGTTGCACAATACTTTTCTGTATCTCAAACTCGAAAATATATCAAGTATATATAGCCATACAATTGGGTACGAGCAGGAGATGCGACTGCAGACCGAACAGGCACATCTGTTGCATTCATGCGTTCGCATGGTTCATGTCATGCGTTCGCATGCCAGTGAAACGTTGCAACTTTTAGCCTTGTTTTGCAGCCTTGTGCGTTCGCACAGATCACTTCATGCGATCGCACAACCTCGACCAGTCGCATAGAAATCTCGTGCGTTCGCACGGTTCTCCTCCTGCGGTAGCAGAGTCAAAACCAGACGCATGAAGAACTCGTGCGTTCGCATGGCTCTCGTGCGTTCGCACAGATCTTGTGCGTTCGCACGCATGACTCTTGTGCGTTCATTTTATTAGGTCCTAAAACCCTAAAATCACTAACAATCCTCCCCCATTTTTGGGTTTCCTTTTGATTCACAAAATACCTTGTTTCAAGCAAAACACGCATAAACGGAAATGTCACTAAGGATTGAATTTCCGCGTAGTGTAATCACGCATACAATATACCCGAATTGAGATGGTGTCACTAAGGATTGAACCAATCAATTCATTTGGGTACTTGACGGCGACACACACATGTGTTACTTCACAAACCGTTAAGTTAACTTGACTCTTAATGGCCCTTGAGTCTCTATCCATTCGTAAACGTATTGAGATTAAACCCGATTTCTCATGAAGCGACCAGAAACTTCACGTTTACATAGGTAGATTCCTTTGAGGGTCACACCGCCCGATTGTGCTCCTACACTTAGCACTTTTTCAAAGAATCTATTAAGAAGAGTTCATCTTCAACCTAAACCTTTGTAGGCACTGAACACACACTTGGGTAGGGGTCGGCAATGGGCAGGGTAAGGGTCATCCTTACCCTAATGGGCAGGGTAAGGGCAGGGTAAGACCATATTTCATTGACCCTATGAACAGTACAGGGCAGGGTAAGGGCAGGGTAGAGCAATTTTTCTAAGCCCGTAGGGTACCCATGGGCAGGGTAATATTAGGGTAGGGTCGGGTAGGATAGGGTCGGGTCGGTTAGAATAGGGTCAAGTAAGGCAAATTTAAGCATATTTTGAAAAAAATATTCATAATCTGAATGAAAATAGTAGGGTAATACAGGGTATGATAGGGTAGGAGGGCATGGTATGCTGTTAGGGTAGAAGGGTAGGGTAGGAGGGCAGGGTAGGGTCTATTTTTTTATGACCATTACCCTGCCTTAGGGTAGAAGGGCAGGGTACGTTAGGGTACGAGGATAGGGCAGGGCAGGGTACGGGTCGGGCAGGGTAAGGGTAGCCCTAAGGGCATTTTGACCTTAGGGTCAAATGCCTACCCCTACACTTGGGGATGCATATTTGTGTTCATCAATCTTCTAGGAATGGGCTTTCCGCATTGAATTCAGCTCTAACGCTAGTTAGATGTGAATTGGGTGTCCCACGACTAGATGATTATATGGGTTTTAATCTCATCCCCTTCACAGACTTAGTGATCACTTCCCTAACCAATCCCTTTGTCAAATGATCGGCTAGATTCTGCTGTGACTTAACAAAATCCACAGATATTACCCCATGCGTAATGAGCTCTCTTACCGCACTATGTCTAACACCCAAGTGTCTAGACTTCACATTGTATACATGGCTATACACCTTAGCCAACGCTGCAGCGCTATCACAACGAATTAATATGGGTGATATCGGTCTCTCCCACAATGGTATTTCATGAATCATGTTCTTTAGCCATTCCGCTTCTTTCGAAGCTGCGGCTAGAGCAACAAATTCAGATTCCATTGTTGAGCTACTGATGCAAGTTTGTTTCTTGGATGCCCACGAGATCGCACCTCCCCCAAGCAGAAATACCCATCCACTTGTGGAAGAATGATCCTCTTCGTTAGAAATCCAACTTGCATCCGAATATCCTTCAATGACCGAAGGAAATTCAGAATACACAAGACCTAGGTTTATTGTTCCCTTAAGATACCGAAGCACCCTATGAACTGCTCGCCAGTGATCCTTGCTAGGATTACTAGTATATCGACTTAGCTTGCCCACCGCAAAAGCTATGTCAGGTCTTGTACTTGTCATCGCATACATCAAACTTCCGATGACCCTTGAATATTCAAGTTGTGACACTGGGGCTCCCTTATTTGGAAAGAGGTGTTTGGAAGATTCAAAAGGAGTATTCACGGGATGACAGTCCAAGTACTTATACTTCTTTAACACTTTCTCAATATAATGAGATTGCGTCAAAGCTAGACCCCCTTTTACTCTTTCTATTCTTATACCAAGAATAACTTCCGCCTCCCCCATGTCCTTCATGGAGAACTTAGATGATAAAAATTCCTTGGTCTGATTTATGCACTTCATGTTAGTGCCAAAGATCAACATATCATCTACATATAGACAAATGATAACTCCGTTTCCAGAATCATCAAACTTACTATATACGCATTTATCCGATTGATTTAAGATAAATCCATCGGAAAGCACCACTTGGTCAAATTTTTGATGCCATTGCATAGGTGCTTGTTTAAGTCCATATAATGACTTAACAAGCTTGCATACCTTTTGCTCTTGTCCCGTTATAACGAAACCTTCCGGTTGCTTCATGTATATTTCTTCCTCTAAATCACCGTTTAGAAAAGCAGTCTTTACATCCATTTGATGTACAATCAACCTATGTATAGATGCTAAAGCAATCAACAATCTGATTGTTGATATTCTTGCAACTGGTGCATAGGTATCAAAGTAGTCCAAACCAAATTTTTGTCTAAAGCCTTGAATAACCAATCTTGCTTTAAATTTTCCAATGGTTCCATCCACTTTCATCTTCTTTCTGAAGATCCATTTATTTCCCAATGCTTTATGACCTTGTGGTAAATCCACCAAAATCCAAGTGTTATTTCCCACTATTGAGTCCATTTCATCATTAATGGCTTCCTTCCAAAATGATACATCTTGGGATTTCATGGCTTCATCAAAGGTCCTAGGTTCATCCTCAATGATATGGCAATATGAATATTGCAAGCCAATGTCTTCCCGAGTTCCTTCCACTAGGTACATTTGAAAATCATCACCAAATGATTTTTCTTTCCTAGCCCTCTTACTCCTTCTATTTTCTGAAATTTGAGGTTCACTTGATTCTTGAACCATGCTTGGTGTAAGAACCAAATCTCTAGGCATGCTAATTGATGAAAATCTCTTTTCATCGAATATGGCATCTCTTGATTCAATGATAGTATGAACCGGAACTTGCTTATTAGGTTCTATAACGTAGAATCTATAAGCCAAAGAGTGTTGGGCATATCCTATGAATATGCATTCAACTCCCTTTTCTCCTAAAGTTTTTATCTTAGGTAGAGGTAGTCTTACCACTGCCCTACATCCCCAAACTCTAACATGTGCCAAGCTTGGCTTCTTCCCATGCCAAATTTCATAAGGAGTAAGATTTCTAACATTGTTAGGAACCCTATTCAGTAAGTAGCAAGCCGTTAACATGGCTTCACCCCAAAATCCGTCGTTTAGACCCGAGTAAGAGAGCATGGCATTAACCATTTCTTTCAAAACTCTGTTTTTCCTTTCCGACACACCATTTTGTTGAGGTGTGTAAGGAGCTGTGGTTTCATGAATGATACCCACATTTTGGAAATAACTAGGATTAAAGTATTCCCCACCTCTATCGGTGCGCAACTTCTTAATAGAAGTTCCCTTTTGAAGTTCAACTTCACTCTTATAAATCTGAAATTTATCAAGAGCTTCATCCTTGGAATGCAATAAATATACATAGCAAAATCTAGAACAATCATCAATGTATGTGACTACATATTTCTTGTTCCCTAAAGATGGTGATGCATGAAAATCACATAAATCGCTATGTATCAAGTCTAGTATATTGCTTTCTCTAGTGACCTTATAAAATGGTTGCCTAGTAATTTTAGTAAGCATGCAAGTTCTACATCTATCAATGTTCATGTCAAATGAGGGAATTAAATTATGCTTTGACATTTTAAGTAATCTCTTGTAATGAACGTGTCCTAAACGTGCATGCCATAGTGTAGAAATGTCAACATGCGAACTTATAGAATGAGTAGGAATTTCATGCTCATAATTCATGTAAATAGAACAAACACTTTCATTAAGACTCAACTTGAACATTCCATTACACAAATATCCTTTGCCAACAAATATACCACCCTTTGACAACACATAGTTATCGGCTTCATACACTTGCCGATAACCTTGTTTATTTAAAACAGTACCCGACACAATATTTTTCCTAATATTAGGTACAAACAGAACATTACACAAAACAACAGTTTTTCCACTTGAGAACTCTAGTTCTACACGGCCTAGTCCAAGGATTGGGGCAGTTGACTCGTCTCCCATGTGAAGAACTCTTCCTTCACTTGTAGCGGCAAATGACTTGAATAATCCTTTGTCTCTACACACATGAGCCGTAGCACCGGAGTCAACCCACCATGAAGTCTCATCATCCTGTATTGCAAAGATTTCAGAAAAGTTAGAAACAAAATCTACATTAGACTGTGTATCTACATTAGTTTCCAAATTTGAAACTAATAAATTCTGACCTTGAGATTTCTGCTCTTGGTTTTTATTACCAAAAGCTTTGTCTTGAGCCTTCTCGCTCTTCCCCTTTCCTCCGCGGCAGTCACGCTTAAAATGCCCCGCTTTCCCGCAAGTCCAGCACACGTTTTCTTTAGACGGATGCTTCTTTTTGTTAGGTCTTCTGCTAACATATTCATTAGGCCTCTTCTTGCCTTTGTTCTTGTTCATCTTTTGAGAGCTTGTCTCCAATACATTTACCTTAGGCAAGGTTGTATCCACTTCCATCGCGTCATTTTCACGCACACGAAGTTCCTCCTCCATTCGCAATTCCTTTGCGAGTTCCACAAGAGAAATATCTTCCTTCTTGTGCTTCAAAGTACGGCGGAAGTCTTTCCATGCCGGTGGTAATTTGTCAATGATACTTGACACCGAGATGGCTTCATCCATCTTCAGATTTCTTTGAGCAAATTGCCCCAAGATACGTTGTATCTCATGGAATTGTTCCATTACAGGACGAGAATCCACCATCTTGTAGTTATTGAAATTACTAACAAGAAATTTGACGCTTGAGGCGTCCTCAGCCATATACTTGGATTCAAGTGTGCCCATAATTCTTTTGCAGACTCAAAGTTTTGATATAAGTCAAATAGAGGATCGGACATACCATTGAGGATATGTCCTCTAGCGATGTAGTCGTCGTTTTCCCATCTGCTTCTATCACGGAATGCAACCACCGGTGCGTCATCTCCAACTTCAGGGCATGGTGTGGACAGCACGTATACCACTTTCAGATTCGTCAATAGGAAGTGCATTTTCCTCCTCCAACGCCGGAAATCGGTTCCTTCAAACTTGTCCAATTTCTGGAATTGGTGCATCATGTCTCTCACGCTCGCCATTGAATTGCAGAATAATATTGAATTCGTTTGTAGTTGCTGGGTCGTCCTTGAGCTTTACTTCGCAGCAACAAGTATTGATAGGGTCTTCAATGCGGGCTATGAACTTCGGTTGAATGCAGAAATCTTTCTCCTTGTGTGATGAATGAATGCTTGGATAGCAATTTGAACCACGTAATCGCTGTCCGAATTCAATATTTCCACCATATTCTATGCCTTGGGTTGCAGGAAATTTGAATGTGGGATACAATCCAAATTGTTGAAAACACTTTGTTTCTAGGCAAAGATAACAAAGCACAACTTAGGGTTTGGGTGTGTTGTAAATCAAGAGAAATGGATTAGGAAGTTTCTAGGTGTTGCACAGTACTTTTCTGTATCTCAAACTCGAAAATATATCAAGTTTATATAGCCATACAATTGGGTACGAGCAGGAGATGCGACTGCAGACCGAACAGGCACATCTGTTGCATTCATGCGTTCGCATGGTTCATGTCATGCGTTCGCATGCCAGTAAAATGTTGCAACTTTTAGCCTTGTTTTGCAGCCTTGTGCGTTCGCACAGATCACTTCATGCGATCGCACAACCTCGACCAGTCGCATAGAAATCTCGTGCGTTCGCACGGTTCTCCTCCTGCGGTAGCAGAGTCAAAACCAGACGCATGAAGAACTCGTGCGTTCGCATGGCTCTCGTGCGTTCGCATGGCTCTCGTGCGTTCGCACGGATCTTGTGCGTTCGCACGCACATGACTCTTGTGCGTTCATTTTATTAGGTCCTAAAACCCTAAAATCACTAACAGTAATCACCCTCAAGGATTATTCCTAGAATTTGAAGCCGAAGGAAGGAAACCAGAAATTCCCATTGCTCCCACTACTGATCATGTATGTTCCTCTTCCGTTAGTTGCCATGGCCATTCAGGGATATGCATCTTGGCTTCATATTGTTCCATTTGTCTTGGCTAAACGTACTAATTCATTTCTTATCAATGCAGATTGCAAAGTGTAGTGACGTTGAACTGCCATTTCTCTCTCGATAAATAGGGTAAAAAGTATCCATCAACATTTACCTATTTCATTAACATCCTAGAGGTGCCCAAAAATCCAGTTTGACAATTCTCTACAAGTAAAAAATATATATATACTTTTTATCCAATAACATTTTTTTTATGGCAATCAACCTTCGGTATTTCAATTTTCTTTCTGCTTCATCCAGTACATTACCAAGCTTGCAGAAAAAGAAAAAAAAAACTCAGATGAAACTCAACAGGCATTTATTTAGTGGTCTGGGTCTTTTTTTTTTGTTGAAGATAATGTGTATAAATTCAGAGAAAAAGCACGACAAAAACAAGCAACAACCACAGCCCAGCGGCAGGACACCACAACACAACCACAACGCACAAAAACAACATGACAACCACAACACAAGACTACAACTAGCAGCAGAGCAGCCCAGAACAGCAAAAACACACGGACAGACAGACTAACAGACTAACTAATTACCAACAATAATGGTCTGGGTCTTTTTATACCGTGAGCTGATGATGGCTTTTATGATAATTGTTTATGTAGATAATATGTTTCAAAGAGGAAGCAATTATCCCTACAACACTAGCAAAGACTACTTGTGGATTGTAACTGTCGTGATCTCCAACTTCACTTTGGAAGACTACTTCGGTACACCGACTTTAGCCAGTGTCAAGGTCTTGGCAGGTTCAGGAAATCCCCTGCATTGAGGGCAACTTAGCCATTGTAGACGATGTGCATATACCTGGGCGAGAGAAGCTCTCTACAAGGAAGAAAATGAAGCTTTTTTGGCAGCAGCTGAAGCTGTCAACACACTATGTGTGCAACTTATCGCTAAAAATGAAAAAGAACCAGATGACAATAGAAGTTGATAACCCCTTACAGGAGATATCCCTAGTAAGCTGGGGAACATGGATTTTGTAGGTGTCCAAGCATGGCTCTGTGAAGGTGGAAAAGCTCATGAATATTGAGCGATATTCCCATGTTATGCACATAAGCTCCACGGTAACAAGTCTAGTTATATTTCAGCACTTACCAAGCACATTATTGTTTGTATCTTCTTCTTGTGCAATATGCTGTAACAACCAAGTATAATATTCTGCAGGTTACAGGGGAGCTGCATGACCACCTGACTTGCTGGGATGCACTGCGTGCTGCATTGCCTGTAGGGACAGTTAGTGGAGCACCCAAGGTGAAAGCTATGGAGTTGATTGATGAGGAAGTAAACAGACGAGGACCTTACAGTGGTGGATTTGGAAGCGTATCATTTGCTGGTGACATGGATATTGCACTAGCTTTGAGAACAATGGTGTTCCCCAACAGCCCTCGCTACGATACGATGTACTCTTATAAAGACTCCAAACAAAGGCGAGAATGGATTGCCTACATACAAGCAGGTGCTGGAGTTGTAGCTGACAGTGACCCAGACGATGAGAATAAGGAGTGCCAAAACAAAGCTGCTGGTCTTGCTCGTGCTATTGATTTGGCTGAGTCTGCATTCTTGAACAAGTAGAAATATTTAAAGTTTGCCATTTTTTTTACCCAAGTTACACAGGCCTGGAAAATCTTCCATTGTTCATCCAAAAAAAAAAAAAAAAAGGAAAATCTTCCATTGAAGGGTAATTTTTCTCAGCTTTCTCCCAAATCTTTCTCATTTTCGCAACTACTTTCCAGGCCACTGGATTCCTCTGCCATCCAAAGAAATTTCCTGCAAATTCTAATGACATTTTCCTCTACAACTTTTGGATAGGATCATGACTTCACCCAATATAAATGCTTTACCAGATTTGATATTTCAGAATAAGAAAAGTAATATGCAACCCAAAATATATTTTGCTGACCACCTGCAGACCAAACTGCTTTTATTTTTAATCCACACTCAACCAGTTCTATGAAAACTAGCAACAACGCCCTCAACCTCGCTGACTTTGTAAAGCTGCGGAGAGCTTTTTCTTGATTAAATGGAGCTCCTTAAGAGCATGTGCAATATCCATCCTCTCATCAGGGGACTCCATGGAACAACCAATGCCTATCTCAGCTAAGGCTGCAGTGCACTCCTGCATTTTCAGGACCACACCATCACGCATTTGACTGTTAGCACTTGCATAGAGCTCTTTGAGCAGACAGGGATCCAAAACATCTGTTAAGGTGGACTCGGAAAGAGCTAATTTGCAGAAGTTATGAAGGTTGAGGCCGTCTTTGAATATCTCATCAGTAGGCTTCTTTCCAGTGACCATCTCAAGAAGTAAGATGCCGTAGCTGTACATATCTCCTTGTCTGGACACATTTCCACTCATTCCATATTCTGCAACTCATTCGAAATGAAAATCAGCAGACATAACATAAAAAAGTGCAAAGAAAAGCGACAGTATCTATTTACCTGGGGGTATATAACCTACAGTACCCTTTACGACAAATGTGCTGCTTCCCTCTTTTGCCACTTCTGTATCACCAGGTCCCCGCAGAAGCTTCGCGAGACCAAAGTCTCCGACATGAGCTACAATGTCACCATCAAGAAGAACATTGCTGGGTTTCAAATCACAGTGAGCAATTTGTGGGACACAATGATTATGAAGGTAATCCAAGGCTGAAGCAATATCAATTGCTATATCCATTCGTTGCTCCAGTTTTAGACTCGTCGATTCATGTAACCAACTGTCGAGATTACCGTTAGGCATGAGTTCATATACTAAGGCCATGAAATCATTTCCTCTGAAGTCCAAACTTGAGCAACAAGATATGATCCTCAGGAGATTTTTGTGCCTGATCTTACTCAAGGCCATACATTCTCTCCAAAAGCTCTTAACTGCTCCATGTTTAGTTAAATCCATAACCTTCACTGCAACTAGCTTTTCACCTTTATCAAGAATTCCTTTATATACCGAACCAAAACTGCCAACTCCAACTAAGTTGGAGGATGCAAATTGATCAGTTGCCACCAAAAGATCATTATAAGAGAGCCTCAAGTAACCCTCTTTCATTGAGTAATATGATGTTAACTTCACTATTGATGATCTTTTTCTGGACCAAAATACAAGAGCAGCAACGAAACCAAGGAACATAATGCTACAGACAGTCACGACAAAGATTAGAGTAGGGGAGAAGTATTTACCATCCTGACTGGAACATTTTGGGAGCATTAATGCAGGAACTCCCCCACATAGCTTTTTGTTCCCTTGAAGTGAAATTGCACTCAAATTGCTAAAAACTCCCTTTCTCGGGACATCTCCTTCAAGTTGGTTGAATGAAACATTGAAAATCTGCAAGTGAGAAAGATCCTGAAACTGAAGTGGAATACTACCAGACAAATCGTTCCGAGAAAAATCCACAATTTGTACACCTTTGAGTGAGCCCAATGACAAAGGTATGCGTCCCGTGAACATGTTTCCTCCCAATTCTAGAGTCTCCAGCATTAAACATTTACCAAGCTCTATAGGAATTTCCCCTGAATACTTATTATCAGATATCTCTAGAAGACTCAGATGAACCAAGTTACCCAGTTCTCTTGGAATATGTCCAGTGAAGAGGTTACCAGACATACAAAGACGAAATACTTGATTAAGACTACTTACAATCTTCAACGATGAGTCGCCATTCAATCTATTATTCTCAATGTTCAATCTTTGCAGACTGATACAGCTCTGCAGACTTGAGGGAAGGCTTCCCTCTAGTTGGTTTTCCGATAGACCTAGTAAATATAAATTGGTTAGGTTCCCAATCAAAGAAGGGATGATACCACTCAGTTTGTTTACCCCTAAATACAGCTCCCTTAACTTGTAAAGATCGCCGATTGAAGCTGGAATTTCACCAGTGAGACTATTGCGTTCAATCCCAAGCTTAGCCAGGTTGAATAAACTTCCAATTTCAACAGGAATACTTCCATAAATCCTGTTGCTTCCCAAGACAAGATTTCGAAGACTGCTTGATAGGTTTCCAACGGAATTAGGTATCACACCCCCAAACTGGTTGTCCATTAAACCTATGTGCTCCAAATTGGTGAGATTGGCAAATGAACTTATGAAGTTCAAATCATTATTATTCCCACTCCCTAATTTGTTAGCTGTCACCGAAAATACCTTTAGATTGTTGAGCATCCCTACGCCTTCTGGTATATTTCCATTTAACCGATTTCCACCAACATCAAATACACTGAGCCCTGATATATTTGATACGGTCGGTGAAATGATTCCACTGAAATAATTATTGGCTATGGCCACCCACCAAAGATGGGGAAAAGAAACTCCCATTCGCTCTAAAATGTTTCCTGAAAGGCTACTATCAACCAGCGAAAGAACTGTCAAAGATGATAGATTATAAAGTGATGAAGGCAATGGACCAGAAAGGTTGTTCATTCCGAGACTCAAGTATGTCAGGCTCCTCAATTTACCAAGACTGCTAGGAATGCTTCCCGAGAACCTGTTATCACCAAGTACTAATGCGGTAAGAGATGAAATGTTCCCCAGATTAATAGGGACATCTCCAGTAAGGCTGTTCTCTCCCAGGGAAAGAATCTCCAGCTTGGACATGAATCCAAGCTGGCGAGGAATCGTGCCGTTGAGACCTGAATTGCCCAAATCAATAATACGTAGCTCACTACAATTCGTCAAATGTAATGGAATGCTGCCTCGCAGTGCATTACTGTACATGCTGAACACCCTCAACCTAGATAATTGACCAATCTCTTCAGGGACAACCCCTTTCAAATTACAGTCGGATAAGTTGACAAATCTTAAGAATGTGAGGTTCCCAATGTGAGGACTTAAAGTTCCTGTGAAACGCTGCTCAGCTAAATCCAAAGCAGTGACCCTTTGGTGACGGCGGCCACATGTGATACCTGGCCACTGACAGAAATGAAGAGAATCATTCCATGAACTCAATGGTAGTGGAATATCATTACTAGTACCATCAAGAAAGTCATTCTTCAAGGCAAGCAATGCAAGCATATCAGTTTCATTGCTGAAGGCAGTTAATCTGGCCGGTAAACAAAAAACAATACTCAAGTACCCACAGAGACCAGCAAGATCCAGCAACGAGTTCAAGACCTTCATGATAGAGGATTAGAGGGTATAGAGACCAACTGCAGAAGAAAGGCTTAGATGCTTTGAGTTGGAATTGGCTGCAAGAGACATATTATTTCTGGTGCACTGACTTGCTGGTCCAAGTCTCCTTTTACAGCATTAAACTACAAAATTGGAAGTGGACAACAATAAAATTATAAAGAATGATTAGAGTAATAGGCATTTACAACCGAAGGAATAAAATATATTTGTGTGCTGAATTCCCCATGATGCAAAGTTTGCTGTGAAGAATTTTCACCCAAAAAGAGTCGTGTGGAAGTGGAAGACTTCAAATCAGGATCCAATGAGGAGATTCATATCGGCCAAATAACTTGATAGTATCATGCATTAGCGCATCAACGTATTAGGGAAAAAGACAATGAAAGCCAAAATCATCTGTAAAAGGAAGCTGACTAAAGTGAACCCAGTAATATGGTCCGGAGATAACTCAATCTAAAAGTGAAGAAAATAGTTTGTACTCAAATAACAGACACATCATGTGAGAGATATTACCGAGTAATTCCCCTGATATTAGGCTGCTCAATTATTGTGGTCAAGGAACATACCATCCAAATCTGGCTAGTATTTGAAAGATGAGGGAACTGTTTGTTTCAACTTCGGACAGGCATTTTCTTCACATTAGGTTGGGACCCTGTCTGTCAATGTCACTGTAGCTGACCCCAGTCAGCTGAACCAGCAAATAATGGAATGAGAATCTGAATTTTCTCCAAACTTCAAGTGCTGCATCTTTCCTTCAAGCTTCATATTATTATTGAGGGTTTGAAAAATCACACCATTGTCTTCAGTTGTTGGATTCATGGAGAAAATCTGTGTACTTTCCAATTTCCACTTTCCAGTTCATGAAAAAATATGATTGTTAGGAAGTGGAAGAGTCTGAGAGTTGATGTACTAGGTCAAACACACAAAAACAACAGAAGTCAAAATCAACTGTGCAAGGACGCTAAATTAAAGTGAACCAAGCCAAAACCTGATGATGATCAGCCCCAAGCCACGAATGATGCATAATAGGCGACCGATTTCTCATCGAATCCCAAAATGCAAACGAAGAGCGTCTCCTCTCCTTGTGAAGCCGCTTTCATTTTGGCCAACAGCCCTATCGTTATTGGATTCGCTAGCAGCGTTTTTTTAATTTAGTTTATTAAACATTTAGGGAAAAAATTTATAAAAGTATAAAACTTATTATATAAATTTTTTTAAAATGAAAATGAACAACTAATAATTAGGCAATGCCATGTGAAGAAGGGCCTTCCTCTGCAGGGGAGAAATTCATCTTGATCTTATGCAGATTTTTTAGAGCACATTCCATGTCCATTCGCGCATTCGGAGACTCAACGGTACAAGCAATGCCAATGTTAGCCATGGAAACAATGCACTGCAACATATTCCAGCCAGCAATAGAGTCATTGGTATCACTGTGCATGCCTAACTCAAGCTCCGAGAGCAGACGGGAGTCCACAATGTCTGTTACGTTCGAGTGAGATAGCGCGAATGAGCAGAGTGTATGGATACTGACACCGTCTTTGAATACGTCATTAGTTGGCCTTTTTCCGGTGATCATCTCGAGCAATAGAATTCCGAAGCTGTATGCGTCTCCTTGGGTCGACGCATAGCCTCCCATTCCATATTCTGCAATTACGATTCGACACAAATAAATTAGTCCACTTTCAAAACTGAAAAAAATGTTGATTTTATAAGTCTTGATGCTAGAATTCAGTACGAACTTTTATCGATTTTTTTTAATTTTTAGCAACATGTGAGAAATTAAAGTGAATATATTAAAGGAAATTTACCTGGTGGAACATAGCCTACAGTTCCCTTTACAGCAAAAGAGCTGCTTTGATCCTTGCTGAAGCTACCTGAATCAGAAAAATGCAGGAGCTTGGCCAGCCCAAAGTCCCCGACATGAGCAACCATGTCTGCATCGAGAAGAATATTGCTCGGCTTCAAATCACAATGAACGATATTTGGTTCGCATTGGTGATGAAGGTAGTCCAGTGCACAAGCAACGTCGACTGCTATGTGCACCCTTTGCCTTAGTGACAGATTCCTCGACGATTCGTGTAACCAAGTGTCCAGACTCCCATTAGGCATGAATTCAAACACTAAAGCCAGGAAGTCCTTTCCTCCGAAGTCCAAACTTGCGCATGAAGATAAGATTTTAAGTAAGTTTCTGTGTCTGATTTTACTCAGGGCTTTGCATTCTGCTTTAAAGCTCTTCAGTGCTCCTTGCCTTGCTAAGTTCAGCACTTTTACAGCAATAGGCATTTCTTGTTCAATAACTCCTTTATATACTGAACCAAAGCTTCCAGCACCAATCAGGTTAGATGCGGAAAAGTTATCAGTTGCTTTCAGGAGATCTTTGTACGATAGGCGAAGATAACTATCTGGTTTTGCAGATGAAGCGTCAGTTGGGCCAGCTTTGGACATTTTTTTTCTGAAAAAACAAGTCAGCGCGGTTGAAAGAGCTACGCAGGCGATGATGCCAATCACTATAGCAGCCTTGATTGCAGCAAGCCTCTTAGCTTTACTTGACTTCAATTTTGGGCACTTTGGTAGCTCTGCAAGAGGAATGCCACCACACAGATTTTTGTTTCCTTGTAAAAACAATGCACTGGAGTTACTAAAAGCTCCACGGATCGGAACCTCTCCTTCCAGCTGGTTGAAAGAAACATCAATGATCTCCAATTTAGCTAATTTCTGAAATTCCCAAGGAATCCTTCCAGACAATTTGTTATACGAAAGATCCAAGAATTGCATACTAGTCAGTTTCTCTAGTGCTAAAGGGATGCTTCCATCAAATGAGTTATTCGCCATTCGTAAAGAATCCACCATCACGCACAAACCAAGCTCTGATGGAATTTCACCAGAGAAATTGTTGTTCGAGATATCAATGCCAACCATATTAACCAAGTTACCCACCTCTCTAGGAAAATTCCCCGAAAATGAATTATGATCCAGTATCAAATATATCATCCGAGGGAAATTGCCAAGAACTTCCCCTGCTAAAGCACCGCTGAACTTATTGTGAGCAAGGAACAGACCGCCCAAGGACACGCAGTTTTTGAGAGACGAAGGAATGGTTCCTTCTAGTTGATTGTAAGCCAGGCTAAGGTGCGACAAAGTGGTAATGTTTCCTAGAGAAGAAGGTAACTCACCAGACAATCTATTTATACCTAAATTCAGTTCCTGCAGCTTTTGAAGCTTCCCAATAGAACTTGGAATTTCACCAGTAAGATTATTGCCTCTCAGGAACAATGAGTTCAAGTTCTTTAAATTTCCGATTTCTCTTGGGATACCACCGTACAACCTATTGAAAGCTAAGCCAAGATAGTTAAGTCCCGTAGACATATTACCGATTGAATCAGGTATCATGTCGATAAAACTATTGTTCATGCAGTCTAAAATCCTCAAACTGCTGACATTGGTCAGTGATCGGATAAAGTCCAAATCCCTACCTTTGCTACCCCCTAAATTATTAGCCCCAATGGTTAAGGTCTCCAGATTTTTCAGCCTTCCTAAATTATCAGGAACCCTTCCAGTTAGGTTATTATATGACACGTCGAATAATTGTAGCCCGGAAATATTTTCTATTGATGGTGGGATCACTCCTGTAAACTGGTTCATTGTAAAGCTCACTCTTTTAAGATGAGGAAAACTAGCTGCAAGATTAGGCTCAATGTTTCCATGCAGACTGTTGCTTCCAAAAGATAATGCCACCATAGATGACAAGTTATACAAAGAAGAAGGGATTGTACCGACAAATTGATTCACACCGAGTTGTAGTACTGTCAAGTTCTTCAACTGGCCGAGACTGGAGGGAATGTTGCCCTGGAAATTATTACGATTGAGAAATAGTTCTGAAAGAGACGAGACATTTCCGAGAGAACCAGGTACCTCTCCAGTCAAGTTATTTCTATCCAGAACCAATAACTTCAATTTAGGCATTAGGCCAATTTGGTCGGGAAGTGTCCCTGAGAGACCATTTGAGCTTAACCAAATTGCCTCTAGTTTGCTGCAGTTCGCAAAACTTGCTGGAACGTTGCCTTTTAAAGAATTAGAAGTCAAGTCCAAAGCTCGCAATCTAGGCAAGAAACTGATCTGATCAGGTATACCGCCTTTCAAAACATTGTAAGACAAGTTAAGTACTTTGAGAAATGTGAGGTTTTGGATGGAAGGGGACAGAAAACCGGGTAAATTTTGTTTTGATAAATCTAAGGCTGTGACCCTCTGATGACGCTTTCCGCAAGTGACTCCTTGCCACAAGCAAAATGGAAGAGAAGAGTTCCAAGAACTCAATGCTGGACTTTCGGAACTACCATCTCCAATTAAATCCCTCTTCAAGTCGAGGAGACTAATGCGGTCTGTTGCGTACCCAAATGCTTTGATTCTGCTTGGTAGAAGCAAAACAATGAGTGAAAGCTTGATTAGGAAAAATATATTCATCGGAAAATTAAAAGTTCAAATGGATGATGAAGGTTAAGTGTTTGAGAAGAGTTGCACCATGCGACTGTTTTATAGACTTCACATTACTATTTAGCTAGTCGTCATGAAAGTAAACCAGTCTTCCAACATGCGTTTTCTTCACTCTAGGCGTCAATGGCATGTTGGGACCCTGTACGTTGACCTCGGTCAACTGAACCAGCTAAGTGATGAACTCTGTAACTATTTTGGAAACAAACTCCACTACGCGTATTGAGTTATTTGAAACAAACATCACGACAGCGGACAGCGCTGTGTAGTTTCGTTTAAGTGTCTGTAATTATTCGAATATAATCATAGAGAGCAGAGACGTTGCAATCGGAAATGACTCGGTCGCCATTGGAGACACTTATTTCGCTATTCACTAATTCACATTTTCTAACCCCAAACAAATTAAGCATTATAGACTTTAGATACATTTATTGTGAACAAGTCGGTGATTGAATTAGTTGAGTACCTTGCTTTGTAACTCTACGGTCAAAGGTCGAAAAAGCTCGAATCTCATCCTAATATTTTTCGGGTTCGATTCCGGTGAGAAGTGTCATATCGGTGAGAAATGAGAACTAATCTCATCATTTCATCTCATTTAATTAATGGTTCAGATTAAATGTAAATCAAATCAAATCACTACTAATTAGTAGATTAATATACGAATTAGGGGTAGTTTAGTCCAAAGTGATGATTTGATTTCTCCGATCTGTCTACCTCCGGCAGCCTTGTCCGACGTTGCCCCTGCCGTGTGAAACCAGTCCGATCCGATTACCCCTGGGGAAGATGAAGGTGACGCGCGTCCCACGCTGACATTAAGTTCTCCGCGCCCAAAATAGACATTAACTTGTTAATGTCTTCTTTGAGCGCGACGTTAATGTCTCGATTGGGCGCGCTCAATTGAAATGCTACGAATTATCCTTTGAAAAGCTACGAATTATAATTTATTATTCGTAGTAATTACATACAATTAAAATTCGTAGTATTCTATTTTGTACATTTTCAAAGGATAATTCATACATTTTCAAAGGATAATTCGTAGCAATCATATTTTGGTTAGATTAAAGGATAATTCGTGCATTTTCAAAGGATAATTCGTAGTAATTATATACATAATTCATAGCTTTTCAAAGGATTATTCGTAGCATATACACAGTGATCCGCGCGCCCAGCCTTTACATTAAGCGAGCCGCGCCCAGCGTAGATATTAACAAGTTAATGTCAACGCTGGGCGCGGCCTTAATGTAAAGACTGGGCGCGCGACAAGTCATGTTATTGTTCATCTTTCCCAAAACGCAAACGTCGACTGTGAGAGGAACCGGTTGCGATTCCGAGCAGTGCGATGTGATTTCCATGGGCGGTGACGAAGGTTTTCATTCCGATCGTGGCCATCCGAACGCCGATTGATTAACGATTGATTTAAGTTAATTACTAATTTACCCTTAATCCTAATTAAAAACGACCATTGTGTGAATAAGTTAGGGTTTAATAACAGCCATTACATTAATAATTTAATGGTCATTAACAGTTCTAATTTCTCACCAAAGATCACACTTCTCATGCGATCTTTATTCATATTTTTCTTCCACCTATGGGTTTTGAATCCTTTGACTTCACCAAAAAAAAAAAAAAAAATTTTTGTTGTATCTCCGTCACCAATCAAAGCCATCACCCCCTAGTCTCGATATTTTTATTTTACTCGTGATGGGCCTAACCCAATAGACTTTGGAGGCACGCTTACTCTTTATTTCCTTCCCTCATGGTCCTAACCCACAAGACTTTTTTTTTTTTTTAGGACTAAACCCAAAAGACTTTAAAGGCATAGGAGATCAAGTCAAACTAAATTAATCCTATAAACTAACCCAATTCTGTTCAGAAACAATAAAAAGTACAGTATCATAATCATAGACTATGATTTAAAAAAAATCATCTCTCATTCATTCTCTCTTATATCATAACATTTGTCATGCATGTCTCGTGACTAATTTGATCAAGTACATATCACTCATGACCAAATAAAAAGTTCATCATTTATCTGGTACATAAATTCTAGCACATAAATATAAAAATATATCAAAAATGCATGCTGTTTTATAGATCTCAAAAATTATGAATATTGATAATTATTTTGATTTTTTAAGTTTGTAAATTATAAGATAAATTCTTTGGAAAATCAAAATCTAAACTGGAAAGTTCTTAGGCAGGACGTTATTTATTGACGGTTCATGATCAAATCTAATTCTTTAAAATGAAATAAATTTTTTTCACATCCCATAACTATTTCTATAATTGATTAAGTCATAATTCATATTTTTTTTTCTATCATCTACGATGACCTGCTTTTCGTTTGGTTTCCAAAGCTGTGGCACATCTGAATATCTGAGAGCGACCGCCAACGCTCCTATTCCGACGCAAAGCAAATTGAAGATAGGCGGATCTGAGCACTTCGCCAATGTGATCGACTTCATCAGAAAGCGGCTTCTCAAGGAGCCCTCTTAATGTTTAAATTAAACACTTAACTTCATTTTATTTATTTATTAAATAAAAATAAAAAAACTTCATATTATTTATTTATTTTTGATTAACTTATTTTTAGACCACTAAACTATAAAAATACAATACAATTTATATTTATTGATTAAAATTAACTCCAATTAATTTAAATTTTAAATTTAATTATTAATAATTAAAATATATTTTATATTTAATTTTCTATAGAAAATTTTTTTTAGGACCCCGACGCTGGATCCGCCACTGCAAGGAGCGGAGCCACTTTTCGTTACGTTGCTATTGATAGTGATTTCTCTCCGAGCACTGATGGAGTTCGATTTTTACGCAACTTTCAGATTCTAGGGCGTCCTTAATCAGGTTCAATTTTTATTCAGCCTCCTTACTTGCTTTTTAGGTTGAATAATTTAAGAAACAGAACTGCAGCTTCTGTTTGTCTGACTTCGTCCAACATACGAAGACAACGATGTGAAACCCTCAATATTGCGAAGGTTAAAGGAAAGATGCATCACTTGTAGTTTGGAGAAAATTCGGATTCTGATTCCATTATTTGCTGTGACTGAGGTCAACAACATCAGTGATTAGCATGAAGAATCAGTTGGAAGTTGGAAGGAACAGATCACTTATCTTTCAAATACTAGTGAGATTTGGATGGTATGTTCCTTGATCACAACACATTGAGCAGCATAATATCAGGGGAAGTACTTGGTAATATCCATCACACATGATTGTTTGATTACAAATCATTGTCTTGACTTTTAGCTTGAGTTATCTCCTGATCATATTACTTGGTTCACTTTACTCAGCATTCTTGTACTGATGATTTGGGCTCTAATTGTCTTTTTCCCTATTACAGTTAATGCTAAATGCTAAATAATACATGATGCTATCAAGACTCAAGTTATGTGGCCCGGCATGAATCTCCTCGTTGGATCTTGATTTGATGTCTTCCATTTCCTCACAATTCTTTTTTGGGTGAAAATTCCTCGCAGCAAACTTTAGTAGTACTTTACATCTTGGGGAATGCAGCACACAAATATACTTTATTCCCTCGGTTGTAGCTGTCTATTACTCTAATCATTCTTTATAATTTTTAATGTTGTCACACTTCCAATTTTGTAGTTAGTGCTGTCAAAGGAGACTCTAATCATTCACTCTAATAATTCTTTATAATTTTAATGTTGTCCACTTCCAAAATTTTATAGTTAGTGCCGTCAAAAGGAGACTCTAATCATTCACTCTAATCATTCTCTATTACTTTATTGTTGTCCACCAGAAATACTTATGTCTCTTGCAGCCACATCCTAACTCAAAGCATCTAAGCCTTTCTGCTGCAATTCCCTTTAATCCTCTATCATGAAGGTGTTGAACTCATTGCTGGATCTTGCTTGTCTCTATGGGTACTTGAGTATTGTTATTTGTTTACCGGCTAGATTAACAGCCTTCAGCAATGAAACTGATATGCTTGCATTGCTTGCCCTAAAGAAAGGATTTCTTGATGGTACTGGTAATGATATTCCACTACCAATTAGTTCATGGAATGCTTCACTTCATTTTTGTCAGTGGCCAGGCATCACATGCGGCCGCCGTCATCAAAGGGTCACTGCTTTGGATTTAGCTGAGCAGAGTCTTACAGGAACTTTAAGTCCTCACATTGGGAACCTCACATTCTTAAGATTTCTCAACTTATCCGACTGTAATTTGAAAGGGGTTGTCCCTGAGGAGATTGGTCAATTATCTAGGTTGAGGGTGTTCAGCATGCGAAGTAATGCACTGCGAGACAGCATTCCATTACATTTGACGAATTGTAGTGTGCTACGCATTATTGATTTGGGCAATACTGGTCTCACCGGCACGATCCCTCGCCAGCTAGGATCTTTGTCCGAGCTGGAGATTCTTTCCATGGATCAGAACAACCTTACAGGAGATATTCCTAGTACGCTGGGGAACATTTCGTCTCTTACCAGATTAGTACTTGGTGATAACAGGTTGTTGGGTAGCATTCCTAGCAGTTTTGGCAAGTTAGGGAGCCTAAGAATCTTGATTCTCGGGATAAACAACCTCTCCGGTCCCTTGCCTTTATCACTTTATAATCTATCATCACTGACAACTCTTTCACTGGTTGATAATGGCCTTTCAGGGAACATTCTTGAGAAATTTGGAGTTTGTTTTCCTCATCTTGAGGGGGTGGCTGTAGGGAACAACTATTTCACAGGAATAATTCCACACACTATCACAAATACATCAGCCCTCAAAATATTTGATGTAGGTAGAAATCAGTTACATGGAAATATACCAGAAAGTATAGGGATGCTCAACAATCTGAAGATATTTTCTGTGTGGCAAAACAACATAGGGAGTGGGAAAATTGATGGTTTAGAATTCTTAAGTTCATTTGCCAATCTGAGCAATCTGGAGCACTTAGACTTAATGGACAACCAGTTTGGGGGTGTGATACCACAGTCAGTTGGAAACCTATCACTCAGTCTTCAACGTCTTACCTTGGGAAGCAACAGGATTTATGGAAGTATTCCTGTTCAAATTGGAAATTTAATCAACCTGGCCGCACTTGGGATTGAAAGCAATAGTCTCGCAGGTGAAATTCCAGCTTCAATTGGGAACCTTTACAACTTAAGAATGTTGTATTTAGGCCTAAACAAACTGAGTGGTATCATCCCTTCTTTGATTGGGAACCTAACCAATTTATATGTACTAGCTTTGTCAGAAAACCAACTAGAGGGAAGCCTTCCCTCAAGCCTACAGAGTTGTATCAGTCTGCAAAGATTAAACATTGATAATAATAGATTGCATGGTGACTCATCATTGAAGATTGTAAGTAGTCTTAATCAAATAGTCGTTCTGCATATGTCTGGTAACCTCTTCACTGGACATATTCCAAGGGAACTGGGTAACATGATTCATATGGGTGTCCTCGATATATCTGAGAATAAGTATTCTGGAGAAATTTCTATAGAGCTCGGTAAATGTTTAATGCTGGAGGAGTTATATATGAGAGGCAACGTGTTCACGGGCCGCATCCCTTTATCGTTGAGCTCACTTAAAGGTGTACGGATTGTGGATTTCTCTCGTAACAATTTGTCTGGCAGTATTCCACTTCAGTTTCAGGATCTTTATCACTTGCAGATTTTCAATGTTTCATTCAACCAACTTGAAGGAGATGTCCCAAGAAATGGAGTTTTTAGCAATTTGAGTGCAGTTTCACTTCAAGGAAACAAGAAGCTATGCGGCGGAGTTCCTGCATTAATGCTACCAAAATGTTCTAATCGGGATGGTAAACGCTTCTCCCCTACTTTAATCATTGTCGTGACTGTCTGTAGCATTATGTTCCTTGGTTTCGTTGCTGCTCTTGTATTTTGGTCCAGAAAAAGATCATCAATAGTGAAGTTAACATCATATTCCTCAATGAAAGAGGGTTACTTGAGGCTCTCTTATAATGATCTTTTGGTGGCAACTGATCAATTTGCATCCTCCAACTTAATTGGAGTTGGTAGTTTTGGTTCAGTATATAGAGGAATTGTTAATGAAGGGGAAAAGCTAATTGCAGTGAAGGTTATGGATCTAACTAAACATGGAGCAATTAAGAGTTTTTGGAGAGAATGTAAGGCATTGAGTAAGATCAGGCATAAAAATCTGTTGAAGATCATATCTTGTTGCTCAAGTTTGGACTTTAGAGGAAATGACTTCATGGCCTTAGTGTATGAACTCATGCCTAACGGGAATCTCGACAGTTGGTTACATGAATCAACAAGTCTAAAACTGGAGCAACGACTGGATATAGCAATTGATATTGCTTCAGCCTTGGATTACCTTCATAATCAATGTGTCCCACAAATTGCTCACTGTGATTTGAAACCCAGCAATGTTCTTCTTGATGGTGACATGGTAGCTCATGTCGGAGACTTTGGTCTCGCGAAGCTTCTGCGGGGACCTGGTGATACAGAAGAAGTGGGAAAAGAGGGAAGCAGCACATTTGTCGTAAAGGGCACTGTAGGTTATATACCCCCAGGTAAATAGTTACCGTCGCTTTTCTTTGCACTATATTATGTTATGTCTGCTGATTTTCATTTCAAATGAGTTGCAGAACATGGAATGGGAGGAAACGTGTCCAGACAAGGAGATATGTACAGCTACGGCATCTTACTTCTTGAGATGGTCACTAGAAAGAAGCCTACTGATGAGATATTCAAAGACGGCCTAAACCTTCATAACTTCTGCAAATTAGCTCTTTCCGAGTCCACCTTAACAGATGTTTTGGATCCCTGTTTGCTCACAGAGCTCTATGCAATTGCTAACAGTCAAATGCATGATGATGTGGTCCTGAAAATGCGGGAGTGCACTGCAGCCTTAGCTGGCATAGGCATTGGTTGTTCCATGGAGTCCCCTGATGAGAGGATGGATATAGCACATGCTCTCAAGGAGCTCCATTTGATCAAGAAAAAGCTCCCCGCAGCTTTACAAAGTCAGAACTGAAGAGGAACCGAGTTTACATTACATTAATGAAAGATCCCACAGTTAAAAAGCTCCAGTTCATGTTGTAAATTTTTTGTCTGCCCAGATTCTCGCATGGCTCTTGTTCTTTGCTCTCAGTGTATCATCCGACAAAAAAGTTGTGGACTTGATTGATTGTGACTCAGAAGATGCACGTGTTACTGATGCTCTCTATTCATCCATATGCTATCTTGATGGTGACAATAAGAAGACAGATTTTCGGAAGACTGGACAATCTTTAAAGTACATCTCCAATCTTATAAAAGAATGTGCGTATCCACCTGATGAGCCAACTGAAGTTTGCTTCAAAAAGTATCTATTTCCTGGTTTGAATAGCTTTAAAAAGAAGGCAGCATTTCTCGGTTATTTGGTGAAATGTTTACTACAAGCTTATATTGGCAAAAGGAAATGTGACAACCGAGATAACTTTCGAAACAAAAGGTTGGATTTGGCTGGTGAGGTACTTAGCAGGGAACTGATAGTTCACATTAAGCATGCTCAGAGACGCATGGTAAAGGTATTGCAGAGAGATCTGAATAGAAACCGCGATATACGCCCTATTGAACATTACATTGATGCTTCTATTATAACCAATGGGTTATCAAGGGCCTTCTCGACAGGAGCCTGGTCGCATTCTTACAAATTCAATGAAAGAATATCTGGCGTTGTTGCAACTCTGAGGCGGACAAACCCTTTGCAGACAACTGCTGATATGAGAAAGATTCGCCAGCAAGTAAAATATGCAGGGAAAGTTGGAGGTGCAAGATATCCGTAAGTATTTTTTCCTAAGCAATATTGCATAAAAATGTGATGATTTGTGTTAATCACAAAATGTGAAAGCTACTTCAAAAAATGCTACATTCTTAAATTATGTCTGTGTTGGTTGACTGAATTTAGTGTTCAACATTTAACTAAAAAGGTAAGCTTATTCCGTATATTTCTCATATTTAGGCATCCTTCTCATTGGGGCAAAATCTGTTTCCTCTCTACTCCTGATGGTGAGAACAGCGGCCTTGTAAAAAATTTAGCTGTATCCGGGCTTGTGAGCACTAACATACATGCCTCTCTGCTTGGCAAAATGTATACCAGTGGAATGGAAAAGTTGTCAAACAATTTTTCTACTCTACTTTCGGTAAAGACAAAGGTTCTTCTCAATGGAGATTGGGTTGGAGTGTGTGAAAATTCAAGCTCTCTGGTATCAACCCTGAGAAGTAAGCGTCGCAAGGGAAAATTGCCTCAGCAGATTTGCTTTCCTTTAATCTGTTCTGATTTCTGACCGTGGAATAGTTATACTTCACAAATCCATCAAAACTCTTGTACTGTCCAGACATTTGGCTTAATTTCACAAAATTTTCATCTAGACTTTTGATGCTTGTGTAAGGAATTTGTAGGTTTTGACTCGCCTATCTTTGTGTTTCAGATAGAAATCAAACATGACAAACAGCTGAACGAGATTCGTATCTTTTCAGATGCCGGTAGAATTCTACGACCGCTTGTTGTAGTAAGTAACTTGAAGAAACTCAAGACATTTGAGGGTGGAAAATATTTGTTTCAAGATTTTCTAGACAGAGGTGTCATTGAGCTGGTTGGAATTGAAGAAGAGGAAGATTGTCAGGTTGCATGGAGTATCAAGTACCTTTTCAAGGAAGGTCATGGGGACACAGGCCTCAAGTACACACATTGTGAGCTTGACTTGTCATTTTTATTGGCTTTAAGCTGTGGAATCATCCCCTTCTGTAACCATGACCATGCACGCCGGATTCTCTATGAATCTGAGAAGCACTCTCAGCAAGCCATTGGATTTTCCACGACAAATCCTGACATCAGAGTAGATACCCTTACTCAACAGTTATATTATCCTCAGAGACCACTTTTCCGCACATTTATTGCAGATTGTCTTGGAAAAACAGTGAGCCAGATCTCTAAACGAGTGGTGCCAAAACCTGAAATCTACAATGGCCAGAACGCTATAGTGGCTGTTAATGTGCACCTAGGATACAATCAAGAAGATTCATTGGTGATGAATCGAGCTTCCCTGGAACGCGGTATGTTTAGGTCTGAACACATTAGAAGCTACAAGGCTGAGGTTGATAACAAAGAATTGCAAGAAATGAGAAAAAGTTCAAGAGAATATGTGAACTTTGCCAAGATAGAAAGTAAGATTGGGTGTGTGCATAGTCTGGATGATGATGGTTTCCCATACATCGGCGCAAACTTGCAGGCTGGGGACATTATCATCGGAAAATGTACAGATTCTGAGACTGATAGAAGTGTAAAACTCAGACACTCCGAAAGAGGCATGGTTCAAAAGGTTTTACTATCCTCTAATGACGATGGGAAGAATTTTGGGGTAGTGTCATTGAGACAGGTATGTCTGCCAGAAAATTGAACAGGTCTAACCATCATACAATAGAAAATGCTTCTCCACAAAATTCAACATTATTTGCATCGATGGGTTTATCTAAGAACTTACGTGTGATGCAGGTTCGTTCTCCATGTCTCGGAGATAAATTTGCAAGCATGCATGGGCAGAAAGGTGTTATAGGTTTTCTGGAGTCCCAAGAGAACTTTCCCTTCACTTTGCAAGGAATTGTCCCAGATATTGTTATAAACCCACATGCTTTTCCTTCAAGGCAGAGTCCAGGGCAGTTGCTGGAGGCTGCATTGGGGAAGGGCATTGCCTGTGGAGGTCACGTCAAGTATGCTACTCCTTTCAGCACTCCCTCTGTTGATGACATACAAGAACAGCTTCACAGGTAACGTTTCTTGTTATCAACAACTGATCCTTTTATTTCGATAAGAAATCTGAAGTCACAATTAACTACTGAAATTTGATTCGGATCAGTAAGTACTACCTCGAATGTTTCCAAATAACGATTATAGCGGGATGTTTCCGAATAGCTTCTGCTAATGATATCAGACAACTTGTTGGGCATTTGATTATTTCATTGCAAGTGCAACCATCACTAATACCATGAATTAGTTACAAATCCATAAAAAGCTGACTTGAATATCCCTGGCAGGGCTGGATTTAAAAGATATGGAAATGAGAGAGTCTACGATGGCCGCACTGGGGAGACTATAAGCACTCTCATCTTCATGGGACCCAACTTTTACCAGAGGCTAACTCACATGGCTGAAGACAAGGTCAAGTTCCGAAACACAGGCGCGGTTCATCCTCTCACCAAGCAGCCAGTAGCTGACAGAAAAAGATTTGGGGGTGTAAAATTTGGTGAGATGGAGCGTGATTGCCTGATAGCTCATGGTGCAGCATCCACTTTGTATGAACGCCTCTTCACCCTCAGTGACGCATCCCATATGTACGTATGTCGCAATTGCCAGAACATGGTGCCGGTAATACAGAGATCAGTCCCTGGACGAGGTAAGATCCGAGGTCCATTCTGCCGGATCTGTGATTCAGGAGAAGATGTCGTGAAGGTCAATGTTCCACATGGAGCCAAACTTCTGACCCAGGAGCTCTTCTGTATGGGGATCTCTTTGAAATTCGAAACACAGTTAAGTTGATGCATCTGCAAACTACCTTTTTCCTGAGACTATGGTATAAACTTTGAGCAGCTGTTTCCTGTTTTGTAATGATGATCTGTTTTTAGAACTTGACTGATGAGTAGTGCTTAGAAAACTGATCTGTTCTCATTCCATGCATCCAGGGCCCAGTTCAATTTCTAGCTTTCCAAAGTGTTTTTCATATTTCATTTGTGCTCTGCACTTTACTTAAAATCCACAATAAAGATCTCGAGGAAATTGGACAGCACCCATGAGCTGGTTGAAGCATCCAACATTTATTCATGCATCAACAAACAATGGTATAAAGTTAGGTGTGCCTAAGTGTCTCCGAAATAATCATATCATCTATATTGTTTTCCCTAAAGTAGTGGCTCGTACAATAAAATCCAACTGCAATTTCCCTGTTGGAGTTCGGTAAGTTCTTTCATCAATGTGTCCTGAGTTTACAAGATCTCTCCTTCGGAAAAACCTGTGTATGATACAGCCAATAGAAGAAATGCAATTAGCTAAGGGAACCACAACAGAACGAAAAACAGGCATTAACATATGTATAGTAGGCTTGTTAGTTAGCTGTATCGAATATCAATCATGCCGAGCTAGTGCTTACCACTACATTCCGGCAATTACCTATATTGGCCTCCAAACCAACCAGGCAAGCACATGCATGAAAGTGAGAAGACATGGCATATTACATTTATATAATACCATAAAGACAAGTGTGACTTGTCAACCAATTGTATTAAATATTGAAAGACACATTCGTAAAATGATTGAACAAACATGCTTTCATTCTAAGCCCTTTTAGATCCAACTAAAAATAGCCAGCAAGTCAGCAACAATATATGTCTGTCTGCAGCACATAAACTTAAATCATTGACAGGTAAATTACCTTGATGAATTCAACATTCAGCCACACTGTCCTCAGCTGCCTCAGCAAACAAACAAATTGTACAATAATGTTATCCTATCAATTTCCGAACTAATTCCAAGCAACAAGAGCTATACATGTTGGTGGCAAATCTTTCATATCACTGTGTTCTCTCTTCTAATTGCAAAAGCTTGGAGTACATAGTAGGGAATCCATTTTTTGACACAACCTGCACACCACGTAACAAAAAATGAGACCACAATCCCCAAGATTCCGGCTCATATGGATAAACTAATCCCCTTCAAGGTGTTGTACATAAGTTTTAAAGTCTCGAAGTCTCCTTTCTAACTCAAATATTACAGTGTTAGCAAAACGACTGAGTAATGCAATACAACAACTAATAAGAACAAGAACTCCCTAGTCCCACCTTGGGCAAAGGACAAGCCACCCATCAAACTTCAGACCCGGAAGTCTGCCTATGCTTGCTCCTACTAAATTTACTTGTTTAGTTAACCCTTGTTCCGTAGCTCCAAGAATTGATGCCCAGTTTAATTAATTTATTAATCATTAACAAACAGCAGCATTACAAAAGACATGAAAGAAGCAAGAAGAACTTACAGCTTCAATGTCAATCTTGTAAACAATAAGCTTTCGTCTTTCTCGGCGGTTGACTCTATAAGCCACCACAATGTGGCTCACCGCCAGCACAGCCGAGCATACAAACAACGCTACCTCCATAGCCCTAAGTCCAGACAATCTCCTCGCAGAATGGAAAAAGTAATATGCTTTCACAACCGCGAAGACCAGCGAGGACAAAGAACAGATAGCCGTTATCCCCAAGTAGGGCCCGCTCCACAGCCTCGGCCCGTCGCACAAGCTGTACACAACTTCAAAAACCAAAAACCTAAATTCAAAACCCTAAAATCGTAATATAACCCAATCAATGAACTCAAAACCGACTTACAGACTATGATGGCCGATCGGATGAGGGAGATGAGCGGGACGTCGACGAGGGAGTGTGTGAAGTCGTAAGAGGAGAAGAATACATGGTCGGAGTTAGGATTGATGGAGATGATGCAGAGGAGTGCGGCGGGGAGGAGAGAGTCGGCGAGGGCGAGGAGGACGGGAGCGGAGAAGATGAGGAAAGAGATGAGCATGGAGACGAGGAAAAAGAGCGTTTTGATGACTCTGATTGTCTGCTGCTGCTGCGACTTGCAGATCATCATCGTAAACAGCATCCTCGGTATCATGATTTACGGAGAGAGCTCTGCTGCGGCTGGTTGCGGAGAAAATTGGGGACGCTGATGATGGTTTGGTTTGGACTTTGGGTTGGTAAGATTATATTCGTTGATTTTTAAATATTAAATAATAAAAAATATATATAACAATCTGTTGCATATATTATTTAAGATACGCATGCGATGATTTATTATGTTTTAATACTCTAATTATTGATTTTCAAAAAATTTCAGTATTCACTATAATTAGAAGATAAAAAATCAGTATGTGATGTTTTCTACATTACAAAATATAGTCATACCCAATTTTCGAAAAGAATTATTTATTCGAACAAATTTAAGCATGCCATGTGATGCATCCATGATTTGGTGATTTGGACCGGCAAAAATAGCAACAAACATTTTTTATTTTTTTGATAAGAAAGTAGCAACAAACATGAGTTCAAATCCACAGTGAAAAAGGGCAGAAGATGGGGAGCAGAGCAGAATCAGTGGCCATGATTTGGACTGACAACCAGTTCAACAGTTAAGTATTTGCCAGTTGCCACTAGAAGGCAGCAGCTGCAGCTCTCATCTCACTCACTATCATACACTTCTTCTTGCACATGATATTATTCCTATTGTGGTTCGGCCGAATATGGTTCACAAAATCCCCAACAAGCTATACTATTTTTAACTGAGGGACCAAAATGCAATAAACAAGACTCTGAGTGTCTCTGTCGATTCAACTCAACTGCTTATTTATACCCGGTTCTTTTCGGTGGCTTCTGCTTCTTCCAAGCTATTCAAAAGCCGTACAATTAGAAGCTGAAAAATCCTCACAGCCGAACACGCTTACCACTCCGACGACGGCGATCGATTTGACAATCGCGAGAGCCGTAAAATTGTCGCCGTTGTTGGACTAAGCTGACGACGAATCGGTTTTGTTTCAGTGCGTTAAAGGAGTTTTGGGAATGACGGGACCGGGGCGGCCGCAGTTCGTGCTCTTTGGATCGTCGATAGTGCAGCTTAGTTACAGCAATGGCGGATGGGGCGCCACGCTCGCTGACGTCTACGCTCGAAAGGTGAGTGAATCGCAATCGCGATCTCCTCTTGATTCGGTTTCAAATATCTCCTTATGGTAAATTTATTTTCTATGATTCAATAGATAGATACCTCCAATTCCAGGTATGTAATTAGAGTAAGATTTTCTCTGACTGATTGTGATGTCAAATTTGAGATGTTTTTAGTCCGTTTCTTACTTTTTATACCTGTCTTATGAATTTGGAGTACTTTTCCAAAGAAGGAACTAGTGTTGAAATTTAGGAATGATTATTGATTTTTTGTAGCTTCAGAAGTCCTTGCTGCAGCTGCAAGTATAATGACGTGGTTTGGTTGTATATTGTACTTATATTAGGCAGATATACTGCTGCGAGGTTATTATGGCTGGAATTCCAGGCGCGCTGTCCAGGTCCTGGATCAAGTTTTTCCAAAGGTAATGTGAATTTGGAGAAAAAACAAGCTTTTCACCTCAAAAATGGTAGTGAAGTTTCTTGCTTAATTCTTTTTTAGAAGCTTTGATTGCCTTTTTTCCTTGTTCTGAACTTCTAAACACGTGGCATTACATGGGCATTCACTTAACATTGTTGAAAGCTGAACATTTGTAAATCTTTTTCCAGGATGCTGCTGTTCAGCCTACTTTAGTGATTGTCTATTTTGGTGGGAATGATTCAATGGGGCCTCACTCGTCTGGCTTAGGTCCTCATGTTCCGCTCCCTGAGTATATCGAGAACATGAGAAAAGTTGCGCTTCATTTGAAGGTACCATGTCATTGTCTTTTCAACCAGCATGAACTTATTGAGCGGTCATGTGTTTTCAACCAGCATTAACCCTCAAGTGTTCCTGATACTGTGATTAGCTTTACTTGTCTCAATGCTAATTTACCAATCCTGGATGAACTAATACTCTTAATTTTATCAACTTATAGTTTTTCGAGCATCATTGTGTTACTGGACAGCAGGTAGTATTGGAACTAAGTACTAGTCGTAGGATTTCGGAATTTACTCAAATTCAGTCATTGCAATCTTAAAATAACTCATCATGTGGTATCCAACTACATCATTTTAGGTTGCATCATTATTGAAATTTAGTTATGAGTCTGTATTTTATCAGATATTATTCTTGACATATCTAACTCTTCAGCTTTGAAACCCAGACTCTTTCAGATACAATACGGATGATCTTTCTTAGTTGTCCTCCAGTTAACGAGGTTAAAATACGCCAAAACAAAAGGTCCGCTACGTGCTAAGTGATTTCTCTATTTTTATGCTTCTTTTTCAAGTACCTTTTTCCTGAAGTTTTGTCCATCTGGTCATGCAGTCCATATCTTAGCGAGCTGGTTCGAACAAACGAGTTATGTAAAAGTTACTCTGACGCTTGCGTAGCACTTTGCCAAGAGTTGGACATAAAAGTCGTTGATCTTTATAAAGCTCTTCAGAAAAGAGATGATTGGATGGAAGTCTGCTTCACGTAAGTTACATTATTGACCTGTCTGTCCCCATTCTTCTGCAATGAGGTTGAGTAGACTAAAACCACTCTGAAAGGAGGTTATTGATTGATGAACAATTAAAAAAATCAATGGCATGGATATATGGAACAATTATCACTCTGAAAGGAGGTTTTTGGTTTAATAAACTATTAGCAAATCAAAGACATTGATGAATAGAAATAAAACTGCTTTAGCCGAGGGCAAAGTTTTCTCTCATGTTTCTTTTTTGCTTCCCAATGCTTTTTGGTCTTTAGGCAGCTCAACATAAATTGAGCTACAATATGTTGAACTTCTTGTACCTGGAGGATGGTGTCAAATATTTCACATCATGTTATGTAAGAAAGGTGCACTTGCGTATTTACTTTAGTGGGAACCATAAATTCTTGGTAGTTCAAGTTGGAGTTGAAAATTAAGTAATAGGCTGGCTTCTATATATAATTCAAGCCTTTGGTCAAATGACTTCATGCAATAAATTATGGGAGACCCTCGGGATACAGATGAGAAGCTTAATAAGTCATTAACTTTCTGGCTGCCTAACTTTATCCTGTACCCAAACCTTTTCGGTCTTTCAATTAAAGAACTTGTCCTACATAGACTTGCATGGGTCCTTACTGTTCCCCCTAACATGGATTAGGGGTTTCCTTTGTCCTCTTCATTTATTGACATGAATACATGATGATGATTCCATGCTTATTACATTTATTGATGTGCATTGTCCAGTGATGGTGTCCATCTATCCGAGGAGGGTAGCAATATTGTAGTAGAAGGAATATTGAACGTGCTGAGGGATGCCGAGTGGAAGCCATCCCTATACTGGAAATCCATGCCTACTGAATTCTCCGAGGACTCGCCCTATGATCTGGTTGCCGCTGATGGCAAGAGGACAATCAATCCTTCCGAATGGACCTTCCATAGGAAAATTCAATGGAGCTGAACTAACTTCGGACCTTTTTTTAATTTTATGATAAACTAACTTCAGACCTTTCTTGTTGGGTTCAATTAACTTCAGCCCTTTTAATTTATTATAATAATTTTTAGTTGAGTGGTTGGATTCACCACATATTGTATTGAAATGGCTCCCAATTTTGTTGCCATTTTTATTGTTAGTAATTTTTTTTTGATCAGGGCTACATCATCGCATTCAAATCAAGTACTACACGAATATATTTTTGAATATATTACATGATCACTTTTTACTCGGGTACAATTACTACTTTGGAGGACGATCATGCAAGGCACCACCCGGATTGATACTTCCACACTGAAGTACAGGTCATAAGGCACCTCTATCTTGAAACTCCATGATCGAATACGCATCAAGCAAGCAACACATGCGGATTTGAAGGGCACAACACGTCACAAGGGACGAACAACACCTATGCGAAGAAGGAACAACACGTCCACGCCAAGGCGGGACGAAGAACACCTCCACGAAGGAGGAACAACAAGTCCACGCCGAGGCGGGACGATAACACATCTACGAGGGAAGAACAACACGTCCCCTCCACAAAATTGTGGAAAGGAACCATTAACCTTGCTATTGCAAGGTAAGTGTTCTACTAACTTCAACTAATGCTAGTAATTTTTAACTCAGCTTTTTTAGGTTCAATGTGTTTTGGCAAGGACAGGTGAACCTAAATTTTTGAAAACCATCTTATATATAAAAGTGTGAAATGCTTAAAAGCCCAGTATACCGCTAATTGGCAATGCCAGTTTGTAATTTTGTTTTTTCTTTTGAAATTTTGGAACAAACGGCTAACATGAATGATGGTTTATTTTGAATGTGTTGTAAAATGACTTCAAAAACCTCAACAAAGGTAATGTAAAGTAACTTTGAAACTTTAACAAAACACTAATACAATATTGTTTGTGAGAGAGATAAGGGAGAGCCTTTTAGGATGAGTAAGAATGGAAGTTTAAGTTGTTCTTTTTCTCATTGCATTTGCACTCCTTTTATAGCAAAAGGGGAGGAGGCAAGATCCATAAAATGTGGATCAAACTTCTCTAATGTCAATACATTAACCTCATATATTGACTAAGTTACTCTAATGTAAAAACAATGGCCACAAATGTTGACCCTAATGAGTATACCACATTATATTCATAACACTCCCCCTTGAGATACTCATTACGTGTTTATGTTGCCTCGTTAAAAACCTTATTTGGAAAAACCCAGTGGGATAAAAACCAAGATAAGGGAAAAAGAGTGCAGCCACGTAAAACTCCCCCTGATGTTGGCAAGAGTGATCTCTTCATAAGTTTTGTAGCTTTCGCATGCCGATGTCATGAACATGTTTCTTGAATACTGAGGTGGGAAGGGCCTTTGTAAGAAGATCAGCTGAGTTCTCGCATGAACGGACGTATTGGATGTTGGTGACATTATTCTTTTCCAACTCTTGAGTAAATAAAAAGAATTTTGGAGGAATATGTTTTGTTCTGCCGCTCTTTACAAATCCTTCCTTCATTTGAGCAACACATGCAGCATTATCCTCGTAGAGTGTGATGAGATCGTTTATGGATTGAAGACTGCTAGTGGTTCTAATGTGTTCTGTCATAGACCTTAGCCACACACACTCACGACTTGCTTCATGTAATGCAATGACTTCAGCATGATTTGATGACGTTGTAACAAGTGTTTGTTTCTGGGAACGCCAAGATATCGCAGTTCCTCCACAAGTAAATACATATCCTGTTTGTGACCTACCTTTGTGTGGATCTGACAATTAACCTGCATCTGCATAACCAATCAAAACTGGTTTCGTATTGTTAGGATAAAATAAGCCTAAATCGATCGTTCCCCGGAGGTAACGAAATACATGTTTAAGTCCATTCCAATGTCTTTTCGTTGGAGTTGAGCTGAATCTTGCTAATAAATTCACAGCAAAAGCAATATCAGGTCGAGTACAATTAGCAAGGTACATAAGAGCTCCAATTGCACTGAAATATGGTACTTCTGGATCAAGAATCTGTTCAGATTCCTCACATGGACGAAATAGATCCTTGTTCACATCAAGGGATCTTACGACCATTGGGGTACTTAATGGATTTGATTTATCCATATTAAAACGTTTTATTATCTTCTTCGTATAATTCGATTGATGCACAAGTATCCCATTCTGGAGGTGCTCAATCTGTAATCCAAGACAATATTTTGTTTTCCCCAAATCTTTCATTTCGAACTCTTTCTTCAAATAAGAGATTACTTCCAGAATTTCTTTATTGGTTCCAATGATATTCAAATCATCAACATAAACGACAATTTTTATACAACCGGATGTTGTTTTCTTAATGAAAACGCAAGGGCAAAGGGGATCATTGACATAACCCTTTTGAAATAAATATTCGCTTAAACGATTGTACCACATGCGTCCGGATTGCTTTAACCCACATAAAGATCTTTCTAATTTGATCGAATATCTTTCCCTAGGTTTGGAACTTAATGCCTCATGCATTTTAAAGCCTTCAGGGATTTTCATGTAAATTTCAGTAACAAGTGATCCGTATAGGTAAGCGGTAACAACATCCATGAGGTGCATATTCAATTTCTCAGGAACTGCTAGACTTATCAAGTATCTAAATGTAATTCCATCCATGACAGGAGAATATGTTTCCTCAAAATCGATTTCAGGCCTTTGAGAAAAATCTTGTGCAACAAGTCGAGCCTTGTATATCGCTATTTCATTTTTCTCATTTCTTTTTCGTATGAAAACCCATTTGTATCCAACAGGTTTCACATCCTTAGATGTGAGTACTATATGCCCAAAGACTTTGCGTTTATTGAGCGAGTCTAGTTCAGTTTCAATTGCCCTTTTCCACTCAACCCAACCGTGTCTATTTTTTCACTCAGTCATAGACCGTGGTTCGGGATCACCATTATTTTCATTCATAATATCACATGCAAAATTATAAGAGAACGCATCATCAATGTTCTCCTTTTGGTTCCATAGTATGCCTATATTAGCATAATTAATCGAAATTTCTCGATCCTTTTCATTTTGTATTTCTACAGGAATACTTTCCTCCACCATAGGATCGCTTTGCTTTTCTTCCCCTTTTCTTGTTCGAGGATTTTTATTTTTGGAACCGGGTGGCCTTCCACGCTTTAACTGTGTTGTGATTTCATGAGTGACTTTATTTTCCGGCTTCTCTTTTAGAATTTCAATTTGTACGGGAGCATTCTCAGCCGGCATGTGAGATTTAGTCACTCTCTTTGTGTCTGTAAATGCATCGGGAAGTTGATTTACCATTTCTTGCAAATGTAAAATCCTTTGTACTCTACATTCACAATCCTTTGTGTAAGGATCAAGATGCAATAATATTGGTATAGACCAAGTAATTTCTTTTTCAAACTATTTTCTTTCTCCCCCTAATGGTGGGAAGTTTTCCTCATCAAAGTGGCAATCAGCAAAACGTGCTGTGCAAATATTTCCAGTTTGAGGTTTAAGATATTTAACAATAGATGGACTTTCAAAGCCTACATATATCCCAAGACTTCTTTGTGGTCCCATCTTTGTTCTTTGAGGAGGTGCAATAGGCACATAAATAGCACCTACATGTAGGGTTAGATCTTCTAGCAAACCAATAGGACGAATACAGGATTTATCCCCTAACTCTACTAACAGCTTAGGCGGTTTCAGAGGGCCAAGTCTCAAAGAGCAATACAGGGAATATGGCATAGCATTAATAGCAGCACCCAAATCGATTAAGCAATGATGTATTTGAGTCTCACCAATACCACAGGTGACTGTGAAAGCACCTGGGTCCTTACTCTTTCCAAGCGGTGCCTCATGACTCGTAGCGAGTGGGCGCTCCATCGTTGGGTCGTTTTGTTCATGCTTCGCCTTCAATCTGCCTCCTAGCTCATCCTTGTCGATCATATGGTCTTTGGGAGCTATCACCTGCATAGAAAACGACGGAGAAGGGTCAGTTTTGGATTGTGCATCAGTGGCAACCGCGTCTGCCCTTGACATTACGACCGCGCCTGGATTAGACGTTATGGGCGCGTCTGATTCAGACATTAGCATCGAGCTAATGTCTATTGCAGGCGCGGTAAGCACTGACTCCGATTTATTTTTTTCGTTTTCTGCGTCAATGTGTCCGTCGAGCGCGAGCATCTTGTTCACCCAATATGCTGACTCCTTTAGTGCTACGTCCACATCCACTACTGCCAACGTGCTGACATTCCCTCTCGGATTAGGCACTGTCTGTGACGGTAGCTTCCCAGGATCTCTCTTCAGCTCGGAAACGGTGTGGGCTAAGTTAGACATCTGCTTGGACAGCTCTGTTAAAGTTCCATCGGTCTTCACCTGATTTTGTTGCACAGTGGAGGCTATCTGCTGGGTGCTAGCTGCCAGCTCCTTCACTATATCCTCCAGGGACTTGCTGGAACTCTGATTACTAGGACCTGCTTGGTTGTAATTCTGCCCTTGCTGCTGATGATACGGAGGTCGATAATATTGCTGCTGCTGCTGGGACTGCTGGGCTGGTTCCTTTGTCGAGTTATTGTTGTTGTCTCTCCAGCTGAACCCATTACCTGCTAGCTCGAATTTTCGCTGTTGTGGGCGGTTGTCGTAGTTTTGATAACCTCCCACAGCATTGACATCTCTATGCTCGTCCTCCTGTAGGCTAGGGCACGCATCCGTTTTGTGATTAGTTGCAGAGCAGAATTCACAAGCCTTCACCTGAGCTACCTGATTGGTTACCAGCAGTTTCACCATCTCCCTCAATTCCTTCAGCTCATCAGAAGCTGGTGCAGCTTCGGCCCTTGAGATGTTCCTAGTCCTGCTGAATTCTTCCTCTTTGTTGGACTCGTCCTGGAATCTCGCATTCTCGGCCACTTCCATAATCTTCCTTCGCACACCGGCTGGGGACAGGCTCATGATGGTTCCTCCAGCCGAGGCGTCTAGTAACTTCCTGTCGAGTCGCCTTAATCCATCGAGCATATATTCCACTACCAGCTTCTCAGGAAGCCCGAGATTGCAACAGCTCTGCTCTAAAGTGTTGAACTTCTCCACGTATTCATACATTGTCTCGTTCGGCCCTTGTCTGAGGTCCTGCAATTGCCTGCGAACCTGCATCGCCCTTCCCGCTGGGTAGTATTTGTTCAGGAATCTCTTCAGCATCTGGTCCCACGTATGTATGCTACCTGAAGGCAGAGATAAAAACCAGTCGTTAGCAGCATCAATAAGAGAGAAATAAAAAGCCTTTAATTTAAAATCGTCCACTTCGACTCCGTATGGTTTGAGGTTTTGGCAGATGCCATGTAGGCGCTGAAGATGCGTGGTGGCCGACTCTCCTTGGCGTCCCGAGAACTTAGGCAAATGATGCACGACTGCCGAGTTGATGACGATTTCCTCTAATTCTGGCCCCTCATAGATGCACCATGGCTGATCCCGAAAGTTTGGGGCAGACAGCTCCCCCATGGTGGGCTCTCGGTAGTAGTTCTCTCCGTGATATTCTTCTCTGATGAGCGGCTGTTGAGGCGGTTGTTGTGGAGGAGGCGGCTGCCTTGGTGGTGGCGGCTGCCTCTCAGCAGCACCATTGTGTGCAATAGGTCCCCTCTGATTCAGCTGTTGAGCTAGCCTTGCTGCGTTATTCGCCATGTTGCGAGCATGTAACTCTCGTTCCGGCTCATTATAGAATGGAGGAATTACTTCCTCGTTTTCATCAACTGGCTCGATCTCATTGTTGTGGACATTATCACCAATCTGACTACCTGCGCGAGACATGGTGAAACAAGTAGCAAGCACGAAAAATAACTAAATGAAAATAAAAACAAAAAATAAAAAAAACAAAAAAACAACTTCACCGAAGCGCAGCTCCCCGGCAACGGCGCCAAAATTTGACGCGCGTCGTCTGACGCGTCAAATTTAATAATTTATAATCTCCTGCAAGAAACTAGCTAGTGGCAAGCAGGGTCGAACCCTAGAGAGCTGGTGTGGTTCAGTTGTCCTATAAACAAAGTTGATTGGGATTTTTTTGTGAGCAAGTGTAAGAAAGCACAAGAGAAAATAATAACGAGGATTTCAATCAGCGAGAAAATCAGTCTAGGGTTTCTATTGTGACACGTTTATCATAGATATCTAATGATCAATTTCATATTTCAAAGTGTGGTCGTTCCCACAAAGGTAACAACCCAAGTATCCCGACAAAGGTGATACGCCACAACCTAACCCGACAAAGGTGTTAGACTTCTAGTTCTTCCCTAAATTAAACAATCCGACAAAGGTATTATTCAGCTTAGGTGTTACTATCTACCTTTACGACAAAGTATCCAGTAAATATTAACGGTAAGAATCAGTTGTTCAACTAAGCTTTGCGACAAAGCTTCCACTTAGTCTAACAATTTAATTCATAAGCATAAGCACAAGAACTAGTGAAATATAAAATAGCATTAAGAACGAAAATCTCAAAACGTGTTCACAATGTGCGAAACCCTAAACTGAAAGAGAATTTTAGCTACTCATTGTCATGGAAATAGACACAAGTATTTTTGATGAAAGAAAAGTAGAAAATCTCTGTATCGCCGAAAGCTTCGCGTTCTTCGTCTTCTCCAGAGCTGTCTCAGTCTTCGCAGAATAATTGCTTGATTATGGAAAAAGAACCCTAACCCAAACTTCTTTCTTTTTCTTATATACTGGGCTTCCAAATCTGCTTTTAGGCTAAAATTACCAAATCTCGGGTCGCTGACGTCATCAAACGCGTTGCTGACGTCAGCATCTCGTGGTCCGCCGCGTCTGCTTCATACATTACTGCCGCGTTTCGCCTTGACATTAGCGTTAACGCTAATGTCTACATGAGACGCGGTAGCCACTGAGTCTGATTCCTTCTTCTGCGCGCCAGCTCTGACTTCAACTCTGGATCTGACCTTCTATCTGACCTCGGCTGCTCTTGGTGTGAACTAGAGAGTTGTAGGGAATCGAGTCAGCTACGCGATGACGCATGGCTTGTATTTTTCTGCTCAGCGGTCCATTCCCAGCACTCCGTCAAGCGTCCAAAGGTCTGATTTACCATTGTGTTGTCCTTGGCATCAAATGCCGTCTTTTATGCTCGTTTCCTCCTAGCGCTTCCGACAACACCTGAAATGCAAAACCATACTAAAAAGTAACTGTTCGCATAATAAAGTGTCGAAATAAATGGGATTAATTGATTCGACGAGTCGTATAAATACGACTCATCGCCAATTCCTTCAATCAGATCTACAGGACCTGATATTGTATTCACAATGGTTCGCGTTGGTTTTATCATCAAGAAAAACCTTTTATCCTTCAGGATTGTGTGCATTGTTCCACTATCAAGTATGCACATTTCTTCAATATTAATCCTTTGGTTGACTTTGGTTTTGTCCATTTCAAAGCTTTAAGTAAACAAGAAAATGATAATATAAATGAAAAGGTAGACATATTTTATTACATGTGACAAAACATAGTCATGCTTAAAGGAAAAACATACATATAACATAAGAAAATCAAATTAAAACATCGGACCGTTTGGCTTCATTCTCATGGGTTTACACAACTTCCCCTTTCAGTTCCCACCAGTCATTTTTTCAATTATATCACCAAGGAAGTCATCACTAAAATCACGTTCCCTAAGATGAGTGAACTCGTTCATGGGGTCATGGTCAATAAATTGATCTCCTTTGCATTTGTAAAATCCCCAACTATATCAACATGCTCATTGTTGAAAACAGATTCTTCAAGTCGAGTAAACTCATTCATAGGAGTTTGGTCAATAAAGTTGACCTCCTTTCCTTTTCCATTCACGGACTCTTTATAGAGTTTGCATAAGTGTTCAGGGGTTCGACAGGTTTTAAACCAATGCCCTTTACAACCACATCTAAAACAAGTGGTCTCAGGGCTCTTTAATGAACTTGGACCACCTCCCCTTTTGTGGGAGTTCTCATGGTTCCAATCATTTCGCTGTCTCTTTTGGTGATAATTGGCGGTCTTATGAGGTGGATTATTAGAATAACCACCTCGACTGCGCCACTGGCCAAAACTACGACCTCGTCCTCGTCCACGACCTCGGCCTTGCCCTCGACCATGAAAATAGTTCATGGGTCTACTCTCATTAGAGTTGATAAAATGTACCACAGAAAATATTTTCGAGCCCGTTGGGCGAGATTGGTGGTTCTTTATCAACAGTTCATTGTTTCTTTCTGCCACTAGGAGAGTACCAATCAGCTCATGGTATTTTTGAAAACCACGCACACGATACTGCTGCTGTAAGGTTACATTTGATGCATGGAAAGTAGACAAAGTCTTTTCCATCATTTCAGCATCAGTTATTGAATCTCTACAAAATTTCAAATGGCTCACTATTTTTATCATCTCAGAGTTATACTCACTAACTTTCACAAAATCTTGGAACCGTAAAGCGGCCCATCTATCCCGATATAAGGGAAGCATCACATCCCTTTGGTGATCAAATCTGTCTTTCAGATTTTTCCATAACTCACTCGGATCTTTCACAGTGAGGTATTCATTTGTGAGATTCTCGTCAAGATGACGACAAAGGAAAATCAAAGATTTTGCCTTATCCATTTTCGATGAGGTATTCCCTTCAATGATTGTTTCGGGAAGATTCATTGAATCCAAATGTGTCTCAATGTCTATCGTCCAAGGCATGTAATTTTTTCTTGAGATGTCGAGTGGACTGAACTCAAGTTTTGCGAGGTTTGACATGGTGGTAACTAAAAAAAAGGACAAAGTAGAAAAAGTTTATTAAGATTAATTTAAAACATAAAATTCTACAAATATTGTAAAGAAGAAGAAGACATACATTATTACAAGCATTTCTAAACAATGATAAAATTCATTCGTCGGAACATCTCCGGTGAAGAAACAAACAGTAAGTACAAAAATATTTATGAAAATAAAAACTAGTATTAGACGAGACATTCTATGGCAATGTTTTTTTTTCTTGAGAAGATTATGTAGTAGAAGAGAGAATGAATGTGATTTTGTATGGTGAATGAAATCGAATTTATAGAGAAAAAAATAGCCGTTATGTTACCGTTGGGCACTAATTAGCTTGTTATGGTTAAATGCTAAGAGTAAATTAACAATGTAATATCATCAAATAAATTATGGAAATATAGTTCAAAGAAAATATTAAAATGAAGTTTTTAAACTAAAGATAATTACTTTGTAGATCACAACACTTTACTATGAGGGGATAATCCGCCACTGCATAATAATATATTGTTATACATCAAGAAAGTAAAACAATTTGTAAATCACATCATTTTTTGTTATACGGTAGCGTAGCCCCGTTGTATAACAAAATGACGTTATACAATAATATCGAAGAGAGAAAATTTCGTTATGTACCTTTGTTCGGAACTTACGGTATGGAAGTGGAGAGCGTTCGTGCTGATAACGTGTTGTAAAATGACTTCAAAAACCTCAACAAAGGTGATGTAAAGTAACTTTGAAACTTTAACAAAACACTAATACAATATTGTTTGTGAGAGAGATAAGGGAGAGCCTTTTAGGATGAGTAAGAATGGAAGCTTAAGTTGTTCTTTTTCTCATTGTATTTGCACCACTTTTATAGCAAAAGGGGAGGAGGCAAGATCCATAAAATGTGGATCAAACTTCTCTAATGTCAATACATTAACCTCATATATTGACTAAGTTACTCTAATGTAAAAAATAATGGCCACAAATGTTGACCCTAATGAGTATACCAAATTATATTCATAACAGAATGAAACTATTTTACTCCTATTTCAACGCAAGTCGTTAATATAATTAGTGGTTTATGCCGAAATTAAAAAAAACACCTAGATCAAAAGTGTTACTTGAAACTACGATTTATTTTTACCTAACTATGTTTTCTCAAGTTGGGGTAAATGTGTAATGACGTCCCGAATAAAAGGACAAAATTTCATTCTACAGGACGAACATTTCAATAAAATAACTTTGAAATAAGACGTTCACACAAAATAAAAATAAAAATAAAAATACAATTTCGACGTAAGTGCATTTGTAAGCCCACTTTATAGATGGGCCCGGTCCCTCGGAATCCTTCATCTTCGGCTCGGACTTGGAGAATGCAATAACTCGGTGATTTTTCACATCTTCAATACAAACTATTTTCCTTCTCTCCATCGAAATTTGATTTTCCCTCCATTTTCATCCAATTGCTCTACACGCTGAAATTGGCGACGGCGACCAATCAACCACTGGCCTCTCAGAGTCTCAGGTAGGTAAATTGCGCTTGCCGTTGATGAATGAATTTCTTTTTCCAGATCCGCCTGATTTTGAATTCCTCTCATCTATTCCAACCGCGTTTTCAAAAACCCTAATTCAGCTGTCAGTAGAATTTGGCGTTGTTCGTTGGAGACTAATTCAAATCACTGTCAACCGATATCTTGCCTTTCATTTTTTCAATTTCTATTCTGAATGTTGAATTTATCATTTGGCAAGATTTGTGAATTTTGATGTCTTGCTGCCATACCCTGTGTATGCTCCATCGCCAATGCGTCGTTGAATACTGAATTTTCTTGAAGTAGGAGCTTTTAGGAGGTATAGCAACTGAAAAGATGGGTGATTACTACGACATGGATGAGATTATGATGGAGGAAGAGGTTTCATTCAACCATTTATTTCTTTAGTCGGATTGTGGATATTCTGTCATACATAGCATCGCTGCTGAATAATACTAAAACCTTGATTTTGGTTTGCTCTACAGCTTGTGTCTGTTGTATTTCAAAAGGCGGCAAATGGAGTGGTTCAAATTGACCCTAGTGCCGAAACAAATACAGTAAGTTTTCTTATTTGAGATTATGAAGGTGAATAGTCTGAAAAGTTGACTCAACACTATTAATATCTTGTATTTACAGGTTGAACCGGGCTCAAAGGTGGAGCTACCGTTCTGGCTGGCGCAGGAGCTACACATGCGACAAGCTGTATCAATGAGTGTGCCTACCTGTTTTGATCAAAAGTATATCTCTTACCAATATCCTTTGATAAAAATTGATTGTGGAAGATACACGGCTGTGTTTTATTCAAGTTTATTGTTCGATTCATAAGAGACTTTCTAATCTGAAACTGTCAAACTTATTCTATATGAGCATTTCCTGTCCTTTTGCTTAATCACTGAATGAAATTTGACATTGTGTGGACAGTTGTCTCTTTGACTTGACAGTGTGTGCTGAGAAAAAGTTGGTTATCATTTGATTATTGTTCCTTGACTTATGGATTTCTAAACTATAAAAAAAAAGGTACCTAAATTTGTTCGTATTATTTCCTTTCATGGCTCTGTCTGATTTTTGCGCTGACTGTGTGAAATTGCTTCTTTACTTACAATTGTGAAATTCAAAACAATGAGCAGTTGATTTTTTGAACTGGCCATAGCAAGTCATGTTTAATTTCTGATAGATTATCTGAAGCTTGTATGTATATTTTCTCAATACAGAACAAGGAAGGAAATTCAGGCTGATGTTGCATGCGTGGACCTAAGAAACCGGTGCCCTTACTTCTATGAGTTGGGATGCAAGATTGCACCACTGTAAGCATCAAACCAAAAATCACTCTGGCCCTTTACTTTTACCAGTTTCTGCGATATGATGATAAACATATCAATTGACAATTGCTATTCTTTTTTACCAATTTCTGTTATGCTTATTACCTTCATATTCCTTTGCTCAAAGCCTGACTATTATTAAACGTGGGATATTCACCAGTTGTCCATCTTAAGTAAATGTTCTGTAGCATGATGTGATATACAATCTATCAGTGTAAGAGGTTGAACTGGAAACGGCTGGTGAAGGCCAAAAACTCAATGATGTGGAGCAAGACATTTATTACCTAGATAGTGTGCTAGATAATTTTGTTGGTCAATTCATAAGTAAATTTTATCCAGTTTTCGGCAAGTTTTCCATATTTATGAAGATCATCGATGTTACTTTTGTGCTCTAAACAATCACCCTGAAATTGAATCTTGTAAGAGAAGGTTAGCCTAGTTGGTTTACACATCAAAAAAGGGCGTGTATTTTATATGAAGCGCATCTGTAGACTTCACATATTTGAGAGAAAGGGCATCTGGATTCTTTGTCATCGATTTTCTAAGTTCCCTGCAGAAATTCTGCTTTTTGTTTAGTTTTGGAATTCATTACGGGTGCACTGTTGAGTGCTTTATTCACAAGCTGAATCTATAATCTGATCTGCTGAATAGGATTGGTGAAAAAACAATCGGCCCACTGCTCTTATACGCATTTAAATGCCGATACAAGGATATACTCATCAAAGGACACAATGCATCCCACATAGCTCCAAAATCGTCATCACTGTTGACCAAAGAAGAATCCAATTGTAAGAACCATCCTTCAACTGATGTCAATGTCTACTATTCTTCAACATAATCATTTTTATTGCTACCGGTATGTAATTGATTTTATCTTTCTTGAAGTATATGAAGCGGCCAGATCATCTATGACGGCTTTCAAGAAATGGAGGATTGGTGGCTCCAGGTACCAAAGAGCTACCATTCTAGGAAAGAAGAGAAAATCATTTGAGTAGACATCAAAGACTCCTCGGGAAGACTCCATCACCATTCGACTGTGGTGCTAAAGAGAAGCTCACTCTCCGTCGCCATCAACAAACTAAAGAAGCATACAATCATTACATTTATCTTCATAAAAACTCTTCAGCAGCAGCTGAATCGACCGTGGACAACAACATCAAACTCATACTACTGCCACCAAAACCAAACAGACCCGGAAAGTGCTCTGGGAGTTTCAATGAGCATCAATTGTTGTGTTGATTTGCTGCAGTGTGTCATGCAGCCATTGATTTTTTGTTTTCTTCTGTATATGTATTCTTGTAGCATTGGGTTGGATATAAATATATGTTATCTATAAATCTGAGTCTCATGCTTAAAGTTAGGTGTTTGCTTGAAAATACACGAGTCGTGTGATCTCTGAATGTGATTGGCTAATATTAGTCTTAGTAACAGCGCCATGCAGTAAGGAGACTGTAGTTGAGATTGTGGATACATTTCATGAGTCGTGACAGGGCACTGGCTGAATAAGTGTAATGTACTGGGAAGAATGGGTTACAAAGACAGCTCGCCGCTGTCCGAAATGACAACTTTGTTCCTGGGCTCTCCACTCTGCTTCCCTTGAGCTTCAATTTTGTGAACAACGTCCATACCTGAAAGCACTTTTCCAAACACAACATGTCTCCCATCCAACCTTCAACGGAAAAGAAAAGAAAGGTAAGGTAAGCAGGAAATCTATTATCAGAAGCGAAGTAAAATAAAAGGTAATGAAGGGGCCAGTGGGGAATTGCAGATGTCGTTTAGCCTGACAACATTACTGCATTTCTATAGGACACGCATCACAGTTTGCATTTTGACATCTACAACTCATGACTCTGTGTTGAAGGTCTTCTTACCAACTGGTTACCACAGTGGTGATAAAGAACTGAGACCCATTTGTGTCTGGTCCAGCATTTGCCATTGACAAAACTCCTATGACCACAAAAAAGGATTTAAAACTCGTAAATTTGATTATTTTACTTTCATGGCAATGTCTACTTCATGTTTCTGGCTACATAATATTTTAGCTAAAACACATACCGGGGGCCGTGTGCTTCAATTTGAAATTTTCATCCTCAAATTGTCCTTTGTAAATGGACTCACCTCCTCGACCATCACCAAGTGTAAAATCACCCCCTTGAATCATAAAGCTGGGAATGATCCTGTGAAATGCACTTCCCTTATAATGAAGAGGTTTCCCACTCAAACCGATTCCTTTCTCACCTGCAAGGTACAGAATGAACTTGGTTTGACAGCTCGGTGACTATAAAGGTTTGAACTACATGTAGAAACCTAATAATGATCATAAAAATATGGTCTTGACTAATGCCGTCATTTTCCTGGTTTCTCGAATTCTATTGGTTAAAGATGAAATACTTGAACTAACAAAAGCATTGAAATCAATCACAGGAAGGAACATGAGTTACTTGGTTACCAGTGCAGAGCGCTCGAAAATTTTCTGCATAGATAGAAAGTGTATAAGAAATTGGAAGTGACGAACAATTTATAAGATCACAGCTCACTACCACTGAGTCACTGACTGAGCAAAATACCTGCTGTTTTTGGAACAATCTTTCCATATAGTCCCATCTCGATACGACCTGAGAGCACACATAAAAAGTAAGGGAACGTCAGGAGTTCGTTAACTGCAGTTAGGAATTCCTACCCCAAACCGTATCACCCCTCCCTGCCAAGGATGTGTGTACTCTCAGTCATCTGCTTAAATGTTTGTACATCTAATCAACTTAATACGTAAACACCTATATGTACAAAATGTACATATAATTGGGAATATATATGTACTGATGTGGACATCTAATTCCAGACATGTAAGCACATCTTAGGATCATGTGGTTTAAAAGACATGCTTTTTTCCTAGCCTTCAAATATATACAGCAGTGACAGATGCAATTACAGACTGAACCTACCTACAGGTTTCCCACCGATATCAACGTCAAAGTATACTTTATGAGTTACATCTTTCATATCCTCGGAAGTTTCAGTTTCCTGAAGTTGAATACAACATTATAAAGTAGAAGTGAGATTTGGTACTTAAATCATTTATGAAGATGGAAAAAAAATCAACCAACACCTTCTCAATCTCATCGGTCCCAACTTTAGTCCCTAAAGCTTCTCCAACATCATTGCTCAATCGATACTATCAATGCAGAATGACGAGAAACAAATCAGACTCGCAACATTATAACTCATCAAATTAACTAAAATTCCCAAAGCAAAAACAAAATGCAAAAAAAGACAGTCAATGTGATCAAAGCTAGCTCACAATCAACCAATTCCAATTCTACATAGTTAGAATTGAAACTGACCAGAGAAAAAAAAAACTAAAGCCGTGGGCCTAGTGAATAGAAGCAACAATAAAACCTCGACTGCTGAAATTAATAACATCGGACTGAGTTTTTCAATTAAGAACGGGACCGATTTCAATCGCAGAGCTTCGCCGGCCGGTAAAACGTCAAACAATTTCAATTTTCAACGGAATAAAGGGAAGGGAAGGACCTGAATGAGACCGATAGTACCGAAGAGCACAACGATCCACATCATCGTGATCCAAGCCATTCTCGACGCCGATGCCGCCATCTCTCTCACTAGCTAAAACGCTCCTCTCATTCTCACCAGATTCACCTTACTCTGTAAACAGACCTAGTCAACCAATGGAAACAGGCCACGTGTTAACTCCAAAAGTCAAATGGATTCTAATCAATTAATATATTAAATAAAGAAATAAATTAATAATATGAATAAAAGGCACGTCGGGAAGAAGGAGAGGGAGAGAGGAAGACAAACAACGAAGACGAAATAGTCCGTCCACATTGCGCGTCGATGAAGAAGAGTCTTCGGAAACTGAGGAAGTCCGACGACGGCGATGGGAAGAAGGACGGCGGCAATGGAAGCTACAACTACAGGATGTTCATGATGTTCAAGCGCACATTCAAAATCAACGAAGTGAAGCCGCCTCAGGACGTCAAGGATGTGTTTTCGAATTTCTGCGAAGGATCGGACTCGATGTCGGCCGATCAGTTCCGGAAGTTCCTCATTCAGTTTCAGGGGGACGAGTGTCGTGATGTGTCGGATGCGGAGCGCGTCGTTGATCGGGTTCTGGCGCGGAGGCACAAAGAGCGGGATGAGAGCAGCGGTGGTGGTGGTGTTGGAGGTTTGAGCTTGGATGATTTTTTTGGCTACCTGTTCTTCGATGATCTCAATGCGCCCATCCACCAACAGGTTTGTTTCATTTTCTTGGTCACTCTCCATATGTCTACACAATTGGTTTCAAGACAGTGACATAATTTGGCATTGAATTTTTTTTAAAAATTTCAGGTTTGATGTAGAGAAAAATGTGACATTTGTTTTAGTAATTCAGTCGTGGTCATTGACTGGAAGTTTTCATAATCTGGTTGATATTCTGAGGTTGTGATTTAGATGAAAGCCCCACTGGTTGGTAGAGGAAAGTCACTAACGGTAAATGGATCCATTTTGCTGGATAAATGGTTTAGACTTTAGAATTTTTTTCATTTGCAGTTTTCTCCATTCACGCTGTTGTTTTCCTCTTGTTTTTTCGGCTTGTGATTCTTTCTTTTTTTCCACAAAATGCTTGTATGACTACTTCTTTCTTATTTTGAAAATATGTATGATTGCTTCAAGAGGAGAACATTTCTAAGAAACTGGATGTATCAGGACAAGTTGCTGTTAAGTATCGCCATGTGTTGGTTAAGTGTAACTGAGATATAAAAATAGCTGGTCAAACAGTTGACATCGTCTCTAAGGTGGAATTGTTCTACCCCTATTGTTTCACTGATTCTAATCAAATAAGTACTAATGTCAACGATCCAACATAAAAGAAAAAATGTATGATTAAGCTATGCCCTTTTGATGAATCCTGTTATCAGTTGTAACAAGAAAATAAGCTTTGTTGGTGTGTCTCAACATATCTTTCTTCTTACTCTATGATATGAGGATTGAGGTAAATTTATGATAACAAATGAACGTGAAGGAATATTTTGTTTCCAGGTCCACCATGATATGACTGTTCCGTTGCAAGATTACTATATTTTCACAGGACATAACTCCTACTTAACTGGGAATCAACTTAGCAGTGAATGTAGTGATATCCCTATTATAAAAGCTTTACAAAGAGGTGTTAGGGCTATTGAGTTAGACCTGTGGCCCAATTCTAGCAAAGATGATATTGAAGTTCTCCATGGAAGGTAATTCAACAGCATATTTACACAGCCAGAGTTTTTGTTTAATGATTAATTGTGGCTTTGGAGATCACTTAAGGAATGTTTATGTGTAGTTATTGATGTCACAATGTGGATTTCAATCCTGATATCTTATTAATTGGTTGCTTCCCTGACATTCTTCGTTGTCAATATTAGTTATCTTAACTGAAAGTCTGAAACTGGTAATAGAGGGGCTCAGTACTTTATAAAATTATGATTTTTAAGACATTAACTGTAAATTTAGCTTGGTTAGTCTTTTCACTTGGGTTCACAAGGATTATGAGAATGTGGCAGGAAGGAAAATGCTTATTTTTATTTGTATGTAGTCCTTCATTTTCATGTCCTCTTTCGTGATTAACAGACGTTTAACAACTTTCTCCACTTATGCATTAACCTCAGGACTTTGACCACCCCTGTTCCACTTTCACGATGTTTGAAGTCCATAAAAGAACATGCATTCGATAGTTCTCCATATCCTGTGATAATTACATTGGAAGATCACCTTACTCCCGACCTTCAGGCCAAAGTTGCTGAGGTTGCTATTACTTTACTTAGCAAAGTTATTGATGATATTCATTTTTCCATCTCTTTTGCCTTCCTGATGAAGTGTGCATTGCAGATGGTGACAGAGATATTTGGAAAATTGCTTTTCTATCCAGAATCTGATTGCTTAAAAGATTTTCCATCACCCGAAGAACTTAAGAAACGAGTCATACTATCAACAAAACCTCCGAAGGAGTATATTGATTCTGAAGGGTCTAAAGGAAGCAGCAATCAATCACCAAATCGAAAGGACTCATTGGAAGATGAAGAACAGACTTTATCTGAACTTCGAGCTTATGATAAGGTAAGATTTGAAACACATTCTAATGACCATTAGAATTTCAACATATGAAGGTATTTCATGCTTCATCAAATTTTAAGTCCCAATGTTAAGGGTCATGATCATTTGTTGTTTATGGTTTTGCATGTATGACATGTCAATCGAAAGATATTGAATGGCTGACTGTACTCATCTACATAACTGTCATGAGTCATGACTATTAAGTAATTACAGTTTAACAATAGTATTCAGGAGGTGTGGTAGAGGGTATTCCAGCTCTCATGACCCAAAATCAGGAAGTGGATGGTCTTAACAACCTAAAGGCTCCAAATGCTATTAGGTCTGGACTCATCTTTGTATATTGATACATGAGAGATGGTGATCTGTTTAAATTTATTACTCACTGAGAGGAAATTACTTACAGCAACAAGGATGTAGAACTCATCGTCAGTCCTGCTAGTAAAAGTAAGTGCCAACAGCTGGAAGTACCTCATTACAAGACTTTGAATGGAATTCAGGCAGGAAAACCAAAAAGTGATATGAAGGAGACCTTACGAGTTGTGCCTGGTTCTGTTAAACGCCTAAGTTTAAGTGAGGCTGCACTTGAAAAGGCATCCATTTTGCATGGGGCAGATGTGGTGAGGTATATATTTATAAGCTTTCTTGGTTTCTGCAGATGATAGTAAATATTAATTTTGCAGAGTTATAGCAGTCATGCGTGTTACTGTTACCCTGTGGTTGTTAGGTTTACACAGAGGAATGTGCTGAGGATATACCCAAAGGGAAGTCGAGTCACTTCCTCAAATTACAATCCAATTATAGGGTGGATGCATGGTGCTCAAATGGTTGCATTTAATATGCAGGTACAGCTCTTTCAACTCATACACAGATACACTCATCCATTCCTTGCTTATTTACTAAATATTAAAGCTGCACCCCAAAAAGCATGCAAGAACACCTCAACATGTTGATGCATATTTGTTTCACTTGAAGTAGTAGAGCTGAAGTCTGTCAAGGGGGCTCTTTTTCTTTTTAGTAGTTTCAAAGTCTCTATTTATTTCATTATATCCTTTTACTAAGAGCTTTATGCTTGTTGGCATTAAGATACTTCATCCATCACAAACCTCCGCGCTATGTGTATACAAAAATCATTCATTACAAGTGAATATTCTTAACAGTGGGTTTACAGAAGATTTCATCTTGGGACAGGGATATGGTAAATCGCTTTGGTTGATGCATGGTATGTTTAGATCCAATGGCGGATGCGGATATGTGAAAAAGCCAGATCTGTTGAAGAGGAAGGGTGCCAATAATGAAGTATTTGATCCTAGGATAGTATTGCCAGTGAAAACTAACTTATGTGTAAAGATATATTTGGGTGACGGATGGAGGATGGATTTCAGTCAAACACATTTTGACAAGTACTCACCGCCGGACTTTTACACCAAGGTATAATACAACTCTGAATCCACTATCTACGCCCAATAAGTGACAAGATACAATTCTATATATGGTATCAACTTACGGTTAGCATCAGGCATTGGCTGCACCTAATGTATCATTGCACAGGTGCACATAGTGGGAGTGCCAGCAGATTCTGTCAAGAAGAAGACTAAGATTATTGATGATGACTGGTGTCCCGTATGGGATGAGGAGTTTACATTCCCACTAACAGTTCCGGAGCTGGCATTGCTTCGGATAGAGGTACGCGAACATGACAAGTCAGAAAAAGATGACTTTGGAGGACAAACATGCTTGCCTGTTTCAGAGCTGAAGCCAGGAATAAGATCAATACCTCTTTTCGACAAAAAGGGAGACCAAATGAAGTCAGTGAGACTCCTTATGAGATTCCAATTCGTATAATGTCTATAACCTACACACCAATTATGATGAAACCTCCAACCTCATCCTCTGTTTCTGTCTTGATTCATATGCGATTTGTGCTGCGAGTTTTACATACCACAGTGTAAAATGTAAAATGGAACATATATATATTTTTTCAAGAAATGTACATGTGGAAGAAGTTACCTGTGCTACGAAATAGTTTAAATGTGGATGAACATCTTTTGCTACTCGATTTAATCTTAATCAAGAAGGGGCACGAAATCTGTTTTTGGTTCTAAAATTACTTTAAATATAATCGAAGGGTGCGGTTCAGGTACAAACATGTTTATAAATAAAAACTACAAACCGTTTATTAAGTCGACACGTGTCCCATTTTAGTCGAAATCCCGGAGAAAACACGGAGGGTATAATAGTCATTTCACACGGATGGGTATAAAACCTAATAATGTTATTTTCAATTTAGTCCAAAAGTTGTTAATGATCAGACTTAAAAACTTAATGATCAGACTTAAAATACTCAATAATCAGACTTAAAAATGATAATGTTCAGACTTAAAGAAGCAATGATCAGACTTAAAAGACTTAATGATCAGACTTAAAAATAGCCAATGATCAGACTAAAAATACTTAATGATCAGACTTAAAAATGGTAATGTTCAGACTTAAAAAGAAGCAATGATCAGACTTAAAAGACTTAATGATCAGACTTAAAAAGAAGCAATGATCAGACTTAAAAGACTTAATGATCAAACTTAAAAATGGTAATGTTCAGACTTAAAAAGAAGCAATGATCAGACTTAAAAGACTTAATGATCAGATTTAAAAAGAAGCAATGATCAGACTTAAAAGACTTAATGATCAAACTTAAAAATAGCCAATGATCAGACTAAAAATACTCAATGATCAGACTTAAAAATGGTAATGTTCAGACTTAAAAAGAAGCAATGGTCAGACTTAAAAGACTTAATGATCAGACTTAAAAATAGCCAATGATCAGACAAAAAATACTTAATGATCAGACTTAAAAATGGTAATGTTCAGACTTAAAAAGAAGAAATGATCAGACTTAAAAGACTTAATGATCAGACTTAAAAATAGCCAGTGATCAGACTAAAAATACTCAATGATCAGACTTAAAAATGGTAATGTTCAGATTTAAAAAGAAGCAATGGTCAGACTTAAAAGACTTAATGATCAGACTTAAAAATAGTCAATAATCAGACTTAAAAATGGTAATGTTCAGACTTAAAAAGAAGCAATGGTCAGACTTAAAAGACTTAATGATCAGACTTAAAAATAGCCAATGATCAGACTTAAAAAACAGCAATGATCAGACTTAAAAACAGAAAAGAAACAAGCAACGATCAGACTTACAAACAGCAATGATCAGACTTAAAAAACAGCAATGATCAGACTTAAAACAAGCAACAATCAGACTTACAAACAGCAATGATCAGACTTAAAAAACAGCAGTGATCAGACTTAAAAACAGATTGAAAATCCAATAATCCTCTTTTAAAAAAAAGAAAAAAAAGATTAAAACGCGAATTTGACCCTTCAGATGATCGAATTTGCCCTAAAAACGCCGAGCTCATGGCAAAGCGATGAGTTCTGCTCAGAATGCCGTTTCCACCCAAAAAACACTAGGCTTTCATCAAATTCTCATACAAGCGCATAAACATCAAATTTTAGAATCGGACTGTAGCAAATTGTAAGTCTGACCATTATCATCTTTAAGTCTGATCATTACCATCTTTAAGTCTGATCATTACCATTTTTAAGTCTGATCATTGTTATTTAAGTCTGATCGTTAATGGTTTAAGTCTCATTATTTTTTTGTAAGTCTGAACATTGTTTTTTTTAAGTCTGAACATTATTTTTTAAAGTATTGTCATTAATGGTTTAAGTCTGAACATTGTTTTTTAAGTCTGAACATTGTTTTTTCAAGTATTGTCATTACTGGTTTAAGTCTGAACATTGTTTTTTCAAGTATTGTCATTACTGGTTTAAGTCTGAACATTGTTTTTTTTAAGTCTGAACATTGTTTTTTCAAGTATTGTCATTACTGGTTTAAGTCTGAACATTGTTTTTTTAAGTCTGAACATTGTTTTTTCAAGTATTGTCATTACTGGTTTAAGTCTGAACATTGTTTTTTAAGTCTGAACATTATTTTTTCAAGTATTGTCATTATTTTTTTAAGTCTGATCATTGTTTTTTTTAAGTATAGTCATTACTGGTTTAATCGCATAATTATTTTTGTAAGTCTGAACATTGATTTTTTAAGTCTGAACATTGTTTTTTCAAGTATTGTCATTACTGGTTTAAGTCTGAACATTGTTTTCTTAAGTCTGAGCATTACCGTAGTAATTTTTGGACGATTATACCCCTAATGTCTTTTATGTATTATAAATGCATCCGCGTGTGTGTTTTTTAATTTACAAAAAGAACCCCGATCGAAATTAATTCTGATTGGTCGATTTTGACACATGTCAATTTTTTTATGGGTTTATAGTTTTTATTTATAATATTGGTTTGTATTTGATCCAAACACATAATCGAAAGCCAAATATAAATGCCAAACAAAATATTGTTATGATCAACTTTGTACATATCCACAAATTTGAAAATAGCAACAAAAAATGAAAAAAGATATTGGGCGACTGTACGGTCGACGCGTTCAGCTAACACGTCACGAAAGGCATAAAGACTGATATCGATTGGATTTGAATGAAGCCAGTTTTCTCATTTGTTGTGTCCCGCCGGTTCGATTAAAAGCGAAGCATCACAATAAATACCAGCAAAGCATATGCTCCACCTCTCTCTCTCTCCCCTACTCCTGCCGACACCATATTTAGGAGTAACATTAAATAATAATAATTATTTTTATTTTGCATCAAATCTCAATTTAAAACTTTTCATTTCACAGTTTAAAATTATTAATAAATAAATGAATAATATTTTGACCTTTTGTAGTTTATCAGAAAAAATTTGCAAAAAATGATTTAATCAAATGACTTGTACCTTTGATAATTTGTCAAGAGGTTAAAGGTTCGATTCAGTAGTATAATTTTCTTCATTTTTGTTGCTTCGCCAATTTTATATGGAAATTGTACTCGATTTATATGAATTGTAAACCAACCATAAAAAAAACATGTTTTAGTTAAATTAGTAACAAATCATGTCGTAATTTTAGTAGTATTATATCGACCCGACCCATCCAGCAGTTACGGGTACTGAGGTCAGTTAAATAACTTAATACAGCTGGAAGCCGGGTCGGGCCCACCCGGAAATTAGATAATCCAAACGGAAACACGGCATCATCATTTTCATCTCGGTCTCTCCATCCTCGTCATTTCTTCAAACCCTCGTCTTCTTCGCATAACCAGGCGACACATTTTTCGCAGTTCCGACGACGACGATGTCGAAGCAAACCTACAGAGTCTGTTTCTGCTTCCGCCGCCGGTTCCGCCTCACAGCGTCGGAGGCGCCGGCCGAGATCAAGGAGCTCTTCGATCGATACTCTGAGAATAACTTCATGACGGTCGATCATTTGCAAAGGTTTCTCATCGATGTGCAGAAGGAGGTGAACGCTACGAAGGAAGACGCGCAATCCATTATTGATAACTTACACGAGCTCAAGCATTTGAATATCTTCCAGCGGAAGGGATTGCATCTTGATGCTTTTTTTAAGTACCTCTTCGCTGATTTCAACCCGGCTATGTCGCCTCTTGGGGTAATTTCAACCCTTTCTCTAGATTTTAATTATTGAAATCAGCTAGTGAGATTCTGGTATTTGAAATTGGATCTGGCTGTAAATTTTGGATTAGTATTTTAAGAGTCATATAGTGACGTTAATGCTTTTGAAGATTGTCAGTAGTATCTAGTTGTGATCATAATTGCTAAAACTTGGAATTGGATGGTTGAGGGATAACAGTGATGAGGTGTTTTTGACCTCATCTGATTTTTGTTCTCTTCGTTTGTTGTGCGTTTTAGAACTAAGATGAACATTTAATCCCCTCCCTAGTTAATTTAGAACTATCAGAATCGCTAAACTATGTCCTACAATGTCTGGGCATCATTGATGAACAACACTTTTCAGAGGTAGATGTCAAATTTTGGGCATGTTCTACTGTTAGGTAGAGAAGAATTCAAGCATGGTTAAGATATTTGTATCCATGAGAGTTTTTCCCATTTTGGTTTGTTGGGGCCTTTCGTTTAGGGCTTGTATTTGGTGGTGGTAATTTAATGAATATCATATTGAAATTATTAAATCGACTAATTTTTGTTTTTGTTTTAATGCACTGACTTTTTTATCATAACATTATCTTTTCCGCAGGTGCACCAAGATATGAATGCGCCACTGTCCCATTACTTCATATATACTGGCCACAACTCTTATCTTACTGGAAACCAACTTAGCAGTGACTGCAGTGATGTTCCTATCGTTCAAGCACTACTCCGAGGTGTACGAGTCATTGAACTGGACATCTGGCCTAATTCATCAAATGACGATATAGAGGTTCTACACGGAAGGTATATATCCGTTGATAAAGTGTTGCATTTTCTATTGTTATCTCCAGATAGTCGTGGCACACTTATATATATTCATGACCCTTTCAATATATGTGTACAGGACACTAACGACTCCCGTGGAGCTTATAAAGTGTTTACGTTCCATTAAGGATCATGCTTTTACTGCCTCCGAGTACCCAGTTGTTGTTACACTTGAAGATCATCTTACTCCAGATCTTCAGGCTAAAGTGGCAGAGGTGAGCACTGAGCAGGCCTGCCGCATATGCAATAGTTGTACACACTTGGTCTTGGTTAACTGAAATTGGATTATGTGCTTGGTGAACTTGTAGATGGTCACTCAATCATTTGGCGACATACTCTTTGCTCCTGGCTCAGAGTGCTTGAAGGAATTTCCTTCCCCAGAATCTCTGAAAAGGAAAATCATCATATCAACAAAGCCACCAAAAGAATACCTTCAAGCCAAAGAAGTTAAAGAAAAGGATGTAGGTATACAAAACGGGAAGGATACAGGTGACGAGGAAGCGTGGGGCAAGGAAGTTCCCAATCTCAAACCTGACCATAAGGTTTGTAGATCGTGTGCTGTTAGCCTGCAGCCTACGTTTTCTATTATGGAACTATTGACATTATTGAGTTTCTTCAACTAATACTCAAGCAGACTGATGAAGATGAGGAAGATGACGATGATGATGAAGAAAGTGACGAAGATGATGTACAGACGCATGCTAAGCCGGCTCCGGAATACAAGCGTCTGATTGCAATCCATGCCGGGAAGCCAAAAGGTGGTATGGTTGAGTGCTTAAAGGTGGATCCAAATAAAGTTAGACGCCTGAGTTTGAGCGAGCCTCAACTTGAGAAGGCTGCTTTGACCTATGCAACTGACATTGTGAGGTAATTGTCGAAACCATGAAAACATTCATGTGATAGTGGCTCAGTTCAAAATGATATGTTGAAGCATGTTTGTCACTCATCAATATGTTAGTGGGTATTGCTTTACATTTTACTTGCTGCTTCAATTATGCAAGAGTCTCTTGAAGAATTCATACATGCCCAGATGTTAAGTATGGATACACCTTTAGTATGATTGGGTGTTGACTGAAGCTGCCAATGAGCTTACTAACATCTTATCTGTTGCCTTTTCTGGTCATTCACAATCTTCAGTGTAATTTTTTTTGTTATGTACTGTGGTCCAATGTTTTCTTGATCTCGGCTGGATTTAACCATGGATCGTTCTGTTCTGGTGCTCATTGCAGTTGTCTGTTTGTATATGAAAACATGTATTATCAAATATTTCATCTGTGGTTTTAACGTTGGGCTTGTATGGTCAATTATGATCTCATTTAATTTTTGTCATTGTTTGTGAGCAGGTTTACTCAGCGTAATATCCTGCGAGTGTACCCGAAAGGTACACGTGTTACGTCATCCAATTATAATCCTCTTATTGGGTGGATGCATGGGGCTCAGATGGTGGCATTCAATATGCAGGTATGGTTTTTTTCAGCAGCTGTATTATTCATGCAGAAATCTTAAAAGTCCAGCTGTATTTGATATGACATGCATATGATAGAAAAATCATGTTGGAACTCGTATTCTGCCTGCTTGAACTAACTATTGTAGCAGGAATGATAATAAATTATATTTTTTACATTTCATTAACATTCTTGTGCGGTCGTGTCATAATGTTATTTGTGTATGCTCTTTCAAGGAAATAAAAGAATTTGATGATGCAGGGTTATGGGCGATCACTCTGGCTTATGCACGGTATGTTTAAAGCTAATGGTGGATGTGGTTATATAAAGAAACCAGATTTCCTGTTAAAGACTGGACCACATAATGAGGTGTTTGACCCTAGAGTACAGCTTCCAGTCAAAAAGACATTGAAGGTAATATCCTTCTACCAAAGGTGCCACTGCATAGTTTACACACACATATGATCTGACGGTATCTTGCATATTAAGCTATATGTGTCATTAACATGTTCTTTTATACTGGTTGTCTAATACTCAATGTTTCTGTTGATCAGGTAAAAGTATATATGGGAGAGGGATGGTATTATGATTTCTCTCACACGCATTTTGATGCTTATTCGCCTCCAGATTTCTATGCAAGAGTAAGTTCATATTTGTAGACATCAATAATTTGTTCATCGTCATCCACTCTCAATACGAATATACATCTATGGGTTTTTTCTTCATGCCAAATAAAAGTCTATATATATGTTATTGTTAAAAGGAAAGAAAGCCGTGTAAGATCGAACTAGGTAATGTTTACGGTGAAAGATCGTAATTAGCTTCAACTTTTACTAATTTAGAAGTCTTAGCTGATTGACACCGTCTGGTGCATGTGCAGATAGGAATTGCTGGAGTTCCAGCAGATACAATAATGAGGAAAACCAAAACTCTGGAGGATAACTGGATTCCCAACTGGAATGAAGAATTTGAGTTCCCACTTACAGTACCTGAACTAGCTCTGCTCCGGATTGAGGTTCATGAATATGACATGTCCGAAAAAGATGATTTCGGAGGTCAAACAGTCCTGCCAGTCTGGGAACTGAGAAGGGGTATTCGATCCGTTCCCCTCAATAGCCGAAAGGGGGAGAAGTACAAGTCTGTGAAGCTACTCATGCACTTTGACTTTGTTTGAATTTGTTGACATCTTATGCGTTTGGAGAAGTATGGAGATATCGCATACGTCAAAGAATACGTACATGTCAACACTCGAGCTTCTTCGCGGCACGACTTTAATTACAGAGTGAGACTGTACAGTGTACATAAACACCTAGTTGTTGTATTCTTCATGTTTGTGTGAAATATCAGAAAATTGATGTCATGGCAATGCTTCGTTGCAGGCTGCAGCACTCCTTTCTGTACATTGATTATTGTATCTATTAAGGTTACTGTTTCCTTGTTCCCCATATTGTCGTGGAAATGAGAGATGAACATTTTCGTAATAGTGTTTTTTTATTCTTATCATTTTCGGTAGTTCTGATTGTGACCATATTTAAATCCGTATGATAATTTAGAGACTCAAATTTCCATTTTTCATTAATTATAATCATTCTCATACGTATAGTGGCCAATGGGCTTGGTTTAGAAAGTCAACGGCCCATTGACTTCTACATACTGAAATCTCATCTTCCTGCTGTAACCTTGTTGGTGCTATCAAAAAAAAAAAAAAAAAAAACATTTCCCGACTTTCATTTCTCGAAAAGAAAAAAAAATGATCTCAACGACGAACGAACGACAGCGATTCGCGTCCGACTCCGATTCAGATTCCGACGCCGGCAACTCCCCGACGAAATCTGAATCTCTCCGCCATACGGACCTCTCGTCATCCATCTTCAAATCCTACATCGAACTCTCAGGCAACTCCTCACCTGACCTCTCCAAGATCCAATCCTTCCTCACCTCCTCCCGCTCCGGCGCCCTCTCATGCCTCATTTGCCTCGAGCGCATCCGCATCTCCGATCCCACCTGGTCCTGTTCCACCCGATGCTTCTCCGTTTTCCATTTGATTTGCATTCAGAGCTGGGCGCGCCAATCGCTCGACCACGCCGCCGCGCGCGCCGCTACGCGATTATCCGCCGATCTCTTCCCTAACGCTGCTGCGGATTTCGTGTGGAGTTGCCCGAAGTGCAGAGTTGAGTATTCTAAAACCCTAATTCCAAAATCGTATTTCTGTTTTTGCGGCAAAGTTCAGGATCCGCCTAGTGATCCGTGGATCTTGCCGCATTCGTGTGGCGAGGTGTGTAATCGACCTTTGGCTCGTAATTGCGGTCATCGATGTCTGTTGTTGTGTCATCCTGGTCCTTGTCCGTCTTGTCCAAAGCTCGTGAAGGCTCGTTGCTTTTGCAGTGCTACAGAGGAGGTAGTGCGATGTGGATTTAAGGAATTTTCGTGCAAGAAGAAATGCACGAAGCTACTGGATTGTAAGACTCACCGCTGCTCTGAGATATGCCATGAGGGACCTTGTCCTCCTTGTAAAGAACGTGCCTTTTATAAATGTCAGTGTGGGAAGACAAAAGAGGAGAAGGAGTGTTGTGATAGACATTTCCAGTGTGAAACTCCATGCGATAAAATGCTTGGGTGTGGAAAACATATGTGCAGTAAAGGATGCCACTCTGATGAATGTGGGAAATGCCCACTGCAAGGTAGGAGGACTTGTCCTTGTGGGAAGAAAGTGTATGAAGGGATGTCTTGTGATGTTTTGGCACCGTTGTGTGGCTCAACTTGTGAGAAATTGCTGGCCTGTGGTTTCCATAAGTGCCCAGAGAGATGCCACCGTGGTCCATGTATTGAGACTTGTAGAACTGTTGTCTTTAAATCATGTAGATGTGGAGGCCTTCGAAAAGAGGTATGTGTGTTCTTTGATTTGCTTATAATATACTCTTGAGTTTTCCCTTTCTATTTCGGTACACAAGCCTTTTTACTGATTTCGGAGTAGATTCCTTGCTATCAAGATTTGGCGTGTGAAAGGAAGTGTAATAAAGTGCGTGACTGTGGGCGCCATGCGTGCAGGCGCCGCTGTTGTGATGGGGATTGTCCTCCATGTTCAGAGGTAGGTTTTAGGGCATCATTGTGAACTATGTGAAACTTCATGCTCTTATCTTAAATTGATGGTTGCTGGCTATTTAGGTTTGTGAGAAAAGGCTGAGGTGTAGAAATCACAAGTGCCCTTCTCCGTGCCACAGGTATTTGCTGTCCTCATGTATCAAAATGTTGGCCAACTTTCTTTATCTTAGAAAAGGCCTTTATTTATATAGCTATAATAATTATATTACTTAAACTCCTCAATCCTCATCTTGTGTTACATAATTTGAAGACCTTTTTAGAGAGTACAGAAATTTTTAAAAAAAAATTAGACAAGAGTTGTTCCAAATTTGTTCTTCTTGACCCAAGAGAAGCTATGCATCTCCTGATGTCCTGATTGTGAGTTTCAGAGGTCCCTGTGCTCCTTGCCCTGTGATGGTGACGATATCATGTGCATGCGGAGAGACACGTTTCGAGGTAATAAACAGTCCATAAAGCAGAAACTAGACAGTAGGGCACTAGCTAGAATACCAACCTTTTCAGTTTTTATAAGCATGAAGTAATGAAGGAGGTCATTTCATATAGATACTAACGGACAACGGTAATGTTTATGTTAAACTCGTGGAATTGTTGCTTCAGTATGTTAATGGTACTTTGAAGTGTCACAGCCCAGTCATTGATCATCAAAACAGAATTTTGAAGTGTTTGCTCTACAAAAATCATCGTTATGCCGCACCTTATATCTGTTTTAACCGCTCTATCTTTATGCTATTCTAAGGTCCCTTGTGGTACAGAAAAGGAACAAAAGCCTCCCAGATGCCGCAAACTCTGTCATATAGCTCCTCTGTGCAGACACAAGACAATACTCAAGGTAATCTTACAATTACATATCATTATTTTAAACGAGTTGCCTCAGATTATTTAGTATATCACTCCCTAAAATAAACATGGAAAGAAGAATACAAAAAAATAATAACAGAAGAGGAATAACTAGTGTGTACATATTTTACTTTTGCACTATTTATACTTTGGTTTGTAAAACAGCATACCACCTTTCACATATCATATCTCATGGTTTAAAATTCTTAAACTTACCAAAACCACTGCTGTCAATATTTGGTGATTTAATATGTCAAAGAAACATGGATGTAGGTTGTTAATTTCACATGTGGCATGCAATGGATATCATATAAGTGTTCAGTTCTTGTCGACGTGTATGTTTGAAAGAAGTGCCTTGTCATTGATTTTTATTGAATTTTCTCTTAGCCACACAAATGCCATTATGACGCTTGCCCGCCTTGTCGGCTAATCTGCGAAGAACCTTATCCATGTGGTCATCTATGCAAACTAAGGTTCGGGGCATTATATATCTGGATATTAGCCTTTTGTTCTCTTGGTTGAAGATGTGACTGTTTACTTCGACTTTTGCCTTCAGGTGTCATGGCCCTAAACCTCCTCCTAATTCCGAGTTTACTTTAAAGCCAAAGAAAAAGAAGTCAAATTATGTCAATGAAAGCATTCCAGGTACTCCATGTCCTTCTTGCCCAGAGCTTGTTTGGAGGTCGTGTGTTGGTCAACATGTTGGAGCAGAGAGGATGGTCAGTGTAATTCTGTACAACAAGTAAATTTAAAAAAAAACGAAAACATTTCATGTTTACCTGGTGAAGTACTTACATACCATTTTTCTTGGTTTCAGATGGTTTGCTCTGATAAAACACAGTTTTCGTGCGATAATCTTTGTGGAAACCCCATACGATGTGGCAACCACTTTTGCACTAAAACTTGTCACGCCCTTAAAACTAGTCAACATGATAAAGGGGAATCATGTGAAGAATGCCGCCTTTCTTGTCAGAAGGTTTTGAACTTGCGCCTTCTCTTTATTTCCTCATTCACTCTATCTATTTGGAAAACAACCTTTCAATAGTCAATCTTACAATAGATTGACCAATCTGTTTTTCAAATTGCTTCTTCTGACTTCAAAATTTCATTTAGGCTTTATTAAATTTGTTAGTAATTCCTTGTTATAACTTTCTGCTTCAGGAAAGGAGCCCTAAATGCCCACACATGTGCCCACGATCATGTCATCCCGGAGAATGTCCTCCTTGTAAAGTGCTCATAAAGCGGTCATGTCACTGTGGTTCTATGGTTCATGTATTTGAGTGCATAAAGTTCAATAGCTTATCAGAACAAGAGCAAACTAATGCCCGTTCGTGTCAAGGACCCTGTCATAGGTAAGTAGTTGATACTTTTTACTCTTTGGCAGGAGGCAGAATTGAACAATAAAATCCATTTCCAGGTTTTTATTTTTCGTCATCGTCATGTCATCAGAAACAAGAGAAATGAGTTGTCCACTTTTATATTTGGTGGTTCATCAAAGAAATAGAAAATTTGGGGATCATCGCTGTACTTTCTCTTTTGAAAGCATCACTTTTCAATTTTTTAAATCTTGCAATGTTGCCTTGTGCAGGAGGTTGCCTTACTGTACTCACCTGTGCCCAGTGACATGTCACCCGGGACAGTGCCCGCAACCTGACAAATGTTCGAAAAAGGTACCAGTTGGATGTTGCAGTGCTAGCATTTGTTATATCAATGAGTTCTACTGGCTTCTTCCCTTAAGGAAGTAATTATGCTAATGAAAACTAGTAGCTCTTAACAAAATTGTTTCCTAGCCTTATCGTTTTTGTTACATGCCTGAACATGGAAACCTACAAGCTGTTCTTTGTTATGTGAAGTTTACTTGTGCTCTGATATCCCTCTTTTGTTTGAAGATTACCGTACGGTGCAAATGTCTAAGTGTAAAAAAGGAATGGCTTTGCCAAGAAGTGCAAGCAGCCTACCGCAAAGCTGGCAGTAATCCCGAGGACTTACCCAAGACTCAATTTGGCGTAGGACTTCTCCCATGCAATTCAGAGTGTAAAAGCAAAATACAGGCTGTTGAGTCCGAGCTACAGTTGCGCAAACTCAGACAGCCGGAGGTACGAAATCACCTGTTTGCTATGTTAAAAATAATGACATTGCAATTATTTGGGATCAATGTGAGAAAGGGCTTCCTCTTCACATGCACAGATCTTGCTGATTCATGACAACATTTACCCTTTTAAAACATGTTTGAAAATAACGGAAATTGAATTAATCACTCACTCATCTTTTCTTCCACAGACAAAAGAGGTATTTGCTGAAAATAATCAGCCAAAGAGAAGAAAACGGAGGGAGCGCGTGCAAGGAACCCAGGAAGCTTCGAGATTGCAGGTATATATGGATATTACTAAACTGGATTAAATGTATCAAGTATATTACTTCCTCTCCATATTCAAAATCAAATTGTTTTCCTATGGACAGATTGTTGTTAGTAACATCAAAAAGCTACTTCTGTTCATCGCCCTATTTATTGCTATCATAGCAACTGGAATTTATGGTTATAAAGGCCTGCTGAGACTCAATGATTGGATGAATGAAATTGAGGAACAAAGACTAAGAAGACGTCCCAGATTCTGATTTGCAGCCCATTTATTTGGCATTGAAAGTTGATGGTGAACAAGGTTTGAACCTCAAGTGATTTTTGTCATACTTATGGAGCCTATTCTCTTGCCAACTATACTTGCCAGCCAAAAAATTGTCACAAAGAAAGCATTTCAGAATGGTTAAGTGTATAGAGCTCATCTTGGTTGTTCAGAATTATAGATGCCCTTCTTCTTCTTTTTTTTTTTTTTGAAGAATGATGAATTATCATTGAACAAAACATGTACAAAAAGACCCACGCTTAGCACATCAAACCTAGCCACGCTTGGACACAGCTATCCTAGAACCCCCAAACCAGCTTTACAAGGTGTACCCTATGGAATGACACCAATTCCAATCTTTCAATGTAATTTTTGTGCTATCTAATGCCCCTATTTTCATCCTTAGACCCCAAAGAATTGTCCGCATGGCACTGTTGATAGAGGGAGCGGCGTCTTTGAAAATCTGAGCATTCCTAGCCCTCCAAACTTCGTACGCTGCCATTGATACGGCTGTTGCTACCATTCTAGTCCTTAGTGCCTTTTGATTTAACTTATTAAACCATGAAATAAGAAGGTGTCAGGACGTAGGATTCCCGCACCCGAAGAAACTGCAAAGCTTGCTGCAAGATCTGTTTCGCAAACTGACAATCAAAAAAACATATGATCTATAGTTTCCACTGCACCTTTGTATAATAAACACAAGCTATCCATGTTAATCTCTGAGTCTGCATCCTTTCTTTAGTTAATAATCTATTCTTGGCTACCGGCCATAAATGAATAGAGCATCTAGGGGAATTAAACCGATTCCAAACTAACTTATACCACTCAACCTTTTCGGCATGTTGAAAAAGAGTCTCATAGGTGTCCTTAACTGAAAAACCCGCTCCAGCCCCTTTCCATTGTAAGGTGTTCTGTTGAATATAGATGCACTTGAAACTTAAAAGTCTGCTAGCTTCCATCTCCATCTCTTTAACAAGCCAAGAGTTTTTGCTGATAATTCCCTCTTCCCACCAATTCCTACCTCTAGTCCAATAAGCGTTGGTCCACACTTTTCACACACTGTCATCGTCTTTCGCCATCTCCCATTGCTGGTTAAGCCTCATAGCATCATTCATTGTAGATAAGTTTTTGAGCCCCAAACCCCCTTCATCCTTCTTTTTATGCCCTTCTCTTTTGCTCCTTTCTCAGATTTATGATTTTGTGCTTATTATTTTGAACTTGTAATATTAACTTCTGCAGTGAACCATATCGATCTGATTTTAAAAAAGATTGGTTCCCACTTTGGACGTCAAGTCTTCATCTCTTTTTAATCAGCAGTGAAACTTTGTTCTAATTTATGGTGTGAAGTCAATGGAGGACTGCAACGTCGTTGCCATATGGAAAATTCTATTAGGTTTAACAATATTAATACATGTTAAAAATTTCCCAACTTAAGTTGGCTTGAATAATTAATAAATGGATATTTTAGATATGCGGGCCAATTTTTTCCAATTGCCTCAGACAGACTTTCACCATTTTATATATCAGAGGGTCATCGTCAACGTCAATGCAAATCACTGAATTTCTACAAGCATCAAGAACTTGATTATTTCCGCGACACTTGTGTAGTTGTGTGCGTTTTCTACTGTTTCTTTCCAACACACGAACCCCACATGTCATTTGCAGAGTGACATTTGGAGGAATTTATGTGCAGCTATTTCTAACTTTTTATACTAGACATGAAGAAGAAAAAAATTACTGAACTTTTGACAAATTATCAGGTCAAGTGTCCGATTCCCCAGTGGATAAATGTATCAAAAGATTTCAGATTTGGTCAAGATGTCTTGATAGATCATTTCAAAGATGATAAGAGCTATCACCATATATGTAATATTTTGAATCGTAGGACCCAACCATCAATTAAAATAAAATAAAAAGAAGAGATTAACACTACAACTATAAAGGTTGAAAATTGAATAATTTTTTTCAAAATTAAACTGTTTTAATTTAAAAAGCACTTAAAATTATTTAATTGATATTTTGGCTTGACAGGGGAGCACTCGGTTGAGGCAGAGTTGGTAGAATGAGGTACGTGAGACATAATCTGGACCACTCATTTAGATGATGTGGCAGAGAATAGTACCAGAATAGTATTTTGTTTTTTGCTTTTTGAATAGTGCAGGATTTTGGTAGTGGGACACGTGACGCACCCACAAAACACGGAAGTTTAGATGTGTGGCACAGATCGTACCTCATTCTTAAAAGGGGTGCCTCATTTGAACGCTGACATTGCCAAATCTTATTCCAATTTTCACATGCATCCAAACACGTCACTATTTAACTGGGCTTACGTGTCCACTTCCGAAGACTTTCAGGGCCCAATAATTACAAAAGACCAACTTTACATATCTATCTTGGCCCGGCCCATTATCTACTCCTTAATCCTCACGACTCCTCTCCTCTCAGTCGTCCATAGTGGAACGCCGACGTCACACGCTCACTTTCCCCACTCTCACTTCTTCTGCTTTCCTTCAACGCACCAATCACACACCTCCACGTCAGCATATTCGTTCAGCCGCCCACAAGAAAGAGGCGGTTCCGGTTCAACTCAAATTTGATTCATTTAATGCGCTATCATCTGGTCCCACAAGATTAAATGCAAATGAAACTTCATTTGGAGCGAATTTGAGTTTCATTTCAGAGAGTGTTACAGAAGATGAGAAAATTCAATCAGTAGTCCCTACGGAGGTTTGACTTTGACCGGTGAAGAGAAAGCGTGGAGAAGAAAAGTCTCATCTTCCTTCCTCCTTCCTTCCTTTGCTTCATTCTTTCTAGATATATAGAGACACAACCAGCTCTCTCTCATTCTCACTCCAACAAATCTCACTCCTTTCCTCATAATCGTCATCATCTGCTCCGTCCTTCCATCAGACTTCAGTCGCTGCTGTTTATTCTGCTGCAAATTTGTCTTTTTGCGCGGTTCGTATTGGTGAGTTTCGTGTTGTTGAAGTTCTTTTGGATCGGATACGTGCGTCTATATTTCCTACCGTTTTGGTTGTTGTTTGTTGAGTTCTTGTTGTGACAACGGCTGTTTTCCTTTTCATTTTTTTTGTTTTGTGCTTAAATTTGATTGATTAGATCTGTGATTATGAGTGGTTGCTAATCTGTAGCTATCGGTGTTCCTTGAATTGAACCGGCCTGATCGTTGCCTGGATTGATTGTAGAGTGAATATGATGTGTATATATTATGGGAGGATAGGAGAGGTTGTGATTTGTGAGCTGTTTCCAGGTAGGCGTGAGTTCTTATGTTAGCTGAGAATAATTGAATATTGAGAGTTTAATGATGAGGTTGAGTGTTTCTTGTTTGATTTGGATTGGGTTGAGCAGCCTTTGAATCTGTGGAATCTAGCTTACAGCCATCATAAGCTGGCTGGCTGCTGGCAATTATTGTGTTTAACTACATGGTATTGAGATCTGTCAACTGATTATACTATTCGTATTTATATGCAGTTTTTCAGAGGGCTTGAGCTGTTGAAGGGTTATACTTAATAATCATCCATGTGTGTTTATCCCAAGGCTGAGAGCAGATTTACCTCTAATCTTCTGAGAGAGGGTAAAGATAAGAAGGAGAACATGGAGGCTTTGATGAAATGTTCCGTCTTGCTTGAATTGTCTGCCTTTGACGATGTTGACAACTTTGTGAGTGAAGTTGAGGAGAAGGGGTTGAATGCTGATGAGGCTGGGTTTTGGTATGGTCGAGGAGTTGGTTCAAGGAAGATGGGGATTGAAGAGAGGACTCCGTTGATGATAGCTTCCATGTATGGTAGCCTCAAGATTGTGCAGTATATTGTTGGTGCTGGGAAGGTTGATGTCAACAGGGCTTGTGGATCTGATGGGGTTACAGCTCTTCACTGTGCTGTGGCTGGTGGTTCCTATTTGTCTCTTGAGGTCGCTAAGTGCTTGCTTGATGCCTCTGCAGATATTAACTGTGTTGATGCAAAGGGAAACAGGCCTGTTGATTTGGTTGTCCCTGGGTTGAAGTCTGCTCAGAGTTCGAAAAGAAAGACTTTGGAGATGTTGCTCAAAGGGATTAGTTGTACTGGTGATGAGATAGACCAGGAATTAGAGCAACAGGTGATGACACCTCGATTGTCTTCATCTGAGAAGAAAGAGTACCCAGTTGATATATCGTTGCCTGATATAAACGAAGGAGTGTATGGGTCCGATGAATTTAGAATGTACAGCTTCAAGGTGAAGCCTTGCTCTAGGGCGTACTCTCATGATTGGACCGAGTGCCCTTTTGTTCACCCCGGTGAGAATGCAAGGAGAAGAGACCCAAGGAAATATCCCTATTCATGTGTGCCTTGCCCTGAGTTCCGCAAAGGTTCATGCAGACAGGGAGATGCGTGTGAGTACGCTCATGGTGTGTTTGAGAGCTGGCTTCATCCTGCTCAATACCGAACACGTCTTTGCAAGGATGAGGTAGGATGTGCAAGGAAGGTATGCTTCTTTGCTCACAAGCCTGAGGAATTGCGCCCTGTTTATGTATCCACTGGTTCTGCCATGCCTTCACCCAAATCTCTAACAAGTTCCATGGATATGGGAGCACTCAGTCCTTTGACCCACGGGTCAATGAACTCGATGATGCCTCCCACATCAACCCCACCCATGTCACCAGCTGCTGCATCTCCGAAGGGTGGGAACATGTGGCAAAACAAGCTTAACCTAACCCCTCCCATGCTGCAGCTCCCTGGCAGCAGGCTTAAGACTGCTTCTTCTGCTAGGGATTTGGAGTTTGAGTTGGGAATGTTTGAACTTGAGAATCATCACAGGCAACAGCAACAACAGTTGATGGATGAGATTACTCGCCTCTCCTCACCAACTAGCTGGAACAAGCAACAAAGCAGGTTTGGAGACCTGAATCCCACCAAGTTGGACGATTCGTTTGGGTCTCAAGACATGTCCATGTTCTCTCAAATGCAAGGAATCTCAACCCAGATTCAGTCTCCAACCGGTCTCCAGATGCACCAAAGCCCAAACCAACAACATCATGCAAACTATCCCAACAGTTACTGCTCATCTCCAGTGAGGAAGCAACAGCCTCCATCCTTTGGATTTGACTCCTCAGCAGCGGTTGCTGCTGCTGTCATGAACTCAAGGACTTCAGCTTTTGCAAAGCGAAGCCAGAGTTTTGTTGATCGCAGCATGGGGAACAATCGTGCTGGTTTAACTGGATCCGGCCATTCCCTTAACATGACCTCGTCAAATGTCTCTGACTGGAACTCTCCCAGTGGGAGATTAGATTGGGGAATGCAAGGTGAAGACCTGAACAAGCTCAGAAAGTCGGCTTCCTTTGGTTTCAGAAGCAACAACACTGCAGCACAGACAACCTTGGCACCCTCAACTTTTGACGAGCCAGATGTGTCCTGGGTTAATTCCCTAGTCAAGGATGCTCCCACTCTAGGATCCGGTTATTATAACAGTCCAGGGAAGCAAAGTCAGCGCAGCCGTGGAGATGAGATCCTCCTCCCAGCTTGGATGGAGCAAATGTACATAGAACAGGAGCAGATGGTGGCTTAAGTCGACATGCATGCTCGCAAACTGAGCTGATAGATTACATACCCTGACAAGTTAGCGTATTTCCAACAAAGGCTGGATGGAGGAGGGCATGATATCCCAGCATCATCAAGTTGCCAGAAACCTTATTCATTGATTATTCATCTTAATTTTTTTTTCCACTTCATTTTTAGTTTCTTCCAAGGATGAAGAGCACTTCTTTTCTGTTCATCAAGATGATAAAAGCTGTAATTTTTCTTGTTTATTTTCCACATATATAAATAATTAGTCATTTCTCCATTTGATTGCTTCCATATCCATAATACCCATTCTAGCAGTTGATGTATCGTTAAAACCCATTTGCAAATTGAAGAAATTAAAACGAGACGATGCAATAATGTTGCCGCTGACGGCCACGCTCCACCGTAATCATCAAACATTTGCTACTGTGGCTGATCCAGAGCTTCGTCTGAGGGGATTCCAAATTTTTTTCCGAACAACAAGGATATAAGTCGGATTAGGCAACAAAAAAAAAGGTTCGCTAATGATCCGGCAATTTTTTTTCCGAACAACAATAACAACAAGGTCCGCTAATGATCAGCCAACCTTCTGAAGCTCATAAAGGTGTCATCCGATGTCCTTTGAAGATGATCTACATATGGATCGAAAGCTAATTGAATGTTCTATAACTTTCATGTTTAACTTAAGATGGAATTCGGAGGTTAAGCCGATAAAAACAACGACCAAAGATAGATGATTAATTGAAATTTGCCGAAATTGAGGGGGGTCTGAGCCAATCTTCTAAAGCTCATAGAGGCGTCATCCGGTGTCCGTTGAAGATGATCCACATATGTATAGAAATCCAATTGAATGATCTACAACTTTCATGTTTACTTAAAGATGAAATTTGGTGGTTAAGCTGATAAAAATAGTCACCAAAGATGGATGATTGATTGAATTAGCCGAAATCGAGGGGGTTCGAGCCAGCATTCGAAAGCTCATAGAGGCGTCATCCGGTGTCCGTTTAAGATGTTCTTTATATGGGTAGAAAACTAATTGAATGTTCTATAACTTTTATGTTTACTCCAAGATGAAATTCAGAGGTTAAGCTTACTAAAATAGTGTCCAAATATAGATGTTTGATAAAAAAATTTAAGAAAATATATAAAATTTTATATGCAAGTTTTTTTTTTGAGAGGGGTCCTGTCACTATCGACCAATCAGAAACTCTGTAACACATAACACTCTAAGAAACTATAACATTTTGAGCGCCCCCTCACTGCATATTTGTATGTACATGCTTATCTTCATATTTCATATCAATTCACACAAGTTGATTATAAACAATTACACGTCCGGACTGGATTATAAAATTAAAAACTGAAAGCAGCAAAGCCAAGCCAAGCAAACATATTACATCAATTATTGTTTGTTGTTTTTGAAAGGGTCGGTTAAAGTCAGAATAAAATATTACTGATCGATCAGTGTGCCAAATCCACTCAGCCTGCAACTTGCAATCATCATCATAAATCATTAATTCATACCCATGACCCATAAACACCGCTTTGATTAATTTATATTTATATTTATTAAATGATAATGACACATATTAAAAAAAATATGAGAAATGCATGATTATGGCATAATCAACCTGTAATTAAACTTATCTCCGTGTTTTAGGAATGAAGTTGGTTGTAATGAAGCTTTATGTCTTCACAAGTAGGGGTCTCCATTTGGCCTCGAAAGTCTAATGGGGTTTTGTGTTCCGCAGGCTTTAAGTCTAGTTCAGTCTATGTTTAAGCCTATTGGTAGTCTAGCCTTAAGCTTAAAGGGTTGGGTTATGGTGCATGTTTTTGGCCCGATCCGGTCTATCATGGTCCATCTCAGAAAGCCCAATTAAGCCTACTAAAAAGCATAGTGAAAGTCTACCAAAAACAAAAGAGATGCTACATTTTGTTTCTATGAAATGATTTTTCTTGATATTTGTCTTTTTAGAGTGATTCCAATGATATTAATGTCCCAAACAAAAAAGATTTGTGAATTCCAATGATATTTTGACTGCTGAGCTTTTTGATAAACTTGGTTTTTTATCAAGTTTACTTTTGATCTTTTTGCTATAAGTCAGTGTGTAGCCGCTAGGTTATTCACAAACATAAAACATTATATTTATTATTGTCATACAATATTAACTAGTCCGACCTCGTGATATATAATGTCCAGTACGGCCTAGCCCACATGCCCACCAAAAACAAGGTCAACGAACTGCTTAAGACTCAAAAAATATGTTTGGGCTTGGCTTGACCTAACCTAACCCACTTAAATTTGAAGTGTAGACTAATGCTTCACTAAGCCCGGTCCAGATCTATTTTTTTGGGCTAGACCAGCCCTGCCCGGCCTATTGCAGAGGTCTATCCATAAGCATATATGATTAAGACATTTAAATTCATTTATTTCTCCGCCTAAACATTAAAAAAATAGTCACCCATATAATATAGAGGATCGCTCAAATGAGGCAGTGAATCACGATCTGAGCCACACATCTAACCCCCGTGCATTTGAGGCGCGCCACGTGTCCAAATAGTGAAATTCAGTGCCGGCTCAACCCCCAAGGCCACTAAAGCAAAGGCTTTAGGCCCCAAATTTTTTTTTGATTTTTATAGTTAAAAAAAAGGCCCCATTTTAAGCTTTGTTCAATGAAAATTTTGGTTCAAAAGGCCCCAAATTTATATCAAAAGAAAAAAAAGGCCCCAAATTTATCATAACATGGATTGAAAGGCCGAAAAAAGCCCAGTTTTATTTAACAAAATATTGTTCAATAAAAAAATTATATTAGAATACCTCTATGTTATATATTATTTATAGTATTTAATTGTTAAAAGGCCCCAAAAAAAATTCTGCTTTAGGCCCCCACAAGTCTAGAGCCGGGCCTGGTGAAATCCCACTACTTTGAAAAAATAGTGTGGACGCGTTTGACGGCTCGTGACACGTGGCTTCGCCACGTGCGTCCGATCGACTACGACTCGAATTATACCTCACTACCTCATTCTACCAACTCTTCCTCGACTGACCGCTCCTCATCATCATCCATTGTAGCTTATTTTTTATTTTTTTTTGATCGAACATCGTAGCTTATTCAATTATTGACAATCTTATCACTGCAACATTTTTTTTGTGTTTTTTCATTTTTTGATGTTGATGTTGAGTTCCACGGTCAAATTTGGTCCACAAAAGCAGACTACGCACTTATGATTCCGTGTTTGATTTTTTAAATTTTGTCTGTTTTTTGTCCATTTTTGAGCCGCCCACAAGAGTCACTTTAATCAATCTGCGCACTTGCTATTAATGATATTTTTATCCCAATTAAACGGCAACGTTTTGTCAACATATGTAATTCTTTTCTGGATGAAGATGGGCCGATTTTGAGGCCCAAAAGCCTACCTAGAAGCCCCAAAACCAGAAAACAACCCTTGCAATTCTCAAACAAAGATGCTGCTGACATGTCGAGATCCCACCTCTGTCGGGCTTCGATTCCGACCTTCCACCACCGCATCCGTCTCATCAATCACCGGTAGGTTGATTTCCATTAAACCCCAGATCTCATGAAACTGAATCGTATTATTAGAATTTGTGTCTGAATTTGATCATTGTCTCGTGATCATGTATGTCTATTATATGTTTGTTTAAATGCCTGACAGAAGTCGTAATGTGGTTTTTGAAGACACTGGGGTCTTATGCATGCTAAAAGGATTGGTTTAGTTTTATAATATCAGGAGATAATTATAGAAGTTGAGTTGTAGTTGTTGATAGATGAGAATTGGGATGTGACGTGCTCGTTTCGCCAAATTGCCCGGGATGTTTTGGCATTGTAGTTGAGAATTTCTTTGGTGTATATGAAACCAGTTATCATCTTTCTTCTGATACTTCCGGGGCTCACTCTTTCTCGCATTTTTCTCATGTAGAGAGATTCTTGCAGCAATCAATAATAAAAGCACATGCTAAATCTAGTAAATTTCAAGTGGTTGCACAATCTGTTCAGTCATTGCAGAATGATCGTATATCGTATAAAGACAGTAAGCCATTGGTGAAGATGTGTGGAATTACGTCAGCTAAAGATGCTGCTATGGCTGCAGAAGCCGGTGCAGATTTTATAGGGATGATTCTTTGGCCAAATTCCAAGCGTTCAGTTTCACTTTCTGTTGCTAAGGAAATATCGAAGGCGGCTAAGGAATTCGGAGCCAAGCCTGTGGGGGTCTTTGTGGATGATGATGCCGATACAATAATGATAGCTTCCGAGATGTCTGATATAGAACTAGTCCAAGTAAAGCTTTTAACCCTTTTTATTGCCGTGGATAATGCTCATGTTTTATGTAACCGGTTAGTTTTTGGAATGTGCAGCTTCACGGGGGTCCTTCGCGAGCTGCTTTACCAATCTTAGCTCAAGAACATCGTGTAATTTATGTTCTTCACGCTGATGAAGATGGACAGCTTTTGAACCAAATCTCAAACGAAGAAGCATCTTTGGTTGATTGGATTTTGGTAGATAGCGCTAAAGGCGGCAGGTAAAGACCATATCCAGAGCATATCTTCCGCTTTTGTCCTTATTTCAAGGAAAACAAAGCACAGGGTCAGTATTCTTAAAATTGTTGTGGCAGTGGCAAAGGATTCAATTGGGATCAATTCAAAATACCACCAGTTAGCAGCAAGTATGGGTGGCTCTTAGCAGGAGGGATCCATCCAGAGAATGTTAGCCAAGCTATTGCTACTCTGAGACCGACTGGAGTAGACGTTAGCAGTGGCATATGCGGCCCAGATGGCCTGCGCAAAGATCCTCTGCGCATATCACAGTTTATGAGTTCTGTCTTATTATAAATTTATATAGCTGATGAGGGCTGAGTTTGTATCAATATAATTGGAAAACCAAAAGGCAAATTCATTGTTTGATCTGTTGTATACACTTGATAAATTCAAACAGGTCTCCTGTATTCTTGTACATGGAAACTTCATTTATATCTGATTTTCCAAAGCACAAAACAGTTCCATTTCCGTGTATAAATACACATGTACAAATTGTATTAAGCTATCTATACACATGTTTTTCACAGCGTGTATATAATTATTCTGCTGAGCTGCGATGAGTTCACTTGACAGGCAGCTGTAAAGAATGTTGACTTGGCTTCTTCAAGTTGCGCTTGTGGTCTTCATTCTGGAGCCTTTTTGTTTATTAAGCTCAAGCCAACCCGTATAAAGAACATAACACAACGATTTACACGCAAGTTATGAGCCATATGGGTTACAACTTCCACCATTTGTTGCGTTTTTCCATTCTCCTGGCAAGTTCTTGAGCCATTGATGCAAAGTCTTCAGCACCATTTTGAAGCTCTTCGGTTCTTTTGCTTAAGTTCTGGCATAAATGATTAAGAAGATACAGAAATAGCAAGTAAAACGTTAGATGGTGCAAAATATATGTGAATATGAAGAATGATTCTCAAAATAGAGAAACCTCGAGTTTTTCTTGGCGCTGCACAAGCCTTTCCCTTGCACGTGCAGCCGCAGCTGCAGCGGCCTGAAACCAGATGATATATGATTTGTAAATCTGTTAAGTGTAAACTAAAAAAAATGCTACAAGTAACTTGAAAAGGTACCTCTGGCTTTCTGTATTTAGCTGCAATTTCTTCAGCTGTTCTGGCTTTAGGTTTGGTGTCACTTGCTCCTCCAAATAATCTTTCCCTCTCCGTTTCTTTACCTACAGAGAAAATTTCTTAAAAGATCATGCCGAGGCTAACATTCCTAGGACAGCTGAACTTAGCAGTGTATCAGACCTTTATCATCATTCTTGCTTCCGTGAGATGCAGAAGTGGAAGGTATGACAACAGGTTCATCGATTTCAATGTCATCTATCGGAAACACAAAAATTGTCGGTGTAAAAAGTCAACTAAATTAAAAATAACAGAAACCAATAAAAGAGAGAACAAAGTACAAGGGGAGCAAATAACAGAAACATACTAGACGAAAAATACCTATCTGTAGCTCTAACTCCACAACTTCCTCGTTTGTGATTGTCGGGGGAGTCATTTTCCCTGGGGGTCTTGAGAATACACTGTCGAAGTGTTCAACAATATCTTTAATATCTTGGTTATTCTCTGATTTGCCTGCTTTGATGCCCTTTATCAGCCCACCCAGAATGCCAGGGACATCAACCTAAATAAATACATTTCCGGGACAAACTTGTATTAACATTCACGAGACAGATACTTTTGCGATTGAGGAAATGAAACGGGAGGGGAGTTTGAAATTGTAAAGAACCTGTTTCTTCTTAGCATTCAAAGAAAACTTAATGGCTGCATCTGCAGCAGCAGCAAGGACTTCATCATGAAGGCTAGGCAATGATTCTGGAATCCTGAAATTCAAATTATTCAGACAGTGTTAGGATACACTTGGTCTGTTAGATTAAAAAATGATCTATCAAACTGGGCTCATACGTACTAGAGATATACATACCTGAAAATGTTCTCAGATGCCAACAAAGACACAACAGAAAACTCACATCCATTTCCCTACAACATACGCAAGAATTAAATACTGAAATGGTAAAAAGGTCCAGTATTCAAACATAAATTTTATCTATATGCACATAACTTCTGTTTTTTGATAACCAAGAAAAAGTTAGCATATAAAGGATCAAGTTATGCTAGAGATATTCTTAGACTATGCGTTTCCAAGTAAAATCAGTTCTTTACTTTGCAGAAAAACGACTAACCAGTGCTAATTGCCCACTAGTGGTGGAAGTCAATGTTTTTTCCATGTTCTTTTTGAAGTTCCACCTCAGAATGGACATCAGAGAGCATTCTCTGACAATATCGAGTTCGGGAAAAGACCTGTGCAGATCATGATGCGGTCTTTATTAGTGCCACTGATCAAAGTAACAGAAAAGAGAAGAAATAAGAAATTCGTACCTTATTTCAATGACACCAGTTCGATAAAGTAAAGCAACTCCACGTTTTTCACAGTTTTCCTCGAAAACCATAGTCCAACAACAAGGGTTTACCAGATCAATCTTCTGAATGTAGTTAGTCTCCACCTATATCCAGCAGATAGTCATAAGCATTATTTAATGGTACATACATCAGCTAAAAGCCGATGATGAAATGAGAAGCACCTGAAATAGAGAACTGATACGACTTAAGATCAACGACTTCTCAAGACTTAATAAAACAAGCATGTTATTCATCTTTCTTTCAGTAACTTCTGGATCTGGTGAAATTCTTTCATTAGGCTGACTCTCCTGGTCCGGATGTTGATGCTCAGTTTTACTGACTTCGGATGAGTTGACCTCTTCAGAAATTGTGCTCCCTGTGTGAAAGTAAATTAATATACCACAATCAAGGCATAGATGGCGAATAATCTGGTCATTATTCGCTGAATAAAGTACTTGCCTACAAAATGCATAGAAATGGCCATCGAATTTCCTTCTGGATCTATGGAACCAGTGTTGCAAATAGTTCCATTAGCAGTGCCTAGAACAACTATATTAGCATTCTTGGTCAAAAGGATAATCTTCTCTTCTCCAACCTCTTCTGAATTTTCAGATTCTAAGCCCTCCAGACCGCCTCCTTTGCTATTACCCTTTAGAGGGGGACTCAAATGAATAGAAATTACTGGAGAACTTGGACTTGATATAATGTCGGTAAGAAATAAGACTGTGAAGGACCTCAAATCAAACAGTGCAACCTGAAATAGAATGTGGAAATCATCTTACATCCATACAATATACGGCTGTTAATTGGTATTTGAGGACATAAACAATCAATAAGTGCAACTTACCTGACCACATTCATATCCTGCAGCAGCTTTTGCACCACAATTCAAAAACTTCAGTGTTCGCACAGGAGACTTGAGGATGCTAAATACAGCCATACATTTAGGAACTCCTTGTTGATGATCAATAACTGTGAACAGTGCAATATGTTAAATCTTACATAGAGAATCATTCGTGCAAATTTGATTAGCATTCAAAATCTAATACAGATTGCTCAAGAAATTGACAACTGAACGCCATATGGCAGATGAATATCCAGGTCTCAACGTCAAGATGATGTGAGGGAAAATACACTGAAAGTAAAAACTGGAGAATTATCTTGTTCTTTCCATGGTCCTGAATCATTTAAAGTCTTTTTCACATTCACACATCCTAGTGCTTGCCAGAAAGTATCTATTTATCAGCAAGTACAAAAGTTAGAATTGGAATGCATAAGCAGCTAAGTTCAAAAATATCTTGGAACTCTCACCTTCATGTTTGTCTTCAAGGATGAGATGCACAATATTTTCATCTGAACAGTCCACAAGCTTGTACAACCATACCTGGATAATATCAAAAACGAAAAGAGGGTGATACTTTATCCAAGTTCATAAACAACATAAGTACAACAAGAGAAAAAGGCCTCTTACCAAACCACGTTCGTTACCAACTATTAAACTTGAGCTAGTGGAGCAAAAGTCTAATGCTGATACTGGGGCAGTTAAACCTTCCATTTGGGCATCTCCTAGCTACATGTTACATGTATATTGTGTAGTCAATGACCAACACTTTTCAGAAAAATCCAAGTTGCCCTTGCAAATCAATTTAAGACAAGTTAAAAACCTTTAGTTGTAAAATAGAAATAAAAGTCAGTGATGGGTATGTTGCATCCCATATTCGAACAGATCCGTCATGATAACCTCCTATGTATACCCTCTGGATTTGATGATCTGCAGAGGGCTGACTGGGTACGCCACCTGTCAGCGGCCACTTAGTGCTTCCAATATTTGGATTTTGTGCTGCTTTAACATCGACACCGAAGACGACCTATATAAACCGGACGTAAATGTAGTCGTAATTTGGACGGTTATGAAATCTACCATTCTGACAAAGTAGGAAGTACCTTAGCTAAGGAAGCTGACAACTTCTCTGCCGCATAAACAGAATGCAACTGTCCAACAGTCATAAGTGGTTCCATGGTAGGCACGGCAGTACGAAACGGTAAAGAATGTATTGAACCTTTATTGTCTTGTTCAGACATAATACTAGAAGAATAGATGTCATCATAGATAAGCAACTGCCCAGGATTTGTCAATACACAGAGAGTGCAGTTGCTATTTTCACTGGCCCCTGCTTTTGACAATAATCTCATGTCCGCAAATGAACCATGAAGCGTAAGATCCACACGCCCAAGGCATTTCAGGGAGTCTAAGCCAGACGACCAATCAAGTCGTAAAATCTGTTCAGCACAGAAATTGTTTGATATAATACAAGAATCGATCGCCAATCAGAAATCTCTACTTCTAACTCTAAGATCCAAAATCCACAGTGTCGCCTGTGTCAGTTTTCTGACATTTACCTATACATGCTTAAAAAAGTAGTCATCTAAGGAACTAAATGGCAGCAATAGGCGACACAGACTTATGCATCTACTGAATAACATTTGTGCCAACGCATACCCTTGTTACCCAACTACCATGGACTATGCACAAAAATATATATGTAAGATATTCAGCATTAGCCATAATACTGGTAGGTACAGAATTAATTTAATTAGACACAATCAACATATTTTCCCAATTTAAAGTAGGACCTAGTAACAAAACCAGTATTAATTTGTTATAATGTAACACCATTGGTGGTGTAACATGACATGATTTAGCAGGAAAGGAATATTATCTGCAAAAACTTATCAAATTAGATTCTAACTAGGTTCAGTCAATAATTCATGTAAGTTATTGTGGGTCAAGGTCAAAACCTCAAGAGCAAACTAGTTTTTGTTGACTATAATTTCATGTAATATCTAACATCAAGCATTCTTAGAGACATATAAGCTTGCAAGGATTACTTTTTCCTTTTGAGCGTGAAGCATGGATTTGGAACCCTCTCTAGGAAGATACACAATTTTTTATTTGTGTATCATATTTAAATAAATACCATATCAGAGCTTACCGTTAAAACTTCCTCCGATCCAATTTCATCACCGCCGTACACAAAAAGCAATCCACCATTATCATTCATGGTAATATCAGCAGACCAATGTAAAACAATGACAGGAAGTCGTCTCTCGCCAGATGCTAACTGTAGCTTGACAACTTTATTAGAGGACTTTACACTTCGATGATCTTTATTATGCGCAGAGCTAGATAGGTTCCACAACATAATATCACCATCTACGTAGCCCACTGCAAGAACTGATCCATTCGAAGATGCCCAACAAAGCGAGCTAATCTCTTTTTCTACTTGTTCTTGATTTGATGAAACATCAGGACTACCAGATTCCTCTTTATTTAAAAGGTTAACCACAGACTCCATTAATTGAAGATCATTATTTCCTTTAACAATAACAACTTCAACTTCAAGAGTATCCCAAAGTACTATAACTCCATTGTCATATGCAACCAGCAGCCTGAAATGATAGCAGCCTATTAGGTATATTAGCTGAAATGTAAGGGCATTATATAAGAAACATTGACCTGTCCTTCCATTTTAACCACACAAGGACATTGGCTAGAGGAAATAAAAAGATGTGACAACAAAAATATGAATAGTATAGCTGTTGTTGGTAAAAAAAAATCACTTAACAGTTTATGTGAGTGTGTATTTCACAAAATTCTGAATAGGGAACTACGTAGTACCTATTTCCATGTGGACCAGGTTGCAACAAAAGTCCAACTACCGAATTATGGTCTGGTAATTGAATATCAGCTTTCTCTGAAAAGTTGAATAAACCGGTTTTAATAAAAAATAATTGGATGGTTGCATTGTATATAGTAAATGAAAGTGTAGCATTCACGCAGATATTGGTTTACCAGCAACAAAATCTGGAGAAAGACTATAAGGAAGTTGCAAAAGCTTTCCTTCTAGAGAATCAAACTTAATCACAGACACCACTCCTTGCTCATCTCCTATGTAACTTCAGAAGAAAGAAGTAAAACATACAAGCCAAGTGCAGTTTATGCCAATCAAATTCCAGTTAGTAATTTACATGAATTGTGTGCCAAACATCACTGAGAAAGCAGTTATATTGCAATTCCACTGCAAGGTAGAAGCAATTTCTCTGTGTTTCAAGTCCCAGACCTGAAGATAACAACTAAATCAACAATCAGAACATGTCACGGATGAAGTTAGATAAAAGAATAAAGAATGAGGAAGTTAGTATATTTATGAATTGTAAAACAATTAACACAGTACCTGAATGTCATTGTCATTGGAGACGCTGATCAGCAAACCTTGGTTCTGTAAGAACTGAAATAATATACAAGAAGAGTTTAAACAGAAAGAAACCAGTGACTTCAGAGCTTTGCAATCCAAATTCCAAACGCACCTCAAGATACTTGAAAGGAAGTTGCTTCGGAGATACTAATAGAGCTTCAATGTTATCACCGCCAATAATTTTTATTCTTCCGTCTCTGCAGTATCAAAGATATGCTGTTAGCCCATTATTGAGTAATGCTGATTGATCCCCATGAAAGTTAGGAAGTTTTACAAAATCAACTGAGTAGATGGAACCTTAAAGGTTTGTGTTTGTCTAAAACATTACAATAAGAGCTCAACATGCATCAAAAATCATATATATGCATATGATTAAAAACAGGTTATGCCCACAACCATAATAATTCAAATTTCTAAACTTACAGTGTCGCCACGGCCAAGAGCCGCTGTATGTGATCAAATGCTAGAACAGATGCAGTTGACGGAATCCCATAGTGGACCACAATACGTGGATCAAGGTCAGCTGCCGCCAACTTGTTTTTCGGCATATTACCCTATATAAACCAACCAATCTGATGATTATCACAACTCAAAAGTCACAACAGATAGCAGAACCCAATACACAGATAGGTAAACAGTGTCCCTAAAATCCACAAAACCCTTGCCAATTGTCAGATGATCTGAAAAAAAGCCTTCTGTTTATATCATAATGTTGACTACCAACCACGATATAAAGTCAAATCTTTGCAAATTTCTGTCGAATGGATAACAAATGTAATCAGAAGACCTCTCCACAAAGCAAGGCATCTCCACAACATTTAACCTCATTGTCAGCAAATGTCAATGTGTCAGCATCACACTCCCAATTAATCATCCCCAGACGCAATCTCAACCCAACCGCACAATCGCTTCCGTCCACCTCACGGATCATCAATTTATTAATAAAAGTAATGACACTTTCCACACAATAAGTTTCGAAGTGATGCAGACCTCTACAGGCGGAGACGCCGGATTCTTCACCGCCGCGTTCTTGTGGAACAGCTTCTTGAACATAGCGATTCCCGGCCAACACACTGCTTCTCCAGATTTTGATTTTCGTCGACTCTGTTGTGTGCGAGGCTTGTCGTGTTGACATTGACCAGTTCGAATCAGTACATTTCCCAATCAATCCGGATACTGAACCGACCCGCATACGTTCTGGTCCGCGCCCAATTGAACCGGATATTTAGGTTCATTTTGACGGACTGATTTGATGCAGTGCTTTAAAGTGATTGGACGAATTAAAAAAATAAGAGAAGATGGATGCATATGCATGTCGAAAAAAATTAATACATGAGTTCAATTTTTTTTATATAATGGATAGAACAACTGCGAATAATATGATGCATACGCTTTCTCATTCAGTACGATATTTGAAACTCTAGTAAGACATGTTGATCGAATCCGAAATTATAAATACATTTCTCCATTTCTGAAGCGCGCATCTTTATTCTGCATGAATCCTCATATCTACTTCAAATTACCATCGTTACATTCTCGACACTTGAAGTTTAGATCACATTAGACACCTTTACCGTTGTAAGAGACGAAGAAAGCATCAGAATGATATAGAAAACATCCGCGCCACAAGGCGGGATGAAAAAAAGAAAAAATCTCAAAAAAAGAAAAATGGTGTCCCACACTCGAAACGTATGTGATACATGAGTTCAGTTTTAATGCATTAGATTGGGAAACAGGTCTAATCGGCTGAGGAGGCGGCAGCAGCAGCCTGAAGCTCCAATCCCCAACGCCGCACCTGGAGCTGAAACCGAGCGAGAGCGGCGAAAAACATCACATTCTGGCTCGACCGAAGTATCTCCATGATGCTCATCACTGTCTTCAACCTCAGAAAATCAGCGCACTCCAACAACTCTTCCATCGCAATCTTCAGCGAATCCAGCGCCGCCTCCACTCCAACAAGTTCAGCATCCACGGCCGTAGCGGCTCTCCTAGCCATTTCATAAATCGGCGGCGCCGCGATCGTTTCCTGTATCCTCGTCAGCTCCTCCATCAGGTCCCGCTCCTCCAGCCTCGACTCCTTCCTCGCCTGCTCTATCTGCAACCGCTGGTCGTCGTTCAAGTCCAGGACGAACGTTTTGACTAGATGGAAGGCGAGTCCGGGCTTGAATCCTGCGATCCAGAGGAACGTCTTCTCGAACGGGGTGAACCACGTCGGGGAGAAGACGAGAAGGATGTTGTCCTGCGCGACTCTGGACTTGGCGTTGAAGTACTCAAGGTAATGCGCAAAGACTCGCGCCAGGAGGTCGCTCCGCGCTTCCTCCGCCGCCGCCGCCCGTCCGTTCGGATTGATCGTCTGGTGCATTGAGTTGCGGAGCTCGTCGAGAAAGGTCTCTTGGCGAATCAACCACTCGGAGAAGAAGGCCTCAAATGTCAAAACCGGATTCGAGCGTTGCATGGCTGTGCAATTGATGATGTCTTTCTCTTATTATGCACGACAGGTGTAAGCGAGCAATAATGCCGCAGCAGAAATGAGGTTAGTTGCTTACTGCTTGGTGCTGCTTATATATAAAAAGGTATCTAATGCTTGATGAGTTCTCCTTCTTTGTTGCATCTTCACATTGCTTATAAGTCCATATTTAAGATTTACTAAAACTGTGTAGAGGATGAATACTTACTAGTGAAGAAATGACCTTTAGTCTGACTGTGCTTCTAGGCAACTATTGTGGATAGGGTGGTAATAGAGAAAGATGCTGGTATAAAAAAAATTCGAAACACAAGTTTTTTTTTTGGGGGTGCGTGTGTGCTTATTCCGCCATACATACTGATCTTTGAAAGTATACTTCGTGAGTAAGACTTGGGAACTTTATTTGATATTTTCATTTTGTTTTTTGGTTTATGATAGACTAGCAAAAACGCGTGTGATTTGTGTGTGAGACTGATATTTTACAAGGATTACACGATGTAGAGAAGAAAGTGCGGCGTTACGTTGCTGTAGTCTTGGACTTGTTTACCTGTCCTGATGGTCCATTGTTTATGTGTCCGCGTTTTGGGCCGATTTATGGGCACTGATCAAGTATATTAGCCCAACAAGAGCCCATATGAACTTTTTAGATTATTATTTTTTCCACAAGGACGATTAGGTTTGTTTCTCCCCGATCAAAGCACTGGCGAAACCGACGCTGATCCGTATAGCGATTTGCTGTCCAATTCGTCGTGATGAGTTCCAGTAGCGGAAGCGACGAAGCTGCAGATACTCAGTCTGCGCCGAAGGTGTTGTACAAGGATCCTGATGATGGGCGGCAGAGGTTTCTTCTTGAGTTGGAATTTGTGCAGTGTTTAGCAAACCCTACTTACATCCACTACCTAGCGCAAAATAGGTTTTTTGAGGATGAGGCGTTTATTGGATACTTGAAGTATTTACAGTATTGGCACAGGCCTGAGTATGTCAAATTTATTATGTATCCTCATTGCTTGTTTTTCCTTGATTTGCTGCAAAATGCTAACTTCCGCAATGCAATGATGCATCCTGCCAATAAGGAATTGGCACATCGTCAGCAGTTCTATTTCTGGAAAAATTATAGAAATAATAGACTGAAGCATATTATACCTAAACCACCCCCTGAACCTCCAACTGCCGCAACCATGTCGGTATCAACTCCTGCGCTGCCTCCTATACCAGTTAATAGCAATGCTGTACCTGGAACTGCAGTGCCTGGTTCCATGCCTGTTCCTTCCCCAGCATCTGCTTTATCGCCCATGTCGTATAACATGCCGTCTGGTTCAAGTTTTGTTAAGAATGATATGAGGGGTGGTAATGTTGATCGCAGGAAGAGGAAGAAGGAACCATGAGCTAGTCATCTGAAAGGAGTTATTTGCTATTTTGTTTGATGGGATCTTGGGGAAGTAAAAAAGCTGCTAAATGGAGAAACAGAAGAAAAGAGTTGAGACTGAGGAATACTTAGGCTAATATGCTTGAATCATTTAGTGCTTATTATTCGCTTACAGGCTATGTTATGTTTATTGATGCATGATGATGGAAAACTATTATGTAATTTTTAATGTCGGTAAATTAAGTTGCAAGTAAAAAAAAACTAGCCTTTGGTGCATTTTCAGCTTCTTTCACCTTTCAGTGTTAGATAGATTTTATTTTACTTTCCAACAGTACATGAAACTGGTTGATTACTTTTACTTGAGTTCAGTTTTTTACTAATATGAATATATGGTTAAGTGAAATCCACTTCCCTGTTTGGAACTTTCCACCTTCTTGCAGGATGACATGATGCACAAGTACCCAGAATCGATACTTCTCCCCGAACCCATCTCAAAAATCATGGTATGTTGTTGCTAAAATAATTTGTAGGCATACTTATTAAGCTTCACATAAGAAAATTTCCCATCAATATTGGACAGAACTGGATTACTACATTCATATTTCATATTATCAAATGGGGCATCACTAGAGATGAGTGGAACAACATGGATAATCAGCTTTCAGGTAACTCAGTTCTCCGCTCTGCTATTTATTACTACTGTTTGCTATTTGCAGACTGCAGTACCAGTATAACATTGTGGAATAGTCGAGCACCTTATTGTTTGTTTTTTTTTTCTCAATATACTGTTGTCGTGTTAAAGCGGAAATAAAAGGATGCCCTGCATCCATCCATATGGAGTTTTGATTTGGATGAAAAGAGTGTATGGATCTTGCTTGCTGTTTCTTGCTTTGTTAACTATATGATTCACGTTAGTATATCAATAACCCACAAAGTAATCACATGTATATCTTAGCGTGGAAGCATGCATCAGGATGATGAACCAGAAATTAAGTGGAGTGGAGTAGAGTAGAGATGTGAGTCTCCCTTTGCCTTTACCTTTTTTTTTTTTTGAAACATAATTAAGTTATGGCATACAGTGGCAAAAGGAAAGTTAAAAGTATAGAGGCATGATATGAGCAAGCTTTGTTCTAATATGTCCGTAACTTAAAAATATCATCCTTGCTTTATACACTTAGATGTGCTTATTGCGAGTGGAAACTGATAAGAAGCATACATACGTATGGATGGAGTATTTTAATACCAGATTTCGATATGATTTGAGTAATGCGCCATAAAGTGCAAGTTAAAGGTCCATTTTTTGCAACAAAATAGAGTTGCCAGTAAAGAGTATTCTTAGTTTGTCTTAAACTTTCCCTAGCTTTGTGGGTTGAAAAATGTTTGTTAGAGAAGCTTAGCACCTTGTAGTAGCAAATTTTTTGGGACATATAGATCAATATGTTAATTTCATTTTTAATTTTTGCATCAGGAGTTTGGACTGGAACAATCCGGAAGGGATCAAATGTGTTCTGGAGACGATGCCTGTTCAAATCCTTCCTTTTCTATTGCAAGTAGACACAGACATGAGGGTCTTTGCTATATCAACCAATTTAACCCGATGCATGAGAGTCACTGTTTATTTCCTCAACATAACCCCTCCCTCCGAGATCCATAATGATTAATGATGCACGTACATCAGCTTACACAATCCGGCAAGGGATGATGCTGACACCAGAACAAAAGACCGATCCAGATATGTTTGCCGATTGCATCCACTGGTGTCTTCCTGGCTTACCAGATACTTGGAACGAGTTTCTTTACACATGAATAAGTTTCTTTACAAAATTCCAGTGAAGGTGGCATATTGGGAGTTCGAGCTATTAAAGGAGTGGATATTTGCAATATGTGAAGGAGTTGGGATGATGGAGAGCTTCAGACTAGCAGAACACATTAAAGCGGACAAGGCTATTTTTGAGACAGATTGCGCTAGTTAAATGGCTTAACATTTGTCCGGATTATAATATTGCACAAGATAAATGGTGTAAGGACAGCTTGCAAATATTGCAACGTCACATGGAATGGAAGGTTTTTCTTATTCGAAGAGAGGCAAACTTCGTTGCAGACCAACTGGCTAAGCGTGTTATGAAACATAATTGGTGCTCGACGAGACTGGATTGCTGTTCGAGACTTGGCTGCTTATCTAATTGATTCAAGCCCTCTTTTATTTCTTTAGCTTTGATGCTATTGTTATCCCCAAAAAAAAAACCTCTTCAGATAATTTTGAACAGCGGATGTATACACTAGTTGATAACTTATGTAGTAAAATTCCCCAAAGCCGGAAGACTTGCTAGAAAAGAGTGTTAATAACATGCTATTGGTGGACAAAAGGATGGTCAGCACGCCTGGAAAATTTAAGCCATTCTCCATTTTAGCATCACTCAAATATAAGATTTTCAGCCGACCATATGCCTCGTCTCTCGACCATCTTTGCACACATTTTCTTTTCCTTTATAGATTACCATCTAAAACTAAATATAATCATTTTTTTTTGATATAATAAAAATGGCATAAACAAGAAAAGCAACGACCAACAATTACATGGACAACACGTCTAAACAAGAAAAGCATTCCATGCAAAGATAATCGATCCATCTGCAGCTATTGTCTTGAAACCACTCAAGCCAATTCATGCCAAACCGGCCAAACAGAAAAAGCGACTCGTCAGCCAACTTCAAAATCACAATGAGGCTCCGGCCGGATTTCCAATGAAAAACTGGGAAAGACTACACTCGTGTCCTTCACAGCTCAGTTTCCTATCATAGATAGCACGCCACCTGAAACTCCAATTGAAACTCCAATGAAGGCTACAAATAGTACTTAAAAGCTAGGACAAGTTAACTAGCCGGGAGCAGAAAGAAGCTCCACTTAGCCTCACGCCAAGGAAAGTGACCAGTCCAGCAAAGACAGAAAACTACTAATGCAACAAGTGCAACCGAATAAAAGTAAAAGCAAGTAAACAAGAAAAGACAAACCAAGAAAAACCTATAAACAATGTCTCAAACAAACAACAACAACAAACACTGGTAAAGCACCAAAAGCCACCCCTCCATTGCTGAGATGTCGAAACCACCTGTAAAAAGGTAGCATACCCACCACTAACACCCACGCCCAAACCACACAAGGAAACCCACACAGCCCAACTCGCCCACAGCAACCGACAGGGAGAGGTGGAGATGATGTCGGAAAGCCGAGGTGAAGGGCGATGAAACCAAAATCAGCCCGAGGGGTGAAGGCCGATACCCACCGAAGGACAAAACGGAGCGGTCGAGAAAAGTCGAGCGTCTGGGAGGGGAAAATACTTGATGCGGTGGAGAATCAAATGTAAGGAAGCTTTGTATAGAGTTTTGGCAGTGATGTTTACTGTGTTTTTTTTTTTTTGGGTTAGTAGTGTTAGTAGGTATGAACCCAAGCACCCGAAGGTGTTGGGCGAGCGGTTGGCCACTAGGCTATGTTGCTCTCATGTTTACTGTGTTGATTAAATATAATCATATTGAAACAAAGCAATTTTTTTTTTTTTTTTTTGGATAGGGCGAAACAAAGTAGTTTTTAATTGGGCCAATCCAAAAAGAAAAAACTAACCGAACACTAACAAGCCCAATCCAAAAAAAAATAAAAAAATTAATGTATATAATTGGGCCTACCAGATACATACGCCGCTAGCACAGTTTTCCAAATTCAGGTCACAACTCACAACTATCTATTTGTGTAAATAGGTGTCAATATCATAAATTTCAATCTTATTATAAAATTTCAAAGTTATATACGCATCTCTCAGGCAGCCAGGATGTGCGAAGTTAGGGTTTTGTTGGTTGCCGTTGCCGTTGCGTTTACAGCAACGGCAGTTTTCAAATTGGCGTCATCGAGAATTGTCAATCACGTAAAGATTTCTAAAACTTAGTTAATCAGTTGCACGTCATGAAAATTTTCTGTTTTTGATCAGAGCAATTTTTTTGTTTATGTTTTTAAAAAAAAATTGTAGTTAAGGAGAAAATTTTCCGTTTTTGATCGGAAGTAATTTTTTTGTTTATGTTTTTTGTTTGTTTGTAGATGAGGATGAAGGGGGCCGTGATCAGAGGTGGAGGGACGCTGCAAGCTGTTTCTGTCGACATCCCAAATGAAATCATCTTCTGCATTCTCATGTATCTTCCTGTTAAGTCGTTACTACGTTTCAAGACAGTGTCAAAATCATGGAATGCTCTCATTACTAACCCTTGTTTCGTCCGTGAACATCATTCAAAACAACCTTCATCGAAGCTCTTATTCCCGAAAAGGCAGGAAAAAGTAGGAGAAACACATGTCACAAGCGTAATCCCAATGCCCTTCAGTTTTGACACAAAGTTGTTTGCTCATCCGAATGTGTATCAACCAGTCAAGCCATATTTATCAGGCGAGTATTCGATAATGGGTCCTTGTTTTGGAGTGCTTTGTTTTGGGATGTGTAGCGACAAGGAGCGATCCATCAAGCTCGAGTTTTGTAACATTGCGACTGGAGAAACAAAGGGTTGTCCTTGTTTTGTGGTGGACGGAGTACTCTCGTGTGCATTTGGGTTCGGATGTATTCATAATGATATTACTAGTGTTGTTCCTGAGTTTAAAGTTGTGGCGCTGATAAACTACTCAAGGGATGGTAGATTGAATTGTTCTACACATGTCTACTCATCTGCTACCAGTTCCTGGAAATCGGTTGAATCTTGTCAAAGCCTTGCTTATGGAAATGGGATTGAGGTGAATGGAGTTATTCATTGGCAGGCGAAAAGCCTCAATACAAAAAGCAATGACAATAAGTTCATTCTCACTTTTGATTTGCAAAAAGAGGTTTTTGGGAAAATGGAACTACCTCAGGTAGCCGTAGCATATAGTGCCTTACTTACTAAACAAGATGATCAACACTTGTCACTTATTGCTGTAACCTCAGATCATTTAGTTGATATATGGGTCATGCATGTCCAATGGTCTTGTGTTAGGCAAGCGGTAGTTGAAAAGCTGACAGTTAGTACGTCGAGTAGTGTCGGAGGATTGCTCTGGAAAGCTGATAGCGTGGAGGTTGATGGGATTGTCATGCCCATCGGTGGTAATCGTTACAAGTTTTGTGGTAAGTATTCCGGTATTGTGCTTTTTGATTATGTAGAAAGTCTCGTGTCATTCAACTTCTAATTACTCTGGAGGAACGCATCTTACTTTCAAATAAGTAAAAATTAGACTTGTTATATTTGTTGCTTTCAGCACTGAACATGACTATTAAATAGTTGATGGTAATCTCATCATCTATTGAACCTATGAGTATGGACGCTTAATATGTTACCTCTGTATCTTGTTGGGGAATATCTTCAAATATGGCAGCAATCGGAGATAGTTTCAGGTCCGAAATCCTAAAATTACCAACATATCTCAGTATCTGTATAATCGATCATCGACTGACTATCAATTCAAATTTTTTGTCCTCACAAGAATCGTCAATTGTCAATTACGGTTTACGTAGATCGTTGAATTCTGGAGAGTATTTGGAGACGAAGCCTAATTGTTGAGGGTTTGTTTCAGTGCAGACCAGTTTGGCTTCTTCACTATAAAAATCATTTAAACCATAAAGCAACAACTTCTAATTTGCATAGTGACAATGGAATGGAAACTGATAAATCTTCAAGATAAATGAATTCATCTCCATATTATTGTTTTGGTTGTTGAGAGCATCTTCTCCAAGACGTCAATTGACGCGATAAAGTTTTTCTGTTCTTGATGCAGCTCATCCGCATGGATTTATGGTGAAATTGTTTGTTCAATTTTACAACGACGAATGTGAGGTTATAAATGCCATCAGTGACATTTATGGATCTCCCCTTTTGGATACGTGGATTCTTTTTCAAAATGCTACACACATTTTATATTTCTTGTAGCATAGCAGTCCTATAGCTCGTTTTAACGTTTTGCACAAAAATGATGAGGGCTAAGACACTCTACTTTTACAGTACTTTACGATTACGCAGGGACGGATCCAGGAATTTTGGTATGGGTGACAGACAAAAAAATAATTGCATCATGAAATATTTTTTTTTTCTGAAATTACTTGGGCATTTTACAAAAATTATATAAATTTCTTGAAAAATACACTTCAAATTCTATATATAAAAAAATTGGTGCCAAAAGCCCAAGATTTATTTTTGGAAATCAAAGTTAATAGAATTGGTTTGTCAAAATGAAACAAGTATCTCTAGAATAACATGAAACAAATTGCAACTGATACAAAAACTGAATATATCAAACTAGAGAGAGCCTAACATGTTATATCCCAATGAACTCAGCCTATTCCTTAGAGGCAGATCCTTCATCGCTCTTGTTGTTATGCATCCTAGCGTACCTCTGCCCGAGTCATGAACTCAATATAAGATTGATGAGTCAAATACTTGACTAATTTTCTTTTATTTTTCTTAGTAGTTTTGATTCGTTTCCAAGTAATTTTGATGTCATTTCATACCCTTCTTGGTCTATTAGGTCCCAAAATGTATTTTGTCTCACTCGGAGCCTCAAAGATCAAATGGAGCACAAGTTGAGTGAATTTGAGCCAAATATGGAGTTTCGGGCAAAACAGGGCAAACCGACCTTGCTGGCGTACTTTCCATGCCCAGATCGCATACGGTGTCTGAATTGGTTGATTCAAAGCTTGTTGGAAAGCTAACTCAAAAGGCTACAACTCTCTAGTTGACGTCAAGACCTAATTCGGATATTAAGATTGTGAAAAAGCCGCTGGAAACCCACTCAGGCCTCGCCCTCTTGACGCAAACTTGCTCGAAACAGGGCAAACCGACCTTGCCGGAGTATTTTGCATGCCCAGATCGCATACGGTGTCCGAATTGGTTGATTCAAAGCTTGTTGGAAAGCTAACTCAAAGGGCTACAACTCTCCAGTTGACTCCAAGACCTAATTCGGACATTTAGATTGTGAAAAAGCCGCTGGAAACCCGCTCAGGCCTCGCCCTCTTGAACGCAAACTTGCTCGCCCGAAAATTTTTCCGAAAAACTTGGGGTTGACATGTGCCACCCCCGACCCTTAATAGATCCGTCCCTGGACTTACGTACAGAAAATGCAAAAGAAGTACCCTACTAAGACGATTCATTTAAGCTCTCCTCCTATATTAAATAACTATAAATTACTGCCTCATCCAAAATTGCTTCATGAAAATTGTCATTTGGGTAAAGATTTCTACAACTTAGTTGTTGTGAACCTGACTGATTTTGATGCCAGGATTTGTGTTTTTGTCAATTCAATTTGCAGTAGTTCAGTGTAATGAGGAAGTAACAGTGCCGTGGCCAGGTGATTCTTTTCATTTATTTTCTTTTTTTACTGAAGAAATGACATACAAAACCCGCAGAAAAAGAAAATAACAACAGTAATACAGACGACCAACTAGTATTAGAACAGAACATCTAAACAAAATAAATAATCCAAGCATAGTTAGATAATTCATCCACTGCTGAGTTATCTTCACATTCCAAGGTCTATTGCATGTCAAATTGGCCAAACGGAAGAAGTGACTCGGCAGTCAACTCCGAAGCAAACGATGAAGCACTGAACAAAGCACAAGATTGCACAGATGAACGTCATAATCCAGCTTCCTGACAACGGTAGCACGCCACATGAACTCCATAAAAGGCATCAAAGAGGACTTAAAAGCTAGGACAAGTTAACTAGCAGGGAACAATGATATGCTCCACTTCGCCTCGCGCCATGGGAGGTGACCAAACCACCCAAGCCAGAAAAATAACAAATACAACGAGCGTAGCCGAAATAGACACCCGCTAAAAACCGATTAAGAAGGACCACCGATACACACAAAAAAAACGTGGATACACGGGGACGTTTTCATTTATTTTCAGCTATATGAGTACTTTTTTTTTTTTGTGGGATAGAAAGGAGGCATACAAAGCTTTATGAGTACTTAAAGTCATTAGGCTGTGAAAATTAGTTTGGCCTATGTTAAACGACGACGTTTTGGGTGACATAAAGTATAAACACAGCTGCAGGTACTGTTCATCCGAATTCGAAATTGAGAAAAACAGAATAAGGTGAGGCGACCGACTGACGAAGAATCGCTAGTCTGACTGCTACTGCCAGGGCGATATTTAGGTGCGTATCTGACTGCTAGGGCTTTCAGTTGTCGACGGGAGGGATCTGAAGTCGCAAGTCTAGGGTTTAGACTGTCAGCATAAGAATAAAACCAGATTGAAAATTTTGATCAAGAATCAATTTCTGTTGTTAGTACTCGTGTAGCTTAATTTACTACATTAGTTAATCAGTGGCGTGTTATGAAAATTTTCTGTTTTTGATCGGAGCAATTTTTTTGTTTGTTTGTTTTTCTCTTTGTGTAGTTGAGGAAGAAGATGGTCGTGATGGGAGATAGAAGGATGTTGCAAGCTGCTTTTGACCAAATCCCAAATGATATCATCTTCTGCATTCTCATGTATCTTCCAGTTAAGTCATTACTACGTTTCAAGACAGTGTCAAAATCATGGAATGCTCTCATCACTAACCCTTGTTTCGTCCGTGAACATCATTCACGAAAACCTTTATCAAAACTCTTACTGGTGGAAAGGCGTGACCAAGATGCCACGTGCATATTCCCAATGCCCCTCAGTTTTGACACAACAGCTAAAACATTGTGTGCTCATCCGAATGTGTATCAACCGGTCAAGTCATATTTAGCAGACCGGGACTCAGCTATATCAATAGGAACTTGTTTTGGAGTTTTTTGTTTTGGGGTGTGGAACAACAGTAGGCGAACTTTCAAGATCAAGTTGTGTAACATTGCGACGGGAGAAATAAAGGTGTGTTCTAATTTAAACTCTGGGAAGGACACATCATTCAAGTATGCATTTGATTTTGCATTTGGGTTTGGATGTGTTCATAATGATAATATTAGTGTTCCCGAGTTTAAAGTTGTGATGATGGAATATTACGTTAGGGATTTTGGATTGAATTGTTCGACACATGTTTACACATCTGCGACCAATTCCTGGAAATCGGTTGAATCTTGTCAAAGCTTTGCTTATGGAATAGGAACTGAGGTAAATGGAGTTATTCATTGGCAGACGAATAGTCCAATGGAAACAAGTTATGCCAAGATGTTCATACTAACTTTTGATTTGCAAAAAGAGGTTTTTGGGAGGATCAAACTACCTCACGAAAAATCTGGCGGCTTGCTTACCAAACAAGATGATCAATCCTTGTCGTTTATTGATTGGACCTCTTTGACCTCAGATTATATTGTTAGTAAATGGGTCATGCACGTGGGCGGGTCTTGGGTTAGGCAAGCGACGGTTGCACCGATGAGCGTTCGTAAGTGGAATATCTTGGGGTATTGGCACAGTGTCGGAGGATTGCTTTGGAAAGTTGATGGTGTGGAGGATGGTGGGATAGTCATGAAAATCGGAGATAATGATTACAAGTTTTGTATTAAGTTTTCGAATATGTCGTTTTTTGGCTATGTAGAAAGTCTCGCGTCATTGAACTTCTAGTTACTCTGGAGTAGCACGTTTTATTTTCTAGTAAGTAAAAAATTAGACGTCAAAATTTTGTTTGATACATTCGTAGTTCCCTACACTGAACCTGACATGCTCTGAAGTTCACCCTTCATGTTCTTGTTTTATGTTACAAAACCAGCTCTACAAAGTACAAACATATCTCTTCTAGAAGAAAAAAAAATATCCTAAAATCAAATAAAAGGCATGTTAAGTTTAAATCTTCAATAATTTCAGTGTAATGGGGGAAGTAACAGTGCCCTGGCCAGGTGATTATTTTGTGTTAAATGTGTTAAGTCAATTAGACTGTCAAAATAAGATTTGGGCCTAATAGCAATGCTGTACCTGGAAATGCGGTGCCTGGTTCCATGCTTGTTCCTTCCCCAGCATCTGCTTTATCGCCCATGTCGTATAACATGTCGTGTGGTTCAAGTTTTGTTAAGAATGATATGAGGGGTGGTAATGTTGATCGCAGGAAGAGGAAGAAGGAACCATGAGCTAGTCATCTGAAAGGAGTTAATTGCTATTTTGTTTGCTGGGATCTTGAGGAAGTAAAAAAGCTGCTAAATGGAGAAGCAGAAGAAAAGAGTTGAGACTGAGGAATACTTAGGCTAATATGCTTGAATCATTCAGTGCTTATTATTGGCTTACAGGCTATGTTATGTTTATTGATGCATGATGATGGAAAAATTTTCAATGTCGGTAAAAAAAAACTAGCCTTTGGTGCATTTTCAGCTGCTTTCACCTTTCATTGTTAGATAGATTTTATTTTACTTTCCAACAGAACATGAAACTGGTTGATTAGTTTTACTTGAGTTCCGTTTTTTACTACTCCCTCTGTCCCTGTTTGTTTGTCCACTTTCCTTTTTGGGTGTTCCCTAATGTTTGTCCACTTTCCTTTTATATACAACCAAATAATCAAATCAATCATCTCTTTCCTACCAAACAAACAAACTTATTTTATTTAAAAAATTGTACTTTCAATGATAAATAACTAATAATTCGTGTGCGGGACCCACCACCACATACACTTTTTCCCTATTTCTTCCCTCTTCTCCCTCACTCATTGTCCTTTATTTACTTTTCTTAATTCTCGTGCAAACTGTCCTTTTGGACAAACAAATGGGGACGGAGGGAGTAATATGAATATATGGTTAAGTGAAATCCACTTCCCTGTTTGGAACTTTCCACTTTCTTGCAGGATGACATGATGCACAAGTGCCCAGAATCGGTACTTCTCCCCGAACCCATCTTAAAAATCATGGTATGTTGTTGATAAATAATTTGTAAGCTTCACATAAGAAAATTTCCCATCAATATTGGACAGAACTGGATTACTACATTCATATTATCAAATGGGGCATCACTAGAGATGAGTGGAACAACATGGATAATCAGCTTTCAGGTAACTCAGTTCTCCGCTCCGCTATATATTACTGTTTGCTAGATGATAATATTTGCAGTACCAGTATAACAGTGTGGAATAGTCGAGCACCTTATTGTTTGTTTTTTTCTTTCAATATACTGTTGTCGTGTTAAAGCGGAAATAAAAGAATGCCCTGCATCCATCCATATGGAGTTTTGATTTGGATGAAAAGAGTGTATGGATCTTATTTGCTGTTTCTTGCTTTGTTAACTATATCAATAACCCACAAAGTAATCACATGTATATCTTAGCTTGGAAGCATGCATCAGGATGATGAAAAAACACCAGAAATTAAGTGGAGTACTGGAGTAGAGATGCGAGTCTCCCTTTGCCTTTACCTTTTCTTTATTGAAACTTAATTAATTTGTGGCATACCGTAGGCAAAAGGAAAGTTACAGGTATGGAGGCATGATATGAGCAATCTTTCATCTAATATGTCCGTAACTTGAAAATATCATCCTTGCTTTATACACTTAGATGTGCTTATTGCGAGTGGAAACTGATAAGAAGCAATGAAGCATACATACATATGGATGGAATCAAAAAATATAACTACAAAGTATTTTAATACCAGATTTCGATAGGATTTGAGTAATGTGTCATTAAAGTGTAAGTTGTAGGTCCATTTTTTGCGACAAAAAGAGTTGCCAGTAAAGAGTATTTTTAGTTTGTCTTAAACTTTCCCTAGCTTTGCTGGTTGAAAAATGTTTGTTAGATAAGCTTAGCACGAGTAGTAGCAAAAATTTTGGGACATAGATCAGTATGTTAATTTCATTTTGAATTTTTGCATCAGGAGTTTGGACTGGAACAATCCGGAAGGGATCAAATGTGTTCTGGAGATGATGCCGATTGCATGAGGGTCACTGTTTATTTCCTCAACATAACCGTTCCCTCCGAGATCCATAATGATGCAAGTACATCAGCTTACACAATCCGGCAAGGAAAGATGCTGACACCAGAACAAAAGACCGATCCAGCTACATTTGCCGATTGCATCCACTGATGTCTTCCTGGCTTACCAGATACTTGGAACGAGTTTCTTTACACATGAATGATTTTCTTTACAAAATTCCATTTTAAACTTTTCAACTCTTCAATATGACCAATGGATAATTTTGAACAGCGGATGTATACTCTAGTTGATAACTTATGTAGTAAAATTCCCCAAAGCCGGAAGACTTGCTAGAAAAGAGTGTTAATAACATGCTATCGATCTGCGCTGATTTGAGGAAGAAAGAAGAGGGTCGACATTCAATAGCAAGGTCGCGGACCAATTTTTCGAATTCGTTCAGGCGATGGGAGTGTTGGACTTACCGATGACAGGGAGGAGATTCACTTGGAGCAATAAGTTCGGGGCAAGCCGGCTTGATAGATTCCTCGTTTCTCCGGAGGTTCATGTGGAATCGGCGGATCACATGCTCTTGCAGTGCGGATGGAGCTGGAGATTGTGGTCGTGGTGCATACAATGGTGGGGGAGCTATTGGGTAGCCCCATACACAATGAGAGACTTACTACAAGGATGGGTGATCCCAAGATCAACTAAGACGTACAAGAGGTTTTGGAAAACGTTGAGTTACGCCATAATCTGGACAATATGGGAAGAACGTAACAAGAGATGCTTCTCAAATCAGCGCAGATCGATAGAGGAGGCAGGTGAGATGGTGAAAACAAGGCTTGCGTGGTGGATAAAATTCAGAAACTCCGGGAGCCCTTACTCCCTCACAACAATAAGGAGGTGTATCGAGGAAGTTAGAAGGAATCAGTAGAAGAAGGAGAAGCAGGGCATAATGCGAATGCGGGGAGAGTGGAAGTAGGACAACAATAGTGAAAGTTGAAGTAAGCAGCGGTAACGCGCGGAGTAGAGGTACTCAATTTCAACAACCCAGAGTAAAATTCAGAGGTCTGCCGGAGATACTCAGTCCTTAGGAACAGAAGTCAGATTTGAGGATTTCAATTAGGTTTTATGCGGAAATCCAGAGCGTTCCCTGTATTTTGGCTAACGCCTAATGACCTACAAGGTCCTTACTATATCAAAAAAAAATAACATGGTATCGGTGGACAAAAGGATGGTCAGCACGCCTGGAAAATTTAAGCCATTCACCGTTTCAGCATCAGAAGATTTTCAACCGACCATATGCATCGTCTCTCGACCATCTTTGCATATATTTTCTTTTCCTGTATTATGTATAGATTACCATTTGAAACTAAAATATAGTCATATTGAAAAAAGCAGTTTTTTTTTAATAAAGTTGAATTCATTAGTCAAAAAGATGTACAACTGCCTAAACAGAAAAACAAACAAGATGTCGGAGCATCCTAAAGCCTAACAGAAGCCTACCAAAACAAAGCATCAGCACCAACTCAATCTAGTCAACCAATTCCTATCCTGTAACTGTAACTTGCTAATGTTACTATACAAACCTCCAATTTTAACTTTCAACCCCCATATGATGCTCCTACTAATGCCGTCCCGATCAATGCTATTTCCTCTAAAAATGACGTTGTTCCTCGCGCCCCAAATCTCATATACATGGCTCCTGAAACAAAGCAGTTTTTTTTTTTTGATAGGGCGAAACAAAGGAGTTTTTTTTTTTGTTGATATGGGCGAAACAAAGCAATTTTAATGTATATAATTGGGCCTAGCCCTAGCAGATATATACACTAGCTCAAATTCAGGTCACAACTCACAACTATCAATTTTTGTAAATAGGTGTCAATATCATAAATTTAAATCTTATTATAAAATTTCAAAGTTATAGACGTATCTCTCAGGCAGCCTGGATGTGGGAAGTTAGGGTTTTGTTGGTTGTCTTTGCGTTTACAGCAACGGCAGTTTTCAAATTGGCGTCATCGAGAATTGTCAATCGGGTAAAGATTTCTAGAACTTAGTTAATCAGTTGCACGTCATGAAAATTTTCTGTTTTTGATCCGAGCAAGTTTATGTTTTTTTAAATTGTAGTAGTTGAGGAGAAATTTTTTTGTTTATGTTTTTTTTGTAGTTGAGGATGAAGAGGGCCGTGATCAGAGGTGGAGGGACGCTGCAAGCTGTTTCTGTCGACATCCCAAATGAAATCATCTTCTGCATTCTCACGTATCTTCCTGTTAAGTCGTTACTACGTCTTAAAACGGTGTCAAAATCATGGAATGCTATCATCACTAATCCTTATTTCGTCCGTGAACATTATTCAAAACAATCTTCATCGAAGCTCTTACTCTTGAAAAGGCAGGAAAAAGTAGAAGAAACACATGGCACAAGGGTAATCCCAATGCCCCTCAGTTTTGACACAAAGTTGTTTGCTCATCCGAATAAGTATCAACCAGTCAAGCCATATTTATCAGGCGAGTATTCGATAATGGGTCCTTGTTTTGGAGTGCATTGTTTTGGGATGTGTAGCGACGAGGAGCGATCCGTCAAAATCGAGTTGTGTAACATTGCGACTGGAGAAACAAAGGTTTGTCCTTATTTAAGCTTTGTGGTGGACGGAGTACTCTCCTGTGCGTTTGGGTTCGGATGTATTCATAATGATATTACTAGTGTTGTTCCTGAGTTTAAAGTTGTGGCGCTGATAAAATACGCAAGGGGTGGTAGATTGAATTGTTCTACACATGTCTACTCATCTGCTACCAATTCCTGGAAATCGACTGAATCTTGTCAAAGCTCTGCTTATGGAAATGGGACTGAGGTGAATGGAGTTATTCATTGGCAGGCGAAAAGTCTCGATACAAAAAGCAATGACAATAAGTTCATTCTCACTTTTGATTTGCAAAAAGAGGTTTTTGGGAAGATGGAACTACCTCAGGTAGCCGTAGCATATAGTGCCTTGTCACTTATTAAACAAGATGATCAACACTTGTCACTTATTGCTGTAACCTCAGATCATTTAGTTGATATATGGGTCATGCGCGTCCAAGGGTCTTGGGTTAGGCAAGCGGTAGTTGGAAAGCTGACAGTTAGTACGTCGAGTTCATCGGGGTATTGGCCCAGTGTCGGAGGATTGCTCTCGAAAGCTGATAGTGTGGAGGTTGATGGGATTGCCATGGCCATCGGTGGTAATCGTTACAAGTTTTGTGGTAAGTATTCCAATATGGTGCTTTCTGATTACGTAGAAAGTCTCGTGTCATTCAACTTCTAATTACTCTGGAGGAACACATCTTACTTTCAAATAAGTAAAAATTAAACGACAAATTTTCCTTGTTATATTTGTTGCTTCCAGCACTGAACATGAGTCATGACTATTAAATAGTTGCTGGGAATCTCATCATCTATTGAAACCTATTAGTATGGATGCTTAATATGTTACCTCTGTATTTGTATAATCGATCAACGACTATCAATTCAATTTTTTTGGCCTCACAAGGATCGTCAAATGTCAATTACGGTTTAAGCAGATCGTTGAATTCTGAAGAGTATTTGGAGACAAAGCCTAATTGCGAGGGTTTGTTTCAGTGCAGACCAGTTTGGCTTCTTCACTATAAAAATCATTCAAACCATAAGCAACAACTTCTGATTTGCATAGTGACAATGGAATGGAAACTGATAAATCTTCAAGATAAATGAATTCATCTACTCCATGTTCTTGTTTTGATTGTTGAGAGTTTTGAGGCATCTTCCCCAAGACGTCAATTGACCCGATCAAGTTTTTTTTGTTCTTGATGCAGCCTGAATCCGCATGGATTTATGGTGAAATTGTTTGTTCAATTTTGCAACGACGAATGTGAGGTTATAAATGCCATCGGCTTCCACCCACGACATTTATGGATCTCCCTATTTGGATTCGTGGATTCTTTTTCAAAATGCGTTTACTACACACGTTTTGTATTTCTTGTACGTAAAGTAGCATAGCAGTATTGTAGCACATTTTTAACGTTTTGCACAAAAACTACGAGGGCTAAGACACTCTACTTTTACAGTAATTTACGTACACAAAATGCAAAAGAAGTACAATAAGACGATTAATCTAAGCTCTCCTCCTATATTAAATAACTATAAATTACTGCCTCATCCAAAATTGCTTCATGAAGATTGTCATTTGGGTAAAGATTTCTACAACTTAGATGTTGTGAATCTGACTGATTCTGATGAGTCTGTCAATTCTTCAGTGTAATGAGAAAGTAACAGTGCCTTGGCCAGGTGATTCTTTTCATTTATTTCCGGTGAAAATTAGTTTGGCCTATGTTAAACGACGCAGTTTTGGGTGATATAACAGCGCTGCTGCTGGTATTGTTCATCCGAATCTGAAATTGAGAAAAACAGAATAAGGTGAGGCGACTGACTAACGAAGAATCGCAAGTCAGACTGATCCAAGGAGAAATTCGGTGCGTATCTGACTTCTTGGCTTTCAGTTGTCGACGGGAAGGCTCTGAAGTCGTTATTAATATACAGGCAAGTCTAGGGTTTAGATTGGGGTAGCTCACTGTCAGCATAAGAATAAAACCAGATTGAAAATTTTGATCAAGAATCAAATTCTGTTGTTATTACTCGTATAGCTTAATTTACTACATTAGTTAATCAGTGGCGCGTTATGAAAATTTTCTGTTTCTGTTTTTGTTTATGTTTTTTTTTTCTTCTGTAGTTGAGGAAGAAGATGGTCGTGATGGGAGATAGAGGGATGCTGCAAGCTGCTTCTGACCACATCCCAAATGATATCATCTTCTGCATTCTCATGTATCTTCCAGTTAAGTCGTTACTACGTTTCAAGACGGTGTCAAAATCATGGAATGCTCTTATCACTAACCCTTGTTTCGTCCGTGAACATCATTCACGACAACCTTTATCGAAACTCTTACTGGTGGAAAGGCAGGAACAAGATGGCAACCGCATATTCCCAATGCCCCTCCGTTTCGACACAACAGCTAAAACATTGTGTGCTCATCCGAATGTGTATCAACCGGTCAAGCCATATTTATCATACCAGGATTCAGTTATATCAATAATGGGAACTTGTTTTGGAGTTGTTTGTTTTGGGGTGTGGTCCGAGTGGAACAACGGGAGGCAAACTTTCAAGATCAAGTTGTGTAACATTGCGACGGGAGAAATAAAGGTGTCTCCTTCTTTAAACTCTTTGAAGGACACATTATTCAAGTATGCATTTGGGTTTGGATGTGTTCATAATGATATTATTAGTGTTCCCGAGTTTAAAGTTGTGATGATGGAATATTACGTGAGGGATTTTGGATTGAATTGTTCTACACATGTCTACACATCTGCGACCAATTCCTGGAAATCGGATGAATCTTGTCAAAGCTTTGCTTATGGAATAGGGACTGAGATAAATGGAGTTATTCATTGGCAGGCGAATAGTCTCAAGACAAAAATCAATGACAATAAGTTCATTCTCACTTTTGATTTGCAAAAAGAGGTTTTTGGGAGGATCGAACTACCTCACGAAACATTTGACGGCTTGCTTACCAAACAAGATGATCAATCCTTGTCACTTATTGTTTGGACCTCTGTGACCTCTTTGACCTCTTTGACCTCAGATTATATTGTTAGTATATGGGTCATGCACGTGCCCGGGTCTTGGGTTAGGCAAGTGACAGTTGCACCGACGGGCGTTTTTGAGTGGAATATCTTGGGGTATTGGCACAGTGTCGGAGGATTGCTTTGGAAAATTGATGGTGTGGAGGATGGTGGGATAGCCATGAAAATCGGAGATAATGATTATAAGTTTTGTGTTGAGTTTTCTGATATGGTGTGTTTTGACTATGTAGAAAGTCTCGCGTCATTGAACTTCTAGTTTACGCTTCATCAGGGACGGATCCAGGAATTTTGGTAGGGGTGACAGACAAAAAAATAATTGCATCATGAAATATATTTTTTTTCTGAAATTACTTGGGCATTTTACAAAAATTATATAAATTTCTTGAAAAATACACTTCAAATTCTATATATAAAAAAATTGGTGCCAAAAGCCCAAGATTTATTTTTGGAAATCAAAGTTAATAGAATTGGTTTGTCAAAATGAAACAAGTATCTCTAGAATAACATGAAACAAATTGCAACTGATACAAAAACTGAATATATCAAACTAGAGAGAGCCTAACATGTTATATCCCAATGAACTCAGCCTATTCCTTAGAGGCAGATCCTTCATCGCTCTTGTTGTTATGCATCCTAGCGTACCTCTGCCCGAGGCATGAACTCAATATAAGATTGATGAGTCAAATACTTGACTAATTTTCTTTTATTTTTCTTAGTAGTTTTGATTCGTTTCCAAGTAATTTTGATGTCATTTCATACCCTTCTTGGTCTATTAGGTCCCAAAATGTATTTTGTCTCACTCGGAGCCTCAAAGATCAAATGGAGCACAAGTTGAGTGAATTTGAGCCAAATATGGAGTTTCGGGCAAAACAGGGCAAACCGACCTTGCTGGCGTATTTTCCATGCCCAGATCGCATACGGTGTCTGAATTGGTTGATTCAAAGCTTGTTGGAAAGCTAACTCAAAAGGCTACAACTCTCTAGTTGACGTCAAGACCTAATTCGGACATTAAGATTGTGAAAAAGCCGCTGGAAACCCACTCAGGCCTCGCCCTCTTGACGCAAACTTGCTCGAAACAGGGCAAACCGACCTTGCCGGAGTATTTTGCATGCCCAGATCGCATACGGTGTTCGAATTGGTTGATTCAAAGCTTGTTGGAAAGCTAACTCAAAGGGCTACAACTCTCCAGTTGACTCCAAGACCTAATTCGGACATTTAGATTGTGAAAAAGCCGCTGGAAATCCGCTCAGGCCTCGCCCTCTTGAACGCAAATTTGCTCGCCCGAAAATTTTTCCGAAAAACTTGGGGTTGACATGTGACACCCCCGACCCTTAATAGATCCGTCCCTGCGCTTCATCAAAAATCTTATTGTTGGATAGGTATGAAAGATATGGCCGTTCACGCTTACACCCAATTCCACTCACTTTCGACACAACATCTAAAGAGTTACAAGTTCATCCGAATGTGTATAAATCAGTAGCCAAGCTATTTTCGACACAATATAAGGATAGGTCGTTTCTAATGGGTCCTTGTTTTGGAGTGTTTTGTTTCGGGGTGTATAGGTAGGAGCCAACGGTTGAGATCGGGTTGTGTAACATCGCTATGGGCGAAACGGAAATGACTACTATGTCGATTGGGATTTACAGAGTACGCTCTTGTGCACTTGGGTTTGGATGTGTTCATAATAATACTGTTAGTGTTCCTCAGTTTAAAATAATAATGCTGAAATGTTTAGAGAATGAGAAGAGTGGTTTAAAGTTTTCAACGCATGTGCCACCAATTCTTGGGAATTGGCTGAACCTTATCGAAGCTTCATTGATGGAGAAGGGACTGAAGTGAATGGAGTTATTTATTGGCTGAACAACGACAAGAACTTCATTCTCACTTTTGATTTGGTAAAAGAGATTTTTGGGAGGATTGAAATTCCTCCCGAAACATATGGTGGATTGCTTACAAAACAAGATGATCAATTGTCACTTATTTGTGACAAAGATGATTTTGTTGATATATGAGTCATGCACGTTGGAGAGTCTTGGATTAGACAAGCGAGAGTTGGACCATGAAAGTTAGTCAGAAGAGTATCTTGGGGTATTGGCACAATGTCGGAGGGTTGCTTTGGAAAGTTGTGGAGGATGATGGGATAGTCATGGCCATCGGAGATAATCGTTACAAGTTTTGTGTAGATAATTGTGACAAGTTTTTCGATATGGCGCTTTTTGATTACGTAGAAAGTCTGGCATCACTCGACCAAGTTATTCTAGACTAGCACATCTTATTTTCAAGTAAGTGGAAATAAAAGGTCGAATTTTGTTTGTTATACTCTGAAATCCACCCTTCATCATGTTCCTGTTTTATGTTAGAAAACCAGCTCTCCAAACATTTCTCTTTTGCCCCTTATAACAACAAACCATCCTTGGCTTGTGAACTTAAAAATGAATGGCACGTTCAGCCAACTTGCTTTTCTTGAGGTCAATGCACATCCTTTATACAGAAAGTAACAACATTTGGTCACCGGATAATTCATCGTGACCCAAGTTTTCAAAACAGTTTAAGTACACATGGAATTTCTGTGCGTATAGCTTTACTCTTTCCATTATCAGGTAACACCCGGACATAGATGCGTAGTAATACCCCGTCTCACATCGGCTGAGAAAGCTGAATATGATATCTTAATAAATATACTAACTATCTTGTCACCAACGTGAAGGATGGTGGCATCAAGAGACGTTTAGGCAGGCGAGGTTTATAACGGTCTAGACCGGTCTTTCCGGTCTGGTCGTTACATATGAGACTCAACACTTTGCTTGACAGCAAAGGGATAAGCAGCAGTTCAATAAATAAGGTTGGATAGATCCCAGAAGAGCCAAAACCTCTATGCGAGGGTAATTTGATACTTGACATCAATAATGGACAATTTCGAAAATGCAGAATTTGCAAGCTTCTTCCATTCCATTCCGCTCCAAATCACTGACTCACATGAACATATTCTGCTCTAAACAGCTCCAAGGCTGGAGCCATAGCGAGGTGCTGATAAGCCTCGAAGGGACAGGATGAATGCGCAGCTACAGACTCTGAAGCTGATTACCATATCTGAACAATTTCTCAGTGTATAGCTTTACTCTTTCCATTATCAGGTAACACCCGGACATAGATGAGACTCAGTTTTCGTGTATTTCGGTCACTATTGTTTCCTGGCTAACTTTACTGACAGCAAAGTGATAAGCAGTAGTTCAATAGATAACTGGAAATGGACTGCTTGGATCAATAAGAAGGTTAAGTGAAGCAAATACCAATATTAAAACTCGGATCAGGCTACATTTGATTTGAGAAGATTAGCTAGCATGTAAATTTGACTTTGATTCGTAGATCCCATAAGAGCCAAAACCTCTGGATAATTACAAATCAGGAAGCTGATCCTAACCGAGAGATAGGCAAACCAATCAACATCATGCAAAGTGTATTCAATCAACAGCAACTGCAATTCTATGCGAAGGTAATTTGAGAAAAAAAAAACATAAGTACCACAAGAGAAAAAGGCCACTTACCGAACCTCTTTGGTTTCCAACCAGTAAACTTGAGCGAGTGGAGCAAAAGTCCAACGCTGATACTGGGGCATCTAAATCTTAAATTTGGGTATCTCCTAGCTACAAATCAATTTAAGACGAGTTAAAAACATTCAGTTGTAAAATAGATATAAAAGTCAGCGATGGGTATGTTGCATCCCATATTCGAACAGATCCGTCATGATAACCTCCTATGTATACCCTCTTGATTAGATGATTTGCAAAAGCTGGCTGGGTACGCCATATAAGTCAGCAGCCCCTTCGCGCTTCCAATATTTGAATTTGTGATGCTTGAACATTGACAACTGAGAGTCTGAGACAACTGAGTCCATTGTCATATGCAACCAGCATAGCCAGCCTGAGCTGCAGGGTAAACATACAAATATTGGTTTAACAATGGTCCATGCTAACAATGAAGGCAACAACTCTAAAACTAGGAGAAGATTGTTTACTCTCGCTGACATTTACAGTCCTTCATAACATTGTATCTGGAATGACTTATTCCAACACTGTGTGGGAGGGAGGGACTCAAAGGTACTTGAATTTTTTCAGTCCACGGTTCTTCGACTTAATCCAAGTCTGTGTTATTGACCATTTTATTATCCTTGGAGATTTTGCATCAGTTGATCAAAGCAAGGAAATGTTGGGAACTTTTGCTCCGCGCAAAGAGCCTTATATTTATCAGTTTGGAGGAAGAGACAACGCCTTCTGGCCTGCTCACAAGGGGCATCTACTCTGCAAAACTAAAGGTGCATTAAGATCACATGTCAAGGAAAACTAGATACCTAAAAATGCACAGTTTGATTATTTTGGTCCTTTATCCATATTACTGGGGATACATGATTAATCAACCTCAAATGAACTCTTAGGGCAGCACTGAACAGAGTTGTGAACCCGATACAGCCATTAATGAGCTACCGAGCCACCAGCAAGAGGCAGAGGTTTTTTCTTGCCCAGGGCTGACGACTAAATTGTTGATAGGAAACACCAGAAAGAGAAACATGAAATAATTACGAATGTAAACATGTTTCCATGACGCATTGTAACTCCAGATCCAGTGAGGTTCAAGCAGAGCAAGTGGACATACAACTTTTTAAACTAGCATGGTTTGTTATGTCCATCTTACTCTCTAGTTCTACTGTCATGTAGATGTCAGAATTGGATACGACTGAGAAGTATTTAAGAAATAGGACCAAAGACTCAAAGAGCAAATGTATCATCCTAACAAATGTAAGGAGACTCGGATAAGAAGCAGCATGTTCCCCATAAGACTAAGTGACTAACTCTAAATGCCAAAGATTTTCCAGCCCATGAAAAAACAGTGTAGCATAGCAACAAATGAAGCTTAGTAAGTACCTTGTCATCCGACCTTCACTCCAACAACAGACTTTACCCCAAGGACAACGGACAAACAACAATGAACAACTCTGTCTCGAAAAGACCTAATGAAGCCATAGCCTATAACAACAAACAGTTCTCAACAAAACCGTAGTCTTGCATTCTTTGACACTGAGTGTCAGATTTATAAAGTGTGGCAATTTAGCCAATGATACTTTTTAACATATAGGAAATGAGATGACTCCGGCTCATAAATTAATCACTAACCACGTCTTAGCTGATGAAACCAATTCTAAAAGCAACAACAAGCTGTAGCTACAGCAGTTTTGATAACGCAACACAAAAGTGTAAAGACGATATAAATGACCCAACAATTTGCAAGTCTGAAATAGTAAATCCTTTTCTTGATTGTCAATCACCTTTCAATATGGACCAGTTCCAATATATCAAAAAAATCCAGCCAGTTCCTTTACAATCAAGAAAAAAAGATGTGGTTAAATGCCACACTTGATCAAATGCCAAGAATATAATTAAGCAAAGTGAATAAAACACAAACTGATGATGAGTAACCAACCAAGAAGAGCCAACACCTGTGGATAATTCCAAATCAGATTTTGAAGCTGCCCCTAATAGAGCCAAAGCAATCAACATCGTACACAGTGTATTCATAGTCATCATTCATCAATCAATGGGAATTTGATACTTGACGTCATATCAATGGGACAATTTTGATGTTGCAGAGTTTGCAAGCTATCAGTTGTAGATTAGCTCAGGCTACTCTTCTTCCATTCCGCTCCAAATCACTGATGAGAACATGAACATATTCAGCTCTAAACAGGTCCAAGGCTTCGCCAACTGTGGCGAAGGATTGGGTGATGATGGAATAGCCTCAGCATCCAGCTCCAAGATCCAAAGCTAGTCCGATAAGCATCAAAGGGACAGAGATCAATGCGCAGCTACTACATACTGTGAAGCTGATTCCCAAGTCTGAACAATTTCTCACAGTTGAAACAAAGACCGAAATTCAAAACACTAATGTGTAAAACTGCCATTTTCCAGTTACCTTTCAATCAGTTTCATTGCCCATTGATCCTAGAAACCTCCTCTTGTTTTAAACAAGCATCAATATTACTCACCATGAATATTTATCGGTCAAAATCAGGGACTACCAGCTATTCTTCATAGAGTCGCCGAAGTTAATCAATCACCTCAATCCTCACAACAATCGAGTAATATTTCTACAATGCAAGACATTATAATCCCATACCACGAATGGCGAATTGGTAACTCATTGTCAAAACCAACACAACTCCAAAAAGTATAAAATGATCAGTTTCTCATAACCTTTAAAATCCAGTAGAACACTTTGTAAAAAGCTTCTCTAGTACAACACTGGGACACCGGTTTAAAAAAACTGTCATGTGAATAATGTAATGCCATCAAAAGTATAAAACTATGAAATTTCGCAACCTTGTGAATCAGCCTCCTTATACGAAGCTTTTCTAATTCAACGCAGCGATCATGTATTGGGAGACCAGAGTAAAATGAAACTCACAATGCAAATTCATCCGCAAATTAATGAAAGTTTAATAGGAAACGATGACCAACCATGCTAAACACCATCAGCTCCCTCTTGATCATTCATATAATTTCAAACCAGCTTTTGTGTATATGATCATTAGCAACACACAAAAAAGAAGTAAAATCATGAGGCAAGTATGATATAGTGAACCAATTTCTTGATTGTCAATACCCTTTCCTTATCCAACACCTGTAAATCCCTCTATGAATAGCATTTCAACCACAATCACAAAAATGATTCACTAATCCTCACTTGACTATTCCCTTCTATAATTGTTTTACCTTTCGCGTCATGTAGAAAAACATTACAAAAAAATCACAGAATCATCAAAACAATAGTGAATCATTGCAACAAAAAAAAATCAAAGCATGAGGCAAGTATGATAATAGTGAATCAATTTCTTGATTTTCAATACCCTTTCCATAACCGACACTTGTAAATCCCTCACTGAATAGCATTTCAACCACAATCAAGAAAATGATTCACTAATCCGCACTTTGCCTAAAAGACAAAAAAAACATTAATCAAATCACAATTTCAAAAACATCCCCTGATTTAACATTGCAACACACACAAAAAAAAAAGAGTAAAAGCATGAGGCAAATATGATATAGTGAATCAATTTCTTGATTGTCAATCACTTTTACATATCCAACAATTGTAAATTCCTCACTGAATAACATTTAACCCACAATCAAGAAAATGATTCACTAATCCCCACTTGCCTAAAAGACCAAAAAACATGAAGAAATCAAATCACAATGTCAAACATTCCCTGTTTTAACATTGAACCATAAAAAAATAAAAATAAAAGCATGAGGCAAGAATGGTATTGTGAATCAATTTCTTGACTGTCAATCATTTTTCCATATCCAACAACTGTAAATCCCTCACCGAATAAACATTTAACCCACAATCAAGAAAACGATTCACTAATCCCCACTTGCCTGAAAGACCAAAAAAACATGAAGAAATCAATACACAATGTCAAACATCCCCTGTTTTAACATTGCAACACCAAAAAAAAAAAGTAAAGGCATGAGGCAAATATGATATTATGAATCAATTTCTTGATTGTCAATCCCTTTTCCTTATCCAACAATTGTAAATCCCTCACTGAATTACATTTAACCCACAATCAAGAAAATGATTCACTAATCCCCACTTGCCTAAAAGACAAAAAAACATGAAGAAATCATCAAATCACAATGTCAAACATTCCCAGTTATCAAAAAAAAGAAAATGATTCACTAATCCCCACTTGCATAAAAGACCAAAAAAACATGAAGAAATCAAATCAAAATATCAAATATCCCCTGTTTTAAAATTGCAACCCAAAAAAAAAGGTAAAAGCCCGAGGCAAGTATGATATAGTGAATCAATTTCTTAATTGTCAATCCCTTTTCCATATCCAAAAATTGTAAATCCCTCACTGAATAACATTTAAACCACAATCAAAAAAATGATTCACTAATCCCCACTTGCCTAAAAGACAAAAAAAACATGAAGAAATCATCAAATCACAATGTCAAACATTCCCTGATCACTGCACACAAAAAAAAAAAAGCATGAGGCAAGTATGATATAGTGAATCAATTTCTTGATTGTCAATCATTTTTCCATATCCAACAACTGTAAATCCCAATATCATTTAACCCACAATCAAGAAAATGATTCACTAATCCCCACTTGCCTAAAAGACCAACGAAACATGAAGAAATCAAATCACAATGTCAAACATTCCCTGTTTTAACTTTGCAACACACAAAAATAAAAATATAAGCATGAGGCAAGTATGATATAGTGAATAAATTTCTTGATTGTCAATCCCCTTTTTTCTTATCCAACAATTGTAAATCCCTCACTGACGAACATTTAACCCACAATCAAGAAAATGATTCACTAATCCCCACTTGCCTAAAAGACCAAAAAAACATGAAGAAATCAAATCACAATGTCAAACATCCCCCTGTTTTAACATTGCAACACAGAAAAAAGTAAAAGCATGAGGCAAGTATGATATAGTGAATCAATTATCTTGATTGTCAATCATTTTTCCATGTCCAACAACCGTAAATCCCTCGCTGAATAACATTTAACCCACAATCAAGAAAATGATTCACTAATCCCCACTTGCCTGAAAGACCAAAAAAACATTAAGAAATCAAATCACAATGTCAAACATTCCCTGTTTTAACATTGCAACACAAAAAAATAAAAATATAAGTATGAGGCAAGTATGATATAGTGAATCAATTTCTTGATTGTCAATCATTTTTCCATATCCAACAACTGTACAACCCTCACTGAATAACATTTAACCCACAATCAAGAAACTGATTCACTAATCCCCACTTGCCTAAAAGACCGAAAACACGAAGAAATCAAATCACAATGTCAAACATTCCTGTTTTAACTTTGCAACACAAAAAATTAAAAATATAAGTATGAGGCAAGTATGATATAGTGAATCAATTCCTTGATTGTCAATCATTTTTCCAACAATTGTAAATCCCTCACTGAATAACATTTAACCCACAATCAATAAAATGATTCAATAATCCCCACTTGCCTAAAAGACTAAAAAAACATGAAGAAATCAAATCACAATGTCAACATCCCCTGTTTTAACATTGCAACACAAAAAGAAAAGTAAAAGCATGAGGCAAGTATGATATAGTGAATCAATTTCTTAATTGTCAATCCCTTTTACATATACAACAATTGTAAATCCCTCGCTGAATAACATTTAACCCACAATCAAGAAAATGATTCACTAATCCCCACTTGCCTAAAAGACCAAACAAACATGAAGAAATCATCAAATCACAATGTCAAACATCCCCTATTTTAACATTGCAACACAAACAAAGTAAAACCATGAGGCAAGTATGATGTAGTGAATCAATTTCTTGATTGTCAATCTCCTTTCCTTATCCAACAATTGTAAATCCCTCACTGAATAACATTCCAACCACATTAATGAAAATGATTCACTATTCATACTTGCCTAAAAGATAAAAAGAAAAAAAAAACATGATGAAATCAAATCACAATGTCAAACATCAAAAAAGATTACAATATCTAATTTTCCCCACCATGTAGGTAAAGATTACACAAAAATCAGAGACGCATCAAAAAATAATGAATCATTGCAACACAAAAGTGTAAAAACATGACACAAGTATCATACAGTGAATCATATCCAACCCTTGTAAATCCCCTTCCCATATCCAATCCTTGTGAATCATGTTCTTGATTGTCAATCCCTAACTGAATGTGAATAGCATTTCAACCACAATCAAGAACATGATTCACTAATCCCACTTGACTAGTCCCTTCAATAATGGTTTTAATTTTCCCCATCATGTAAACAATTTACATAAAATCCACAGAACCGTCAAGAATTAGTAAAAAAATATCCCAGAATCATACACTTCTAACCACTGATCGAAGCAAGAAAGCCACATCGCAAACCCTAGAATTTCGGAAGAAAAGTATCGTTACCTCGAACCAAGCTACAGAACAACATGCTCGCATAGAATCCGCGAAGCGAATCCGAAACTTCCGTCTTAGGGTTTATGATGAGAGAGGAATAAGAGTGCTTAAGTGTGCTTAGGTATTTATACACGTATTACCAGCGTAATAATTAAGCTTATATTTAACGGTAATAAAGGTCTTTAACGGTAATAATGCATGCATAAAACGCGTCGTTTTGATTTTACAACTTACGGCTTTGTCATCACATGCCAAATGATTTGCTGAGATAATTTGGCATCCGCATCCGCACTTTGAGCAAATTGTTGGGAAAATGTCACCCGATCAAAGTTTATTTGGGTTTTGTCCAAATCGTTAATGGGGTTAGCGGTTTGTAGTGGATTCAAATCTGATGCTTATGTGGCGTGACACGTAGGAACCACAAACCGCTATTATCGTTAACGTTTTGTTTTGATGTAAAAAATTACGTATATCATTTCACCACAAACCGATATCCCTATTAGCGGTTTGTTTTAATGTAAAAAATTACCAACGTGGATGCTGCATACAATTTTCGTTAGCAATAAGTTTAACTTTGTAACAAACCGCTAACCCCATTAACGATTTGATACAAAACCCAAATAAACTTTGGTTGGGTGGCATTTTCCCAACAATTTGCTCAAAGTGTGGCCTATGCCAAATTATCTCTGATATGCTGCCGACGCTCTTTTCTTTGGAAATCTGACATTTGATTCCTTAAGTTCTCATCAACATTTTGAACTAATTCAACTTGGATTCAACCCTTTCTTTTTTAAAATTAAACAGAAGCCAGTGGAAAATTAGGCATATGTCAGTGTCAAAAAATCATATCTGGGATGTTGTGATTTTGGAAGCGCCCACATATTTGAAAACATGAGCCAGCCTTCATGTATTTATTGTGAAAATCTATTGCTGGGATTTCCTGTCCCACTCCAAACATCATCATCTTCTTCTATCCTCAATTCCTCATCATCTAGCATAGGCATTAATTAGTCAAGTGGCTGTTTGGATCAATAAGAACATGTCAAGCCAATTTAACTAACAAAACATGTCATCTGCTATTTGAGATGATTAATATGTCTTTATTGGTTATCAAATAGATCCAAGAAAAGCCAAAACGTGTGGATAATTCCAAATCAGATTCTGAAGTTAGACACAAAGGGAGATAACCACAGCGATCAACATCATGCATTATATGTACTCATAATTCAACAGCACTAGTGAAGGCAGGCATGTGCAAGTGATGATAAAAGCTTCAGAGACCTGATGAAGTTCATTGGAGGGAGTTTGTTACTTTTTCATCATCAATGGATCATTTTGACTGCTCTGCTGGTTGGCATGAAGATGCAAACTGTCTGTCGCAGATTAGCCCAGGCTACTCTTCTTCCATTCCACTGCAAGTTACTGATGAGAACATGAACATACTCGGCTCTAAACAGCTTCCAAGCTGTTGGTCTAGCTTTGAGGAAGGCTTGGGAGTCGATGATGGAACAGCCACAAGTTTTAAGAGCCATAGCGAGGCTGAGAAGCGTCGCAGGGACAGGATCAACGGGCAGCTGCACACTCTGAGAAAGCTAATTCCCAGGTCTGAAAAGGTAAACCAACAAACATTTTTTTTATAAAAATATTCTAAAAATGATGAAACACATTTTCTTGGTATTGAGTTTACTAACCCTCTGCAGATGGATAAAGCAGCATTGCTAGCAAGTGTGATCGACAATGTTAAGGACTTGAAGAGTAAAGCTACAGAAGTGAGTAAAGCTTTCACAGTCCCGACTGATGTAGATGAAGTAAGAATCAGTACATATGTTCCGCAAGAAGACACAAGCCAAGCAGACATTTTCATTGAAGCCACCATGTGCTGCGAGGATAGGCCTGAGCTATTAGCAGAACTAGGCAAAGCTCTCCAGAGCCAGAAGCTGTTAATAATCAGGGCTAAAATGGCCTGCTTGGGCTGCAGAGTACAAATAGAATTATTGCTTTCCAGTGATAATGATGATGGCAGTAACACTCGAACTGGGGAAGGAATGATCAGTCTCAAACGAACTCTTAGGGCCGCCTTGAACAGGGTTGCGAACTCGACACAATCAGTAACCAGCTATCGAGTCGCTAGCAAGAGGCAGAGGTTTTTCTTGCCCAGGCCTGACGATTAATTAAGAAACAGAAAATGTGAACAGTCACTTTTCAATGGCGTCCAGGTACACTGAGGTTCTAGCAGAGCATGTGGACATACAGTTATCCAAACTAGCAAAGGTGGTAATCGCTATCTATGGGTCTATTGTCAATTCCACAAACACAGGAGAAGCGTTCCCAAAGTATAAAGACAAACATCCTGTGAGCAAATCCATGACCAAATGCAAACACGAATGGATGAGTAACAACTATTGGATTTTCACACAGCAGCTAGATTGAAAATGATGCACATAGCAATATGTTGGATACGACAGAGACGTGCAGAAACATCACCAAAGACTTGGAAAAAAAGATGCATCACATTCATACTAAGTTACTAACCTTAGTTGTAAGTTATGACTGCATACTGCAAGGGTCAGAAATCTCAGGTAAGGAAACTAGGATCATAGCAACATGTCGCACAGGAAATTCCCTAAACGCAAACGTATTTAAATTTCATGAAAAAACTGTGGAGCAACCAATCAAACCTGGTAAGTACCTTGTAATCCCACCGATTTTGCGCTTAGGACCACCTTGTAAACTCTATCAATAATGAGGGAACCCCATAAAGGTCACTACACAATTTTGCAATTATTGTCTCTCCGGTATTCAATTTATATACTACATTGACACCTTAATAACCTTGTACTAAAGACTCATCAAACTATTAAGACTTGTACAATATGGAATTATAAGAGTGATATGACAGCCCAACAAATTCGTCTTGAAAATGATATACAAACCTCGGAGAAATACAACCTATCTATTCTTAACAATTGATGATCTTGCATGATATGTTGTAAAGTGTGACTATTTAGCCGACAATATTAAAACTCCACTACATTCAATTCATAAGACAAATAGCCTAGCAGAATGCACTAAAGTAATATCCGAACTAATTGCTACAACAAAAACTTAGCAATACAAATCCCCCAAGTTTACAAGAAGAAGTAATACTCAGGTTTGTCAAGATGCTGATCTACCGGCAGTAATTCTTTAATTTTATCAAAGACACAACTTGTAGGGTTCAAGGAGCACTTCAGCATTGCTCAGCTTTAATGAATGGAAACATTGCTCCAACAAAAAATACAAATATGTTCCCAAGTCGCAATGACAGGCAAAAATCATTTTGGCCCTGATTGAAGCAGTTAATAATATATCTTAGGAGAGATGCTGATCTATCGGCAGTTCATTAGCCAGACAGTAGCGCTACCTAGGTTGAATGTAGCCATTCAAATATCCCGGCAAACAAAGGATTTCATCTACCATAAATTGAGAACTAGAACAAAATACGATAGTATGGATGAGCACAGAATAGTTACGAAAACTGGAATTTTTTAAAAATGCATTGATAAAACAATTCTACAAAGTTCCAAAACTGAGCATTAACATTCAAGTTTATCAGACCTTAAAAAACAATCGAATTTAAAAGAAAACAAAGTTCCAAGGCCAGAAACCAAACACGATCCCACCAGGTCCAGTTCGAGTTATCTACTTGGATCTCTGCCTCATCTTTCGGCGCTTCCTCTTCAGTCTCCTCATCCGCTTCTTCTTCCACTGTCCAACCAAAACAACAACAATCAGATCATAAAAACGTTAGTTTCACTCAGCAACAATCAGAATCGTAACGAGCAATGAAGAACGTCACCTTAGCTCTCATTGTGATCGCCTTGTCGCTCTTCCGATCTACTGAAACAGTAAACCCTAATCGATTCTGATGTAACGATAAGCTGATTGATGTATGTAGTGGTGTGGGGTTCCTGCCATCGGCAATTTATATGAAACATCGGCCCATTGAAGGCCCCATCTTTTCAGCCCATTTCAGACCCAATGTTCTCAGCCCAAACAAGAACGTCTAATTTTTTTTGAAAATCAGGAAATAAATAAGATAATTGCGCACATCAGATATCGTGCACGGACATAGCAGCCCGACCGATTCCTTCGAATAATTCAATTTCTTAAATATTAAAAGTAAAAATTAATTATTAGTAATGTAAGTAACCAATAATTTAAAAAAATTCATTATTAATTCAAACTGCTCCATTATAAATACCAGCGTCTCACACTTAATTCATTTCACAAACCATAAACCCATCATTCTATTTTCCATAAATAAATTAAATTATTTATTTTTCTTCACGAAAAATGAAACTCACCTTCGTCGTCCTCCTCTTGATTTGCTCAACCGTCGCTTCCGCCGCATTTTCATCACCAGATCGCTACCGCTCCAATAGCCGCCGCAGCGGCTCCGCTCCACCACAGCAATACTTGGAGCTCACTCAACCTCTCCCCTCCGACCATCTCCTCCCATCATGCTCCCATCCCGTCCTCCTCAACCACTCCTTCGCAAACACTTACAACCGCCCTCCAACTGTCGTCCCATACGCTCCTCCAACCGCCTGTCCGCCGCCGTGGAACTACGTTGTTTTGGAATTGCAGGTCGCCGTTCAAGGCGACCAGTACGATCGGATTGCTGGACTGTGGTTCGGAGGCGTGGAGGTGCTGCGGACCAGCACGGCTGAGCCGACCGAAGACGGAATTTACTGGAGCGTCAGGAAGGATGTGACGAAGTACGCGTCGCTGTTTGCGCGATCGGATTTGGATTTCAGCATGATGCTTGAGAATCTGGTCAACGATGAGTTCACTGGTGTTTATTATGTTAATGTCACGCTTCAGTTTTACAGTGTGGATGAGATTAGTCCGGCTGTGGCGCCAAGCGTTTCAGAAGGAGAGGTGGCTGATTTTGGTACGAGTGATTTGGAAATGGTGTTGGACAGGGCTGTTAGGGTTGGTGGTGGTGCTGGTGCTGGTCTTGGTAGTTTAGGGTTTGGTTTGGGGAGTGGTGTGATTGGGGATCAAATGCCAGCTGATTTGATTATTCCAGTTTCGGATGATGTTGGTGAGAGAGGATTTTGGTTTAGGATCGAAGGTGCAGGGGATTTACATTCCAAGAACGTGAAGATTCCTTTGAATACTCGCAGTGCTGTGTTGGAGATTTATGTGTCATTTCATGGAAATGATGAGTTTTGGTACTCGAATCCTCCGGATTCGTATATTAAAACGAACAATCTGACTACTGGTCGTGGGAATGGTTCGTTTCGGGAGGTGTATGTGGCTATTGATGGCAAAGTTGTGGGATCAGTAGTGCCAATTCCAGTAATTTTCACGGGTGGAATCAACCCTTTGTTCTGGGAGCCTGTGGTGGCCATAGGGGCGTTCAATCTTCCTACTTATGAGATTGACGTGACTCCATTTTTAGGGATTCTGTTGGATGGGGCGAGTCATGAGTTTAGAATTGGAGTCATCGATGGCATTTCGTTTTGGCTGGTGGATGCTAATTTGCACTTGTGGCTTGATATGAACATATTTGGAGTACAGGCAAAGTCTGCTGCTTACGAGGGGCCTAAGAATTCCATCGAAAGGGAATCAAAGTTTCAAAAGCTTGATGGGTCATTTGAAATTGAAGCCAAGAGGAAGTCCAAGTCCGAGGGATGGGTTATGACTTGGGATCAGGGTAATCTGACTACCAGATTTGAACAGAAAATCAAGTTCAAGAACTCAATAAAGTTCAAGCATAACGGGAATTACAAAACTGTGGAGCAAAGTGTAACCACTAAGACAGAGGTGAAAGTCATGAATGTTATCGGGAATGTTGTGGCTCGTGCCTCTCTGAAAAGGAAGTACCCACTTAATGTCATCACAACGACACAAGATAGGGGTAACGGTACTTCTTACCTCGTTACTAAAGTGGTGCACTCCCTGAAAGAGACGTTTTCATCAGGAAATATCTCTAGCTCCATAACGAATAGCCAGACGTCGGATGGATGGATGTTAGTTCAGGATCACAATGTACTTGCTGGTGAAGCAAGCAGCAACCAGACTTTCGTTTACATTGACAACTACAGTTGCTATACACGGGATGTCGCAGCAGTTAATGGGCGGCTTATTAAAGACAATACAACAACTATCTGCCCAGCTTATTGGTAATTTCTTATGTTATTTGTAAGACAAAGACGTCTAAAGACTTATGTTTCATTCAGCATCTCAGTGTAAGAGTGGGCGTGCAAGTGTGCATCAGGCATCCATTTGTTGAATATCTGAATTTGGGAGCTATCCTTCGATTTGAGCTATTGTTACAATTTTGACTTTAGTGCTCAAGTTTCGACAGCTTGTCTAGTAAGGGATCTCTTTGAGTGGATTGACTTACGAACTTGTGAGGTCTACATAAAATGGAGTCGAACACAATCGTGGTATATAATAATAGTAGTAGTACCATTTTCAGAATCAGTTATGATCTACACATCTAAGATATTGAATTAGTTCAATCGGGATGATGATCATTGAATAGAAAATTGATGGTCAATAAATACCTCCCCATCCTCCATTAATGATGCATTCATTCCCTGTCGTGCCTGCATTATACAGTATATTTTAGTTTTACTGCAATTTGCAGATGGCCATAGAACCATTCGGAATGGATGACCGCCACTCTACGCGATAATAATACTGCTTGGTGTTAATACCTGCTCGTCTGAGTTCCGAAAACAACAATGCAAGAATTGCCTCGTTATTGCAAAAATACTAGAACCATTCGGAATAGATTGGATAGAAGATTCATTACAGCATACTCAGGGAAAGATGGAACGAGCAACGTTACACTCAGCAGCTAAATTGCTCTACTGCAATACTACTATTGCTGATGCAGTTTCACTTGATACTAAGAAAGCGACTCATGTAAACATGCGGATTGACAAAAGAACTAAGAACAGCAGTTTCCCTCTAGCCGAACACTGAAATTGATCACAGCAAGTATCTAAGCCAGCAACTTCTGGTCGAAGTGCCACACACCTGAAGATCACAAATGGGGCCATTTCAAAGGTGATATTTGAAAATAATATACAGCACAACTAGATAATCAGGCCCAAAAACAAATGTAGCATGAAATAAATGAATATGAAAGCATACCATGCCCCTTGCCAACTCTTCTCAGTTGAGCAACATATTCTGAGATCTTCTTTATGGCATCAACCTATACAGAAGATGGAAGTGTATGTCAGTATATTCTTTAGGTGTAGTATCAAAAGCAAAGTTAAATATAACTTAGTTCACCTGTTCACTCAGATACTCCCCTTCAACAAAATCTGTAAGATGGACATCGTTGTTGCGCTCAGCCACCTGCCAATTGAAGATAATTTAGATGGTATACAAAGTTTCCAGTGTCACTTGAAAAACTAACACAGACAAAAATAAGTATCAAGTGCAGAACTCATAGTAGAGAAGCCTCACACAGTGAAGATGGAAAAGTTTCTCATTGACTAGCTTCTCCAGAGACAGAGCAAGCTCCATAGCTACAATAACATAGGTGCAATATTTAGTTTCACTGAGCTTAACAAAACATTTTCAAAGAACATCTGTACAATGAGTGCCATGAACTATACAAACAATATCCATTTCTAGCAAACACATATAACATCAATTTCTATCAACTCTAGTACAGCCGACCAAATAGGCAAGTCAATCATAGGACAAATAAGTATTAAATAATGCTCTAACAAAATAGGAGATTTGAGCAAACTCTTAAATAATGAAATGCAGTATATATGTTCAGATGGTAATTGACACCATTTTGTTGAAGCAAAAGGGAAATCATTCTACTTTCACAATTGACAGGCACTAGTAAAATAGAGATCATGTACCATATAGGGCATCCCCTTTCTCAGGGTGATCAAACTCAGAGAGTGGCATCACTATGGAATTCAACTTCACCTTCCCACCTCTCTTGTTCTGCCATTTAACATATAAACATACTTATAAGAACATTCAATCCAAATGAATCCTCCATTACTCAAACATTGTAGTCATCACATCATGTACCTGATACTCCATCAATTTCTCGGCATGTTCTCTTTCTTCGTCACTTGAATCTTTGAAAAACCTGCATATGGAAACTAAAAATTAGAGATTCCATTCAAATCAACCACAAGAAAAAGCATAGTTTTGAAAAGATTTTTACTTAGCGAGGCCCTTCAGCGCGACATTGTCTCTGTCGAAGTAAGCATATAGTGCGTGATAGACATAAGAGACGTTGTACTCCACGCTGCAAATACAACAAACAGATGAGTCAACAATCAGCCAAAATTACCATCTCATATATTCTATTAACAAACTCCAGTTCAATTCTTCAAACAAGATTAAAGAACGAAACGGAAAATGATCACGAAACTTACTTAATCTGTTCGTTGATTGCAGACTCAACCTCATCCGTATACCTCTGACGAGCGAGAGACTCTTGAGGAGAAGCAGTAGCGAGCATCAGCTCCTGTTCCTTCACCTCCTCAAACGGCTCAAACAACACACCGGTAATTGGTCGGTGATTAGCGCTTTTGGAAACAGCGGAAACAACTATATTCCCTCCGTTGACGGCCTTGGAGGCGCGAGAGATCGGAGCAACAGCGCCAGCGGAAGAGTAGGTCGCAGAGGACGAGAAATGGCCAAAATTCTCACCATTGGATTTCAGCAATGAGAGAGACGAAGCAGCTCTGAGCATCATTTTCGATCGAGGAAGAAAAGTCGACGGATTTGAAGGCTTGAATTCGAAGATAGGAGCAAGAGATTGATGTGAGCGGCTGTGGTGTGGAAGACACACGCTGATGACGATAATTATATACAGAGATTGCTTCGATTTCGGCCCTCGGATGAGGTACACGTGGACGGCATAGATTGAATATCGGAATAGGGCTTGTGGTCGGCTCGTGTTCACCACAAGCCATATCCAATGCAATCAAGATATTTTTAGCATTTTCCCGATAAAGTTAACAACTCAAATTAATTTTGAGTTTTGTTCTTGACACGTGGATAATTCCGATTGGTACATAGGTATAAAAGGGCTGGCGGAATAGGAAGTTATTGCTGCGTGGCCCAGTTAAAGTGGGAAAGGAATCAAAAGGACACACGTGTCGAATTTTTGCAGAGACGATTAAAAAGCATTCGCCATCGCGTCCATTAGGTTGGATTGTTGGACTCATCCTTTTGTCCGTAAGATCGCAGCGATATTATTTTAATAATATAATTTTAAATGGATAATATTATTATGGAAAAATGACAAAGAGGGGTATGAACTATCACTCATTGACAAATCACGGTCCGAACTATGAAAATTGACAATAAAGGGTAATTTCAAAATATTTTGATCCTCAATTTCACATTTAAGAGCAAGAAAGTGTTTTCAATTCATTCGTTTAGTTAACTTTGTTAATTGATTAAGTGATATTCCATCAATTAAATGACTTCATCAATTAAGTGTTATATATGGAGCAAAACATTTTGAAATTGCCCTTAATTGTCAATTTTCATAGTTCGGACATTTTTTTTTTCATAGTTCGGACATTGATTTGTCAATGAGTGGTAGTTCATATCCCTCTTTGTCATTTTCCCTATTATTATATACGGAATTACATTTCGGGAACTGACTGGGGTCCCTTACTCCCTTTTTTTCTTAGGGAAAAGTACAGTTTGAGGACCTGAACTATCACCATTTTTCAACTTGTGGACTGAACTATAAAAACTTCCAAACAATGGGCGAACTATCAAACAATTTTCCAACTTGTGGGCTGAACTATAAAAACTTCCAAACAAGGGCTGAACTATCAAACAATTTTCCAAACAAGGGGCACCGTCTAACACCGTTAGGATTTTCACTAATGTCGTTGGAAGGCGTTAACTTCGTTCCGTTAGTTAATAAAATAATATAAAATTTTAAAATTGCCAATTTTTTTAAAAATGTTAAAAAATTGTAAAAAATTAAACGAATTTATAAAAATCATAAACTATTGAAAACTTTAATTTTAATAAAAAAGATACAATTTTTTTTATCCCTAATACCTCTTATATGGTTCAAACTAGATAGGAACAAAAATTCATATTTTCTTGAATTATTTGTAGGGGAACTTTGTAACAAAAATTTTAAAATATTGTTCATTTTGTGTTTAATTTTTCTAAAGTTTCTAATTTTTATTTTTCAAAAATTTTATATTATTTTTATTAAAAATTAATTTTTTTGTAAATTCGTTTAATTTTTTTACAACTTTTAACATTTTTTAAAAAGTTTGGCAATTTGAAAATTTTAAAAATTTTATATTATTTTATTTATTAACGGAACAGAGTTAACGCCGTCCAACGGCATTAGTGAAAATTCTAACGGTATTAGGCGGTGTCTCTTATTTGGAAAATTGTTTGGAAGTTTTTATAGTTCAGTCCACAAGTTGGAAAATTATTTGATAGTTCACCCCTTGTTTGGAAGTTTTTATAGTTCAGCCCACAAGTTGAAAAATTGTTTGATAGTTCGCCCCTTGTTTGAAAGTTTTTATAGTTCAGCCCACAAATAGAAAAATTGTGATAGTTCAGGTCCTCAAAGTGTTCCGTTTTCTTATATCGTATTAGGTAATGGGCATGCATCACATGGGCCGACTCTGGGGTTTTTGAAGATTTGAGGTATGTTGGGTTTAGCCCAATAGCTTGCATCGCATGGGCCGAATCTGGATGATGATGGATCTTGCTGACAGCGCTTAACTCTTTTTGATAAATTAATTATTTATGCTTAAAATTTAATAGTGTAATTAACAGTTGCTGTTTGCATTCAAGTTGTCGACCATATGCATGTTTCTAGGCATCTAAGATGGTGAGATGAAGATGTCTGTTTTTCTTCCTTTTTTATAATTCATTCACAGATTAACAACACCACCGTATTCTCCTTAAACCCTAATTTAAACTAGTGTTTGATCTCACTCGAGAATAAAATTTTAATGTGTTTTGTGTGGTACTAGAATATGCTCTTGTGATTCGAACTAAATCACTTAAATTTAACTTAATTCAAATGCGAAACGTTGGGACTTAAAATTTGTAAACATTTAAATATTTGATAACACACATGTTCTCGATGAATATTGAACTGAGCTACTGAAGTTTTAAGTGCAAAACAACATACTCAACTCCATCGTACAAACTCTAGGGCGTGAAGCTTTACTTCCATTTTAAGCTCAAAACCCTAATTTCCATGGACGATGAGACTGGTTGTTATATACGTGTAGAGGGAACATCAAAGCATGTGGGAAGAAGTTAATGCTAATGCAAACACTTGTGCTTGGGCTATCTCACACATCATTATTTAAAATAAAAAAAATCAAGAAAAGAAAAATGACAAGTGAACATGACTTAGGGCTAGGGTTTTCTTCAACTCTCTCCCTCTCTCTCTCTCTCTCTCTAAAATGTCCTCTCTCTCCAGTTTGTGCTATAAATAAGTAACAAGCTTGTGCCTTCATTTCTCTACTTTTACTATTTACAACAACGTAACATACATTACAATATCATCTCAGATTCCAACTTGCTAGCTCCTTCTCTGTTATCAATTCTTCAAGGATCTCAAATAATGGGTACTGGCAGCTCTCCCTGTGCTTCCTGCAAGCTCCTCCGTCGGCGCTGCACTAAAGACTGCATCTTTGCTCCTTACTTCCCCTCCGACGAGCCCCATAAGTTTGCTATAGTTCATAAAGTATTCGGTGCTAGCAACGTTAGCAAAATGCTACAGGTACGCTAGCTAATTGCTACCTACAGCTTCATCTTCATACACACAAAACTGATCTGCAGTGAGAGAGCTCTTTTTCAACCCCTTATTTTGGAAAAACATGTTTTTTTCCTTTTGTAGGATATCCCGGTGCATCAAAGAGGGGACACGGTGAGCAGTTTAGTATACGAAGCAACAGCAAGGCTGAGAGATCCTGTTTATGGATGTGTCGGGGCCATATCGTACCTGCAAAACCAGGTTTCACAGCTGCAGATGCAGCTAGCAGTTGCGCAGGCCGAGATTCTATGCATTCAGATGCAACAAGATAATCAGCAGCCGGCGATACTGCCACAACCACCAACTTTGGGGACAACCTCCTTGCCGCCATCATTATCCCAACTGCAGCCGCAACTACTGGTGGATGATAAGTCCTTTGTTTTCAGTAACAGTAATTTGTCTCAGCTGCTGAACTACTCATCTTCAGCAAGCAGCAATGTAACCCACCATCATGGCTACTCTGCTCCTGCTCTTAACAAAGAGCGAGAGTCGCTGTGGGCATGAGTTTGTTGTAGCAGACTAGTTTATTTGCCTCTCCTATCGTAACGAAAGACAAATATTTTGTTAATTTTACACATTTCAAACACCATAACTCATTTACCGATGTCTGTACAACTTTTCAAGAACTTCAACATTTCTTTCTGCACAGAAAATAAGAGTTAATAAGTAATTTACGGGTTTGAAAGAGCAAAGATCTCAGCAAATGTCCAGCAAAAAATAAACTGAGAAAAACTCTGGAAGCGAATACCATCTTCTCTAGTTGAAACATATTCTAACTCTACATGTGACGGTGAGCTGCCATTCCATAGTTTTTTGACGTCAGTGAAGGATTAGATTCTTCAGAATGGTGACAGACAATTCTTTTTGTAGAGAAAGAGCTGCACTGCACGTCTGTGTCGTCTCTGCAAGTATATGTAGAGAGGTCAACTGTAGCATGTGAGTAATTAATACAGTTACTGATAAACAATACAACATCACAAACTTATAACTTGTTACTGCAAAAATTAGTGCTAGTAGATTTTAATTAATTACACATTAACACCAAGCAATCGGCGCCATTAGTTTGATGATGGCATATCTTTAAACAGTTTCTGAGTGTCTCAAGACTTGAGAGTTACAATTTATTTTTCGAAGAGATGTAGCTTGAAGGACAGATCAAAACTAAGAAAAGTTCAGCTGGCAGAATTTTCATTACATGTTCATCACATTCGCAGCTCCCCAATTGCCTAACATATTGATGCAGAATGAGTTTAAAGCTTAAACACTTGATGATCACGTGATGGACAGAGCAACTAAATACAGAATACAGATTACAAGAATTCAATTTCCGTAACACGTATTATAAAACTCTACTAGTTGAGGGATGCATATGCATCGCTGCAAGTAATTAATGTGTCAGAATAAATTTCTAATTTTGTTTTATGTGCACAACTATAAAGAATAGCAGAAAACGAAGAGATGAAGATTCCAGATTCAGTAGCTACACCCATTTTGTTTATTGAAGAGGAAGCATATTTACCGAGTAAGTGTTTTCAGAAACTCTTACTTGCACTTTGTTTAATGGGAGAAGAGCTTCAGCTTCTTGTCTTACTTGCCTTTTTCCTAGGTTTCTGCTGTCTCTTGTCTTGTTTCATTAGATGTGTGTTGTTGAACATTTGAAGTGTGTTTTAAATGAGGCTCTTTAATTTCGTTGGGGTCTGTTCTTGGTTTCTTGCGACTTTAAGTAGTAACCTGTTCCAGACAAGATGAGTTTGAAAGTTAAATATTTAGTACAGGAAAGAGGTATCACACCTGCTCAATTCATTTCTGTTGAACGAGTCGATCAAGCCTAACTGTAAGTTAATTGTTTTCTCCTGTCGCAAATAATTTGATAACCAAAAGGAGAAAACGGAAACAACATTGAGTTCAACAACAATGATTCTCATGTTTTCTGCATATTTAGGTAGGAATTGGTACTTAAATCTTCCATTGAAAAAACAGAACAGAAAGAAACAAAACAACAATGCAGAGTGCTAGTGGGGAATTTATGTGTATCTATGTGAGCATTATGAATAACAGACAAACACACAACCATTCCTTTTTTTCACCTATAAATTTGACACATTGTATTCTGGTGGGCATTCAGAGGACAGAAAACAAAGAGAACTAGAGACATTAGAAGGTGAAAGACTGTTTCCATTTGAGGGATCGAGAATGTCACAAAGAAAAAGTTAAAATTGCTTCCGACTATTTTTTAGCGTGTTTGTTCACTAAAGGTTTAATCAAGCTCCTTGTGGCTTTGTCTGACCTTAACCATTTTCTGTAGATCTACCAAGTTATGACAGGTTGTGTATCGGATATCTATCAAATTATCTAACACAAAAAAAAAATTGATAAGCTGGTGACGGCAAGAGTATAAAAAATACTCTCATGTACGAAGGATTTAATTTTTAAAAATAATTATTTGAATTAACTGTATTATGCGATAGGGAGGCCCTAAACATAGAAGGCACATACACAGAAATACAGGAATTTGAAGGCGGTGTATGCTAACCTTCAACATCCAAATAAAATTTAGAAGAATCCTCTAAGCTTTGGCATGTTCCATCTAAGTGAGACACTTGGATAATAAATTCAAGACCAAGTGTACCAGGAGAAATTGCGAAGTTCGAGACATAAAAGGCTTTTGTATGTGCCACTCCGAGAAACTCTGATTTAGAATGGTGATGCACTTCATTTGAGCCTTCATTTTCTTGTTTTTGCACGACAAAAATATTGAAGCATGAGAACGCACAAGCAGTGTCAGGTTCAGATATAGATTTCCAGACAATCTTGAGGCTGAGAGTTCTCATTCCTGCAGAATCCTTGGCCAGTGTAATGAGTTTACCCTCAACTTGCCATGATGCTTGTGGTGGGGAAGTTGAGTTTGGTTCTGCAGATTTTGCCAAGATGTGGCCAAGCACGGCATGGAATCCTGATGGATTTTCTAATGCCATATCTTGGCGTTCTGATGTGTAATCCAACCTTTTTTGTACTATTCCAGGTTTGGATTTGTAGCAAACAGCATTAATGTTGGTCAATGTATATCCTTTCATGGAAAGGCTACTCTCCTGTATGATCCAACCTGGAGCGTCTTCTGCCCGTGTGACCTTCCGCGGCACAATGATTTTAGAAAACTTGCCCGCAAACTGGCTCCTTGTGATTAAACTGTCCCCCCACGAAGCAAGGAAAATTGATGACTTTTCGTTTGATTTAGCTACAAGGTCAACAGAGAGACCAACTCGTGAGCTATCATTTGATTTTACCTGCAATGTAAATAAAATTGGAATATTGGATTGCTAAATACTGTTTCAAGAATTTAGTTAATTTTAAAGTGCACTTAGATCCTACACTGAAAAAAAATTCTAGGAATTAGCAAAAGATGAAGGAAACCAAGTACAGTCCATCTTACAACTAACATGGTTACGAGTTCCGACTGACAATGTAAACCTCTGCTGATAGTTGGATTACTGACGTCATTGCTTATAAAGACTATTATAATTGAACTTGCAGCTCTGAAAGTCTCATTCAGTAAGCATAGATGCCAATTGCCATTGTAGTAGTTTCAATTTCTCAGAATATGATCAGTAAAATCTGAATGGGCACAAAAGCAAGAGAGGAATGTATTGACTGGAAATTATTTCACATGCTATTTTTCTTGCATTAAAATTATAATATTAACAACAACACCAATGTTAATCCAAAGTTGTAGGGAAAGGAGCTTTACAGAATATGAGAAGGTCACTGGCGAATCCCCTAAATAGAGCTCTCCTTGAAATAGCCTTGTGACGGAATAGGCTTCGTCTTCAAGAGTACCTTTAAACGTAATGCTTCCTCCTCCGCTGTATGATGCTTCCTTCAAACTATGATATCAATTAGATCTTCCCAACAGTATCTAGAATATTGAATTCTAAAAACATCTAAACAAAGTAGGGCAGTAATTAGACTCCAATAGTTGATGTTTCTCCAAAATAGTGATTGGCTGCTCGGGACCCAATCAAAGACAACAGTTTTAATGTTTATCTTTGAAGAACAATAGTTTCCAAAGAATAACGCCTCGGGCTTTTGGCCAAATTTTGAACCCTAAAAAAAATGCATCTACCTAAATTTACACACAAGACTTTCACATACCAAGACACACATGAACACAAAGTTAAGCACATGCATAATGTATGCACAAAGAATGTGAAACTTACTTGACTGAAGCCTCCACGCTAAGAGAAAGGTCTTCAGAAAATGTGAGGAGAGGCTGCAGAGTGCAGAGCATAAGTCAATTAATCGTATACCCTGTTATCTATGACTCAATAGTTGGCAATACAATATTATGAATTGGTGCTTTTACAACTGAAAACCGACTTCACAACACTTTTATTTGATTAGTGCTTAAGCAAGGGAACTTATATCACATCTCTACACAGTAACAACTCCCAATACTTTTCCAACGTCTAGAATAAGCAGTGCAGATAAAGAGGAAAATAACACTAATTATTTTCTCGTATTTATTTTTAGGATATACACATAACTTGAAATTGTACATTTTACTTGCTTGACGAGGTTGGGAATATCACGTGTCTTTGTATTGTTTCAACTTCATCGTCCAGCCTAAAACAAAGATGTTTTTTCTGCTATTAACCAAAGATGCTACCATGCTACTTATTATTTTGATGTATTCCCTATTTCCTATCATACATCAATAAAGAACAGCCTGATAAGTACCTGAAGGCTCTGCAATGAAATATTACACCACTGTTTGTCCGATAGTTGCATACCATCAGCAGAAAAGTGAAAACCACGACCCTGATAAATACCAGAGAGTACTAAGTGAATTAGTTAATTGTTCCACTCAATCCTTGTCAGTGTAAACATCTTTCTCAACAAGATCTACATTTCTTAACCACGGTGACACTTCAGAGCACCATTTAATATTAAAAAAATGAAGAATGGAAAGGAAAACAATCTGATTAGTGAGTTCCAATGCATTGCTAAAAATAAATAAAGAACAAACTTTATCCAGCAGAGGGCAACATGAAAAGTACCATGGATTTTCTGTTGTGGGAACATGATAAAGCTTCAGAACTACTTCAACTTGATGTTGAGACTCTATGTCAAATAAATAAATATGTCCCTATAAACTAAAAGGACTTCCAAATTCCAAGTAAAGGCTTTGTAAGCTCAAGATAACTTGACCTGTAATCCACATTCCCACCTGATCAAAATTTATGCAGAATGGTAACTCGTTCGGATATGCTCGATGTATTCCCCAGGCTTTATCAATAAGAGACCACCAACTGCAAAATAAATAGCCCCACTACATTTACTGGAAAGATAATAAAAACAAGTTGCAATATATTGAGCAGAAGTTATGTTTGGACAACGTTATTGAAGGTGACAATAAGGCTTTGTTAATCACACTGAACACCCAACTGACTATATGTCTATATTTACAAAGGAATAAAGGGTTTATGGAAAGGGGATACAGAAGTGCTAGTTACGCTTAATAAATGTGAAAACGAACATTTATAGAACCCGGAGTTTGATGCTCATTCTAATCTGAATGTGAAAAGGAAGATTACGTACATGATCAAGAAGACTCACAGTCTTACCGATTTTGAGCTGTTTGAAAATCAGGTGGTTGTTTTGTTTCATATACCCATCCAGGAGCAAAAATAGCAGCAGATATTCTTTCTTGTTTCAAAACCTCAAGTGCAACATTGGTCTGATGAGCAAATAAAATATATGTTGGAGACAAATTCTAGCAGCCAAGATTAAATTAATAAACCTTACGGCAATATGTTTTTGAAATATCAATGCAGTCAAATGTTTAGGATTAACGCACATTCCATTGTCCACCACCATAAGAACCCCTTCCAAAAGCATCAATACCCATGTAAATGTCGAATTTCCTATCACCCGCAGTTAACCCTGAAAGTTTCGGATACGTTTCCTGATATAGAGACAGGTCGAAGTCAGATTATCTAAAAGGTGAGAGGCTTCTAACAAAAAACATGAAAGAGTGCACTTGAAATGCCATATCAAGTAAACCATAATAGATAACCTTCCAAGTGTAGTTAACAAATATGCCATCACATATGTCAAAGAATGGCTTATTATTGTCATTCAACTGATCTTGCCAGCTGAGTTTACCGTCGATGGTTACACTATCATACCTGCAATGCCAACGCTTATAAGACTGGACAATTTACAATGCTGATAGGAGTAAATAACAGGGTAAAATAGTGTAACTGACCATATGACTAAAGAATTTGATACTCCGGCATGCATTTTCTCTGTTAAGTGACTGACAAATTCTTTCAGGTTAGGGATTTGTTCTTTATCCAGCTGAACTTCCATATTTATCTGAACGCAGCAATTTTTATTCTATTAGCATTTTAGCACAAAAGCATGCATGAACTGTATTAAGACTGGCAATAAGAACAAGTTCACTTATTCTCACAAAAGACATGAAGCTTTGGTTTTGGAGTTTTAGTCAATGAGTATCTGACATTAAAACTACTCGACAAACCATAGTCTTAGTTTAACCATGGGTGTCTAGAATTATAATTTATAAATATAAGCATGCATAATTCTGCCGAACAAACACTCTGAGTGAAGTACAGAGCAAAGCTGATAGATCAAAAAACAATTTGACGATACTCATTCCGAAAAAAGAGATACCAGCCAGCCATCAAAACCAAGGGCAGCTGCTAGCTCTGCCAGGCGGTCAGCATACACGTGTGCAGACTCCTTTGTCGCCAGAAGCTTATTGCTTATATCTCTTCCTTCATCCCACTCAGTGATAAACGTCCCCAAAACCTGATGTTTCATTACCATCGGTGCCACCAAAATTAGATATACTCACAACATATAATCATGCAAATGTGAAAATCAACTCTTTCCCATTCACCATTAGGGCATATGCACCCGTTGGAGCTTATTATCTCCCTGAGAACTTCCTCACTGAGGAAGTTCTATTACTATTCAGTGAACAGTAACAACATTTCTGCATATTCTGTGCAGCAATGCAATCTTGCGGAGATCTTCCTATTACTATTCATGAATAAAAAATTATTAATTTTGTATTTTTTTTCCCTCCGATTTGTTCTTTTATGTGAATTATTGATCAAGATTTCAATTGATTTTTTTTTTTTAAAGATCAGTACACATCGCGTCCGGCTTCAACGTTAATACCCGCGTTCGCTTCAGACATTATTCTTAATGTCTGAAGGGAACGCGATAATAACGTTTACTGCGATCGCGCAAAACTTCCCCAACGCGTTCGCTTCAGACATTATGCCTTCGCCGCGCCCGCTGTAGACATTAGTTTCTAATGTCAAGGTCGAACGCGACCTAATGTAGCTTCCGAACGCGCGCCGAATTCGTCACTGTTCATCATCTTCCCAGATCGATCGATTGATCGATCGATTGCTTAATTTCTCTTCCATTGTTGTCGAAAATCATCACAAATGAGTTTTCAATGTTCAATTTAATCCATTTTGTTCAATTGTTCAATTATTCACGCGAGCCACGCGCCACATCCACTCGCGGAGATCGTCCGCTCGCACGATCTCGCGGAGATTTTCTGGGAGGACGACCTCGTCCAGACTTCCTCGCCCAGCACGCCATCTCCGCAAGGTTGCCTCGCTGCACGAGAATTCCGTTCGAGAACGATCCCAAATCCTCGCGGAGATCGCCTCGCTGCATATGCCCTTAGACCACAGCAACCACTCACTCAATATTGTCAACTCCACATTTCATACAAAAGCTTACTTAAATTGAACTGCTTAAAAGCCGATTAATTTCAAAAAAGGGAAATAGTGGCGAAAAGCAAGTACCTTGACGCCATGGCGGTGAGCAGTGTTGACCCAACCAGGAGGCGGAAGAGAAACCAAACTATGCGAAAAGTAAACAAACACATCAATCAAATACCAATGCCATATAGCATAAGCATCGCCATTATCTCCACCCTGAACCCACTTATCATCCCCATACCCATCCTCCATATCATGACACACCAGCATCCTCGGCCGATCAGGCAACTCACGTGACCCAAGGCTTACCGTCGCTCTGTTAAACGGATAATGAAAAGAGTCGAAGTACGATCGCGATTCCAGCTCCTCTAGGGTTTTGAGAGGGTAAGAAATTGGCGTAGCGGGCTGCAGCGGGTCAAACTGCGGAGGCTCGGTGTTACTAGTTGATCGGTCTCCGTCTTGCAGCGGTGTTGAGTCGGAAGCGGACATTGTTAGTAAGGGAGTGAATTGGGCTTGGATTGATCGGAGGATGTTTCGAATTGCGTTTAGGGTTCGGCGGTCTATGTGGGAGCGAAGGGTGGCGCGCATCAGGAGTGGGAGATCGAGAGGAGTTGACTTTGAGTGCGGACGGAGGAGCTGTTGTACATGGGAAACTTCCTCGTGTATCTGAAATAGGAAAACAAATCAATCAAAAAAAGAAAAGAAAAAAAGAAATAGGAAAACAATTTTCCGACGTCAAAATACGTGACGGTGCTGGTCAACGGTAGCTTTGAAAGTGCGTTGACTAAGAAACGTTTACAGTTTTACATTTTACTGACGTAGCAAAATATATTAACGACGTTAAGTTAACCTTTTTTTTTTTTGATAGTTAAGTTAACCTATTTAAAAACAAAAGATGAAACGCAAATTTTGGGAATTATGAGGACTTAAAAATGTAAAATTTAAATTATAGGGACTAAACTAGCAATCACGTGAAATCACAGGATCAAAAGATACATTTTTTTTTTCTTCTATAAAAAAAAATATACATTCCGCGTGGCACGCTAAAAAAAGGAAAAGATGGGTGCAAGGCTCGAGGAGGAGAGAAAACGCAATTCGAATGAGAAGGAGACGCGTGGCACGCTAATGGAGACTGCAGGAAAGGGAAGAGGTGGGTGCAAGGCTCGAGGAGGAGAGAAAAAGCAATGCGAATGAGGAAGAGACGCGTGGCACACTAATGCAGGTTGAAATTTTGGATGGGGAAAGTCCGAGGTATAAAGTTAATCATGTGAATGCGCAGAATGAAAACCCGTCAAATCTCATCCACGGAAGTGGGCCTGTCCAACATGTCAACTGGGGTTATTTTACAGACTGGTGGGAGGGAGCTTCTGGGCCAGGATGACATGAGGAATGAGCCCAACTCTGATAGGCCCGCTTAATTGTTTTTTCGGCGTAGTAAAATGAAAGCGACTCAGGTCAGCGGGAACGGACAAATGGAGTTATGGAGATATCATCCTTTACCAGGGCTATGTGGCTGGCGGTGACAGGATATGCATACTTATCTGGTTCAAACAACTCATCGGCGGAGGCTGCGCTGCAGACCCGCCGACAGCAATGAGAATCCTAATTAAGCTGGAACTGCCGAGGCTTGGGGACAGTTCGTGCCCTGAGGGAAGTGATCAGGGATAATCATCCCCAGATAGTCTGCCTAATAGAGACCAAGAAAGGAGTTTTAGGCTGGGATGTGTTGAAGGGGTAAGCTAGGGTTTCGCAACTGTCTGGCAGTTGACTTGTAAGGGTAAATCAGGTGGACTCGCTATGTTGTGGTCGGAAGATGTAGATGTCACTATTCGTAGCTACTCGACTAATCATATTGATGTGGAGATTGATTCATTGACTCATTTTCGTCTGACTTTATTCTATGGGGATCCAGTAGTATCTAAAAGAAAATGGAGCTGGGATCTTTAAGTGGGAGTGTAGACCTGCCGTGGGTTGTCTTAGTTGATTTTAATGAAGTTGTGAGTGAGGATGAGGTGCAAGGGGCCAGGACTAGGCAACTGTGGCAAATGTTCAATTTCAGAGAGGCCCTTGACACTTGTGGGTTGGCTGATCTAGGATTCAGAGGCTTCCCGTTCACCTTCACGAATCGAAGGGAAGGTGACAAAGCCAGACTTGACCGAGCAGTAGCGGATGTGGAGTGGAGAAGATTGCATCCTAGCATGTTGGTTTCTCATCTTCATCTATATGCTTCTGACCATCAGGCATTGAAGTGAGTAGAAAGAAGAAATTCTTCAGGTTCGAGGCTATGTGGATGGATCACCCCGAGTTCGAGAAAGTGTTGGGAAATTTCTGGTCGGCTGATGAAGTTGGTCATCGAAACTGAAGGAGTGCAGGAGAATGCTCAAGAGCTGGAACAGTAATGTTTTTGGTGATGTTCGGAATAGAGTGAAGGAAATTAAGCAAAGACTAGATGTGGTTAATTGTGCACCTTGCTCTCCAGCCAGCAAAGAGGAGGAAGCCAAATTATCTGAAGAATTAGACAACTGGTTGGCTAGGGAAGAAACTTTGTGGTTGCAGAGTTCGCGAATCTTGTGGCTTCAACAAGGAGACAAGAACACAAAATTTTTCCATGCCAAAGCTAGCTGCAGAAGGAAGAAGAATTGGGTTCATACCCTATTGGATGACCAAGGCACCAAACAGACTGATCAAGGAGAGCTAATGAAGATAGCTGTGAATTATTTTAAAAAAATATTTCAAACAAGCATTGATGCTAGGCAGATAGATTGGGTTACCCCCACTTACGACATGTCAGGCCGACAGTTACTGAAGAAATGAATGAAAGTTTACTAGCAGAGATCAGTGAAGAGGAGATTCGGAGAGCAGTGTTCGCACAAGGCCCCCTGAAGGCGCCGGGGATTGATGGGTTCCCAGGCATATTCTATCAAAAATACTGGAATATGTTTAAGAACCAGATTGGGTGCCTTGTGAGAAAATTCTGGGAGAAATGGAGCTAGAATGGGAGCTGAACAAAACACTCATTGTGCTCATTCCTAAGAAAAAGGATGCTGACAGAATGGAAGATTGGAGACCCATCAGTCTCTGCAATGTCGCTATCAAAATTATTACGAAGATTCTGGCATCTAGGCTGCAGCCTATCCTTAACCGGGTAATTTCGATCTATCAAAGCGCATTTGTTAAGGGTAGGATTATAACAGATAACTTTATAGTCGCACACGAAGTTTCTCATTTTCTCAGGAATTGTAAGGGGACCAATAACTTCTACGCATCCATCAAGGTGGACATGAGTAAAGCTTTTGATCGAGTCGAGTGGTGTTTTCTTGAGGCTCTCATGCGAAAGATGGGTTTTGCGGAGAAGTGGACTGATAGAGTAATGAGATGTGTGCGCTCAGTGTCCTATGTCGTGAAGCTCAATGATCACATCTCCAGTGTTTTCAAACCAGAGAGGGGGCTAAGACAGGGTGACCCCCTGTCTCCCTATCTTTTCTTACTGTGTACAGAGTTATTGAGCTCTAACATAATTGCTAGTGTTAATGTCGGGGAACTCAGTGGTGTTAAGATCAGCAGAAATGCGCCAGCTATATCCCATCTCTTCTTTGCCGATGACTCAATTTTCTTCGTCAAATCTGTTGCAACTGAGGTGTCCAAGATGAAGGAAATTCTCACACATTATGAGGAAGTCTCTGGCCAAAAGATAAACCTGGAGAAATCAGAAATCTCCTTCAGTCGGAACACTCCAACAGATATCAGAGAAGAGATTATCAACATTATGTGCATTAAACAGGTTCCCTCTCACTCTAAGTATCTCGGTCTGCCCATTTTAATGGGTCAGAGGAAGACTGAAACGTTCAGAGGCATTATAGATAAGATTTGGAGAAGAATTAGTGACTGGAAAAGTAAATTGCTCTCTGTGGCCGGGAGAGAAGTCCTGATAAAGTCAATTATCCAAGCTATTCCAGTCTATACTATGTTAGTGTACAAGCTCCCAGCAAAGATTATTCAGACATATCTAAGCTGATTACAAGGTTCTGGTGGGATAAAAAAACAATAGGAGCGTTAGTTGGGTGAACAAGGACACTTTGATGAAGACGAAATTGCAAGGTGGGATTGGTTTTAGAGATCTGAGGTGCTTTAATGAAGCCTTTCTTATGAAAATTTGTTGGAGAATAGTCAGATTCCCCGACCTGCTAATGTCTCAAGTTTTGATTGCCAGATATTTTCCGGATGGCACCTTGTGGAGCGCACGTAAAGGAAGCAATCCTTCTCATGTCTGGCTTGGGGTGATGAAAGTCATTGACATCTTCAGAGAAGCTACATGGTGGGATTCAGCTAGGGAAGTTGTCATTTGGAAATACTCTAGCAATGGCTTATTCTCTGTTAAGTCCGCATATGATAGGCTGAGACATAAAGAGGAATCCCAGTATAGCGACATGGGAGAGCAATCAGATAGCAGTGGTCTGACCAAGTTTTGGAAGAGATTGTGGGCTAGCAGAATCCCTAACAAGATTAAAATTTTGGGCTGGAGGTAATGGTTTGCCTGATGCAAAGAACCTATCGAGAAGGGGCCTAAGTTGTCATTTGGAAATACTCTATGCGGTTTTGCTACGGAATCGGCTATACACGTAATGAAGGATTGTTGGTGGGCCAAGGAACTTCATGCCAGGATGGGATTGTGTTTACCAGTCATTGATAGCCAAGAGGTGAACCCAGCTGATTGGATTTGGACTTGCTCAACGCTACTAGATACTGATGGGTTTAGGAAGTTCTTGGTAACCTTGTGGCTGTGCTGGAAAAATAGGAATAAGGTGTGGCACGAACAAGATAGCTGGAGCATAGATCGGGCAGTCATCGTCGGAAAGAGTATGCTCAAGATCATGGATGATCACTACTGGCCACACCCAAGAGAGAGTGCTGTTCTGAATGGAACTCCAAATATGCCAGCAACAGATGCGATAGCAATCAAGGTGGATGGATCCTGGGAGGTAAGCACGAAGAGGGCTGGTTTAGGGGTGGTAGCAAGGGACAGTTTGGGCGTGATTCTATGGGCTTGGGCATCATGGAACTCTTCTAGCTATTGCGCTAGCGAAGTGGAAGGGCTGGCATTGCTGAAGGGTCTGAGGATCGCAAAACAGCTGAACACAAAGGCGGCAAATTTCGAGGTGACTCGGTGGAGGTCTATAAGGCTGTGGTGACAGGTTGCGGTCTGGCAGATTGGTGTGACTCATGGCTGGAGCTACTAAGTGAGAATCCGCTTTGGAGTATAGGCCTTATCAGTAGAGAAGGGAATGAGATGGCTGACTACCTGGCGGCTAGAGCAAGGAAGGATTGTTGGAGCTGGGTCAACCTGTCGTCAGTGTCTCTGTGTCTTGCTTCGGTGCTGCAGTGCCTTGTTTTGTTGTGCCCTGTTCTCTTGTTGCTGTTTGGCTAGTGAACGTTCTTATCAAAAAAAAAAAAAAAATACATTCCGGCAATGAAAAAGAACAATAACAACAGTCACCAGATATGCAAAAGTAGAGAATGGCTACTACTGACTACTCGCTGTAGTTGACCAAACTATCCTGGAAAAATAAGGTGTTGAAAGTTTTGAACTAGTGAATCTGATGCTCAGAAGTTGACAGCTGAGTATGAGGCTCGGTGGCTTTCTGAAGGTCCTCTGTATTTCCTTACTAAAGCTCCGAAGAAGCTCTGCAAGAGAGAAGTTGATACGATGTATGATACTGGAACATTATGACAAACAATTGTCTGGTTCGACAAGTGATGCATTGAGAAAGGATACCTGTATCCTGTGGGGTATGCTTGCCCAGAGATCCAAATTTGGGATAACCTGAAATAGATGCCATCAGAACAGAATAAGGTGAAAACTATTCTTGTCGCCCCATTTTGTTGCACGGTTTTGAATGATTAGACGTCAATAACTCATGACTCTATTGCATTCATTTTGTTTCTTTTCCGTTTTCAATGAAAATAATATATCATTGTTGATGTTGATACTTGATATAATTATTAGGGTGGTGGTAAGTTAAAGACTACAGTATTCTATTCTATTCTAATCCTTGTTATCCTTTGGAAATAAACAGAATTTACGAATCGAACTAAGCAGAAATATTTGACTTGAGCCATGGGTTAACTTACAATGTAGCCTAATTCCTATAGTTTAAGTTCAATTAAAAAGAGATCAATTCAAGTACTTAAAAGTAAAAAAGAACAAATCCTTGAGCAATAATTTGAAAGTGTAGTGCTCACTTACATCTATGCCACGTATCCCTTGTGAATAGTAACGGTAACCTGCGCCTACAAGCAGATACCCTCCAAATAGGCAAAGGCATCTGATAAATCATGCCACTTAATGAGGATAACAGTTTTTCAAGGGATTATAACATCGAAAAAGAAGCCAAAAAAACAAGGTATTCTGTCAAGAGAAAGAAAGCTTACATAATCATGAAGGTACCAAACCATCCCAATCCACCCCCGTGTACAGATAAAATGTTGGCACATCCAGATGGATGCTTCAGCGTGGCAGTCTGCCATAGACAATAAATCTAATTCAGAAGGCAATCCATACGCCAAGAAAGAAGCTCACATGAAGATTAGGATGGTTATCTGGTATGCTATCACTGAGATAATAAAAACTCACGTAATCACATTTCTCTTGTTTCTCTAGCGAATGAGGTCCCTACAACAAAAATTAACGTAAACAAATAATGAAAAAATTCTGCAAATAGTAGAATACAGGAAAAGCAGTAGAAATGAAAACCCTGAAGGGCAATGAAAAGAACCGTCACCTGAACTTCTTTTGAATCACACAAGAGTGACACAGTAAGTGAGCAATTATATTCATATCCTCTATGCCACATCTTCACGAGAACACCATTGTGGGGATTCTTCTTGTCTGCCATATTTGTGCGACCGGAAATTAACATCCAATTAACGTTAAAGTAATTGTTCGTGATGTGTTGCTGAAGAAGTAGAATGCAAAATTGTGGTACCGAGATTCATTTTTAATTACTCATATAACAAGGCCTCAGGGTACATAACTAACACTGATACTGAAAAATCTAGTAATGATCAAAAGCATACCCATGACATCAATCGTCATGTGCAACATGCTGCCAATTGTTGTGCAAACAGGGTATCCTGTATTTACAAAACTAATGTTAAATAAGTGAGCGACTTCGTCCTTGGACATCACGCAATATGGCAATGCAAGATGCATTCGAATTGTGTATGAAGAAAATTCTATTGACACTTACCATCTATTTTTTCAGCTACCAATGCACTGCATCCCATGCCACATCGAGATGGACCCCCACAGTCCTGTGATATGAAAAAATTTAACAACAAATAAAGTTCGGATTATTTTGTACTGAACAGTCGATAAAGAAAAATTGTTGAAAAATTGGTGTAACCGTCTGAAGAAAATGGTGGTAAAACCCCATTTTGAGGCCATATGTCTAGGGTATTTGACACCTCTACACGAGTGGATATAATCGTATTAAAATACCTTAGAGTATGAGGTATAGAATCAATTATCTAAATGTAAAAATAGAATCTCAAATGATTGAGATATCGATGCTCCAAGTGTTGTCAATATTATGAGTCCGTGGAGAACTAAACAATAGGCCTTGATGAGTACAAAATGCCGCTAATGAACACTAATACATCAAAGCAGCAAAGGCAGATCACCAAGACAGTTCACTTCAGTTAATACTGGGTACTTTATATTTAAGGTATATTTAAATAAGTTTTAAGGACAAAACAAATATTTACCACTCTCCTAAGTCCTAACAAATGAAGAAGATAAAAAGTAAAATAATAAAAAGAGGTGAAGGACGTACCATGCAGTCAAAACATACAGGAGGATGATGGTTGAATATCATCCCATCGCAAAGCTACACAATACACACAAAAGTTGATTAGCTAAACCCTGAAGCCAAAGGTGCCAAAGTAATTTCAGTTGTTCTACTAAGCTAATTGTAACCTGACATAGCCAACCTGAAACCAGACAGTGGTCCCATTCGCTGCCACCTTGTAATATCTGAAATGGCACGGGTCATCATGGGATCAAAAGCAAAAATGTATATGCATAATATCAGAAGAAGATGTACCATCTACGTCTTAAGAGGTATGTGGAATATTTTAACTTGATCGTCTTTTACTCCATAAGTTCAGCCTATCATTACCAATGTAATCCATTTACAAAAATCGTAAATACAAAGCGAACGGGTCATTTACACCCAAGTAAAATTTCCCTGTATAAGGGCTCAATCAACTATGCTCACCTCACTACAAACATTCTCATCTCCAACAGACTAATAGTGTAGGGAGCATTCCATTGGAGCATTTTATCAAACAGATAAATGCGACATATTGGCAAAAGCAACTAACTGAATAAAGCATTCCCAATAAACCAAACAGGAACTAAAAAGACTAAAAAAAAGCGCACTTCCAACTGAGATCATCAACAAATGTAACATACACACCCGTCTTCGCTTCGGACGCCGTGAGGAAAATTCCGTATAGGAGAAGCCAGGCTATAATTGTAAAGCTTGTTCCTATCAACAAAACTGAAATCGCAGACTGCAGAGACACTGCTGAATGTCGAAATATACTCTAAAACGGCCACCGCCAGAATAACCGATTTCCAGAATCCGGCTAGAGTCCTCCTCATTGCTCGCAGTTACTTAAAATGGCTCATTCGATTCGCAATCGAACACAAAGTCACAATTGGCAGCCGAACAGCTGATCGAATTACGAGTTCCTGCGCATCTGGAGCAGCAACGCCTGTCTGGTTGAGGAAATGGCAACGCGACGCGGCGATGAATTCCGAGATGAGGATTTCAGTTCGACATGCGAACAAACCATTTCACGGATTGAATTAAACTAATTAAATTTGATTATTTGGAATTTGTCTCGGCTTTAGAGTTATTATTATTCTTAGTTTGGTAGCTAGTTAATTAAACTTCGTCGTTGAGGCCGCCGTTTTACTAGAATGGGCTTACGACCCATTATTGGGCCGGCCCAATTCTAAGCCCATCAATTTTGAACAATCATTTGAAGAAACGACATAATTTTGTTTTGAAACTGTACATTTTTAACTTCAAATTGCACAGTTTTGAAAAGAGTTTAGTTGTCAAATTAATAGTTATATTAATGATTATTTTATTAAAATTACACCGTTTTCGAGTTGTTGTTTTTTGCTTGGTGCACCAAATATGAATCCAAAAATAACAACCAAATGAAATTTATATTTATATTGTAAAATAGAACTAAATTTCCAAAATGATTTTTAATTCACATTTATTTTAAGCAAAATGAAGTGTAGTCTCATATATAGCTTTTTTTATTTTCTTTCTTGAAGCGTAAAAGCTTAACTCACATGCAGTATTAAATGCTCCCTTATCCTGACAACTGTCACCAGCATTGAAAAAGTATTCCTATATTTAAAACCATTACAAAATCATTCTTCTCTGCTTGTTCCTTTTTTGCTTTTTCATATCATAGAGAAAGCTTTTCTTGCTTCTTCGGAACAAATCACAACATTAACACCGCACGCAACCAAAGCATATTCACTTGATGAAATGCACCCTTTGCTAAAATCAATCTACCCACTGGGCAGACTTGCACTGCAGTTTCTATCTTTCCCATAAAAATAACAAATTCCCAATTATTAAGTTAAGTGTTAGGCCGCCTGCATACATTCATACGACACTTTAACCACACATCATGTAGCGTATTCAGATGACTACCGAACATATACCATGCACAGTCACTGATCCAAAACTGAACACGGAGACCGGATCAACTGCCCAATTCCCCACCGGCCAAAGTTATTTTTCTTTCCAATTAACTCTTTTTAAAATTATTTATGTCTTTAGATGCATCAAGTGAGTTTGAACCGTCGACCTCTTGATCACGATTAAGATTTTTATCGTAAGAGCACTATTGGGCTGTTGATTTATATAGCCCGATGTCGGGCTTCAAACAATGCCTGCAGGCATGCACTCCAACCATTGACAAGTCCCAAGGCACATGGCTTTGTAGGCAACTCTTGGCCAATCCGCACATGCCACAATTAATTGGGAAAGCTTGTTTGGTTGTTGGTGGGGATTGAAGTATTGAACCCTCCACCCTTTAACATGCACCTTAAGGTGACATGTTAACCATATGAGCTGGTGCCTTGGGACTTGTCAATGGTTGGAGTGCATGCCTGCAGGCATTGTTTGAAGCCCGGCATCGGGCCAGCTCATATGGTTAACATGTCACCTTAAGGTGCATGTTAAAGGGTGGAGGGTTCAATCCCCACCAACAACCAAACAAGCTTTCCTAATTAATTGTGTCATGTGCGGATGGGCCAAGAGTTGCCTACTAAGCCATGTGCCTTGGGACTTGTCAATGGTTGGAGTGCATGCCTGCAGGCATTGTTTGAAGCCCGGCATAGGGCTATATAAATCAACATGGGCAAAGTAAAAATGCTCGAATAATTTTAGGTATGTTTTTCTTTTTAAGAGCGCGGACAACTACGAGTTAGTCAATGACTCTAGGAATCAAAATACCAGACATTCAGAGTTCAAGTCTTCATAGGCGCATATAGCATCCTTAAACTTAAACAAATGAAAATTAAAAGGTAATCTTTCGGTTTGGGTACTCATCTGCGACAGCTAATGATTTCGGATCTTCTTAATATTCCTTAGCTCTTTTTCCACTCTGAAAAAAAGTAAGATGAGGTAAATGAGTTGAAAACATGACATGACTAACTGAATTCTGATTATAAGTTATAGGGTGAGGGAGGATCACACTTTAAAATGGAGCTATATCTGCTTGTGCTTTACCCAAAGTATAACTTGAAAGCAACAAATTATGCTGCCGTGTTCACCGATCATTTCAATCCGCCACGAGTCTAAACAAAATACAAGAGAATATCTAACCTTCCAATTTACTTGCTCTAAAAATATTCCACTCCAAAAATGAGACCAAAAAGAAAATTCAAGTACCTACTTTATTCTTCTGGCCCTTGGCATAAAAAAATCCACCTTAGATTTCATGGACTTTATAGCCAGCCCCACTGCATTTTCAATCTTCAGAAAATCAAAACAACAAGTGTTTTCACCAAGTTTAAACTTAAAACTCCAGCAAGTTGTTCAGCTTTGATCCGATGGCGATTTGCCAGTGTTGCGATATCTGGGACTGGATTCACAACCTTCCGCCGATACCAGAATGGAAATCCAACTCCATGTCGATGCCGGTTTGCTCATCTACGTCAAATCAGCCGTCTTTAAATCTTTCTGTTGCCAAAAGCCGTGATGCACCGAGTTTCTACTTTTCGATTCTAGCGAATTTCAGTCTCCCGATATCGCTCTGGACCTCAAAGCCATTCACCCTCAACGCAAAGTCATCTAGAAAACTCATCGACGAAGCGATAGTCCCCAAGCTGATGACGAACCTTATCGAAGATGTTCTCAAATACGGCTCGAGTAACAAAAGACTCTTATACAGAATTCCCAAGCTGGACTCGATCGCAAAATTCAAAGACATCTTCAACTTCGTGTTCCTCTCGCTCACATTCCTAATCTGCATCTACGAGGCGCCAACTGACATCCGCTGCGCGTGTTTAACCACGCTCATAGACCAGCTCTCGTGCTCGCAATCAAGGCAAGCGTCGAAACAGCTCATGAGGCACTTAGGGTCTAACATCGAGGAGCAATGGGTACGGTCCATCAACGTAGCGTTCACGAACTGGATCGTCGAGCTCAAAGAGGAGAACTGTTCGTTGAAAACGCCTTCTCCTTTGTTTTCCTACGCTCTTTCGACGATCGGGCTGTGGAAGGTGCAGTTATACTGTCCTGTTATTGCAATGGACGTTGTGAGTTCCAGCAGCTCCTCCATCGATCCCCGGCTGCAATTCTCACTGAACTATCATCAGCTGGAGGGAGTCCTCCAGTTCTATTACAAGGTCACGGCTCGCGAGAGGTGGATCGACGTCGCCATGAGCATTGACAACTTAAGGTAAGTATCTAATTAAATATTTTTTATAAAATAAGAAATAATTATTTCTATTTTTATTAATAATGAATTTTTTTGAATTTCGGCAGACTGGATGTGGTCCGTTTGGTGAACGAGACGTTAATCAGAGAGCGAGGAGTCGGCTCATCCGAAAAACACTTCCCATCACAAATCTCCCTCCAGCTCACCCCAATCTTTCAAACTGACGTCATCAGCGTCTCAGTCGGCAAATCCTCCGAAAATCCGGTCCGCGAAATCGGCACGGAGCGAACAATCGAAACCTCAATCGACCTCCCGACCTCAGTCGGTATCCGAGTCGCAGCCGGCGAAAGCTCCACTATAAACCTCAAGCCGTGGAAATTCGAAGAATCCGTCTACGGCGACACCGCGATTTTGAACTGGTTTCTCCACGACACGATGAGCGGACGGGAAGTGTCGAGCACGAAGCCGTCGTTGCTGTCGCTGCTGCATCCGAAGGCGTGGTTTAAAAATCGATACTCGAGCGCGTACAGGCCGTTTACGAGGCAGGGCGGGATTGTGTTCGCGAAGGATGAGTATGGTGATGGCGTGTGTTGGAAGGTGGATAAGAAGGCGATGGGGAGGACGATGGAGTGGGAGGTCAAAGGGATGGTTTGGTTGACTTATTGGCCCAATAGGCATAGAACGCTTTATAATGAGACTAGGAGATTGGAGTTCAAGGAGACCATTTACATCACACTTGTCTAATTGCTACCACTGCAGTAACTGCTTTTGGTTTTTTTAATTATTACTCTACTTTTTTTAAAGGGTGCGGTTCGGGTACAAATCAATTTAAAAATAAAAACTACAAACCGTTATTAAGTTGACACGTGTCCCATTTTAGTCGAAATCCCGGAGAAAACACGGAGGGGTATAATAGTCATTTCACACGGATGGGTATAAAACCTAATAATGTTATTTTCAATTTAGTCCAAAAGTTGTTAATGATCAGACTTAAAAACTTAATGATCAGACTTAAAAATAGCCAATGATCAGACTTAAAATACTCAATGATCAGACTTAAAAATGGTAATGTTCAGACTTAAAAAGAAGCAATGATCAGACTAAAAAGACTTAATGATCAGACTTAAAAATAGCCAATGATCAGACTAAAAATACTCAATGATCAGACTTAAAAATGATAATGTTCAGACTTAAAAAGAAGCAATGATCAGACTTAAAAGACTTAATGATCAGACTTAAAAATAGCCAATGATCAGACTAAAAATACTCAATGATCAGACTTAAAAATGGTAATGTTCAGACTTAAAAAGAAGCTATGATCAGACTTTAAAGACTTAATGATCAGACTTAAAAATAGCCAATGATCAGACTTAAAAATGGTAATGTTCAGACTTAAAAAGAAGCAATGATCAGACTTAAAAGACTTAATGATCATACTTAAAAATACCCAATGATCAGACTTAAAAATGGTAATGTTCAGACTTAAAAAGAAGCAATGGTCAGACTTAAAAGACTTAATGATCAGACTTAAAAATAGTCAATGATCAGACTAAAAATACTCAATGATCAGACTTAAAAATGGTAATGTTCAGACTTAAAAAGAAGCAATGGTCAGACTTAAAAGACTTAATGATCAAACTTAAAATAGCCAATGATCAGACTTAAAAAACAGCAATGATCAGACTTAAAACAAGCAACGATCAGACTTACAAACAGCAATGATCACACTTAAAAAACAGCAGTGATCAGACTTAAAAACAGAATGAAAATCCAATAATCTTTTTTTTTAAAAGAAAAAAAAGATTTAAACGCGAATTTGACCCTCCAGATGATCGAATTTGCCCTAAAAACGCCGAGCTCACGGCGAAGCGGTGAGTTTTGCTCAGAATGCCGTTTCCACCCAAAAAATACTAGGCTTTCATCAAATTCTCATACAAGCGCATAAACATCAAATTTTAGAATCGTACTGTAGCAAATTGTAAGTCTGACCATTATCATCTTTGAGTCTGATCATTATCATCTTTAAGTCTGATCATTACCATTTTTAAGTCTGATCATTACCATCTTTAAGTCTGATCATTACCATTCTTAAGTCTAATCATTACCATCTTTATGTCTGATCATTACCATCTTTAAGTCGGATCACTACAATCTTTAAGTGTGAACATTGTTATTTAAGTCTGATCGTTAATGGTTTAAGTCTTATTATTATTTTGTAAGTCTGAACATTGTTTTTTTAAGTCTGAACATTGTTTTTTTAAGTATTGTCATTACTGGTTTAAGTCTGAACATTGTTTTTTAAGTCTGAACATTATTTTTTCAAGTACTGTCATTACTGATTAAGTCTGAACATTATTTTTTAAGTCTGATCATTAATGGTTTAATCGCATAATTATTTTTTTAAGTCTGAACATTGATTTTTTAAGTCTGAACATTGTTTTTCAAGTATTGTCATTACTGGTTTAAGTCTGAACATTGTTTTTTCAAGTATTGTCATTACTGGTTTAAGTCTGAACATTGTTTTTTAAGTCTGAACATTGTTTTTTTAAGTATGGTCATTACTGGTTTAAGTCTGATCATTGTTTTTTAAGTCTGATCATTACTGGTTTAAGTCTCATCATTATTTTTTTAAGTCTGATCATTATTTTTTTAAGTCTGATAATTGTTTTTTTTAAGTATAGTCATTACTGGTTTAAGTCTGATCATTGTTTTCTTAAGTCTGAGCATTACTGTAGCAATTTTTGGACGATTATACCCCTAATGTCTTTTATGTATTTTTAAATGCATCCGCGTGTATTTTTTTTATTTACAAAAAGAACCCTGATCGAAATTAATTCTGATTGGTCGATTTTGACACGTGTCAATTTTTTTATGGGTTTGTAGTTTTTATTTATAATATTGATTTGTATTTGATCCAAAAATACTTAAATTTGATAATATAAATATTGAATTTTTTTAATTTTTGTGTGTGTATAATACAAGTATTGTATTTGGGGTGGCTCGAACATCGAGGACCCGAGAAATGGGCCTGGTGGTTACGTGGGCCCGGTAACAATAACAACAAGGGGGCGAAGAGTCTGATGGAGAAAGGGGCGAAGATTTCAATGCCGGAGAGTAGCTATCCGGAGCTCATCTCTCTCTCTCCATCTCCCTCTTAATAATTCATACATACATAATACATTAGTCACACACTCTCTCTGTCTCTCTCTGCATTTCTCCTGCGGCATTTTGATTTAACTTTTTCTCTCTTCCGCGCCGATGGAGTCCGTTGCCGCTCTCCGATCCTTCCACTGTAAGTTCGGACGCGATCGCGTTCTTCGAATATGTGCCGCGCTTTTCCAATTTCTTGTTTCTAGTTTGGTTTCTTTATCTATTGCGGTTGTCGCTAGACTTGAGGCTAATTGTTTGTTAGATTAGATCACTTGTGTCGACGTGAGTGGCTAATTGTTTGTTCGGTATATGTAAATGTTCGGTTGTTTGCGGTGATTGTATTATGTAACGTCTGGATCGGGTTTTTGACGATGAGCTTAGGGAGGCGGTTGGTAGTGTCGCTGATTAACTAAGTGGCTATTTGGTTTTAGCTTAAAGGTTTGATTGCTGCAAGCAGTCCTAATTCCTAATGTGGTTAAGAAGGGTTATTGGTAAGAGTTTGTTGGCATTTCCTGTAATACCACATTTCTTCAAAATTAAGTAGTTCCTCAAAGTTATAATATCACTTAGATCCACGTGTAGGAATAGGATATTTATGAGATATATCGAGCCAATGGAATTGGCTTTTGGTGTCATATTATGCATACCTAACATTAAATGGTGTCATATGTTTGAAGTTTTAAACACTGTCTTGTTGTACGATTATTATTGACTATTGAGAGAGTATGATATAGTATTGGCAACGTAAGTTTGTGCCTCTAGTGGATGGCCTCATGACGTTGAAATTGATCATACTAGCCACAATCTCTTTATTTTTCTCAATTAGAGAACGAACTGAGACTGCTGACAATTCTTGCTCACTACATTTATGGGTATTGGGTACATTGTCTCATTGCTTTCCAGATACTGTGGGAGCTGTTACAAGTTTCCATTCATGTGTCGAGAGACCTGGTAAATTGCTTGGTGGTGGGTCCATACTGATTGGTAAGCCATTATGTGCTCTTACCAATCGCAGAGCCAACTTAGTATCACTATTCAGGACATCTGCAACAGAGAAGGCTATTGGTGAGTACTCTTTGAGCTTGAGTATTTTTGTTTTGTTTTGAAAGCACAATGATATGGAAAGCCATAAACAAACATTCTCCTGTAATTAGCTTTATGATTTAGAAAATGGAAAGAAGCAAATCTCACAAACAGGAGATGAAGTTTGAGCATGAGTAGATTTCTTCGAAAGCACAATGATATGGAAAGCCATTAACAGAAATTCTCCGGTGATTTTGGAACCATGTCTGCCACAAGATGAAATTTCAAAGAGTTACAGATACATTCTGTCTTACTGATGAAATGATAGCCTCATAAAATTATTTGGATCTTTCAGAAGGCGTTGTTGAGAGCTCGGCTGTGAAATCCCTGACAAATCCAACCTTCCCCAAAGGATTTGAGGTTAGAATTGCATCATATTGCCTTTTCCACTGTTGCTGGATAAAATCCAAATTTATGTGGATACGGCTATTCATAATATTGAAAGAATATGGGGAAACATGCATAGTAAAATTTGACTTTGAATTGGAAAAAAGTAATATATTTTAACAGTTTTTGTGGGACTTTGATTGCACATCATACCACCTTTTTACTTCCCCAAATTTTTACATATGAATTATTTGTGTCAGGATTTAATTTTGGAGATATGTGATGAGACAGAAATAGCAGAACTAAAGCTGAAGGTAGAACTCCATGCCGTGTAAACTGCAGTCAGTTGTATTTTAATGATTGGTGACTCATTTTTGCTGCATTCACCAACTGATTTAGTTGTCAGTGATAAGATTATCTGTTTTAGCTCTTGCAACGACATTGGATGTTTTTGTAAATTGATAAGGCTGAATGCATGCAATACTAGATCGGAGACTTCCAAATGCAAGTTAAGCGAAAGCTGACAGCCCCTGCTCCAATAGTTGCACCTGCAGCCCCACCAGCACCTGTTGCAGCTGAGCGTAAGACTGACACACCATCTCCACCACCCAAAACTACATCTGTGAAATCCAGTTCGTTTGTGAATATACCCAAAGAGAAGTCCGCAAAGTTGGTGGCCCTGGAATCTTCTGGTGCTTCAGGATATGTTCTAGTTTCATCTCCAACAGTATGTGTTACGCGCGTTATATATTGTCCAACAAATTTTCAGCTTTAATGTGGAGACAGGTATATGACATGCTGTCCTTGAATATATCCAGGTTGGTTCCTTCCATAGGGGAAGAACATTGAAAGGAAAGAAGCAACCTCCTGTTTGTAAAGAGGTAAATACTCTCCCACAAGCTTCAATGCATGAATTCATGAAGGTGTCTCCTTGTCCTTTCCATAAGTGGTTTTCCCTTATCACTGATTTGTTCTATACTTAACCGACCCAAACTAAACAATAGTTGACGAACCTTGTTACAAAATCTAACTTTATCTGGCATTGTGGAGGCATGGACTAAGCACCCAAGGGGTCAGCTAGTTCTTCTCCTGATTAATTTCTAAATATAGCTGATATGGAAAACAGGGTAACGTAATAAAAGAAGGGCAGATCATTGGATATGTGGATCAGTTTGGCACTGAACTTCCCATAAAGGTTGGTTTACAGCTACTCTGGTGAACAGTATTCCATCATTCTGTTTGGCTGTCAACTCTGAACTCTCTCGTCTCTTTGTGCAGTCTGATGTTGGTGGAGAGGTATTGAAGCTCCTCGTAGATGAAGGAGGTAAGGATATGGCCCTGCCTTTCTATTTCCACCTATGACATTGTGAAATGTGAACAGTTAAACTTGTGTGAGTTGAAAATCTGCAAGTATGAGAGCTCTGACTGGTCAGCAAAAACTTGTGTTTATTTTTCTTGCAGATGGTGTTGGTTATGGTGATCCATTAATTGCAGTCTTGCCATCATTCCACGGTAATCAATGAGAAGAAAACTTAGCTTTAGCTCTATTCGTTCTACCCGTTTGTCTTAGGCTCTTAGCTCTATACACTCATTGTTATCTTGTTGTTTGCTGTATTGTTGTTATTCACATTTTGTAGCCTTTGAACTCTTTTTGACCTAATAAAAACTAGCTGGTTTCAGAACAAATTTATATTACATGCGAAAAAGGAAGATTGTATATGCATGCTCATAAACACTAATCTTAGTTCAAAAATTGATTTTCAAAACCTATTCCAAACTTTAAATAACTAAATAAAAATCTACTTCAGTTACACATGTACAGAGTACTACTTGCAAGTTGCATCACAACATCATGACGATTCTCTACCGTCATTAGCACCAAACATGGCCACAATATGCTCTTTATTCCTCCCACCTCCATCACCACCCGGCGGCGTCTCCGGCATTACCTGTTGATCCTCAACACGTCTCCTAAGGTTGCCCATCACATCATCCGCCACTCTATGCTGCTGCACCACCAAAACCGATGCCGTGCTCCCAAAATCCATGGACGTAACCATGTCTCCTACCACTCCCAGCTCCGGACACTCACTCCAATCCTCCAACCCCGTCAAAATCTCCGACTCCGGATGATGTTTCCCGACCAATATCAAGTCAAAACTATCCTCAGCAAGTATTTCCCTCATCACACCCGCCAACCGTACTCCATCCGCAATCTCTTCCTCAAAATACGCAAACCTCTCATTCCTCGAATTCTCCCTCCGCACCATGTTCACATACTCCGACTCCACTTTCCTCTGCTTCGAATCCAAACCCGCTAAAATAAACCTCACGATCGTAAAAATCACTCGTTCATGGCTCGCCATACGCGCCCCGTACGTCAACGATTCCATATCATCATCTCCACCAAAGAAAAGCACCAAAACATGATACTCCGACCGAGCATTTAAAATCGACAATGAGCCTTTTAAAACCCCACGGTCGATCAAAATCCCGACAGAACACGGTGCCTTGGATAGCACGTTAATGTTCACATTCTGAATCTGCCTACTCACTGATCCAACCGATCCGTCTATAGCCCATTGTTTATGAAACGGCATGATCACCACCGTAACCTGCCGCTCCCCGATCACCTGCACGATATCGTCGTGCATCGTATCAAAATGCGTAACCGTGGTGAAAAACTTCAACCTCGTGCAATCCTCATGTAACATCTCATAATGCCTTAAGGCGTTTATAATGTGGTTGGATTTGGATACATTCGGTTCGAGACTCCATGACGGAGGCTCGTCGCCATGAGCTATGAGGATCGGCATCGAGCGGCCTACTAGCTCCACTAGCTGCATGGCTATGACGACAATAGGACTCTCTTTAGTCGGGTTGGAAACTTCTAACACATTCATGATGGTCGGGATGTTGTCCTGTGTATGGATGCAGACCATTACTCGAAGCTCCGAGTCGCGCTTCGAGTGGTACAGTGTGTTCCGCTCGATCGCCATGTACATCTCGGCGGGGTCGTATATCAGCCTTATTAACTTTGGTACAACCGCTGTTGTCACAATCACTGAAATCACCAGCATGCTGAACTCCTCTTCTCCTAATAGCTGCAACATTCAAACCACATCAAACGACAGTGTTTTAATCGATGGAGTTTAAACGACAGCGTTTAAATCATACCTCAACATCCAGCCACAAATTGTACAAAGCAAGCTCGCTGATACCTTTAGCATTCATGACGAGACCAAGAACAAGGGCGTCCTTTTCCGGCACGCTGAAGTAAAGTGCAGGCAACACGACCGATCCAGCCTTCACAAGGCTTTCGAAAGTTAACAGGAAAGTCATGATGACAAAAGTCTTGAAATGTATACTCAAAATATTCGTCTTCAATCCACTGCATCCCAAGAAAACTGGGTAAAATAATTCGCATATCAGCGTATCGAGTTTGGTTACGATGGCAGATCCCAACGGAGGACCGTCAGGCACAGCCAGACCGAAGATCATCGGCCCGAACACGTAATGTTGTCCTATAAGCTCACTGAGGAGCCCTGAGGCCAAAACTACTAAAAAGATGATGCATATGTGACCGTTTTGGATAGGCTTTCCTGGAGGAGTTTGCTCCACAATCCATAAAACTAACGGTCGGAACATGAAGGAAGCGACTGCCATCAAAGCCGCGATGGATGCCATGGAGGTGATAATGTTTAAAAGGCTGCCGCCTTTGTTCTCCGACACGGAGAAGATGATGGAGATGACGGAGATTCCGAGGATGTCGCAGAAGATGGTGGTGGCGAGAGCTAGGCGGCCGAGCTCGGTGTTAATTAATTTAAGCTCCATTAAGAGACAGGCGATGACTGGTAAGGTGGTGATGGATTGGGAGATTGTGGCGAGAGGGAGAGACATGGAGAGAGAGGGATCGACGTGGATTGTCTTCACGATGAGGATTGCTAAAGCGGTTGGGATTGAGATTGTGAAGAAGAAGACTGAAAACCCTAACGTCATCGCCTTCTTGTCCGGCCTGAGCATCATGATGACGTCGGATTTGACTCCGATGACGAAGAAGACGAACATGATCCCAAATGTCCCTAGGGTTTCCAATATCAAATTTCCTCTTAGAGGGAAAAGTGTCTCTGAAAAAACTTGTATTTGACCTAGCAGTGACGGTCCTAGCACCACTCCTCCCTGTCACACACACAAAAAAAACAGTGTTCTTCTATCAGACTTGTAAATTCTGATACTAAAATTTAATATAAATTTTTTTCAATAAATACACGGACTTATGCATACAAAATTTTGAGATAGGGAATTTTTTTTTCTTCATCTATCTGACTTTGTAAAATCTGATTCTAAAATTCGATATAAACTTTATGGATGCATGCATGGATTGATGCTTATGAAATTTTGAGATATGATGAATTTTTTTTTTCATCTATCAGACTTGTAAATTCTGATACTAAAATTCAATATAAGCTTTATGAAATTTTGAGATAGGATGAATTTTTTTCCCTCTATCAGACTTGTAAATTCTGATACTAAAATTCGATATATTAACTTTATTGGTACATGCGTGGATTGGTGCTTACGAGGATTTGAGATACGGTGACGGACTGGCCGAAGGGCTTCAAGCAGAAAGCGATGAGATGAGAAGTGAAGGAAATGACGATGATCTGAAGCATGAGGAGAGGAGTGCTGAAATGAAGAGGATTGTCTCCGAACCAAACACCGTCGGAGTCACTCCTCTCGTACTCATGACAAAACAAACCTGTTGTTACATTTGCCATGGCCAGCTGACGTCGTCCTTCTTCTTCTTCTTCTTTTTGCTATCATTTAAAATTCAGTTTTCTTTTGGTTAAAATTGATGAAAAAGAGAGGCTTTGAATTGGTGAGAGTATTGACCGACCATATGGTGTATCCGCCCTTCTTTCCTGGAGTACGCTGATAAAGTAAAAAACGACGTAGTTTTAGTTTAAACTTGTTGCAGAAAAGTCTGAATTGAGTGTGTTTGAATAGTCAAACCCAATGGCGATTGCGTAATTAAATCTCAATTCTCGTCCTTTGTTGAAACTCCCTCTGTACAAAGGTATCCCGCTCGATTGGAAGAAAAAGAAGATCGCAGCTCCGTCCGTTTCTCATGCGTTTCGCGCAGTGGAGGATTCTCCGATGATGACGCATGATTTTGAAGCTAATTTTGTGACTAATTGATGAACGATTGTTTCCAGGAGCCTCTTCAAAACGAATCCGACTCCAATTTCGATCTGATTGGTTCCTGACGAGTTGATTTCAGTAATAGATGCTGTGTAAGGGTGATGATGAATTATTTGTTGTTATACAGAGGATAAGGATTGAAGGACAGGAGGGAGAAACTGGCGGAAGAAGCGAGATGAACCTGACGAAGTTTCTGGAGAAATCGACCTAAACTTTGAAGTCAGTACTAGGCGGATACAGCAGGCAAAGGTAAATTATCTGCACTAAAATTTTACTTCCAATTAGAGTAGATCATCCAATTTACCAGTCTGTTCAGCAGATAAGAAAAAAAAAACCAGAATCAAACTAATGAAGAGATGTTATTGAAAAAAAAAACCAGAATCAAACTAATGAAGAGATGTTATTTCATAATTTTTAGCTGCTAGATATTCAGAGTATGATGCCTATGAACAGTAGAGTTTATTTTACTTCTAACAAGTTTGTGAATCAGAACTGTGGTGTATCAGTTGGAATAGGCTGTGCCATCATCCCAGCTGGTAGCTGCCTTGCCGATCTTGTGAAGCACTTTGATGATCTCTTCGGCGGTAACGCTTCCGGTAACTATGAGCTTGTTGAGCTTGATGTCAACATTGTAGGTTTCAACATCTGTTGCAAGAATATTCATCCAAGTTAAGACTAACAGTCAATATGAAAGTGAAAAAGGATAAATAGGTTATTGTTGATGCATGCATTCATCAGAGTGTTAGATTACTGTCTAGCTTCTTGATAGCTTTCAGTATCTTCTTGATGCATTCATCACAGTGTAAGCCCACTCTCAATTCAACAACCTGATCCACACAGAAATGAAATGATTAACTACATGGCTTAAAAGATATCTGAGTGTGGATTGTTTGTGGTACACTTCCATCTTACATTTGCTGCCATTTTGATGATGAAACAGAGGGAAATATATCTGAGTCTTTGTTTTAGCTATCAGATAGACCCTCTCTCTCTAGTCTCCTGCTTTTGAGTTGATAAAATAACTTGCTTTGTTTTGCCTGTGTTTGGGATATAAATACAGAGAAAGCAAGGTAGGGAATAGCTTCTTTAAGAAAATCATTGTTCCGCTTTATTGACTTTGCAAGAAAGTGAAAGTTCTCAACCATTAACACCATATGAACGGCTATTATGAATTTATGTTGCTGTCTGGATTGATGCAGCTATGAAAGCAAAGCAATTGCTTTGGTAACTTGGTAGTGATCTATGGGAATCATATGCTGAAACATTAATATAATCTGACGCTTATTCGGTTTTTCCATTTTAGTTTGGCCGAGCTGTGTGGCATCAAATCTATTGTGAATGTTGGCATATGCTTTTTCTGTATTCATTGAAAGTACTTGAAAGGCTTCATGCATTGGTTAGTGGCCAAACGACTACTGTGGAAAAGTTTCTCCATGGAACATACAACTTGTGTATTTAACAAGTAAACAGTGGTCAAACAAAGATGTTCCTCTATAAATTGAATGCATGGTGTCTTTGTTAAAGATGAGGATGTCGGTGACTGGAGAAGCCATTTTATAATAGCGTGGCACCAGAAACCAAACACTACAGTTGGTGAGACAAGGAGCTTTTACATCTGCATTTACTAGTAGTATTGAATTCGACTGTAATTACCAACCATAGTTAAGGTCTTTGAAATGTGATCCAAGTAAAAATTGTCACACTTCACCAACTATCACGAGGCCAAACTGCCCACTCACAGTCTCACACTCTACAAATATCAACTGAGCCACAAACCTCACATATCTCACATTCGTGACATCCACAATTTTGCACAAACATTCATCACAAATACAGAATAGGAAACTTGGCCCACTATCAAATAACTTTCAGCTATCCATTATGCATAATGTGATAACATGCATAAGAGATTCCCTCCAGAAATCGAAAAAATGCTAACACCACCAACAATTGTACAACTCACATTTTTGCTGCCAGAGGAAAAACAAAAAGGAAAATATCTCATTCAGCATCAACTTTTGTATTATCCGAATCTGAGTCGCTTGCATTGTAGCCTAGAACACAAATAACCACTGAAATCAGCAAAATTAATTGTGCATAGGTGGACAGTCAGTAGAACTTATCTACATGTAAATTTTTCAATATTTCAAAGAATGGACTACCTGGGTGTTTTTTGCTGACCTTCCATACCGAAGCACGAACCTGTGACGCTTTAGTAAAGCATGCCCTTCCCTAAATAACAGGAGGAACAGAGATCAGCACCCTTCCATTGTGTTTACAAAGATGGTGTTAACGTAACAATTGGATAAAACGATAAATGACACACTACCCTATCCAACTTCAAGAGCTAGCAGTTATATAATTTTAAAGCCAAATAGGCAAAAATACCAACACCAACAACTTGATCAGAATACTAATACTTGCAAACAAATGCACTTTCAGTCATTTATCAGCAGCCACAAAGGCAATCGATTTCGACTCCGAAGATGAATCCTAAACCCAGTAACCCACTCTACAACTAATCGATGCAGTTAAAATGTCAACAAGGGTGCATTATCAGTCAATGGTCTAAGATTCGGATGAATGCTTATTCCCTCCCAACTACATCTACAAGTATCAATGCAATCAATCAAACTGGATTGATTAGATCACTATACCGTGCTTCCCAAATATATGAAAGTTGAAACATTCTCAATCACACAAATGACAAGTTACAACCAGTTACATAATACATAAAAAAAAAAGCTAATCCATCCTTCCAACTCCTAAATCATAATAAGGCAGACAAGCAGCCAAAAAAACAAACAAATTCATCTGATATTATTTTTATAGAATAAAAAAGAGTAGCATTAGCTGACTGACCTTGCGGACGTCTTTAGTAACACCATAACCATTACAATACATCTGTCCAAGCAAAATCTGCATCGCACTATCTCCAGCTTTAGCCTCCTTAAACGTGTCCACGAACCACCTCTTGACGCAATCCGAAACCACTTCCGATAACGGCACCCGGCCACCCGACCCGGAAGCCTCCTCCATTCTATTAGACTTCGATTCAGCCCGTAACGCAATCGGCCTGAGCGTGTCCGAAGTCGATCTGACTCGGCTCTTCGACGCCACTTGTTTTTGAGGCGAAAAACGCTTGAGCAGCGCGGAGGAGAATGTCCGAGCGAGCTTCGGCGGTAATAGCAGGCCCGTTGCTCTTCCCATACAAAACGACGCCGTTAGGTTTGGATGCAGATTGTTAGGATTAGGGTTAGGGTTAGGAAACCCTGTACCGAATCGTCTCCATTTTTGTTATCTGGATTTCGTAGAGAGAGAAAAAAAGCGAATCTGAATCAATCGACGGAGACGACGACCCAGAGTTTCTCTCTCCTGCGGTTCTGCTGTCGTTTAATTGGGCTTTGATCCTGGCCCATTACAACCAAAATCAAAATCAAATTAAAGAATATACTAACGAGATTTTGACTCAACTCAAATGAAACACGTCCATGTGGTTTATAGCGAGTGGCCTTTCGTACCTGGAGCTGCTTTATGTCCAGGTACATCGGATTCCTTCAATGACTCTAATTACGGAGAAAATTCATTTTGTTTAGCTATAATTCCACATCACAAACAGCTCAGCAAAAATCATCCGGTGCTGATAAATGAACTATAAACCAAATTATTTACAACAAGACAACGCAATAATTTAACAACTCAAACTCCATAACTCCATTCATCGTCGCCGGAATGTCGCCATTGTTACCGGCAACAAATCTCCATTCCGACTCTAAACAACCTCTCCTCAAGCACAAAGGCTACAGCGAAGGCGGCGCCACAGTCTCGGGCGCGGTCTTCAATGTCACCACCAGCATCATCGGTGCTGGAATCATGTCGATTCCCGCTACCGTCAAAGTTCTCGGTGTCATCCCTGCCTTAGCAATCATCATCACCGTCGCGACGCTCGCCGATATCTCGGTCGAGTTTCTGATGCGGTTCACGTATCACTCCAGTGACGCCACGACGACGTACGCTGGCGTGATGCGGGAGTCGTTTGGACCGGTCGGAGCTCTGGCGGTGCAGATTTCCGTCTTGTTTCTTAACCTAGGGTGCCTGATCATCTACTTAATCATCATCGGTAAGCAACAAAACGAAGCTTCGAAATTGCTTTCCAGAATTGAAATTTGGTGTAACCGATCTCGATTTCGATTTGATCAGCTGATGTGATGTCGGCGAGTCAATCGAGCGAATCAGATCACTTAGGAGTGCTGCAGGAATGGCTGGGAATCCACTGGTGGACTTCTAGAGAGTTTTCGCTCCTCGTCGTCCTCCTCGTCGTTCTGCTTCCGCTCGTTCTGCTCAAACGCGTTGGTCAGTTTAAACAAACTTCAACTCTGTCTTCTTCTTTCTTCCAGTTCAACTAAGATTCAAAACGACGGCGCACTTGTGCTAAATTGATGTCGTTTTGGCTGGTGATATGCAGACTCGTTGAAATTCAGCTCTGCAGTATCTTTCCTCCTAGCTGTGATCTTTGTTGGCATCAGCTCAGTGATGGCCATATACGCTGTTTTCGACGGCAAGGCCAAGAGCCCCAGCCTGGTACCTGAGCTCCAGAACGGTGACGCTTTCTCTCTTTTCACCGCCGTGCCTGTCATCGTCACGGCCTTCACATTCCACTTCAATGGTATATATATAAGAACCTCGCACCTCAAAAACATTTTGGCTAGTGTATCATGTTGAGTCGTGGTTTTCATGTAATGTGGTTTTCTGCAGTGCACCCGATCAGATTTGAGCTCGAGAAGCACACTGACATGACGAAAGCAGTTCGAATTTCGTTAATAATCTGTGCCATAATTTACTTCACAATCGGTATATCTGGGTACCTTCTTTTTGGGGAGTCACTCATGGCTGATATCCTAGTCAACTTCGACAGAAGCTCAGATTCCGCAATGGGTGCTTTGTTAAATGACGTGGTGAGGCTCAGCTACGCACTTCATCTCATGCTGGTGTTCCCTCTGTTGAACTATTCGCTAAGATTCAACATTGATGAACTCTTGTTCCCCAACAAGCCTCTTCTCGTGATAGATAATTGCAGATTCGTGTCATTAACTATTGTGCTTCTGGCATTGTCTTACTCGGCTTCTATAGCCATTCCCAACATATGGTATTTCTTTCAGTTTATCGGGTCTACTGCCGCTGTCTGCCTCGCCTTCATCTTTCCAGGCGCCATTGTGTTGAGGTAAAATTTGTTCATCTTCAACATCATACACTTACCGATACCTAATTGAGGTTAACTGTTTTGATGAGCTGGATTTCTGAACGGCGGTTTACAGGGACAAGCAAGGGATAGCTACAAGGAAGGATAGGATAGTGGCTGTGGTGATGATAGTCCTGGCAGTTGTTACAAGCACCATTGCAATTTACTCAAATGTGTGTAGCCTGTTAGTTGGCAATGGCAATTCATAGCCTGTCCTCCTGATGTTGTATATTTGTCTAAGTCTGTTGTTGTGATATCTTGGTTGGGTATACAAATTTTAATGCAGATGAACTGAATGATCTCTGTCCATTTACACAAGCAATTATATATAGCAAATATTCATACCAACTTCTCTAGAGCAGCCTTATGAATAAAATGCATGGATTGAAGAAGACAAACCTCAAAACTATTTCTTCTTCTCTTCAATGAGCTATTAACAGTTTCCTCTCTTTCGAATATTGAACAGCTGCTCGAAGAGATCCACGGAGAGGACTGATATGGCATCTCATCTCTATACACGACGTCGTGTCAGTGTTAGTCATTTAAAACGACACCGTTGGACGTTCAAACAGCTTCAGAACAACGCGTCTGGTTCGTTTCACGTCCTCTTTGGTTCTTCAACTTGTCTTATCCTTGCCAGAAAGAATAAGCTGCGCCAATATCGTTTCGGAGCTGGCGCGTCGATGGCGGCGTCTTCGATGGTTCTGCCTGAGCCGCCGTACTTCATTCGGAACGCGAACGCCACTACTCCACACTTCTTATCCACCACTACTCAATCTGCAATCTCATTCCCGAAAACCTCAACTTTTCATCGTCTCCGTGCAGCAGCGGCTGATATGCCTCCAACTGATACTTCTGAAACCAGCACCGTCAACGGTGTTGATTTCACTTCTGAACGAACTACCAAGGATCGTCGGAAAGTCGTCAAACTTGCTTGGGAAAAATTACTGCGGTGGTCCAGGTCGTGGAGGTCCAAGGCTACCACTACTGTCCTTTCCAGGGCTAACAAGGTTTTATTCGTCACTCAGATCATTAGTTTACATTTGAAGCAATAGGTCAAAGAGTTATTGAGCAGGTTCTTTTTTATTTCTGATGCGATGAAGGTGGTGGTGTTTGGAGGAGGCTCATTTGGTACTGCAATGGCGGCTCATGTCGCCGAGAAGAAAGCACAACTAGAAGTTAATATGCTTGTTCGTGATCCCCATGTCTGCCAATCTATTAATGAGAGACACCTTAATTTGTGAGTTATTGTCTGCCAGGCAGGATTGGAAGGCTATTGTAGTGTAATCAGTAATGCTTGATTAAGTTGATGTTTTGTTGCTTGCAGTAAATACTTCCCGGAGCATAAGCTACCTGAAAATGTGATTGCCACAACTGATGCTAAAGCTGCTTTGTATGGGGCCGACTACTGCTTTCATGCTGTACCAGTGCAGGTAGCTTTTGGTTTTCTTTAATCTCTGTTTTTTTCAGTACATGTATTTTCCATGGATTTTTTGTTTTGTTGAAGACGCTTTAAAAGTGGGCGCACTACTGGCAGATAAACTGAAAACGCACTTTTATGTTCATGACAATGTTCAGAGGGATTCGATGTTGTATATTGGCTCCTCTAATTCAATCCCCTTCACCACAGTTCAGTGCATCATTTCTTGAGGGAGTTGCGGCATATGTTGATCCTGGCTTGCCATTTATTTCTCTAAGCAAGGGATTAGAACTCAACACATTAAGGATGATGTCTCAGATAATTCCTCAAGTATTGAAGAACCCTAGGCAACCTTTTGTTGCGCTCTCGGGGCCCTCTTTTGCGTTGGAATTGATGAATAAGCTACCAACAGGTCAGTTTTACATGAGTTGATTTTGCATGCTGTGTTACAGACCCTGCACTTATAATAACACTTATTCAATTTTCCTTTTCTGCTATTTGTATTTTCAGCAATGGTGGTGGCATCTAAAGATAAAAAACTTGCTAATGCAGCCCAACAGTTGCTGTCTTCTGATCACCTTAGAATCAGTACATCGAGGTCAGAGACCGAACTCTTGAATTTCTTGTTCACATAATCTTCCAAGCATAACTCAGTGTAGCTATTTTTATCGCTTAATTTGGTGCTCTGTGTCGGCATCAAGGATCTTCACCCCTATCCATAAGAAAGATTGAATTCTTTTTACTTGTTAAGAGTTAAGACTGCTCAAGTCCTTAGCTATGATGTTGTCAAAATATCTTAATTAGACTGTCTTGTTTATGGAACCTAGGAGGTTGACTGCATTACATTACATGTGTGGTTGTACTATTGTAGTTTCATCACATAATTGTGCTTGTGCATACATGGCCAGGGATTCGGTTAAGCAAGTAATGTAATCTCGTCTTCTCAGCTTCAACTATTAGATTGATTGAGCTTACACAAACTGATGAAGATGTTTGTGTGAGCTCAATCACTTTGCTATCTAAAACTCAGATGAGACTGCATTACTTTTTTTTCATCTTCGTGCAATGGGCAATGAGAGTCAAACCAAGGAATTGCATTTTCTGGTTGAAAACTATTTTGCAATCTCTACAGGAACTTGACCGGTCCTTGGCCTTTGAGAATTTATGCAAGGGCTCCCTCTCTCAGTGTAAAGCCAGAAAAAAAAATTGATGTTTTATTTTGATGTTCCTCGAAATTAGAAATACTTCCTCGTCCTGGTTTGAATATTATCAACTCCAGGCTACTACTGTTTGGTTTGTTTGTTCTTTCTGGTGTTCTAGTGAATTGTACATTAAGCATGATGAATTGTGTGTCCGTATCTTGAACTTCTGAAAAAGTACAGCTGTTGAAATCACATTCTCACAACCTCTGATAACTCCAGCGATGTCATAGGGGTAGAAATTGCAGGTGCACTCAAGAATGTACTTGCCATAGCCGCGGGAATCGTAGTGGGGATGGATCTTGGTAATAATTGCATGGCTGCTCTTGTTGCACAAGGCTGTTCTGAGATACGGTGGTTAGCAACCAAGGTTAGTTATATTTTTCATTGAGAGTCAAATAGTCTTAAATTTTATGAATTTGCATCCCTATTTTGCAGTGATAATCACATACATTTGGTATTTCAATGAGGTTTAACATTTAACAAACATTTGGATAGTATACTAATTTTCCAAACAGCATCGCTATTACCTTTAAATGTCATTTTTCATTTCTCAAGAGGACATACTATCAAAGTATTTTCTTTCGGAGGAACTTCATTATAGTTATGTATTTTTACCTTCTTTTAGGGATGATATTCCTTGTGTATTTTTATCCTGCCAAGTTAGTCACGACGTCATATTTTCTACTTTTTCTCATGATATTCCCGCAAAGATGGGAGCAAAGCCAACGACGATTACGGGTCTATCTGGGACTGGAGATATCATGCTCACGTGTTTTGTGAATCTCTCAAGAAATAGAACAGTTGGAATCCGTCTTGGTTCAGGGGAGAAGCTTGATGATATTTTGGGAACCATGAATCAGGTACTCAATTTTCTTATAGAATTCACCATAAATATTTTTCCTTCTATATCAGTTGATTAATACTTGTAAAAGGAATCAAATAAGTAAATAACTTACTTTCATCACCACCGCAATTCTCTTTTATGGTTCACCAAACCTTCATTTATCAAGGTAGCAGAGGGTATCTCAACTGCTGGAGCCGTGATAGCACTGGCTCAGAAATACAAGGTCAAGATGCCTGTTTTGACTGCTGTTGCTAGAATTATCGACAATGAATTGACCCCTAGAGCAGCTGTCCTCGAGTTGATGAGCCTACCTCAGGTGGCTCATTATTTCTGGCATTCATATAAAAATGGGTAGTTTAGGAACCTGCATTGGCCATAAAGACTCCCTTCATTTTCTTTGCCTGTCATATAATTATACTCTTGCCATTTTCCTTATGCAGGTTGAAGAAGTGTAGCGAAATATGTATCGTATGCAATACCAAGGAGAACTCCTAAGCATTTTTGCCTAGGTTGTTATTGGTTGTTATCTCAATCCTCAAGCAGGCTTAGATAGATCCGAGAATTATTGTGCTAGAACTCGTGGTTTTTGTTGTTTCTATTTTTGCAAAAAGAAATGGAAGGATTATATATAGATGAAATACATGTACATAAAATGGGAGTTCAAACTAACAAAGCGAGCAGGATCATGAGATCCAACAATGAAGAGAAACATTGTGGAATTTATGAGAACTTGTATGGAGATGCTGCATTGTTGGAAAATTTAGCCAAACTGATGGAATTTAGGGGGATGAAAAAAGAAAGAAAGATAGTGTGCAGTGCAGCTGGATCGAGACATTGAGTTGAGAAGTATTGCAGAGGCATTCTATTCATGGGGATGCGTACAGTGCAGTTGAATATGGCTTGAAGGTGGTATAGAAAAATGGAAGGTGATGAAAACATTACAAATTTTGCCATTGTATAATACCTGCTGGATCAACCTTTTTACAGTCTTCCAACACCTTATTCTGAGACAAAAAGAGTGAGAATTAAACAGACCAAGAACAAAAACACATCTTGAAGGGATTGTTTCATATTATACTAAACAACATGCCTCGACTAGGCAGAATACTGTGTTAACGAACTTGTTTGTCAAAGAATAATGTTAGCACACCACAAAAAATCAGTAATATATTCATCATATATCTGCGATATGCACATGAAAGCTTGCAGGTCACCTTCCTCATTATGTTCCCCATTTTTCCATTTCTTCATCAAGTTCCACCACTTCACCTATTTCTTCATCATGACTGGGTTCCATTTGTTTGTTCACATGCCAGAGGATGTCCTGTTTATTCTTTGGGCGCCTAACCTAGGAGCAGTTGCCTTAGCTCCTCTGCCTCGTGTGGCTGAAAGGGGTTTGGCTCTGGTGGTAGGAGGCGGCGCTGCGATTGCAGCCCAAGGGTCGTCATCATTAGAAAGCGTAGTATTACTTGCTTTGGCCCTGGTTGTAGGAGGTGGGGCTGCAATTGCAGCCCACGGGTCATCATCGTCAGCTACAGATGAAGTACTTGGTATAATGCTAGCAGGCTTCTGCGTTTTAGGAGCCGGGGCAGCAATAGAACCCCACAAGTCTTCATCTTCATCTTTTGCAGCCTTGATAGGATTATGTAGTCGTGAACCTGTAGCTGCAATAGTAAAGTTCATCAGAACTACACATCCTTGAATAGTTCAATACACATGCTGGCAAATTAGAACTCTAGTTGAGAAGTGTGATACCTTGCGGTTTGGTCTGCGCGACCGGCCGTTTTTGGGCTGCTTGAATACTTGCGAGAGCTGGAGGAGGCTTCGTGTTTTCAAGAGGTTCAATATCATCCCAGCCATCTTTCTCGTTATCATCCTCACCAATTCCATTTTCAAGTTCTCCCCAACCATCTGTCGATGTCGGAGATGGTGGAGCTTTATAATTGGCTAAATCTGAGCCTGAATTCGCGCGCAATGGAAGTGGACTAACCGTATCCAAAGCTGAGGTAGTAACAATGGATCAGTAATAACTAATAAGCCATAATCCAATGGCCATGAAAAAGAAAAACAATTTCTTTGGTTGAAACTTCTAATTGTACCTGAGCCACCTGAGCCCACAGAAGCAAGAGCGGGGCTAGAGTTTGTGGTAAGAGGCGAAATATGTTCCAAAGGTTTTCCTTTTGTGGTTAAAGAGTTCATAGCCCATCTGAGAGTTTAAAAAGACATCAGGTCATTTCTACAACTAGCAGAGACATGAAGAAAGGTTTCTATGTAGATAAGGAGTGTCCATAAAAAGGATTCATTATTTTAACGGTCGTATATGTAGAGGTAGAGGTTCTCAGATGGCCAGGGAACTCACCCAAGTAAACCTGCTGTCCCCGGTGCTGATGATGTTGCTTTGCTCTCATCCCCGCCGGTTCCTCCAGAACCAGTCTACAAAGGAACATGAAGTATAAATGTCAGGATTGACCAAGACAAACTATTAACGTTATGAGAGGGGGTCACACCTTCTGGTAGTAACTCTTCACAATTTGCAAAAACTGTTCAACTGCGTCAAATGACTTCGAACGGACATCACTGGTCAAACAGAGGAGAACAAAATTGTGTACCTTGAAGAACTTTTTTTGAAAGACTACGAAATTTGGCCATTTAGCCACATCTAGAACGACAAGCCATATTCATTACGTAAATCAACATGCCAGATAAAAAACAAGTAAACTCAACTACTCAAGGAGGTATCTATTTTCACCAGATTGCCGCATGCATATGTGTGAGCATTGGCAGTTGTGGAATAAGGTCAAAATAATCATGTCATCTTCAAATCAATAAATTATTATTTCTTTCTTAGAACCAGAAGAGAGGATGCAATTATTCAGTTATGCTGCCTATCTATCTTGTAACACAAGTCACAAATCGAGATAAAAATGAATGCATGAATTGAGACACACCTATCAGAGTCAACGGTAAGAACAACAAGGGTCGGCAAAACACGAGTAGCGATCTCATTGATATCATAGTAAGAACTGGTCGCACATAAGGCCATAACTCCTACAGATATAATCCCGAGTTAGTGAAAATAATCAGAATTTTATGCATCAGTGACTGATGCAAAAGCCGTTCACTAGCAGAGATACAATATGTACAGAACAGTACGAAAGAATAAGACCTGCAGCTCTTGCTGGTGGAAAGGTATCACGCAAAGCACGTACGGTAAATGCATTTATCAAGACTCTTTTTCTTGTCTGCATTGTGACATCGAGCAAATCATCTTAGTTAGCATGCACATTCCAAAAAAGTGTAGCAATGGAAGAGTACACATATGGCCAAATAACACTAACCCCATCGTTAAGATGACTTGCAATGTTCCCAAGTAAGATGGTGGTATTCGTTCTGATCGCAGGTTCTTCATCAACCTGCATGAGTTTTGATCAACATCACAGGTGAATACTGAGTACAAATATATTTTTTTAAATAAAAATAAAGAGGCCAAATCAGATTTCATGAAACAAAATGAGTTAGATTTCGTAAGCTGTAACAGTACCTGCAGCTTGGAAAGATACTTTAATAGAGATCCTGATATTGTACGTTGAGAAAGCTGCAATCAATGACGATAAAAGAACTTGGGTTAGAAAGAAAGCTAGCAGCATGCAGTTCGGTAATAAACCTGCATAAGTGCAGCTTTACTAAAACAAAAAGTATACTACTAAAGCATGATATGAGCAGTATCCTTTCGCTGGAAAAATAATAACATACCTTGGGAGCTAACACAAGCATGGATTTAAGTGTTAATTCACGGAGAAAGGCGGATGTGTCGTTGAACCCGGTCGCCACATGAGGATAGACCTTAACAACGCATTTTACAACAATCAGTATCAGCAACCGTAGATTGAATGCAGTTATTTGGAACTCTAACAGTTTCAACATTGATTGCATACTTGTTCATCAACCACATTTGCAGCTAAAGATTCTCCGTACTGATCAATATGTTGTAAAAGGCCAACACGAATTGCTCTATCATTGGTTGCAAAGAGTTTCACTATAGTTGGAAGGACCTGCAAACACCAGTAACTAAATTAACATGAACCATAGGCAAGTACAAAGCTATGACAGTACACGATATGAAAAATAGAGGAATATTAAAGGACCTTGACAGTAAACTCATCGGTTGAGAGCCAGGAGCCCATTTTCAACAACGCAGTCAATGCTGGGGCAACAGCTGAACCAAACTCTAAAGCAGAAGCTAACATAGGAAGCAACTGTGGGATGGAATAAAATCAAACTCAGTTAACCAAACAAGGCACACTCCCTTGTCAATATTAGAAAAATTACCTTTTTAAGAACAATCTGGCGAGGGAGCTGCTCTGCCAAGTTTGGAAGTTTACGAAAAAATGTATCCTTTTCCACACTATCTTTCAAATTCAGAATGTCCATGAAATGTATAGTATCCACTAACTTGTTCTGGAAATATTCTGCATCACAAAAAAAGAACACGGTAAATGCAGGCAAGAAGGAAATTTTCCCAATATTTCAGCATGTAGAGGTCAGCCTAATAGGGCAGTGGTAGTAAAATTAGCCTTTGTTTGATGCCCCATGTTTATTCCAAGCAAGGAAAAGAATCCACTTATGGAGTTTAGGCATAGGACACACTGCATATATCTATATTAGAGAACCCACCGCTATTTTCTATAAGCTTCGATGTGTTCAGCCTGCGAGAAGGTGTAGAACTCAGAAGTCGCTGATAATCTGGAAGTAGAGACTGTGAGGCAAGAGAGTAGATTACGAAAGTGAAGATTCAATAATGATCGTCAGATCAACTTTGGTAAAGTGTAGTAAACTCAGTTAAAGATATACCTTTGGTATGGATGCTGTGTTACGCAACTCCTCGGTTTTCCCAAGCTTAGCTCCAGAGAAAAGTTCATAAATTAAACAGCCTGACCATCGGAACAATTGAAAATTACTAAATTAGATCAAGCACTACCCACTAACTGTAAATGATGTGATGATTGATATCATCTCAAAATATGAACTGAAAAGTATCAATGAGGAGAGAAAGAAATGACATTGGATGTGCATGCAAAAAAACAAGTGTATTGATCATTGTCAAACGCAGCCAGCATGTAAAAGAAAAGTACTCTGAAATGTTTGACCAATGGTAACGTTTTTTTTATGAAAGATGTCTCAAACAGCCAATGGTAAATGTGAAGATATCAGTCATGATGCAAATGCGTGAAGGAGAGGATTTGAGGTTATATACCCATGCCCCATGAATCAATGGACCACTGTGGAGACTTTCTGATTGCTGCCCAGTCTGACTTTAGTAGCTCCTGTGGCTTGTACTGCGCACCAATCAACCATTCGTATTGCTGTATAAAGTTTAACAAAACAAAAAGGGTAGGCTCAATCACGTTGTTTTCAAAATACTGAATGCAATGTATATATAGTCGGAAAGGACAACATTTATCTTCTAAATAACGGTTATGGCATTAATAAATAATTATTGCATAGCCAGCGACTGAAGAGTAAACAGAAGTCAAAACACTGTACCAGCATCGGTCCATTTGAAGCTGCAGCATTGCCATCGAACTCTGATAATACATCAAAAGCGTGAAGCTTCCAGTCCAATGTCTGAGTGACAACTACACTGGCAAGGCATACATTACTGTGAACCTGTAAACAGTAGCAATAATAGAAAAGCCATCTAACATCACAGTCCATCATCTGGTAATATATGACAACTCTAGTATCTAATGAACAATTGACCATAAGTCAGATTATGTTCTTAGTACTCACAAGTTTACAGTCGTTATTTAGAAAGCTCACAGCTTTAGCAACTTGGTGCAGACCCCATGCATAATACTCATCCCTACAAATATCATAATAAAAGAAAATCAGCTCGTAGAAAACCGCAAATATATGCCCAAACGGATACTATAGCAAATTCTGTAATCTTTGTTAAAGGTCAAATAAGATGAGAAAGAAAGGAAGTGGAAATGATAGGGAAGTTAAGTATGTTTATTGATACCGCCCGGCTACAATTTATAGTAGGCAACAAATGAGGAAAGAAACAACTGTCGACAGTCTCGAGCATCACATTCTATCATGATAAAAGTACCTAACTGGATCATTGACAGACTCAATAGATTAATTTTCAGAATATGAACTAAGCTTCAATGTGTATCTCGTATAAACACTTCGGATTTTACAAAATTTGTTCCACATTCAATCGGCCAATATTTGCAAAGCAGAAAAGCATGTTATCCTAGATCAATAAAAGAGAGTGAATAGCAATACCTTTGTGTACCTTCTAAGCCTAGCTCCTTGATCTTTTCAGAAAGGGGCGTGACAGGTTCAGTCACCATATAGATGGTGACCTTAGAAATAGAACCATCAAGAGTCTCTACCTCGGTACTGTGGAGAAAAGATAAAATATTTGGATGCCTGACCTGAAAATAAATGTGCACATTAACTGATTTGAAATGTGTGAGAACATAAACAAAGGATGGAACTACGAGTTTGGCCAATACCCTTAATATCACATATGAAATGACTGCTTAGCACGCCTCAATATGTGAATGTGAAGCGTGCTTAGCAGAGTTTTTTTTTTCTTTCCCTTTTTCGCATTAGGGCATCCTTAATAGCATGAGAAAAAAAAAGATTGTAGATGCAATCTTTTAATTCTCTCTCTTGATAGCCAAATTTTAAAAGATTGTACCATAAAAGTTCATAGTTTTGTTGTATGGGATGAGTGAGTCTACGATCGATTGTGGGCTTGGGGATATGCCATAGCATGACAAGTGTCATGCTATGATTGGTTAGATTCTTTTAATAAAATCATTTATTTTGTAATTACTATAATTTGAAAACTAACAAGTATAAAATAAAATAAAAATCATCAATAATTATATTTTTTTGAGCTCTCTAAATAGAGATGCATTTTGCCATATTTTATACATAATTTTATTAGTTTAAATGGATGGGTGAGATAGGGAATATGTATATTAATACTATCAAAGAATAAGAATAGAGGCATGATCTTTTTTATTGTTGATCATTGTTAAGAAACAATATGAACAAAAGATTGTGAAGTGATCTTTTAGAGAAAAGAAATGTGGAAATAGGAGGATGATCTTTATTTAAAGATCATCACTAAATATGGCCTTAGGGGTCTAAAATATTTAACAAAACATGCATTTTCCAGTACAGAGCCGCTCATCTACAAAGTTCAAGCACCACTAATATGCATTATTTATGTTGTTTACAGTTTACACACGCCAACAAAGGGGCAGAATAACAAAAACATACTAAAATTCCTGTGGTACACTGAAAGAACTCAAAAGAACATTGGGCCAAGAGAAACCTAAAACACCAATTTCTTTTCTATATGAGATCAGCGAGTATAGCAAACATGCAAGTCTCCTTTCTTCTGATGGTAAATGAGAGCTGGGAATCACAGCTTGGGGTACTATAATAGATAACCAAGCTATCTTTGTTTTTCTGCTAGCAAAGTCAATAATGCAGGTAGCTTACCGTGCGGAGACGCTTAACTCCATTTCGGCCAGCAGCTAAATGCCCATCCTGAGCATTACTTCCTGAAAGAGCGAAAATTGACACAGCTGCACCATCATCCTGAAAAAAAAAACATTAAACAAATAACATTATGTACCTCTCAGTTAACCACACTCCCTTAAATGAAAGTAATGCATTGGAGGCGCCATGAGATTAACATAACATTCTCATAACAGTATTAACCTCATATTGCAATATGAAACTTTCGTCACAAATATTCCCAAATAATATATAGCTCAGTAAACCATTATCATTAGCAGAAATTAGACAGCTCAGTTCCACCACATCGAAACTGCAATCAAATTACTGACGGAAACATGGAATCATGAAATCAATCTGTTAACAGCAATTTCGACGAAATACACTCCTAATTAAATACGCCCGAGTTTGTTGGTGGATATAAACCTTGGAGGTGCCGCGATAATGAACCCATGAGCCCCAGGCCGCCGAGTAGGGCTCGCCAATATTATAAGGAAGATCTTTGAGTCCAGTTCCAGATCCACCAACAACTCCTTTCAAGAATTTAAACATGATGAAGATGAAGATGAAGATGAAGATTCCACAACGCAACGCAAGATCTCAATCTATCGTATGCTGAGAGTCTCTCTACACGAATCGATCAAATCCGAAATTAAGAAGGCTTCGGAACTTTTCGGCGCTTCAATTATTCTCACCGCTCTGTAACGACAGAGCCGAACAGAGAAGCAAAAATGGCGGATTTGCAGTGCATCAGCGATGCCATCTGACAAAGATCGTCTCCAACGTCGTCGACGCGATTCAGAGCTCTGATCATCTGCGAGCATCCTCACATAATGAGTCCTGTGATGTCGCCTCTAACGGGCCGAGACTTGAAGCCCAAATTAGTAGGCCCATTAAAATATTGACCAGTCTGTGTTGACTGGCCCACAACAGATGTCTTCAGATATACGGCAGTGTGGGGCCATTTTGGATTCTTTGACCAAGAACATCCGAAAATCTCTGCAAATTAATCTCTTGCCAAGTCTTCTAGCGACTCATTTTTTTCGCTCAATGATACTCTTGAAGTCTTGGTTAAAGTGCTTGTGCCTTGTTCCCATGACTTTGGTCATAATCTTTTGTTCAATGTTTCTAGCAAGTTTTGAATTCCCAAAAACGTGTAAGAATTTTACTCAACATATGGTCAATCAAGTTTCAGATGACCAAGTTTTCAATAATAATTGACGTCATAAGAATGAAATTCTAAGTAGAATAGAAAGAAAAAAAATATCGTAAATCCTAAATTTATAGTGATTCAAAAATTCACTCACACAGTATATCTTAAAATGAAACGAAAAACACGACTTGTGTCAAAATGATAATCGATTTGATTATCTTATTTTTGAAATATAACAAAATATCGTCGTTTTGACAGAAACAACATTTTGGTGCATTATGACATATCTATATAATATGCGTGTATTGTGTAGGTGGGTTCCAACTTCCATGCATGCGACAAGGAATAGGAATAAACCCTGTAGCCAAATATGTCGTCTGGCTAGCTTTTTGTTCATATGCAGGGACGGTTGTAGGGGTGTCCAGGGGTCCTTGGACCCCTCTCTTTTTCGACAAATTTTGATCAATCAGTTATATTTAGTCGCTGATTTCACCAGTTTAATCTTTGAATTTCATCTTGATATAAATATGAAAGTTGTAGAACATTCAATTAGCTTTCCGACGATATAAAGATCGTCTTCAACGGCTATCAAACGAGGCCTTTGTGAGCTCCAGAAGATTGATCGCTCATTAGTAACTTCAAACATACGGTCTATTTCGACTTGGTTTTGAGTTGCCTTAACGTTATATTTTAGTTTAGATGTAAACATAGAAATTGTAGCCATTGTCCTTAGCTTTATGTTTTAGGTGATCGATTTCCCAAATGGTGCTCTGGTTGATTGTTATATTATACCGTTGCAAAGTTGCTACGGTTATATGTGGTTGATCACGCACACTTGTAGGCGACCTTAGTTTGAACATGTTTTCAGCTGCTTTAACGTCCGATTTAGATCTTAATATCAACTGAAGAGTCATAACCTATTAAATTATCTTTCCAATGACATATGTGTCGAACTGATAGGGTAATCGATGTGAGTTTTATGACCTTCCAAAGTTAAGTCGTCAATGAACTGCATATATGAATTTGAATTTAGTAGTTTATTTAACTTCTTATGTTGTTGAACATAAATGATATATATGTGCAAAAAAATTTTTTTTTGCCAAATCAGACCAATATCCAAATTCATCGATGAAATTTTTTTTAGGACCCCCTCTTATAACGCTCTGGAACCGTCACTGTTCATATGTGTATTCAGTATTTATATGTACTCGACTCAGTTTTTAATATAATGTACTTATTAAACTCCCACCATCCATGCTTTTGCTTCTGTCTGTCATTAAATCATTAATAAACAACAACAACAACAACACAACGTTGTTTATAAGTAGCCAGCTTAAAGCTTATTATATATGGACAAGAACGACATCATCATCCGCTCCATGATTTTACACGGCTGCGAGTTAGGGTTAGCACGAAGACTCGAAGCCAACCTGCTCCCAAGCATGTTCATGAACCACTCAGACTCGCTATCCGAATCGTGTACTGAGATTATCAGAGTCTTCATGGGTGCTCAGGAGAAGCTTATACCATGCATTTTATTTCATTGTAGCACTTATACCATATTGGATTCGCCTGCTACAGGTATGGTTTAAATCTAAATTACTGTCAGTGGTCGAATATTGCTGTAGAAAGAGGAGAAACTCATAATGGTCATGTCATTTTGTAGTGCCTACGGCGATTATTCGAAGAGAAGGAGTCGGTGCATGCGTACAATGGCTTGAAATACCTCTTGACAATTGTTGCAGTTGTCATTAGAACTGCCTATGAATTAAGAAAGAAAACGACATGGATGATCCTAGCTTTGGTCAGCTCGGCTGTTGCAACAATGATGAATACAATATTGGGACATTGTAATGGACTGGGGACTCCTACGAAGACGGTCCAAAAATTTCCTTCTGAGAGATAAACTTGTCGTGTCTCACAAAAGTGTGTATTTTGCTGCAATGGTATGGGTGAACGTTTCATTAATCAACTGGTTACCTCTCTGGTGGAGGGCATGTATGTTTCTATTTTAACTGGTGCTGCAACTAAATTTGTATCACATTCATTTTTCTGCAGATTATAAATGTTCTGTTGAGAATTTCTTGGATGCAGTTGGTTTTGGAGTTCAAGTTGCCATCTCTGCACAAAATGACAGCATTGACAATCATTTCAGCTTTGGAAGTCATCCGACGCGGTATTTGGAACTTCTTCAGGTAAATGATAAATCCTAATTTTTTTTGGTTAGTAGAATATATCTTAGATTGCCAACATGAAGCTGTTGTCGGAAACTATAAATCTATAACTTGATCCTGATTTCATCTCAATTTTCCCACGTTTTGAAGTCGAGATAAAACTACTAGTGGCATCACAAACAATACCATTGTGATTGAAACACTTGCATACATTATTAGGTAGTCACATTCTTCTTTTATATCATATTGAATATACACTGCATCATTGCTATCAGTTTCTGCTGATTTTGAACTGAAAGTTAATTGAAATGTCAAAATCAGGTTAGAGAACGAGCACTTGAACAATGTGGGTAAATACCGAGCATTCAAGTCAGTTCCGCTTCCATTCAGCTATTACGACGACGACGAGGATAAGGACATCTAAACAACTCTTAGCTTAATATATGACTCGAAAAGTGATTGTCATGAGAGGTATTACATTATTGTGAGTCGATTTGTAGCAAATAATGCGACCGAGATGCTGACAATTTCAAAAGCTGGTCTGAAAATTACTGGTCTTGGTTGAATTCCAGATGAAGCATGATCCCAATTGTCTAAAAATAAATGAATGTATTTTACTCAATGGAGAAAATTGTAATATGAAAAGGCTTCTTAGCAAGCAAAAATCTTATCTGTAATTCCAAATACACTCCTTACTTGAAATTTCAGCTCATGACACTAAAAATGGCATCACTCTTCTCTCCATCACCCTTCTCTGCATTTCTCCCTCAATCCAATTCCAGACACCAAAATCCATTCATTTATCCAAAACCCAGAAACACCCACAATTCAAAATCAAAGCTTTATGTCAATTCCCTCACTTCACAGGATCCCAACATACCCCCAGCAGTCCAGACATTCTGGAAATGGCTGTCGGATGAAGGCATCATAACATCAAAAACCCCAGTGAAGCCTGGTTTGGTTCCAGAAGGATTAGGGTTGGTGGCAGAGAGGGATATAGAGAGGCAGGAAGTGGTTTTGGAGGTGCCCAAGAGGCTTTGGATAAACCCTGATGCAGTGGCCAATTCTGAAATTGGGTGTGTGTGTGTGTGATGGATTGAAGCCATGGATTGCTGTTGCTCTTTTCTTGATTAGGGAGAGAGTTAGAGAGGATTCCAAGTGGAAAAATTATATGAACATTTTGCCGAAAGTTACTGATTTAACTATTTTCTGGTGTGTGTGTGTTTGATTTGATGATTGTGTTTGTGTTACTTGTATTGATGAGAGTTTGATTGTTGGTTGTGGTTGGTGTTTTGCAGTGCAGGTCCGAAGAGGAACTTGCGCAGCTTCAAGGTTTGTTTTTACTCATTGTTCGTCACTGTTCCCTAGAGTCGCAATGGCTAACTTAGTGTAGTTAATGAACACTAGTTAGTTATCGTTGGGTTAGCAGTGTGACCGTTTTTAGTTCAGGGATGTTGATTTGTTTGCAGCTGTCGACGTTATTTTGGTTATCATGAAAAGGGCCTAAAGCAATGTAAATCTTGTCAAGTAACCCAAACCATCTATCAATACGCTCCATTGTCGATTTAGAATAGTGAATTAGACGAGTTTTCTTATGGTCCCTTGACACACTTTATGCTCGTATTTAGGAAAATTATGGTGCTTGAATTTGTGGTGTCCTATGAGTATGGAATTTCATTTTTGCAGGAAGCCAACTATTGAGCACTACTGTTGATGTGAAAAACTACGTTAAGAACGAGTTTCAAAAAGTTGTGGAGGAAGTCATAAACCCTCACAAGAAGCTCTTCCCATTTCTTATTACTCTGGAAGATTTCATGTGGGCATTCGGGATGCTCAGGTCAAGAGCATTTTCTCGTGATCGCGATACAAACCTTGTCATAGTAACGCTTGCTGACTTGGTATGTATTTTAATCATCTTTCAGGATACGGTTTTTTTAGATTTATCTATACTTGTAAAATCAGTTATTGTAGTGTGCGTCTCATCTGGTAAAACTTCCTATTACAGCTGCTTAGGCTTACTATGTATTCTTAAATGTATTGTTAGAATATGGAAGACTTAGTAATTTTAGATTCGAACTTTGTTACATTTGATTGCCTTCTAAAATGGATTGGCGGTATCTCAGGTCAACCACAGCTCCAGTGTTACCAACGAAGATCATGCTTATGAAACCAAAGGGCCGGCGGGACTTTTCTCATGGGACTCTTTGTTTACATTAAGAAGTCCGCTGCAACTAAAGGCAGGAGACCAGGTGCGTTTCATTTATATACGTGACAACGTCAAATTCAGGAAGTGTTTATCTTACAATCTGTTTAGACGCTTTTAACTAGTGAACACCCAATATTTTAACAGGTTGTGATCCAATATGATCTGAAGAAGAGCAACGCTAAAATGGCATTAGATTACGGGTTTATAGAGCCACGAAAGCAAAGGGATGCATACTCCTTAACTTTTGCGATACCTAAGCCCGATCCTCTTTATCAAGATAAGTTGGACATAGCCATAGCAAATGGTCTCAATGAAACAACATGCTTTGATGTTTTTCACGGTCCATCTCTGCCACAAAAAATGTTTCAGTTTCTTCGACTAGTAGTACTCGACAAAGAAGACACATTTCTTTTAGAATCTGTATTTAAAGACACAGTATGGAGACACCTCGAGCATCCTGTGAGCCGCACAAATGAGGAACACGTATGCCAGATCATCCAAGAGGCTTGCAAAACCGCTCTTTCTGGTTACGTTACTAACATAGACGAGGTAAAGGCCTTACTATTCGATAATTACAGATGTCAGATACCATTGTTTATCGGAGCAAGAACTCGTCTGGCTCTTTTAACGAGGAATTTTGTTATTATTTAGGATCATAGGATTTTGGAAGGGGGAAATCTTGGTACGAGGCTCGAGATAGCCGTGCGAATTAGAGCAGGCGAGAAGCATGTGTTGCAGCAAGTCGACGAGGTGTTCAGAGATAGAGCGACAAAGATTCGCGGATTTTGATTATTATCCAGAAAGAGTGTTAAGAAATCTTGGTCTGGCTGGAGAGCAAGGAGAGGTTTACTGCCAACCTAAGTAAAGTTCCAAGACTTGTTATGGACAATCATTTTCAGACGATTATTTCCACGAGTAGCGCTCAAATGAGCACTCATCTTTTTTCGAGAACTTTGAGAACCCCTTTGTTATGTAGTTTCGTCTTAGTTCACTACAAATTTATGCATTTTTGAAAATGCATCAGCTTTTGCCTAAGTGCATTTTCGAAAGCTTAAAATGCATCTAGGCGAAATGCATGCTCGAAACTCCATAATGAACGAAAAAGAGTTAGTGGGACACGTGTCACCTCCACATTCAAAGATGTAACTTGATCCAATGGTGAGATTTGAGGTCTTAGGTTCTCGAATTCTTAGGGATTCTCAATCGAGCGCTCCCCTTACTTCCACAAATCTAAATAAATAATTTTAGCTTTGAAAGTCAAACGATGCGGTATTTAGAACTTCTTCTAGTAAATCCTAATTTTTTATTTTTTTGTTAGTAGAATATATCTTTGATGGCCAACATGAAAGTAGAGATAAAAACTGAAAGTTAAACCAGTTTCTCTGCTAATTTTGAACTGAAAGCTAATTGAAATGATAAAATCAGGTTGGAGAACGAGCACTTGAACAATATGGGTAAAAATCGAGCATTCAAGTCAGTTCCACTTCCATTCAGCTATTACAACGAGGATAAGGACAGTTAAACTACTCTTAACTTAATATACGACTTGAAAAAGATAGTCACGAGAGATATTACATTATATTATTGCTTTATGTAGTCTTCGAAAATAAATGAATGTCGCAAAAAGTTTTGATTAAATGTTTAAAAAAATTAATCTTATAAACAAAAATCGAAACTCTGAAAAGATAACTGAGAAGAGCGACGTCTTATGCATGTCAGAAAATGCTCCGCTTGTCGACAAGTAATAATTTTCGCCCGTTAGAATACGATTTGGGCTTGTTTCCGTTAATGGGTTTTCCAGAAGTACCAACTACTCTATTTCCGCATTTGGAAAAATAGAAGACTAAAAAATTCTCACTAGGTTAATCTTCTTCATCGTGCAATTTTGTTTATTGTGTTTTTTAGAAACATAGATGTAGTAAGTCAGTGAGATTGTCCGATTTGGATGATTTTTCAGACTATGGTGAAAACTTGTGTGATAATGGATGAGTTTCTAACTTGTTATCGTTTTGTGGTTTTACAGATATCGTGCTCGATTTCGTAACTAAGGCAATTTTGAACTTCTTCGGAGGCTTATTTTATGTTTCTGTTAGTTGTTAATGGAAAAGAGGAACAAACTGAATGAGTTGAGACTGAGAGGCAGTTTAACGAGAGATGTCTCTAATAATAGAGAGCAAAACATAATAAAAAGCCTATGAAAAGTGATCAATGATTTGGTTTATGTGCTTAAAGACTTCGGAAGAGCCTTCACGACAAGCGAAAAACACTTGGAGATTATAAAGAGGTACCTCAATCCAAGAAATGGAATGCACATTTCTCTTTAAAAAAACTTATAAACTTAAAACTAAAAACTAAAAAAAACTAAAAAACGGTTGCAGGAGATGGTTGCACGTAAGGCTGCCATGAAGAAGCAATTGTCAACCAAGGGGCTTTGTAGCCTAGGTGTTTACGGTTAAGAAAAAAGTTAGGAAAGCTAAGAAAGCTGGCTCGTGTGGGGGCACCCAAGGCTCCCAAGGTATTGCTTATATGCTTGCACGACGATAACGACGTATGTTGTCAAACTAACTGTTGGAGCTTATATGTTTGCAGGGGGCTGAAGCCCCGATTCTGGAACGTGTTGCTTGCCGCACAGAAGAATTTTCTGTCAAAAAGGTATGAGATTGTATTTCAGTATGCATGTTGATTTTCTTTTCTATTTTTTCTTGTTCGAGTAATGGTTTTCTTTTTTATTCTTTGCAGGGGCAGAGACACTTTATGGTTTTAATGCGATGTTTGTGTGCATTTGATCCCTGTAAAACTTATTACTTGTGGAGGAAGAGCAATCTGGAAAAGACAAGAAGCTCGTTAATGAAAAAAGTAGCTGATAAGAGGGAGAAAAACATCGCAATTAGCCTTTCACGCTATTAAAGGCTGATTGACAATTTGGTGAAGGATATGCAAATTTTCGGACGAGTCTTTGCGGCGAGCCGTCGAGACATTGAGCTCGTAAAGAGGTATATGAAAGAGATGGAGGTACAAGTGGTTGCCCCTGCCTCCAAGAAGTTTCAGTTGCTTAGGAATGCTGCTATTGGTGCTGGACTTAAGGTTGTTGAGTGAGTGACTAACAAATAGGTTGGTAGTACTTACAGACTGGTCGACAATAACATTGAACTTGATGTTCAAATATGTTGGTTCACACAACTTGAATTAAAAAAGAATTAAAATTTACAAGTGACTACTTTTTTTCTTCTTTTTTTAATAGAAGAAAAAGGCATACAAAGACTTGAAAACCAGGTTAAAAATAACAACAGCAAGATAATCGACTACCTAAAACTGGAACAAAACATAGACCCATGAACATCAATCCAAGCAAAGTTCGTCGATCAGCCGCCGTTTAGTCACCTTCATACACCGAACAGGCTTCAAAACCAAGGTACGCCAAACTGGCCAAATAGAAGAAGTGACTTCACAGTGAACTTCAAGATTACAATGAAGTGCCGGCCAAATTTCCTTGAACACCAGAGAACTGCACAAGTGAGAGTTATAAACTAGCTTCCCGCCACAGGTAGCTTGTCACCGAAATTCCAGAAAAGGCAGTAACGAGGACTTAAAGCTAGACCAAGTTAACTAGCCGGGAGCATTGAGATGCTCCACTTAGCCTCACGCCGAGGATGATGATCAAACCACCGACAACAGGAAACATCTAAGGCAACAAGTGCAATCCAAGAAACGAGAACCGAAAACAACTATACAACGCAGATATAAACACAAAAAGACAACTGAGCGTTCTGATTCAAGAGAATCGAACGGAACAAAGTCACTCCCTTTAGGGGACCTACAGACGAACACCTAAGGGAGAACGAAAACTAACAAGCAAATACAACAATGAACAGTAAACATATATACAAACCCGCCATTTGACTCCTCCAGCCCGCCAAACCGCTATAGCCATCACCCACAGCGACACACCGCCCCTCCGCTAAATGGAGGGGAGAGGAGGCCATGAGAAGGGGCGGTGAGGAGAGGAAGAACGGCCGAAGGGAAGACAAACGGAGGAGCTCTGCTTTGTTATGTTCGTCCTTATGCTTAGTTGGTCGTACATGTGAATTATAGTGACATGAGTGAAAAAAGCAGAAGAATGACAAATTCGTCGCGATATGTGGCGGCTTTTGTATTAAATAAACCAAAAATATTGAAGGCCAAATCAAATGTACGATATTCATGGACATGACATATTGTTTTGGTATGCATTAATAAAACATGAAGATATTTTTGATGTGACATTAGCTGACTTTTATGATATTAATTGTATACCTGACTTTTATAATTCATCTTCTTGTAACTCATAGGATTCATCTTCTCATATCTTTAAAAGTCTCTCTTAGCCTTATATATATATACCTATATATTCTGATTAATGAGAAAAATAGAAAAATCATTTACCAATTCCTTTCATCTTTTACAATATTAGTAGTGCAAAAAATAATGCATCGTCATCAAACCTGTCATTTTTATTTTTCAGTTAGTAAGATTCAGACTTATCACATTTTATATTTGGCGAAGTGGCATTTATAGTTCGTGATATTATGAACCCATTCATTTGGTCCGCTAAATTCACATGCATGTTTATATGGTATCATCGAAACAGAGTTCTTTGGCTAATTTCTGGAAGTTTGTTTGGAAACTCCCTGTACCAAGGAAGATCAAGATATTTATATGGCGTGGATATCATAGAGGACTTCCAACGAATAAGCAACTTGTTACAAGGCATATAAGTAGTATCAAACCATGTCCCATTTGCAATTATCTCAGAGAAGATGACTTACATCCGTTTATTCACTGTTGGTGGTGCAAAGCGGTTTGGAGTTCCCTTGATCAGAATGTCCATAATGATTGCAAGGAGTTTATCTCTTTGGCAGATGTGGTTTTCTTTCTTTACTCTCAGGCTAGCCCAGATGTTTTTTGTAAGATGGTTATTGCCTTTTGGTTTATATGGTATCATCGAAACAGAGTCTTGCATGGCGGGTCCATGTTATCTCCTGTTGCAGCCCGTAATCGCATTGTCAAACTTCATAAGGATTTCACGCTGAACAACAAGGCGCTATTACATAATGTTAGCAGCAGAGCTCTTGTTTGGCAATGTCCAACAGGTAATTTTGTTAAAGTCAATTGCGATGGGTCATGGTGTGAAGAACGAAAATCAGGTGGCCTGGGGGTAATTGTCAGGGATTCTCATGGCTGTATTTTAGCTATTGCTGCAAAATATATTGAGCAGAGTAATACTGTTCTTGATTGTGAGGTGGAGGCTCTTCTTCTAGGCTTTATCACTGCCAAAAATCTTCATGTTCAGCATGTTGTCTTCGAGTCTGACAGTAAGGATGTAGTTAAACTTGTTAACTATGGGGACGACAATGATTTTGCGAAAGCCTCATCTGTTCATGACATCAAGACTATGTTAGCTAGAAATCGCGATTGGTCCGTCTGGTTCACAAGGCGTGAAGCTAATAGTGCTGCTGATTTCATTGCCAGAAAAGCGAGATCTGAAAAGTGGAATTGGTGCAGATTGGATGCTCTTCCCAAAATATCTGTTCTTGTCCAATAGTTGTAGCTTTACGGTTGCCTTGTTTAGCCTTGTGGCTGTATCAAAAAAAAAAAACATGCATGTTGGTAAACTTGCTTAAAAGGAGAATGAAAAAGAATGGTTCACCACTAAATTCACATGCCTGTTTATACTAATCTAATAACAAAAGAATGGTTAGGATCATGATAATCCAATGGACAAAATTAGATAATCTAAAATCTCCACATAAAAAACTTGCTCCATGTTCCTTTATACTTCTCTAAAATACTCTTCTCCTTAAGTTGGATTTCCTTCCTCCTGGGTTATCTTCTTTGGACTTTCAATTTGGATTAGTTTTATTTACACTACGAATAAATGTGTTATTGGGCCCAGTCTAATCTTAATAGAACAAACATTTGTTAGTTAACAATACTACTATACTACCTTTTTTTATAAGTTAGTTAACAATACTACAACTATAATAAATACACAATAAATATATTTCCAAGCATATCCCATTCGAACTGAACACAACAAATGGAAGCACCAAACTGCAAAAGAAAGAGATTGCAATAGTGTTATAAGGAAGTTATCATCACCCTCCGTCTGCAAAAGAAAAGAATTTATAGCTAAAGTCGATATATGTTTTCATAGAAAATTTGAGTTTGGAGTCTAATGATTTTCAAGAACAAGTTCCAAGATCAAATTAGTTTTTTTCCAACATATTAGTATGCAGTACAGTATAAAAGTAGCATAATCTCAAAAAATAGAATTGTTTTGAAAAATGCCACCACATAACTTTTCCTTTTGGGATTTAGGCTCATGACAAGCTTTCATCTTAATTCTATCCAAATTCTAAGAGACAAAAACAAATACATTAAAATTGTGAAACTCTAAATTCGAAAGACAAACAGACACAATTTGAACAAAAAGGATTAGTTTGAGTTTGATCTAAATTCGATAATAACACCCAAAAGAAACAAAAACAAAACAAAAAATTAGACTAGGAGCTGCATAGTGGCCTCTCTATCCTTCTTCCGATCTAATTTCCTCACTGTTACGTTAGGAGTCTGCTTAAAACATAGTTCAAGACACTTAATTTAAGTAACTTCCATTATTCAATATGGAGATATACTCGCTCCATGTTTATCTCAGTTTTAATATGAAGGGAAAATGACAAAGGGATATGAACTATCATCTATTGACAATCACGATATGAACTATAAAAATTAATAATTTAGGGCAATTTTAAAATATTTTAATTCCCATAAAACACTTAACTGACGAAATATCACTCCATCAATGAATAAAGTTAACTAAACGAATGAATTGAAAAAACTTTCTTGCCTTAATTGTGAAATTGAGATTAAAAAGCTGATATGCATGCAACTCATTTAATTGGACAATATTCTGTTTATATTTATATTTTAGAAAAAGAATCCGGTGCAAAGAATATATTTTTGTACAAATTACAAAATAATCAGTCTTTGGTTTGATCATTTGAACGAATGAGAATTAAATCTCATTATATTGTGGTCAATTTGTGGGTGACGAATTATAAATTATTCGTGACGAACTATTTATATTTTACATAATATATAAAATCTATTCTCAGTTTGAACTTTACAATTACAAATTTATCAGATTTTCACGCATATAATACAATCTAAATGACACAGAAAAAAAGTCCAAATATTTCGAATCCCCAAAATATAACCGATATTTGATATGGAAATTTAATCTTAAATCACACGTAATCTCTGAATCAAAATTTTCTTATCATCCTTTTTAATAATAATAAAAAACAAAGTGCTACATCTCAGACATCAGCTTTACTGTTTGGACATCAAGTATGACAATACAACTACCGAATTTGGTTGGTTGGGAACTCTTTTTTTTTATTACGCAACTTTTTTCCTTGTGTAGTACCCATTTCTTTGCGCATTTGCACGCATGTGAACCTGGGCCGCCACATGCTTGGGAGAGTGACACACCACCATGCCAACTACCCACGCCCTGGTTGGAACCCTCTTTTAATAAACAGATTCTCTCCCATTATTCCTGCAAAGTACACTCAAAGGGTTTAAGAATCAATTGAAAAAAGTAATGAAAACTGAGATGCAATAGCTTATTTTCCAAAATCAATTAACTAGCTTATACATTTCTTGACGATTTGAAGCTTACGACACATTGCGGAAGTATATGTGTTCATGTTGGTACACCACACAATAAAACGTTTCGGATTCTTAAGATCATCCACATCATTATCGTAATTTGTACCAGTTGGGCGACACTGTTTAGACCCTGCATCAACTTTCTCAACCTTACCAAGGAGAACTCACAAAGTATGACATATATGCTTCTCACCATTCTCATCCGGTTCCAATTTCATCACATTATAATAAAAATAATTCACTGATCGAAGACAAATAATTAATAATTAATAATAATAATAATAAAAAGTAGAAGCAATAACAATCAAGCCGGAATGATAAATCACCTCAACTGGGGCAAGCTAATAGAGGACAAATAAACACCAACACCATGTGATTTCTCTACATCACTAGGCACCCCAAATCCGTGAGCCGTGATTCGCCCCACACCTTCGGATGTTGTTCCATACCATGCATATACGACATTGGCACTCCCTCTAGCCACAACAGTCAGCTCCACACATCGCTTAAACGCCAAATACCTCGCTCTCTATACTATCAAATTATGTTCTACGGAAATATTGTTGCTAGTATGCACTCTGTGTAATGTTATTGATCTCGCTTTAGGGACTAGTTGGAAATAGACATGTAAGATCACAGTTCATGTAATTTCCATACTGCACACGCATGATGAATCCATGTCGTTTAATTATATTGGCATCTGTGACAAGCTTGGTCGAGTATCGATGATGAATACGAATGCCGCCTTGATCCCATGTCAAACATATAGTTAGTGGACCGGATATGAGATATACCTTTTTGATATGATAGCATTTTTAGCTCATTTTATACATTTATTATTTACACATATGACCGAGTAGGAGATTGGTGGACTAATTTTGTAAATTAAGTTTTCACGTATTCGGTAAATTCGAGTCACGTGAAGATGTGTTATCAGCAGGGCATCCACACCAATGAGAGCAATAAGCAATAATAGAGAGATTATTGCTTATTGCTTTCATGCAACAGTTGAGCAAAAAAAGAGCAAAAAACAATGATTGATAAGTGAGCAATAATAGAGAATGTATTGGAAAGGTAAGCAATAAGTGGGTCCGCATGCATATATCAAGATAGAGAGAATAAAACCTACTTTATGTTGGTTTTGAAAGAAATAAAAATCAGAAATGTCATAAAATAAACGTTAGGCGGACATCCAAATATTCAAATTCAAACTCAAAAAATAAAAATAAAATATTTTAAAATAAAAAATCAGGAAAATTAAAGAATCTTGGGACAAAACAAAAAATGAAATAATAGAAGTAATAATATCGGATAATTGAATGATTATGCGTATATATAGCTTTTTGCTCTCTTGCTGCATTAAAATATATAAAGCAAAGAGCCATGTTTGCCCATTGCTTTTAGCTCTGTTTGTTACATGACTTTTATGGAGAAATGTTATTTTTACTTATTGCTTATTGTCCATTGCTCTCTTACTACGGGTGCCCTCACTCAGTTCACATGAGGGCCGATCCAATCTCACCGCCCCTGCAATAAAATTGTTAAATTTGGCCTGCATGTATCTAGAGTGAACTTCAAAAAACCCACCACAAGTTACTCCTACTGATTTCTCGAGTCTAACTTACAAATTTTGGTTTGGTTTTAACGGTGCTAGTGTTTAATTACGGCGCTGAACATCGAATAACATCGTTGGTGCTTTTTCAAATGCATTTCCTTTAATGATGCATTTCATTTCAAACTTCTCCATCTCTATATCTTCCTCTCAACCTTTTTTTTCCATTATTTTACTTTATTTACCAACAGTACTTACGTTACATAATTTCCAATTAAGCCCCATTTATTTCAAAATCTTGCTATTAGTTTTCTTCGCATCCTTCAAGCATGGTTAGATTTAGAGTCGATTTAGGGTTTGCTCGCTCTGTGAAATTGTGTGAGGGATTTGGGAGTGATGGATGAGAGGAAGCGGACGAAGAGGAAGCACATGAACGCGAAGGATAAGAGTAAGCGGGATATGTTCGTATCAGATTCGAGTTCGCAGAAGAAGACTGAACATCATCATTATCTACATGAACGAAGAGGAAACATTATCTACATGAAATGTTCACAAAATTACAACATCATTATGATCTCAGCAATAATAATAGGGAAACAAATATTAACCATCCATATCCATAACTATTCAATCCAAGAAATGGGATGCACCTCTTTCTAAAAAAAACATTAAAAAAAACTAAAAAACATAAACAAAACAAAACAAAAAAGTATGGTTACAGGAGATGGTTGCACGTAAGGCTGCCATGAAGAAGCAATTGTCAACCTAGGAGCAAAGACGCTTCTTAATGTTGCTGCAACGCTTGCGGTCATATGATTATTGGAAGGTTAAGGGTACTAGGAAGCTAAGAGAGAGCTTCAGTAGGAGCTGAGAGAGATACATGTTGATAGAGATGCAGAGAATGAGAATTTGGATATCAGTATGAATAAGTGGCCAACGAACTTGTTGTGGTACGAAGAAATATCGATAAGGTTGTAGAGGGGTTAATAAATTTGAAAAAGTGTTTGCTGCTAAACCTCAACGTATCAAGCTAATAAAAATATATATAGCTTGAGAAGGGTGTAGGGTGGGCAGCTAAGATTCTTTGAAAATCATTAAGCTTCTCTTGGTTTATAACTTTGGTGTCTCGACAGTTTAGTGTTTCGAGTCTATGTCTTGACAGTAATATGTGTTTAGTGTCTTGACATCTTAGTATTTATACTTAAGCTTCTTCTAAATTATGGGCAAGCTAATGCCGTGATCATATAGCTACACTTTAATCTTCTAGACCAATACAAATAAATACATAATCTCCACTTAACACATATTTCTCCTCACTCTTCTCTGAAAGTATTTCTTCTTTCGGCTGAATGACCATTGATGAGTCATATTTATATGATTCATCGAGTCAACAAATTCCACCAATTGCAGCACTTTATTCCGCAAACAGTTACTTCTTAGTATGTTTTGCATTTCAGGTGCTTTGGAAGCTCTAGGAGGAATCGCGCCTAAAAGATGGCTTTTCATGCCAAAAACATCACAGTTTCAGATTTGACCTTTGGACCTTCGACGGAGCGCTGGGAATGAACCGCTGATCAGAAAAATACGAGTCATACACCGTTACGAAGCTAACTCAATTCCCTACAACTCTCTAGTTCACACCGAGAGCATCTGAGGTCGTTTCGATGGTCAAATCAAGAGCCGAAGTTGGGATACAGTGAGGATCGCGTTTTCGCTAAGCATTAGCAGCATCGCTAATGTCAAAGGAAAACGCGCCGTTAATGCAAGGGAAAAACGCGACCAGTCGACGAGATGATGACGTCAGCAGTCCGTTTGATGATGTCAGCAGTCCGTAAGTTGATAATTCTAGCCCAAAACAGATTTAGAAACCCAGTTGATAGTTCCAAACCAAAACCAGATTTGAGAAGACTAATTGGCCAAGTTTACTTGCTCACCAAGCAAAGTCGGTTTTTGGACATGTTTCCTAATTTGTTTTTTGGACTTGACCAAAACAAATTAGGATCGGTTTTAAATTGGAAATTTCAAAGCCCTAGTATTCTCTATAAATAAGTCCTCATATCAAGGGTTTCAAATCATCCCTCAGGATCCCTCAATCGAAGAAGCATCTCACGCTCTCGGCCAGAGCTTTTCTCTCTAGATTTCGGCAATAAAGAAGAATTTTCTGTCTTTACTATTATTGTATTTTGTTTCCATGGACATGAGTAGCTAAACCACTTATTCGGTTTAGGGTTGTATTATTGTGACGATGTCTTGAGATTCCATGCTTAATGCTATAGTTGTGTTTTACTAGTTCTTGTGCATATTTATTTCGGTTGAATTGTGAAGCTAAGTGGATTCCCGAAAAGGTAAAGCTTAGTCGAGCAATTCATCCCCATATTCGCTGCTTATTTGATACTGACATGTTAGAATAAGTAGTTGCACTAAACCTGATATAACCTGAAACATAGTATTAGGTTTGCTAGAACTAGAATTCTATAACCTGAAACGGAGTAGATTGTGGTGTAAGTGCTTGAAACGGCCTTACCTTAGGTTATAACCTGAAACAGAGTAACCACACTTAAGAACATAAAATTAGATATTTAGAAATCGATGATAAACGAAGTCACAATAGCAAACCCTAGACCGAATATTCTCTCTGATTGATAATTTTCGCTTTATTTCCTTTTATTGCACTTGTTTCCAAATTACTCACAACCTCAATTTCCTTTTTCCTACAGAACAACAAGTAACCTCACCAGCTCTCTAGGGTTCGACCCCTACTTGCCGTCTTACTAGCCAAGAGTAGTGGAAAAATATAAATTTAAATTTGACTTGCACAACGACCCACGTCAAATTTTGGCGCCGTTGTCGGGGAGCTGCGCATCGGTGAAGTTGTTCTTTTATTTGTTTTATTTGTTTTTCTGTTTTTTGGTGTTTGTTTTGTTTTATGTTTCGCTATGTCTTCTTATTATAGTAGAGAACCTTGGAACGATGAAGACAATGAGTACGATGGATGCGAGGGCAGCAAGGTTGCGTTTTGGATGATGCGGCATCTTCCCCAATTTGGAGGTGCCATCGGAGAAGACCCCGTGAGACATGTGCAAACATTTCACTACATCTGCTACCACATCAAGCTTGAAGATGAGCCATTAGAGAGGTTCGAGCTTAGATATTTTAAGTTTTCTTTAACTGACTCTGCAAGTTCTTGGTTTTACTCATCAGATGCAGAATATGAAAGCAGTTATTGGGATCTACGAGCCCTATTTCTTAAGGAGTTTTCTCCGCCATCCTTTCGATTTGGTGTCCGCGAGAAGCTTCGTACCTTTCAGCAATTCTGGGGCGAACCATTCTATGAGTACTATGTGCGCTTCGAAGACCTTCGGGGAAGCTGTCCACACCATGGATTCAGAGATTTATTTCTTTTTCAGAGATTTCTTGAAGGGATGATGCCACTTGAGCGTAATATGCTTGATGCTGCAGCAGGAGGTTCGGTAATGAATGTAGGCATGTATGATCTCTGGAACCTGATATATTATGTGGCAGAGAGTTCAAGACCAGGACGAGGTCAAATGCACAAAACGGATGATAAGGCGCAGACAGTAGAAGCTGATTTAGTGCAGACCGTGCCCGACATCACATGCGACACCTCCGTCACAATCTTGCCCACAACAGTGCCCAACCTGAGAGAAGACATCAGCACAGTGGCAGTAGTGGATGTGGACGCGGCACTAAAGGAGTCTGCATATTGGGTGAACAAGATGCTCGCAATGGACCAACCAAGGGTAGAAAACGAGGAAATTAAGTCGGAGGCCGTGAGCATCGCATCCGAAGAGGAGATTACACCTGAGCCCCTCGTGCATACATGCATTCCGGACGCAACAACAACCTTGAAGAAGGACGAAACGGAGTCAATGTCCACCGAGCCAACAGAAGACATCGGCCTGCTAGCGCCTGAGGAAGACGTGACCGAGACACCTAGGCCGGACGCGCTCGAAACGCCTAGCTCAGGCCCGGTCCTCGCGGCCAAATTTTTTGTAGCACTCACGTTCCTTCGTTTTCTATTCAGGTAGGAGCTCCGGAAGAGCATATGATCGACCAGAATGAGCTAGGTGGCGAGTTGGAGGCGAAGCATGAGCCAGAAAAGCCAACGATGGAGCACTCACTCACTACGAGTCAAGAAGAGCCGCCTAAAAAGTGTAAGAACCCAGGTGTCTTGACAGTCACCCGTGGTGTTGGTAAGACCCTCATCCACCACTGCTTAATCGATTTGGGAGCTAATATTAATGCCATGCCATACTCTTTATCTTACTCTTTGAATTTGGGACCATTAAAATTTCCTAAACTATTGGTAGAGTTAGGAAATACATCACATGTTTGTCCTGTTGGTTTACTTGAGGATCTAACGCTCCATGTTGGAGATCTTATTGTTCCTGTAGACTCATATGTTTTGTAGATGGGAGATGCTAGAGATAATGATCCTCCAGCACTTATTCTGGGACAACCACTCCGCTTTGCCACAAAACAAAGGTTGACATGGGAACATGCTTGATGTCGCGTGCGTTTGGAGGCAAGACATCGATCCTCCAGATTCGCAAGGATGCCAACCATTCATACATGAAGAAGCAACCGAGACATGGCATGTTTGAATGGAAACCAGGATGGAGAAACACTAGAGCACGACTCAATGGACCAGTAGCTATGATGAAGGTGTCCTCGCCAGCTCGGAAGGATGTAAAGGCGAACCCGTCTGATCGATGGAGAGCAGAATCGAGCACACTGCCATATGAGCACTTTGGGCAGATTGAAGGAGTAGTTGAGGCAAAGTTTGACCTCGCACGTCCATGAGATCCTAACTTGTGATCCCTAAAGAGGTACCGTCGAGCCAACGACGTAAAACAAGGCGCTCGCAGGGAGGCAGCCCGGCATTTTATCATTTTTCTTCATTTTTTCAGTTTTATTTACTTATTTCGTTTTCTGTTTATTTGAGTCTTTAGTCATAATCATCGCATTGTATTTGGGAAGGAAATGATGTTTTATGCAGGGAACAGTACCGGGCCTGGTACGAATTTTAGGTGCTATGGTACGAATTTTAGCTCACCGACTACGAATTTTAAGGAACTTAGTACGAAATTTCCCGGGCCACGCCCGAGCAACACCAGGCTGCAACCAAGAAGTACCGGCCCTCGACCACGTCAGTACCAAGCCTCGGCCAGAATATTCTCAGGCCGCAACGACCTTACGAGGGAGTACTGTTTGAACTTTTCTCTTTTGTTTCCCTACCTTTGTTTGCATGCATTGTGTGTCTTGAATTTAAGTCGTGCCGTGAGGACACGGCTTTGTTCAAAAGTGTGGGGTGGGAGAGTCAGTAGTTGTGTCAGCACGTTTACTTTCTGCACCTGCATAGAGTCAGCACGTTTCCCTTAAAATTTTAAATTTTTTATACAAGTTTCTCTCTATTTCCTAGATATGCGATATTGAATGTTGATGATGTGAAATAGATAGAACCGATTACATGCAAGTCTCTAGTGAAATTTGAATTGTGCGAATACATGTGAACTTAACTCTTTACGTGCTTTTGTAAGTTGAGATAAACATGGATGTGGAGTTGATAGAAATGTCCTAGAAAGATTTGACAGAACATTCAAAGGACCGGATTTCAAGTTATATGGTTATATGGATTTCGTGGAGGCTAGCACTTCGAGACGACATGGTCCAGAGTTGGCTCCGCCACTGCAGCGTTTATGCAGAAAGGCGGGATGGAGACACAACAAACCGTCCTATCTCTAGTCCGAAGTAACCGGGAAAAGAGGCGAGTGACCCTCGACTTGACTCGCGACAAAAAGGACGAGGATGAGAAAGAGCGGGGAGGTATTTCCATATGCTTGCGGGCGATGATTGGACCTCCTTCAAGAGAGAAAGAATCATGGACGAGCAATTCACAACAAAGGAGCAAAGCTCAAGTGAACTCAGCCCGGCAAACAAATCTGCCCGGTTGGGAAATCCATACGCAACAAAGTGAAGCACCCACTGTTTTATCAAAGGCCGAAGGCCAAACTCACTACAAAAGCTGTCCAACAAAAGCAAGTTAGAAGAACTCAAAGAACCCTGAAGCTCGAATCAATCACGTGCAAGAAAAAGCAATGAAGTATAACCATATAGCAAGAGTCCGGAACCGAGAGTGCAGTTCATGGGTCTAAAGAGGACTATCTCCCATTGACAGGCGTCGTCGGTACCTGTAAATTTGAATTTATAATTTCCTTGCTCTTGGCTATGGGTTAGTACAGCGGCAAGCAAGGGTCGAACCCTAGGGAGCTAGATGGTTACTTGTTGTTCTGTAAAAAGGAAACAATTGAGTTGTGAGCAATTTGGAAACAGTGCAAAGATAGGAAACAAACTGGGAGTTATCAATCAGAGAGAATATTCAGACTAGGGTTTCTAATTGTGACTTTGTTTATCCTTGATTTCTAAGTATCTATTCTGCGTTCTTAAGTGTGGTTACTCCGTTTCAGGTTATAACCTAAGGTAGGACCGTTTCGAGTCACTACGCCACAATCTACTCCGTTTCAGGTTATAGATTTCTAATTCTAGCAAACCTAATACTCCGTTTCAGGTTATATTAGGTTTAGTGCAACTACCTATTCTAACGGTTTAGTATCAAATAGGCAGTAAACATGGGGTATGGATTGCTCGGTTAAACTTTACCGTTTCAGGTCTCCACTTAACCTTGCAATTCAAACCGGGATTAATGTGCACAAGAACTAGTAGAATGCAAGATAGTATTACGCATGGAATCTCAAAACATTCGTTACAATAATTGAAACCCTAGCCCGAATAAAGGGTTTAGCTAGACATTGCCATGGAAAAGGCAATAACAAAGGAAAGAATAAACTTCTCTATTGCCGAGAGGGAGGAATGAGAAATCAGGCCGGAATGGCTGCTTGCGCTGAGAGGACTTCGGACTGAGGAGGAGAGCTCGGCTGTGAGAAGAGACTCTCGAATTTTGGGATGATTTCAACTCTCCACATGATGTCCTATTTATAGAGTGGATTAGGGCTTCGAAATCCCCCTTAAGTCGGTCCAAGTTGGCAGTTTCCTAAGGAGTCGGCCCAAAAGTAGATTTAGGAAAGGTTTCCAAATCTTGTCTAACCGACTTTACTTGATCTTCAAGTTAACTTCTTGTGCAAGTCTTCCAGAGTCTTCTAGGGCCTTCCAGAACCTTCTAGGAACTTCATAGAAGCCTCTAAACCGCCTCATTCGAGCCCACTGACTTGGCCCAGCGCGCGGGGCCTTCAACGTCGTTTTGCTCATCTCGGCCAATTCCGCTCGTGCGTTTGCTTGACTAGTGATATCTTCCGAGTCATTTAGCATTTAGATCACTTTGGTCGAGCCAAATTTACTCGGATTCAGCGCTAGTCTGCTCGACAGAGCCATCGGACGCGACCCGAAACTCTGCTCGGCTGCTCATGGGCCATTCCACCCGTGCGTTCTCCTTGGGTTGGTGACAAAGATAATGAAGGTGAAGATTCTACAACGCAACGCACCGCAACGCAAGATCTCAATATATCGTATGCTGAGAGTCTCTCTACACGAATCGATCAAATACGAAATTAAGAAGGCTTCGGAACTTTTTGGCGCTTCAATTATTCTCACCGCTCTGTAACGACAGAGCCGAACAGAGAAGCAAAAATGGCGGATTTGCAGTGCATCAGCGATGCCATTTGACAAAGATCGTCTCCAACGTCGTCGACGCGATTCAGAGCTCTGATCATCTGCGAGCATCCTCACAGAATGAGTCCTGTGATGTCGTTTCTAATGGGCCGTCACTTGAAGCCCAAATTACCGAGGCCCATTAAAATATTGACCAGTCCGTGTTGACTGGCCCACAACGGATGTCTTCAGAAATACGGCAGTGTAGGGCCATTTTGGATTCTTTGACCAAGAACATCCAATTAGGGTTTTTGGGATGTTCTTGGAAATGTCTGCAAATTAATAATCTTGCGTATCAGTTTTAACCAGCCCACCTACACAACGAATATGTCTTGCCTAGTCTTCTAGCGACTCATTTTGTTCGCTCAATAATACTGTTGATTAAAGTGCTTGTGGCCATGACTTGGTCATAATCTTTTGTTCAAGGTTTCTAGCAAGTTTTGAATTGCCAAAACGTGTAAGAATTTTACTCAACATGGTCAATCAAGTTTCAGATGACCAAGTTTCAATAATAATTGACGTATAAGAATGAACTCCTAAGTAGAATAGAAAGAAAAAAAAAATATCGTGAACCCTAAATTTATAGCGATTTAAAAATCCAGTCACACAATATATCTTAAATGAAATGAAAAATACTACGAGTGTCAAAATGATATCGTTTTGATAATTGTCTTATTTTTGAAATATAACAAAACGATGTCGTTTTGACAGAAACGACATTTTGGTGTATTGCACCGAATCCTAATTACAAAGATATATACATATCTATGTGTAGGTGGGGTCCCATGCGACAAGGAAGGAAGAAACACAGTAGCCAAATATGTCGTCTGGCAGGGTTTTTGTTCATATGTATTTATATGTACTCGACTCAGTTTTTAATATATAGTTATTAAACTCCCACCATCCATGCTTGCTTTTGCTTCTGTCTGTCATTAGATCATTAATAAAACAACAACAACGTTGTTTATAAGTAGCTTAAAGCTTATATATGGACAAGAACGACATCATCATCTCCATGATTTTACACGGCTGCGAGTTAGCACGAAGACTCGAAGCCAGCCTCCCAAGCATGTTGAACCACTCAGACTCGCTATCCGAATCGTGTACTGAGATTATCAGAGCCTTCATGGCTGCTCAGGAGAAGCTTACTGATCATCAAGCTTCGCAGTTTTCTCAGCAGTTTTCAGTATTCAGGCAAGATATGGGCATGATGGAAAGACATGAGCATGACTTGGCTGCTAGAATTAATATTATGTTTGCAGGGCAGGATCAGGTACTTGATCCTGTCGCGGGGGCTGCAATCTCGAGGACGGTCGAAGGATCGGGAAACTTTGAGACTGGTCAGAGTTCCAAGTCTAGTAGGCCGCCGGAGTCTTCTACCAGACCAAGAAGAAGGTAAGAGTAGAGAGATGTTGAAATTTCTAGTTAAGCTACACTGCTATATAGACTATAGTTTGGATATTATGCGTCGTTTCTTAGTAAGAATCGCTGCATGATGTATACTGTTTAAACTGTAGTAGTGCTACATTGGTTTTGCGTTGTTATTTTTGAACCTATATATTTTTATTTGAATTTGGTTATGGAGTGATAGAAGAGAGAGGGACGGCCGGAGGACAGTGAGAGTGGCTGCTCCAAGAATAGGGAACACTGAGATTCCACCTGAGGATGGATTCACTTGGAGAAAATATGGTCAGAAAGAAATCCTCGGCTCAAGATTCCCTAGGTATATATATATATGTACTATACTTAACCGTGTGAGGAGTGTTCAATTGAAGACACCCTTCAAAAATGAGTACGTGAGTACAACCAATCACAACGCGCCACGTGCCCCACTAAACCTCCCGTGCTTTGTGGGCGCGTCACATGTCCCACTACCAAAATCCATCAAAAGCAAACAGTAAAAAGCAAACAGTAAAATCCCACTACTTTTAAATCTCAACCATTGGATCAACAAGATCAATGGTCCAGATTTGTCCCTACGTCCTCATTTCTAGAGGCGTCCTCAACCGAACGCCCCCCTAACCCTGTTTTAATATAAGGTGCTATATAAAAGTGATCATAGGGTATGCACACTTTTATTTGAAATAAATTAAAAGCTTCAAGGAAAATTCCATTTGTAAAAACATCATTTTTAGTTAGGATTATGGACCGGTAATTGGATAAGAGATTAAAGGTGGATTCTTTTGAACTGAACTGAACGAGTTTAAACTTAACTAACCTTAATAAGAGAAATGAATCAAAGAACTTATCAAATAAATTAAATTGTGTAACTAAAGGTTTTAAATGTAGTGTACACAAAATTGAACAATGCATTTTTTTTAAGGGTTTCATTGGTGATTATTGACTTTGTCATTGATTAGGGCACATTAGGCACACAACCTTAATTGCATGCCATTACCCATTAATCATTATAATTTTTATATGCATGTTATAATCACTCTCTACACCTTTATAACTAAGTATTTAGGTTATTTTATATGGCTCTAGTCGCATGTTGACTCATTCAGTTATACCAATTCCAAAACCCTAAAATGGGTTCAAAATACTAATTCCACGTTCAATTACTCTACCAGTAAACGCGTGACCAATATGATCAACCAATGCATATGAGACTTTTTCCCATCTCCATAACCCTAACCACGCATGTCATGCTCAATCCAAAAACCTCAAACAATGACGTCGTCTCACCCTCATTAATCATACGGTTAATTGTGGTGTCTGCTGTTGGGTTACGGAGTCTAATTAATAACAAAAGCTTAATATCAATAGTGTTAGGATTGTTACAAATTTTCGTATTTTTCGTGTTGTTTTTTCTTTCATCACTGTTTGCGATCTTAACACGTACAATGTAGAACGGGTTTTATAAAGTCAGAAATGGTTACAATTTTAACTAAACTGAATTCTAACGGTGTTATTTCTTGAGAAAGATCATAATTTATATTGAATATTAGTAACTTTACAAATTAATATTAATTTTTGAATAGAAAATAAATAAGAATTCAATTGATCCGAATCTTTATCCTTTTTTTGTCTTTAAATTGTCGCACATGCAATAACTATCATTGTGCCCTTTATCCCGAGTGCAGGGCTTACTTCAGGTGCACGCATCAGAAGCTCTACAACTGTCCAGCCAAGAAGCAAGTCCAACGCCACGACGACAATCCCGATACCTTCGAAGTAACATACAGAAACGATCACACTTGTCACACGTCCACCACCGCTCCAGGACCTTCCGTTATCAGGCCTCTTCCGATACCTAATGAACTAGCAACAACTGCAGCAATAGTACTGAACTCAACTCCAACAACAAACGCAAGAACATGGCTATCCATGGGCGGTCCAAGGCCAATCTTGGACCCCAATCCATTCGTAGACCCTCGAGCACTTTCGTACGGCGGCGAGTATAACTACCATCAGCCGGTGATCGAGATGGCGGACACGATGTTTAACTCCGAAGGCAGAAGTAACACGAGTATGGATCAAATATTTTCTTCTAGCGTTGAAGATAAATGGAATCACGATGGTGGTGACGTGAGTGGCAAGAAACAAAGTTGACTCTTAGTCTTATTCATCTATTTTTTTTATTAATATTTGACCTAATATAGTTAGGTTCGCCTTGTACTTGGGCGGGCGACGGGCGTACTATAAGGTGGACGTCCTAATTTTATTTGTTTGGAATATATAGCTAGCCGCATTTGTCAAAACTTTATTTAAAATTTTTAAAATTAAGAAAAAAATATTTTTTTTACTAAGTTATGTTCTCTGCTGAATTAATGCAAAAATAGGGTTATTATGAAAAAGTGTAGAATTAATTTAAGGTAGAAAAATTACATTTCACCTTACTTCAACTCACCGTGAAATTTTTGGTGGAGCAATAATCGAACAATATGTTGGGTCTGAAAGTACAAAATATAATTTTTTTAAAAAATTTTTTTTTGAGGATACAAATGACACTTACACGAGAACCGACTCGGAGAAAGCAAACAAACCAGGCAACCTGGGTAAAGCGAAAACAGATTTCCACGACCACCTATCTCTCCTCGCTTTGTTTGCTAGGGAATCCGCCAAAGAATTGGCTTCACGGCGAACCAAAGCTACACTCCATCCTTTTTAAGCACCAGATCCCGTTGGCATTTCCTGGCCAAAACTGAGATTGAGGCCGGACCGACTTTGAGCTGAGAGATGATCGAATAGACTTCCCCGCTATCAGTCTCAAAGATACAATAATGCCAACCGTTCATAGCAGCCCAATCCATAGCTTTAGAAATAGCTAACGCCTCAATGCTCTCTACTGAATGGATACCTTCTATGAAGTCCGCCAGAACTCCCAGAGTGATACCGTTCTCATCCCTGGCAACGCAACCAAACCCTGCATCCTTTGTCCTTGGATCCCATGATCCATCACAGTTAATTTTGATGTAAGGCTTGGCTGGGACTTCCCAGCTGCTACCTTCTGCCACTGAGACCGCGAACTTGAAGCCTGGCTTAAGAATATTAGCTACTGATGCTCTGGTCGACAAACTAGTCGCCTCGACCTGAAGACCTTCTCCTCCGTGGGCCAATATATTCCTGTTGTACCAAATTAATCTCGCTCCATAGCACAGCATTACTAGCTCGTCACGGGGCTGGTGCTGGAAAGAGTACCAAAGCCAATCCCCTGTCGATGAGAACTTGATGTCCAAAAAGCCGCAATCAATCCTCAAGCATCTCCAAAAAGCTTGCGCCCACCAACACTCCAGCATCACGTGAAGGGAAGATTCCACACCAAAGCCACACACCTTACAATGCAGATCAGAGCCGCAGCCTCTCTTGGCCAGATTCAAAGCCGATGGAAGAAAATCATGGAAAAGCCTCCACATGAATATCTTCACTTTGCCTTGCATTTTTCAATCTCCACAAATGCTTCCAAAAGGATTTCATCAACCTCTTATCCGAGCATTCTCCTCTTATAGCACAAATCAAATTTTCTTGATCTGCCTTCATTTTCGCATAGACGGACTTTGTCGAAAAAACACCACTGCTATCTGCCGTCCATCTCCACGATTGCTCCTCTTCATTCCAAGCAATACAGTCCTTAACTTTTTGACCCGCCTGCCAAATACTCCGCCAGGCCAGCGAGGGATAACTGCCTAGATTCACGCTTAGAACGTTCCCGCCCCGGTAATACTTGGCTTTGAAAACTCTGCTTGTGAGACTAGTCGGAATTGTTAGAAGTCTCCACACTTGTTTCACTAACAGGGCCTCATTGAACAGCACCAGGTCCCTGAAACTCAGACCTCCATCCTCTTTTGACATGGTAAGATGAGACTGGTTAGTCCAGTGAACTCCTCTCCCTTCGGCCTGAGACGACCACCAAAACCTCCGAATGATTCCCGCCAATCTCTTGCACACTCCATCTGGAATTCTGTAACACATCATAGCATACTGGGGGATGGATTGCAGGACTGCCTTGATCATAACCTCTTTACCAGCTGCTGAGAGCTGCATTTCTTTCCAGCCCATAACTCTCCTCCACATCCTATCGGCAAGATGTCTGAACAACTCCGTTTTGTTATGGCTGAAGGATACTGGTAAGCCCAAATACTTAGAATGTTTCTCCGCCTCTGAAACTCTTAAAATTTGCCTAATTACTTCCCTTTCTTCCCTGCTAGTATTCCTGCTAAACACCACCTCAGACTTATCCAGATTAATCTTCTGTCCAGAAATAAGCTCATACTCTTCCAGCACTTTCTTCAGCCTTAGCGCATTCTGACTGGTAGCTTTAAGAAAAAATATACTGTCATCCGCAAAGAAAAGGTGAGAAATCACTGGAGCGCCTCGACAAATTCTCACCCCCTTAAGTCTCTTCCCTGCTGTGTCAGCCTCCAGTTTAGAAGAAAGCCATTCTGAACATAATAAGAATAAATATGGAGAAATAGGGTCCCCTTGTCGGAGACCCCTTTCCGGACAGGGTATTTTCACGAAATCATCATTCAATTTAACCACATATTTTACCGATCTAACACATTCCATAATAAGATTGATCCACCTTTCCGGAAAACTCATCTTACGTTGAATCTCCTCCAGAAATCTCCACTCCACCCTATCATATGCCTTACTCATATCAATTTTAAGCGAAAAATACCCTTTCTTCTGCTTCCTTCTGGATTTAATGTAGTGCAGGACTTCATGCGCCAGTAAGATGTTGTCTGAGATTTGTTTACCCGGAATAAACGCGCTCTGAGAATCTGAGATGATCAACGGCAGAACTGTCTTCAGCCGGTTAGCAAGGATCTTAGTTACAATCTTAGCAATGACATTGCACAGCGAAATCGGTCTATATTCCTCCAGTCTAGTCGGCTTCTTACATTTTGGAATCAGGACGATCATAGTCTCATTCATGCCCTCCTCTAATTTCCCCTCAGAAATCACCTTCGAAATTCTCCTTATCAATGAATCTTTCAGGAGGTGCCAATATTTCTGGAAAAAAACAGCTGAAAACCCATCCGGGCCGGGGGCCTTGGTAGGATACATTTGGAAAAGCGCTGCTTGAATCTCCACTTCAGAAACAGGGCCGCACAAAGTTATATCACTGTCTGCAGGAACTCTACTCTGAACATCCAAAAGCCTCCGATTCCAATCAATATTCCTGTTCTTTATGCTGGATTCAAAAAGGCCACTGAAGTAATTTCTCACCTGCTCTGCTATCTCCTTCTCACCCTTGATCCACTCCCCCGTGCTATCTTTAATCTCCTCTATTACATTGACTTTCCTTCGGTGGGTGGCCTTTGCGTGAAAAAATTTTGTGTTCCTGTCCCCTTCAGTCAGCCACTCAACCCTTGCGCGCTGTCTCCAATATAACTCCTCCCTTAACCTCCATTCATCCAGCTGAGACACCAGATACTCCTCTTCTTTAATCACACTAACCTCCCTCGGCTTCATTCTAATCGATTCCAATTGTTTTTTAATGGTCCTCATTCTTGCCTTAACCTGTCCAAAAACCTTGTCATTCCACCTCCTCAGCTGCTCCCCACACAGGTGCAATCTGGTAGATAAGGACTGATTCTCGCCACCTGAGCTCTGCCACGCCTCTTTGACAACCTCACCAAAATCCTTCTGTCTAAGCCACATAGGCTCGAACTTAAACAGACGGGACTTGTGCTTCCTTCCACTACTGCTAAAATCAAGAACCATCAAGTAGTGATCAGAAGTACATGTGGTGATGTGAGTAACCTGGGCTGAGGGAAACACGCTCCTCCACTCCGCATTGGCCAGAATTCTGTCAAGCCTAGCTTTCACCTCTAACATTCCACGATTAATCCACAATCAAATAGAGCCTCCCTAAAAGCCTTCATCTGCCACTCCCCTCGAATCCTGGCGCCCCTGACCTCCCATCCAAAACATACCTCGTTGAAATCTCCAAAGATAACCCAAGGCAAATTGGACTGATTATTGAGAAAACGTAACAGCTCCCAAGAATCCTTCCGTTTGTGCGTAGCTGGTTCACCATAAAACAGCGTGACGCGGAATCTGAAATCCTTCTCATCCACAACATACGAATCAATATGAAAACTTGAATACGAAGTAATTCGAAGATCAACTTCTTCCTTCCACCAGAGAGCTATCCCCCCAGCTAAACCCTTCCTATCTACTGAAAAACCACAGCCAAACCCTAACCTCTTTCTAACCGCCTCCAAATTCCTTCCATCCATTTTAGTTTCCTGGAGACCTATCAACATCGGCCTAAAATCACCCACCATTTCGGCGAGTTCGCGAACTGTCCGAGGCTGGCCTAGGCCCCGGCAGTTCCAAACTAGCGCTCTCATTGTTCCCGGCGAAGCCGGACCTCCGCCGACCCCGCCGATAATAGATCTTCATCAGAGTTAATCCATACTTCCTTCCCAGCTTCATGATCCGATCTCTGTGACTTCACCTGATAAGGGTGAAATCTGAACTCCTGTTGTCTCTGCCGCCCCCCTTCGCTCGCTCTCTTAACTCCCGACACCTTCAACTTCCTTTTGTTCTTCCATTCCTTATGCTCCTCGATGCCACCTACATCTTGAATTGAATAATCAATATAATGGCAAACGAATGGGTAAAGTTATCATTTTAATTAAAATGAATATAATTACAATATCAAATCAGACATAAAAGTACCTTTTATTTATTAACAATAAATAAATGAAAAAAAAAAAGCAAAGACAAGGTTCATTGACATCGAAACGTTACACGTGTCACAATCTGATCCGTTCGAATTCAGAAATCAACGGTGAGGGTCTCTCCTTCTAGTGTAACATAAATACTCAGCTGCCTGATACTCTTGGTCCCTCGAAAACACACACACCTTTCTCATTCATTCGCATCTTTCTCTCTCCAAATCAGCGAAGCGGCAGGCAGTGGCACTCGACGTGTCAGAACCACGCGAATCGGTCAGCCGCCGGCACTCTTTTTCTTCTTCCTTTTCATTTCCCAGGGTTTCTTTGCTATCCGGCTTATTCCGGATTCGATTTCATGATATATATTACATTGCATGCTTGATCTGTCGCTTTCTCAATTCATCATTTTCTTTGTTGTAATTTACAAAATAAAACCCTAACAAAATTGCGAGGTTGGTCCTGGAGGCGATTTTTGTGTTGATGTGTTAGGATCTTGTTTGAACTAGTCCTACGAATTTGATTTATGTGTGTATGTATGTTGTTTGGTGCGTAGATTGTTGAAAATGGGAAGTAACAACAAGGAGAAGGAGATGGAACTTGTGGAGTTGTGTGAGGCAGTGAAGAAGGCAGCTGATGGGGCAGCGGCTCTGTCTGGTGGAGCCGATGAGTGCCGCTGCTTGGATGCCCTCAAACTGGTTAAGGAATTCCCTGTTAATAATCAGATTTTGGTTTCTACTCAGGTAACCACTCTTCAGCTTCGGCCCATCATTGTATTTCTGTAATTTATTTATTTGTGCTGAGTTTGGATTTTTTCGCGCCATTTTTGATTTTGTGTCTAGTGATTGTAGAATGCGTTGTTTGATAACAGGTATTTAACGGCATGACATTCTTCCATTACATTCCTTGAATGCTTGTTGGCAGTTTGGGTCGTTATATATACCGCCCTAACAAAAAAACATAAGGATTAGTACCAATCGGCTAGATTTAAAATGGCATTGATGGCACATTGTTGATGTCGCCTTTGAGAAAAGTAATTTATTGTTTCACATGTTGCCCCAGTTGAAGTTGCTGAATCAGGAAAAAACTATGGCGTAAATAGTTGAGTTTCACCGTCTCATCTTTTTTGTTTGGTATTAAGGAGAGGAGCCTCTACGTCTATTGCATGCGTCTTTTGTGCGGAATTGTTAGGATGGACTCAAGTTGGTATAGTAGCTAGCATAAGTGGTTTTATTACGTATCATGCTTTCTTGAGATCTGAAAGTGATTGACATGATATGGCAAACGAATCTGACTCTTAAATTTTATGTTACTTGGCCATTCAGGTTGGAAAAGAGCTACGATCTTTGAAGAAGCACCCCAGACAGAGGATCAGAGTGTTTACTACAGAACTGATTGATATGTGGAAAAAGCTAATTGCTAGGGAGACATCAAAGGCTCGGAAAAGTGGAGACGGCATGGACAAAGCACCGGAAAATGCTAAACTAGGTAATAAGAAATTACAGGCTGCTCAAGCCACTGCTTCAGTAAAAGTTGCAAAGGCTCCAGATTCTGAGGTTGTCACACTTCACAAGTGTTCAACCGCAGAATCTCTCGAGGTTGAAATGGCTGATCAAAAAGCAGGATGGAAGACATCAGTGAGGTCAGAAACCCATATGGCTGTCAAAAGTGATGCGAAGTTGGAGAAAGTTTCAGCAGAAACGGTCAAGGTTGAACACACAACGAACGAAGAAAAGCTCCCCATTGCGAAGAAGCCAAATGATGGTCTTGTTGCTCCACCAAAGATAGGTTTTCTTGTAAAGTGTCATGATGATGTAAGGGACAAAGTTCGAGTAAGTTTGTTAGAGGCGCTGTCTAAAGTGGCGAGAGAGGTTACTGAGGAGTACCAGGATGCGGTTGAGAAGTCTGACCCAGTACGAGTTGCTGTGACAGTGGAATCTGCAATGTTTGAAAAATGGGGCCGCCAAATACCGCTCTGTTATGTTTAACATGAGTGACTCAAAGAACCCTGATTTCAGGAGGAAGGTTCTTCTTGGTCAGATCCCTGTAGAAAAGATTTCAACTCTTACTACAGAAGACATGGCAAGTGATGAAAGAAAATCCAAAAATGATGAGATAAAAAGGAAGGCTTTAATGGAGTGTGAGCGAGAGGCAGCACCAAAGAGCACTACAGATCAGTTCAAGTGTACTAAGTGTGACCAGCGTAAAACCACCTACTACCAGATGCAGACAAGGAGCGCAGATGAGCCCATGACAACATTTGTAACCTGTGTCAACTGCAACAACCACTGGAAGTTCTGCTAGAGACCTTCAAGAGTATTGTGTTGTTCATTATGCCGTGTGCTCTGAACTAGCCAAGTCAGAGGGTCATTTTGAAACGCTCTCGCTTGGTTTCGGAGACATGCTTGAGCATATTTTGTTGTAAAACAGTTTTAGCATGTGGCAAACTTTTGGCTGTGTGCCCATATTGTATGACTTTCAAGCTTTGTGATCAAGTAGTAATTTAAAAGTCAGGTGTGAGCACATCTTTTACAGCAGGCTGATTCAATAAGACCTACTACTAAATCATGTCTTACAATACAACTAATGCACAACTTTAAAAGTAGAAATTTTGAATTAAAAAGAAAACTCATAAAGTGAAAAACTGAATTCCACCACTGTGTCGATCGCTGAGGTAGCTAAGATGGCACCCCCATACGCCTGTTTTACAACGCTCTATCAGATAAAAGAAATGTTGCTTCTGCGAATTGGATACAGCAGAAGGAAATAAAAGCTCTGAATACTGGCCCTGTTCAAAACTGAAAGCCAATCACATTTACAGACATTATAACTCATTTGGCCACAATTATTCACACTTGCTAATCCATGAGGTAAGAATGCGCAACTTTGACTTTGCAGACTCAAAGGACATGCAACAAGAGTTTGTTGTTGCATTTAGGTGTCCTTATCCTTGGGTACACCTCTAGGGATTCTTCCCATAACATTGTCATCAACGACCTTATAGTGCTTTGAAAATTGGTAGTGCAATATGCCACAGCACTTGTCAATAGGCCCCCGGAATCTGCTGTATAAAGCAGGAACTGTGATCGATATGATGGTTCCTACCATACATTAAAGATTCAAGGTTAAGAATTAGATAAAGTGACAACTGATATGCTATTGCATATAGGTTACAATCCATTACAGTCTACGACACTTCAATATTATTAAGTAGTGTATAATATGGAGGATTGTAAAAGCAAGAACAACCAAAAACACTGATCAACTTGCAACTTGCAGGCAGAATGCTTATTCGGCACCACATAATAGGTTGTCAAAAAATAAGGTATTCATATGAACTTGAGTGATGTTTTAACATTATTTGATTGATATGATGGTAAGCTATCAAATAGGGTACTAGCGACTTTTATTCTTTCCATTGTGATTTACCCTCTGCTGGTATTTTGAAAAATGTAATTGAAGATTATGCTGCTAAGAAAGTGAGATTTAACTGTAATAATTTGAGGAAAAGAACATTGAACGTAGGATTTGTTTGAAACTTTACAATGTATTTTATCATTTTTTTTTCTACATTACCATACACAAGCTCGACCAACTAAATGGATTTTTAAAGAAATCAATTTTTTTTCATAACTTCACCACGTCCTTTTTTTTACAGAAAATCTCACATCCAATATGGTATAAGCAAAATGCATATATATTAGCAATTTGATGATTTGTTGTTGATAGGCACGATACGAAAATATCCATAGATTATGGCCCTATCAGCTAGTCTGCATAATAGCTCGGAGAATACCAAGATATCCTTAGTAAATTGAGTACATACCAACATATGCTACTGTGAAGAATGACAGGTAGCTTCCCATAACTGAAAAGAGCCACATACAAACAACAACCTGCAAATGTGCCAAAGCTTCAATAGATATCAAACAAGCTTGATGGAGAAACTACTATTGACAATATCAACAAAGCTGGCTGTCGACTTTTCAACAAAATGTATTCTTGTCCAAGCTACTATACTATTTACAACTAAGAAACTTCTAGTTACTCCTGCATGGTGAATGGTAGCAACATCAAACTAGTCGTCAAAATTTTAACATTAAACAATAAATTTGCAAAATAGTATGTTAAAGTGATGACAATATTCTGTTCCATTTCAACGTTTCTTGTTACATATTGATCAATTTTCCACTGACCTTAAAGAAAAGCCGGAAATCTTTCCCGATAGTAATATCATGGGCCAAAAGCAGAACATTATTTATCTTTACACGAAGTGATGCTGCAGTACTATTGACCATTTCTTCTGACAAAACCAGTTGCGGTATCACTTGAGGCTGCCTGCCAAATAAGTACGCTCGCTTCACAAGCAGGTTTAACACGTAATGTACCAAATAAATCTACAAACACCAATAAAAAAAAAGGAAACCAAGGCCAGCAGATCATACCTATTTCTATACGAGGCATAGTTGGCTCGAAGAAACAAAACTACTATAAGTATCAGCAAAATATCTGAGCAAATTGTTAAGAATGATATTCCAGATCGCTCAAATACTATCCATGCAACTGTAGAGACAATGACAAGTCCAAACGAAACATGCTGCTTCCTCCATAACAGAACATCAGCGGCTAGTAAGCAGAAAAGACGTTAAGCATCAGTAAACAAAAGCTTAACAGTAAATTTTACTTGGAATATTTATCCGTTTAAAAAATTTCTCATCCATGACTTGATTATATAACCAGACACAACTTCAAGATTGAAATTTCAAATTAAAGCAGACAAAGAGTAGTCTGTGCTAAGAAATACAAACTTCGAGAAAGAAAAGAAAAACTAAAACAAAATACATAACTATCATTCTACTTGTCAGAATAAGTGCTTCTATTAATTCGTAACAAACAATTCAAAACATGTTCTGATCAAATTCTGACCTTTGCCTCCTCCCATAATCTGATGGATCGAAGACCGGCCATCCAACAACCGGTAGCCATCAGAACTGGAAGAAGAACTCGTCACCTCTCGCCTCCCGCCTCTTTCGTCACATGCATCCGCCACTTGATCCATCCAACTCGCCGGCAACAACAACAACCGCTGACCTAAATTCTAACTGCAATTAATCATCTCCGAACTTCCTAAAATCCTAAATCGAAAAACGCAAACATTGACGATTTTAGGTCGCCCTGATCTGCAATTTTACCTGCGCTGAGCCTGCAGAAATTTCCGAGTGCGAAAAACGACAAACAAATTTGAGTTTCTGGTGTCGTCGGATTCCTCAAATTCCAGAAACCGAATCTTCGAATTTTCTTTTTATTTAATTTTCTAGTTAAAAACTCCATGAACAGTTGTTGGGCTTGGCTTCTGGGGCTTCACCCTGCTGATCAAAACGGTGTCGTTGACTGAATTTAATTTCAGGAATTATGTCATTTTATAAAATATAATACAGAATGATTTATTGATTTATCATATATTTTCAATCAATTTTCTTTTGCATTAAATTTCTATCAATTTTTTTTATTTTCATTAAAATTGACGCTCAAAAAATCAAGGAATGACTCCGGCAAATCTGAAGCGGCTTTGATCTTAGTTCGTCGCTCGCCTTAAACCAAATATCGACATCGTCGACGCTGGAAACTCCGGTCGTCGTCACCATTTCGAATTCGTTATTCTACAGAAAGAGCACGCGAGGTAATCCGCCGATTCAACATTTTATTTTGTGGCGTTTTTGTGATGATGAATTTATCTTCCTGCTACCGATGTATTAGTGACTCTGCTAATTGATTATGAATAGTTAGATAGCAACTGTTTGTGTTGATAGCTTCATGCTGTGAGTGGATTTGTGGTAGTGGTAGCTTCATGCTGTGAATGATGGTCTGCTAATTGATGAGTTGGCTACCTGCATTTTTTGTGTGTCTGTGTGCGGAAGAAGTGGCAATATTCAGATAGAAATCATTTGGATTACTAATCGAGATTGTGTTGGTAGTCTCCATGTTTGATGCATAGTTGAATGCATATCTGATTCTAACATATATTTTTGCTCCTTTATTTTTGTAGTTGATTGGGGTTACCAGCGTTTCCTAAAGATGTGCTGGTGTTTTGATGCTCATCTGGGTTCTATCAGCTTGGGCTGGTAGAGTAAGGCCGGAATGAAGTGTCCATCAGTAGCTAGTATATGGCCATCAGATTCACATATTCATCAGAAAGTCACTGCCACTGCAGTACTGAACAATCCACCAACACTCTACACTGGTGGATCCGATGGTTCCATTGTTTGGTGGAGTATTTCGGACTCCAACCAGGTGACATATCTCCATTACGATTTATATCATTACCCTTTTTCTTTTACCCCCCGAATGTTTGCAACTGATTTTTTCATTCAAAACTTTCCTCCCCCGCTCCCAAAGAAAATAGAGTCATCTTGTTTTTTGACAGGATATTAGGCCCGTGGCTATGTTATGTGGGCATTCTGCACCTATAACAGACCTTGAGGTATGCTCTCCAGTAACCAATTATGGTTCAGATGGGTCCAATAATAAAGTAGATATATCATCTTCTACTGGTTTTGGAGCACTAATAAGTGCAAGTAAAGATGGTGTTTTGTGTGTATGGAGCAGAAGCAGTGGACATTGTAGATGTAGACGGAGTTTACCTCCATCCACCGGAATTCCCTCCGTGGTTCAGGTAGCACCATGGGACCACAGATTTGTATGCATTGCTTGTCATTTTGTCGACATGGATGCATTGCAAGAACACGAATTCAGTGAATCCATCAAGGGTGATGACTGCTCGTCAGTTTCAAGGGAACATTGTCTATCTCAACAACCCTCAAATTGCACTATACTAGTTGTTGATTCATGTACTCTTACAGTTGTTCAGACCATTTTTAATGGGGATTTATCTATTGGCCTATTTAGGTTCGTGGTAGTTGTTACCTCTGATCGGGGAAATGGAAACCATTCTGCAGTTGTCGTGGATACATATGGCAATGCTCAGTCCCTTCCAATATTCTTGGACTCCCAGTCCCAACCCGAGGGGGAAGAAAGCAAGGGTTTGCTTGCCAGCTATGGTACGGATCCGGCTCTATGGACTGATGGCTCAAGTAGCGAAAGACAAGTTGTGTCAGTCACTTCCAGTGGCCCTGTTTTTTGTATAATTTTCAAGGACCGTTGCATATTTGGGACAGTGGACAGTGGTATCGTATTGGGAAAAGTTTGCTTCACCGATGATTTCCTTAATCTCGGAGGTGTATCTGATCAACCACACATTGTAGGGGGGATGTTTCTTGAAAAAGAAGTGCTGTTAGGTAGAGTTCCGACAAATTACAAAATTTTGGACTTGAAATTGTGTGTATGGAACAACATAGGGTTGGCTGTTGTTTATATTATAACCATATCGGACAACCAATTCAAGTTCAAACCTGTATACCACATTCCTGCCATTCCTCAGCATCAAGACCTTCAGTGGTGCGTTTATCTTAATCAGTTAAACCAATGTCTTGTCCGTGTGGAATCATTCTGTGCTCAATTTGAAAGAACGTCACTTGGGATTCCCCGTGTTACACTCTGGACCATGTCTCAGCAAGAAGCTTGTGATGGGGTGTTGTGTCCACCTTGCAGAATTATCGGAGAGGGCACTTTAAGCCATATTGAGGAAAATGTCAGTGAAGGCTCATGCATCATTGCTAGTTTAGAATCAACCAGTAATCTTCCTAGGTTGTCCTCTCACAAGAGGTCTTTTTCGTCTCCAGACGTTTGTGACGGTTTCGTTACACACAATAGACGGGCTGTTTCCTCTTCAATAATTGTCTCTGGAAGCCTGCACTCTCCTTTCGCGGTTGTATACGGGCTGTATAGCGGTGACATAGAGATCATAACTCTTGGTTTTCCCATTCAAGAACATGACTATCTTTGTAAGTGTCCCCAACGGGAATTAAATTCATTTAGCCATTTGAAGTTACTCTCCGGCCATTCTGGTGCTGTGTTGTGTTTAGCAGCTCATACAACGGGATCAGCTTCACCAGGACAAGGCCCTTATCGAGTTTTAATATCTGGAGGTATGGATTGTACTGTCCGGATATGGAATCTTGATGCTGGTTATCTTGTTAGAGTGATGCACCACCATGTAACATCAGTTCGTCAAATAGTCCTTCCACCACTTCAGACTCCGCACCCTTGGTGTGACTGCTTTTTATCTTTGGCAGAAGACAACTGTATTGCCCTCGTCTCTCTTGAGACTCTTCAAGTGGAGCGAATATTTCATGGGCACCATAGCTATCCTTCAAAAATAATATGGGATGGTTCAAAAGGTTATGTTGCATGTCTATGCAAGATTAATGCAGGAGTAACTGACCAGCAAGATCTTTTATTCATCTGGGACATAATTACTGGTAGCAAAGACCGAGTTCTTCGTGGGGCAGCTTCACAAGCTATGTTCGATCATCTAAGTAAAAGCATACACGGCGGGTATGGTAGTTCAACAGCTGGCAGCACGTCGGTGTCGTCTTTGCATTCAAAAGGTCCGACAAAAGGGGTTAATGCTTCAGTTAGCGCTATAGATGCAAAAAACTTAAAAGAAGTCTATGCTCTTTTTGATAACTCGGGGACATTACCTTCAAATGAGCTATCAAGCAGTCCAATCAGAGTGCAGCTGTTTAGGTCCTGTAGCCCATATCCGGGAATAGCTAGCATTATCTTTGACTTTACACCATTACTGTCGTGTTCTATGCCTGAATTTGCTGGTGAATTGTGTAATAATAAACACACAGACAGTCAAATGGCACATGACAGTGTGGAACCAGTTCACAAAGATGGATCTGTCCGTGAGTCAACATCTGGCAATTCTGTAGAAAAGGTTAACTGTTCTGCATGTTTACAAATCGAAATCTGCAGATTTGTTTTATCCCTTTTGCACCTTTGGGATGTAGATGAAGAACTCGATGCATTGCTTATTAAAGAAATGAAACTAGAGAGACCCAAGAAGTTTTGCATCGCCTCTGGCTTGGATGGAGACATGGGTTCATTAACTTTGACATTCCCGGGAGTTCATGCTAACCTTGAGGTACTTTACTTAAATGTTTAATAGCATGCACCTTTGTGATTTATTTTCCTTTGTAGAGATTTTAAACTGCAACTTTATCAGCTGTGGAAAACATCTTCAGAGTACAGTGCAATGAGATCTCTGACAATGGTGTCCCTTGCGCTGTTCCTGACAGCATTGTCCCATTCATGTTCAGCTTCATGCAGGTACATCATTTATTTGTTTCCAGTCACAGGACATACTAAACAAAATGCATCTGTTGCAGTGTATAACTACTTCATACTTCCCTTAAAAAAGAGTGTTATTTTAAAAAAGCCATTATATATTAAAAGCTTTATCAAATAGAGTGATCTGGGGTTGTTTTTCTACATCATTTTTATTCGTTGTGTATACATGTATAACGTTAAGTACAAAAACTCAATGGTTTCTGTCTACTCATAATTTTTCTCTTCCAGCACATTAGCAGCATTCTACACTCGGAGTTTAGTGGATAAAATACCATCAGTAAGGCCACCATTACTCCAGGTCAGATACAATGCTATTGGTCCCAGTCTCTTTGTCTTACCCTTAGCATTTGTGTTGCCCCTCTTGGAGCTCTAATATAGCAATGCTTCTGTTTCCAATTAAGTTCTCAGTCTCATATTTTGGTTAGCTGTACCCTGCTGATTCACCGTTTTATCATTTAAAATCCCAGCTCTATATTTTGCATAATGCTTCCAAGGAAATTGTTTTTTGTAATCTTATCACATGTTGTTGGCCCTTGTCATCCGACGGTGAGCAAACCGTGTGATCTGTATATTTGTGTTTGTTATTAATTGAAAGTATGGACTATTAAGGAGATAATGTGCATCAAACAAATTAGATGCTTTTGTGATCCAAATTTATTACTTACTGTGTTATTTGTTTGCTGCTGGTTCTGTATTTTGCAGCTACTTGTTATGTTCTGGCAAGACAGAAGTCAGCATGTTAGAATGGCTGCTCGCACCCTTTTTCACTGTGCTGCTTCCCGGGCTATTCCAGCTCCCCTATGCATCAAAAGTATCTCTCTGAAAGCACCAAATATGAGCATCAACAATGCAACAGGAGACACTATTTTGAACTCTGAAGAGAAATCAAACACTATAACTCCTGACCAGGCCCCAAGAAGGACAAGCTTATCCGATGTTGATGAATCTAATATCCTTAACTGGATAGAATCGTGTGAAGTACAAGACTGGATTACATGTGTTGGGGGAACAAGCCAAGATGAAACAAATTCTCGTATCATTGTTGCCGCAGCGTTAGCGATTTGGTATCCCAGTATGGTAAAGCCAAGTCTCGCAATGCTAGTTGTTCACCCACTGATGAAGGTTGTCATGGCAATGAATGTTAAATATAGCTCTACAGCAGCAGAACTCCTTGCTGAAGGTATGGAGAGTACATGGAAGCAATGCATAGTTTCTGAGATACCTAACTTGATTGAGGATATATTCATCCAGATTGAATGTGTGAATGGTGCATCTGGTGACTCATCAGCAGAGGCTCTAACAGAATCATTTACCTTTAAAGAGACATTGGTGGAAGTTCTTCTTCCATGTGTGGCTATGGCTGACATACATGGGTTTCTAACTGTAATAGAAAGTCAAATCTGGTCCACCTCATCTGATTCGCCTGTCCATTCAGTGGCATTAAAGACTCTGGTCAGGGCAATTCATGTTTCTCCAAGAAGCTTCATCGTGCACCTTAATAAGGTTTGTATTACTGATCAATTCAATTGAGCAACAGTTTCTCATTGCCCATCATATATGTTGCTCAGTTCAGTTGTGACATATAGCTCATTTCTGTCATTTAAGGTGTTCATCTTTGGAGCTTTTGAAGTCCATTCTTAATATTCTTATGATTATAAATGGACTACAAAATGACAAAGATGGATTTTGACTTCACAAAGTAGACTCTATGTCATGGATTAACGATTAAAGTTTGCCGAATTATAATGTGCTGAAGTAAAGAGTATCATATATCTTTCTTTTTTTTTTCTGAGCTAATATTCTTTCGATGCTTAAAAAATAATACTTTGGGGCCATCACACCTTGATTTCAATATCTCTGGAGCAAATACTGGAAGGTTATTGGCATAGTGTACATTTTGCATACCCGACATTAGTTCTTGTGCATAACCGATTGGGTGGATATCTGTTTCGTCTTTAATTTAAGATTTATATGTTGATCCAAGAAGCTACTATGTATGGAATATGTCTGTATTCCGTGTGAGGGGTTTGGGTTGTTTTTTGCTAGTATATATCATCTGAATCTGCTCACATATCACCGAAAATGTGCATGTTGATCTTCAATGTTGGTTTGTTTCATTTGCGGTAGTTTTGCAGGTGGTGAACTTCATATTACTAACTATGGACCCAGGCAATTTGGTCATGCGGAAAACTTGCCTTCAAAGTTCAATGGCTGCTTTGAAAGAAGTTGCTCATGTTTTTCCTATGGTTTCTTTAAATGAAACCACAACCCGATTGGCCATTGGAGATGCCATTGGAAATATCAACAGTGCTAAAATACAAGTATATGACTTACAGAGGTAATCCTATAACTTGCTCTAAGACGAGATAGTTTTATGAATTAGAATGCACTTGGTTCCTGCTGGCTAAGAGTCATAATCAAGAGGTCGACGGTTCAAACCCCCCTGGATGCACCGGCATGAGTTTGGGGCCTGCCCATTCCTTGCTTATCATAATGGAATTTAATTATTATTTTTAAAGTCATAACTAAATTACTGACATTTTTGTGTGTGTGCCATGTGGCTATTTCGCATTCTACCACTCTACAACTGACATGTTTACGTGACATAGAACTCTGAAGTGAAAGTCAATGTTGTCAAGCGCACATAAATCATGTGTGCCTACTGCCTCGTCCTACCCTAATTTATTTCTCCTTCTTTATATTGATATGCAAATCAATTATTCTTTCAGTTATCCTTTTTCAATGCTCTTCAAAAACGTTTCATCACTCTGATAATTAACTATTAAAATGTGAGAGCATACGAAATACAAACCAGCAACTATTTCTGTAAATGTGGATATTTATCTTATTCATTTGATTTGACTTGACGATGACAAGGAAGGTTGTATGACTTATATTTGTCTAGCTAGAATCACCATTTGCTGTCTTTTGCAAAAGTTAAATATTCTAATAAATTGGGACATTGTAGCATGGTGAAAGTAAAAGTTCTAGATGCGAGTGGACCTCCGGGGTTCCCAAATATGCTAGCAGGGGGCTCAGAAATGATGTACACAACTGCGGTTTCAGCTTTGAGTTTTTCACCGGATGGAGAGGTATCTCTAAAATTTCAGCTTTGATGCATTTGGATAACTTTAGGAAACACTTTATGTTCTAAGCTTTCAAAATTTCTGTAATCATTCCAATTTGACATCTACCAAGTTGTCTACCACCTTTTGTTTCCATTTAGGCAGATAGTGTTGCCATTACCACTTAATAACCACCCTTCATCTTTCTCTTATTGTGCTGGGGTTTCCTTTTTTCTATGGGGTATCTGAAGTCATGCAGATTTCGGTTTTCAGTACCTCTCAGAGACTAGCAATTTATTTTAACACTTTCAAATGGGAAATTAATGGCTGCAGGGTTTAATTGCTTTTTCTGAGAAGGGACTGATGATCAGATGGTGGTCGTTGGGATCTGCTTGGTGGGAGAAGCTCAGTAGAAATATCACACCTGTTCAATGCACTAAACTAATTTTTGTCCCACCATGGGAAGGATTTTCTGCAAATTCTTCTCGATCAAGCATTATGGCTAGCATGATGGGACATGAGAATCCATCAAGTTCCGAGGCAAGTTAAACTCTGCCACTCAACCTAAGTATTTCTTTTATATAATGAGATGAACAAATTTATTATTTGAACATCTTAGGATCTATTCCACCATCTTAGGATCTATTCCACCTTTTCTTTTTTTTGGGATCTATTCCGCCTAAGTAAACTTAACTCAAGCTCCTTTTATCTCCTTACAAGCAATCTTGTTTATCATGCAGGACAACTGTAAGAACTCTAGTGACTCGGACAGCATCATAAAGTTGTTAATACAAAATATTGATCTATCTTATCGGATTGTGTGGGTTGGTGAGAGGACAATTGTACTTGCAAGACATCTCCAAGAGTTGGGCACTTTCCAGTTGTGACTGATCCTTCGGGACAGCTATTTATCGCCAAAGGGGTGTGTATAGCCTGTGCTCGAGAATAGACCCTGCTGTGCTCAAGAATATTAGTTGCCCCTGGATGGGGTATGCAGGATCAGGACAGACCATGTATACATACGGGACTACAGGGCTGAACATATGGATCTGTAGAACACTTTTAAAAAGTATCAAAAACTGTACAAATCATTTCAAACCTTTCCAAAAATCCCAGTTATCTTCATTTGGCAACTCAAATTTCAGCCATGCAAAGAAATATGCAACTCCATGGTAGGATGTCTTGCATCTGTTATAGGACATTTTGTGCAAAATTTGTACAAGTCTCTCAAAATATATGGGGCAGTATACTTTGCCATTCAAAAGAAAATGTTTATAGATCGTTTGCTGAAAGTACTAGGAACTTTACTTGGTTTGAGTTGGGTTGTAATTATGGCTACTTGGAGTTTATAGAACTGAATAACTAGATAGCCAGGAACCTTCTTCAATCCATATCCAGACTAATGAAAGGAAAGAACAGTTAAGTAATGACAATATTAAAGATCTGAACAGACAAAGTTTAATCATTAGTCGGTGTCACCTTTGCCTTAAGATATCCCTTGATTTATGTTGCTGCAACCAGATAAACTTGACGCCGCTTGAATGGACACCAAAAATGGGAAGGCTTTGCTGGGCAAAACTCTGTCAGGATAGTTCACTGTTTTGGCCTTTTTGGCGGAGGCATCTCACTATGCTCAGGCTTACTTTTAATCCCCAAAAAATGCTCAACCTGGAAACCAAGTGGTCCAAAAACTTGAGAGCAAGAAATGATAAAAGGAATTTCAAAGGAAATGTTAAAAAAAATCTAAGTGGAATAGAAAACAGAAAAACAAAAGAAATAAATGATGAGGTGATTTGTACAAACAAAAAGGTGGCACTAAAATCTTAAGCCCTTTGACAACGTGTTTTTACTAATCTATCTGTTCAGTTTTCCATTATCAAGAAAAAAATGTCGTATTTTGTAGAAGCTACTCGCACAAAAAATGATGGTAGAGCGTTCATTTCACTTTGACGTGCCATACCACAGTCCACAAGTACACAACTTTGGTATGATGATCAGATTTTATTACTGACCTTTCTATCTCCAAGCATGGGTGTCAAACTCCCAGGGAATCCCTTCTCAACAGTAGCAAAGCCACTTCTCGGATCACTAGTTTGCCTGAAGAAGCAAAAATGTGTAAGTAGCTTGATGACATAGACCGGATTAAATTCATTTGTTTCGAGATACTAAGCGCTCCGAAGAAACCAATAGTATACATGTAAGAGTGAACATACCCAGGTTTAACATGACCGCTTAGAACAAGATAAGGTGTCTGCAACCGAGCCTGAGCTTCCCTCATCCTCTCAACAGAAAGTGATGGCGTGTCTGAATTTTTCATCTTCTTCATTTTCAATTCTTCCTGGGCCTGTTTTATGCGCTTCTCCTTCTTCATTTTTCCAGGTTCTTTTCCATGAAATGCATGAGAAAGCTGACGAAATGCTTCTTTTGGAGTCATCTAAAATAAGCACACAAAAAAAAAGGTTATGCGACTTACTACCAGCACACAATATGCACTCAACAGTCCATAGCATGCCAAATTGATAACTTCTTGTCAAAGATGCAAAGGAATTAAAACACTGAATTCAGAACTGACTGCAATATAAGAAGCTTACACTCTCACACACAAATACAAACGAACACACTATGTGTGTATGTATACATATGAATAGAAATCATATACTGGAAACACAGATGCCTCCTACATTCGCATTTGTAACCTTCCCAAATGATGTGGCATAATCTAAAGGGATCATCAATGACACAACATATATGAATAAAGAAGTCAATGTCAAGTCACTTACAATGCGTCCAAACTCGTCAACTCTTTCAATGCGGATCTCTTTTGCTTCATTTGTGTCACTGATGCCAACAAGCTTGCTTTTCTTTTTGTCTGTGTTACGGCCACCCCATTCTACACTTTCTTTGAGCGACCCGCGCTCTTTCAAAAGTTTAAGCGCGCCAGATAATCCTTTCCCAACTGGAACTTCATGAATTGTTTCATCCAGGACTATATCTTCCTTGTTCTCATCAGCAACACTCTCATCCTTAGCCATTTCTTTAACGTCAGCCCAACTACCAGTCTCCTCTTTGTTCTCTATATTTAGTGTTGGGCGTTCTTCATCCTCATCCATAAATACATCCTTGTCTTCATTTTTATGAGCCCCTGCAAGCGAAAAAAGGTGTTCAGGGTGAGTTAATCCGAATCCTTCGTTACAATATAGTGCCCGGGCGCTCAGGGTGAATTAATTCGAAACCTTATTCAACTATTTAACTACAATGATCCTGAGGCAAACATAATAGTGGCATCAGATCATAGTTCATTTGGATTTACTACAAAACTTTCATTTATGGGTTTTGAAAAAGAAAAAACAAATTACCCTCATCAAGCTGCAGACTAGTGACAAACTCTTCCATCTCCGTGAATACGACTTTGTTGGCCTCGGAGTCGATAGTTGAGGAGTCTTTCTCTTCTGACGTGTGGTTCTCCATACTGGACTGTGCAAGTAATGCAACTGCTTGAGCACCGAAAACAACATTTTGCTTTCGAAGCGCCAAGTTCCTCGTCTTTTTCATTGATTTCTGTAGATCTTCATCTTCTCCTGTAAATATGGCATCATCGTCCTCTTGTTTGGAAATAGAAGCTTGTTTGACTTTGAGGGCTTTAGATGCCTCTTCCGCTTTAGCATATGCTGATTGGTATGCACTTCTTCTCATTTCTGCTTCAGATTTCTCTTGTTCATCTCGCCGTACGTGTCCTCTTTTATTTTTCCTAGATCCAAGATCTTCCTCTCCCAACCCAGCAGCTACAGCTTCTGCCTCAAGAGCCTCTAAATTGAGTTTATCTTTTTTACGTAATGCTTTCTTTTTTTTAGGTTTCTTGAACTGGAGCATTTCTTCTTGAGTGTAATAATCTGATGAGATCTTGGTAGAGGTACTGAGATCCTCAAAATGATTATTAGTAGAGCTTCCTTGTAACCTTTTGCGAAGCTGAAAGAGATTTATAATTATCTAAGCATGTGTTGCAAGTTGCATTAAACATTTATTCAATAACTAGCTCAAATATGAAAAATACCTCTTCAAGTTTCTTCTCCGCCTGACCACTGAAGCGTCCACGCTCATCCAAAGTGACTCCCTGAAACACATAAAAGAGTAGCTCAGACTTGAACAAAACGCATACATATCCCAAATTGGTTCAAAACTAACCTCGTCCAAAACCACATCATCGTATTGCGGAAGAATTTTCCTCTCCAAACCAGGATCTTCGTTAAACCTAAGAGAATCAAAGGGAACAAAAATCACAAGGTTGAAATATGCGCAAACTCATGAGATATTGCAATGCAGTTGTTTTAACTCACTTGTCTTCATAAACATTGGTTTTCTTATTTGCAGCCTTGTAAGCCTCATCACGCATCTTTTGTTCACCAATTTCGATGTTTTCCAACATATCGGCATCTACAAAGAAAACAACTCGAACCTTCAACAATGGCAGCAAAAAGATGGGTAAAAGAGAAGAAACAATCTACAGACCTTCGTTGATATCACCATCTGCGAGAATATTCTGATCCTTGAGGGTCAAGACAACTGCTCCACCTTCAATTACTTTGTCAAGGCCATGAAGAATTTTGACTCCAGCGAGATTCTCTAATGACATGAATACAAAGAACAAAATTAATCAAAGGACAGTTTGTGTAAGAGTAAGACATTCCTTACACGTTTTGTTCGTTGGAGTTAAAATAAGCACTTCAAGAGGATCTTTGCAATTAACAATCAGTGAAATTAACTAACAAAATACATAAAATACAACTTACTGGATGAATGTTGCACATCATTATCTTCTTCCTCTTCATAATTGTCCTATAAAAAACAAGAAAACCATAAAAAATAACTACTAAATAAAAAAAAACCAGATAAAATAAAAGAGAAAAGTGAAGCTGAAAAATTAAAGAAATTTACTCGCTCTTCAAGAAGTTGAGAACGCTGAAGAGCTTTCTCCTTCTGAGAATCCTTGAGATTTTCGAGCTTGCGGCTCTTTGTAACCCAAGATAACACCTCCGATGGAACTTGCTTGCTGACTTGTCGTTCTTCTTTCATTCCGCCTAACCAACAACACCATTCACAGCAAAAAATCAACCTAATTGCACAATAAGTCCAGATACATAAACGTTTCTAGGGTTTATGACTACCTGATCTCGAGGACGAACTGCGATGGCAACACGGAGGGCAGGAGGTTTGAATTTGGATCGAAGAGAATTGGGATTTTAGGTTTTGTGGATTTGATTTCTTTTGCAGATGAAATTGCCAAACTCGGTTTTAAAAAACAAAAAAACAAAAATTCCAACTCGGGTTGGCTCGGTCCGGCTCAACTCGGCTCGGCTCGAAACCAAACCGAAGACTAAAACCCTAGTGCTTTCGTTCTCTCTCAAAAACCATCCTCGGGGAAAAGCTGACGTCAGCAATGGGTAAGACGAGCTACTTGCGGCTGAAGGGAGCGCAGAACCTGCGGCTTCGTCTACTACTTTCGACGCTATCGTCCAAAGCGATCATCATCGACGATATTAGAGCCGATGATACATGGCCTGGACTGCGTTCTCATGAGGTTTGTCTCTTGCGCTTGCTTGAGAAAATATGCGACGATTGCGAAGTCAAAATCAACGAAACTGGTAATTACTTGTCTATTGTAATGAGTATTTATTATATGCAAAATTTGTTTGTAGTTTCCAGTTTTGATTTCGATTCTTTGGCACTTGAGTTTGAATTTATGTTTGTCCTACTTTGAAGAAGACGAAAATCAAACTCGAAACTGCTGCAAAAAAAAGAACATTGTGAGTATTCGATATGAATGTTTTGGAACAGGTACGAAGCTTAAGTACAAGCCTGGTGTAATTATGGGCGGGAGGCATATCGTCCATGATTGTGGGGTTAGTAGGTCAGTTGGCTATTTCATTGAGCCACTGATTGTGCTTGGATTTTTTGCTAAGAAGTCTCTCTCCATAAAGCTCTTAGGTGAGAACTTTTGTTTATAATGTAGTTATCATTTATCAAGTGCCATTTAAACTAGTTGTTTGCACCTTAGAATACTGGCGTTTATTTGTGTTTTCCCAAGCCTAGTTTTTTTTTTTGTTTCTGTTGGGAAATTATGTTTGTATCATGTTTTTTATAACACTTGAGATGATATATGTTAGTCGATGCATTTAATTTGTGACTGTTTTATATCTTGTTCCACCTTAGGAATTACTAATGATGCAAAGGACCCATGTGTTGACACTATCAGATCAACTACTTTTCCTCTGCTATTGCGTTTTGGGATTCCGAAGGAGGGGTTAGGCTTGAAGATTGAAAGTCGTGGTTCCCCTCCTCTTGGTGGTGGAGAAGTTATTTTGACAGTTCCTGTTCTTCATGACTCTATAAAGGTAAGTTCTCTGTTCTCTGTCCTCATGAACTCATGTTGATGGTGCCGTACTTTTTCAGTCATGTAGTTCTTGCTATATAGGCAATTAGAGCAATTGACGGAGGAGTGGTCAAAAGGATTAGAGGTGTCACATACTCAACTCGAGTGTCGTCTCAGTTTGAAAATACTATGATACATGCCGCTCGTGGGATCTTTAATCGCCTACTTCCTGATGTGCACATTGCAACTGACCATAAAGCTGGTGATCAAGCTGGAAAGTAAGCATCAGCTAAATGATGACACTCCAATCTATTCACTGATCTCCATGTTGAATAATGTTTGCTTGCTCATGAAGATGCTGAATTTGCTCAGGTCACCGGGATATGGAATTTCATTGGTTGCAGAAACCACAACTGGATGTTATATATCTTGTGATACTGCAATTTATCATGCAAGAACTGAACTAGCTGACATTGAAGAAGAGCGGAGTGAACAAACGCCTCCAGAGGAAGTTGGTGAGGAAATGGCATGTGCCCTATTAGAAGAAATTAGACAGGGAGGAATTGTTGATTCAGCACACCAGGTCGGTTTTTATATTCCATGCATGTTACAGTTATTTCATCTGTCTTTCATTATGGCATTCCATCTTAAGGTCTGGTTAAACTGAATTTAAAAATTATGTCATTTTCTGCTCCTTATTGGTTCTGTGAGCACATTTCTTGCTTTGATTTCTTGAAATTGCGGTAATTCTTATTGTCAACCCATGTTTCAGTAGCTGCCCCAATAATATTCACAACTACAATCAGTAGCAACAATCTAGCATTGATTAACACTGACTGCCCCTTATTGTGAGAAAAGGAAAACAACAATAGTATGACATATTGATGCAGAATATCTGCATAAGATACACCCAATATGTCATCGAAATGCTTATCAGCTTCACTTTTACAGCACCTGACACGTTTTATGTTCAGGGGTTGTTATTTCTGCTTTGTGCTCTCTGCCCACCAGATGTCTCAAGAGTCCGTGTAGGCAAACTGTCACCAAACGGGATTGAAACACTTCGACACATCAGAGATTTTCTTGGGGTCACGTTCATTATTGAACCAGATTCATCAACAGAAAGTGTCGTCCTTAGATGCAAAGGCTGTGGGCTAAGGAACTTATCGAGAAAGATCTCCTAGGAACACAAAACAAGAGTATACTGCAACTGCACCATCAACATTCCTGTGATCTGTAAGTTCATTTTTACCTGTTTGCAGGGTTTGGTGCTTTACCTTTAGAGAACTTATATGTAGATTCGAAGGAGCTTTGAAACTGAGTTTTTTTTATTTATGGAAGCGGCAAGTCATTGATGATCGAGCAAAATTTGACTTAAATCAATTTAAAATTGCACTTAAATGTTAAGTACATTTTCACACTGTTCCTAGTCAGAGATTAGGGAATTTTGAAAATGTGTTGCAAAACAGAGAAGAAATTATACAAAATTACCAGAAAGACCTATTTCTGAATAATGATAGCAACGCAACATAAAGTAAGTACAGATGCTGGTTAAATAGCAAACAAAGGATAGCTAGCCACGACACCTTGCATAATGTTTGTTTGTAATACCTGACGGTACAACCTTGGTGCCTATCCATAACACGATATGGATACAAGACACAGAAAGCTACTAGTATTTACATAAGCCGGGAGTCAGAGGTGAAACTACCCACCTAGGGTACAGATTGAACTGTAAGGGCACCCGACATTATTAACCAACCAAGTTTATTGGAATTCCGAAGGAGAAGGACCAGATGACATTTCATCGTCATTGGTGGCGCACATTGCCTAGTAACCACCTTGTATGTATGCATTCAGTCGGTCCAACTCCTCCCTGTGCTCACTTACAACTGCACGAACCACATCACCTATGGACACCATTCCTATCATTTCTTTGTTGTCAATGACAGGAATGTGCCTAATACGATTATCTGCCATTTAAACAAGTATGCATGACGTCACTGACCGTGAAAGATCATTATAAAGGCAAGACCATCAAAAAAAGAGGACAAATACCAGTCATCAATTGCATTGCACGCAGAACCTTAGTATCTGGGGTTACAGTGATCAGTTTGTTCTGTAAATACCAATATCAATTTTTTGTTAAGAGAAAAGTGAACCTTATACTCAGAATTCAACAAATAGATGTAGTTTTTTTTTACCTCTTCTGTCATAATGTCCCCCACCTTAGTTGACTTGGATGATCTACCTTGAACTATGATCTTCCTGAGATAATCTGTTTGAGGCTCCACAAATCGCATATGTCATTGCCATCCATACATTATACACTTAGAGATCGTGGACCAGAAACAAGCTGCAAAAGTTTTTATTGCAACTTCCCTTACCTCTTTCAGTTATAATCCCAGCAATTGAATCTTTCTCCCCAGGCTTCACAACGACCAGTGCTCCAACATTGTGTTGTGTCATCTGCAGTGTCAAAATAGTATTTACTCCTAATGGTGAGATCTGATTTTCAGCCGAGAGATGCAAAAGACTGCAAAATAGTAAGCCACTAAGACATACAGATTTGACAGCATCGTATACAGTGTCATCAGTGGTGCACCATAGCCAGGACCCATCTGCACCTTTTCCCTTAGCTGTCAGTATGTCTGCAATACGGGTGCTTTCGAAGCCATGTTCTTCAATAGTAGCAGATGTAGAAGACTGAAAACGTTGAAAATCAGTCCGCAGAATCACTGGGCTAGCTAGACCAACATGGTTAAGAATTGCAGCTTTGAAGACACGACCCCCTGAGATAACTGACTGAACTGCTCTCTGCATCATGCCTGCTCAAACAATAGATATTTATGTCTACTTAGTCACTTTCAAAGTAAACTAATGGCGATCAAGTTTACAAAACATCGTCCTTCTGAGACAATGATAATTTATCGTATAGAATCCACTATATAGTCTATATTCTAATCCATCCTAATTCATTTATCCTCACTAATATATTTTTTATGAAGTTAAATTTGTCACCTTCACAAACTCACGAACCAATCTTTGTATAAAATTTAAGCACAACATCAGCAGTCAAACAAGGATCTCTTAACTTGGATCGCAACTAGAAAACCCTGTATACTGATCCTCATCATCAATTCACTACAAATGCAAAAAAATTCAAAGCAAGCCAAAAAGAGAAAATGTGTAAGAAATCTATCTACTCCATAGCTCTGCACTTTTTTAGTAAGATCTTCGCAACACAAATCAGAAAATGACGTTACCTAAGGTAAGCGATCTAACGCAAATCTCGGTAAATGGTCAACGATGGATCAGAAACACAAATCAAAGCAGCTAAAAATATGAAAGTACAAAAGTCAAAAATTGTTTGATAATCAAACTCAAAATATCAAAGTTGACCTGCAATTTGGATGAAGTTGAAACTGGTTAGATCGTTGTCTGGAGCTGCCGCAATCAGAATGACTGAGCTGCGTGAACCTAGCTTTATTTATAGTGGAGCAAGTGAAGCTGGAGGAGGACTGTAATGTAATTTTCAGTACTGAAGTGAAAGACACCTTATCCTTTGGGTCAAATCAGCGCGTGTCGCGTCATGACACGTGTATATTTATTTAATTTAATATTAATCTTAATCTTAATCTAACACGTAATAAGAAAAATAATAATTTTATAGATAATGCTGTTAGGGGAGCGCTCGTCTGAGGCAAGCAGTGGCGGATGGAAGGGTGGGGCGGCCGACCCCACATCAAATTTTTTTTTGATACAATTGTTAGTAGTTAGAGTTAGATTAGAAAGCCCCATCAAAAAAAAAAAGAGTTAGATTAGAAAGCACTGAGGACTCCACGTCATTTTTTTTGAATGTCTTAATTATTGGGCTTGGGCAGGCCCATTACTTATTGTTTGTTTTTTTAATTATACAAAACCCTACACAAATCTCCTCTCACAAGACACAAATCTCCTCTCACAAGACACAAAACCCTACACAAATCTCCTCTCACAAGACACAAATCTCCTCTCACAAGACACAAATTCTCAGGCATGAAATATGTGAAGAATGATTTGAGAAACAAAATGGGAGATGAATGGTTAAATGATAGTTTGGTGGTATTTGTCGAGAGGGGTGTGTTTGCAACAATTGAAAACGAGTCTATTTTGAATCGTTTTCAAAGTTTAGAGACTCGTAGATGTCAATTATCTCGTAGTAAAGAGTCAATGTAGTTTGATTTGTTGGAGATTTTAGGTTTATACAATGTGCGACTGGTCTGTCTTATGCGAACGCAAAAAAAATTTCTATTTTTACTTAAAGTCCGCCCCCCATCGATCCAGTCCTGGATCCGCCACTGGAGGCAAGATTGATAGAAAGAAGAAGTGAAACACAATATGAGTCACTCATTGTGTTGATGTGGTAGGGAATAATACCGGAATAGTGTTTTGCTTTTTGAATAGTTCAGAATTTTGGTAGTGGGACACATGACGTACCCATAAATCACAAAATTTAGATGTGATTCAGATCGTGTCTCACTTACCTCATTATTAGAAGGCCTGATTCATTTGCTGTTAGTACCGAATTTCGGTGCTGACGAAAAAGGACAATTTAGAAAATTTTGGAGAATGGGATGATGATAAGATTCGTTGTTGGTTCGTCAAGTTATCTTCTTTAGACTACCAGCTGAGCATTTTGTTGAAATTTCGAGAATCAAAATGTTAGGGTCGGCGATTGTGACGATGAGTGGCGGCACACCTGCCGGAGGATTTCTTCTGAAGCAGAATTTCACTGCAAATCGCTATCTTCCGACTTCGGTCAAGGCCGCGAGTAAAGGCGGCGTTTGGCTACCTCAACCGACGATGCTTCCTCTACAAGTTAGGAGGACAGGTACGCTTGTTACGGCTGCTGTAACGGACGCTAGTCAGCAGCAGCTCACTGCGACTGTAAAGGAGGTAAGCGATAACTATGTTGATCTATATATCTGTGTGATTTGAATTGGTGTTAGGATAATGATGTTGTTGTTGTAGGAAGGGCGCAGAAGGTATTATTTTATAGTGGCGAATGCAAGGTTTATGCTGGACCAAGAGGAGCACTTCCAGGAGCAGATGTTTGAGAGGAGAAGGCATTATCAGGATTTGAACTTAGAGAGGGACTTTTGGCTGGTAATTGAGCCTAAGTTCTTGGACAAGTTTCCGAATATTACTCGGAGATTGGCTAGGCCTGCTGTGGCTCTCGTTTCAACCAATTCTCCATGGATCACGTATGCATACTTCTTTTTTCATATCTGTGTTATCTATATTTTTAATGCATTTATAAAACATGTTGGGACTTGGGATGCATGTTTGATTGAACTACCTCCTCGTCAACTTCATCTGACCGCATTGTAACTGAAGCAAGTAAAGCTCACTTCATAAATGTCACGACAATGATGAGGTGGCCGGGATTGAAACTTCATTGGCTTTCATTGTAAAATATGCTCGTAATGAGCTAGACATTGTGCAAGGCCTTTATCCAGAAACTATTTGTGTTATTTGAATAAGGGTAGATATTTGTATTAGGAATTAGGATGATTCGATTGCATTCATGGCGAGTGTGTTGAACTCTTGAACTAACGAGTTCTTCAATTGGGCCAAACATGCTTTGGGCAATGTAATCAACAGAAGATTTAGGAGAGGTCGAATGTGACTGGTCTCTTCACAGTGGCTCGACAATTATGGGGGCCAACATACTGTTTTACTGGAACATTATGTTCGCTGTAGTTAGGAATTATGATTGGCATCTAACATCTCCACAAACACGAGCCTGTCTAAACATTTCTAACTTTATCAATCTTTATGTTGCTACTTGATAGGTTTATGAAACTAAGGCTGGATAGAGTTCTGGCAGAAAGCTACGAAGCTGACACCGTGGATGAAGCTTTGGCTTCGAATTCAGCCACTCTTGACCTGGAGTTCGAGAAGCCAGAAAATTGGGTTGCACCCTATCCAAAGTATGAATCTGGATGGTGGGAGCCTTTTTTGCCCTCCGGATCATTTTAGTCTTTCTCACAGGGGAATGTCTTTTGAGCTGAGTGTGTAGGATCATCGTAGTTTGCTTCTTTTGGTGAAGCTATTTGCAGAGTTTGCAGGGTATTGTAGTCCTGTTTCGGAAGACAAATATTCAAAGCTGTGAGGCATGAATGTACCATTTATTAGTACACTGCAAGTTCAACTCATGCATAAAGATCACAGTATGACAATACCAAGTGAAAACTTAATATACATCCAAAGAAAGTCAGGTGAAGTTGTTTGATCACAAGGATGAATATCATAGGACTAGTACAGTACACAACAACTGTTTGAAAGGAAAAAAATTAGTCAGAGAGGCTGCTTACATCTCAGGAAGGAGACTAACACAATCTTCAAAGGCAAAACATGCCACTACAGAAAGGAGACAGGCAATTGACAGAGGTCTTTGATATTTTTCCACTCTCTTATTTACCTTGGGGCTATAGCAGGCATAGCACCACTAACCAGGTCACTACCTGACACATCCATGGAAGCATATGGATGAGTAACTGTATGAAATGAAGATAAATGGGTCACTTCTTTACGTGATATTCCTTCTCTATGAGTTTTGGCTATTGTTCTGTCTCGCAAAGGCATCAGTTGCCATATATTCTCGATCTGGCGGACCACGTCTGCCATTGATGGGCGGTCATCTGGGTTATCTTGACAGCAATTGAGTGCTAAATCTATGAACTTGACCAGACATTCTGAAGGATAAGAGCCCATTCGCTGGTCAACAACTGTCAGGACCATACCAGATTGGAATGCGGAATTCACCTGTGGTTATCATCAGAATAAATGGAATGAAAAAAAGAGCTATATATATGATCTACTATAGAGTACAGAGCAACGAATGCCTAGGGAACTTGTTTACCTCTCTGACAAGGTTTTTCCCATGTGAAATGGGATGCATTCCTGTCAGCAGCTCTAAAAACACAACTCCGAGACTGTAAACATCACTCTTGTCCGTCAACTTGTTAGTCAAAAAGTACTCAGGATCAAGGTACCCCTTCAAGGAAAGCCAGTGTACTATTTATTGTTAAAGGAAATTCCGTTCTGTATATAGGACACACTTGGTAATAAAATCCCCGTCATATTCATTAGCCAGAGAAGTCACCCATGAGACAGATAATAAAATAAAATGATATTACGGTAAAATAAAATGTCATATAATAAGGAAAATCAACTTCAAATCTTACTAGAGTTCCCTTCACAACAGTTGAAATGTGGGCTGGCACAATTCCGTCCATATCTGCAACTGGGGCAAGTCTTGATAACCCAAAATCAGCAACCTTGGCAGTCAGCTTATCATCTAGCAGTATATTACTAGCTTTAACATCTCTATGGATTACAGGAGGATCAGCCTCAGTGTGCAGGTACACAAGTCCTTTGGCTGAGCCAAGTGCAATCATTATTCTCATCATGAATGTCAAAGGTGGTTCTGATGTGACTGCAATGATGGGAAGGCCTTTCACACATTAGCAATTTCGTATTTACGAGCAATGATATGATTTAATTTCTACTAAGTACTCAGATCAATATAAGGCTGGAGAGTTTTGTTTTGGTCTTAGTAAATCTGAAATTAAGTGTCTAATAATCACAGTCGGTACTCAGTATAGTCTTTAGAATAACACTACTTTAGGTAAAGAACTTACCAGATAGATGATCTCGTAAAGTTCCATTATGCATGAACTCATAAACCAGCATCTAAAATATCAGAAAATTATGCATAACAGAATTAGAAGACTCAATGAGAGAACCAACAAGAAGAAAAACATAATCATCGATAGTATCTGCTTCCAAAGTAAAAGACTAACACTAGGTCACTTATCGTTACCTTGTTACTTTTATACCAGCATAATTTGGCACAACTAAAATATTGCAGTCGATAAGCATTATTTTCTCCTCTTTTGGTAATCAAAACGGTATTCAGTAAGACCCCTATTCATATCTCATACATCCACAAAGACGCTTTTAGATAGATCTTATAACATCCGATTGAAGTTGGACAATGTTGGTGTGGTAATACTACGAAAATTATGAATCTTGTCGGCCAAAGCATTTGATAATATGTACATTGGTTAAGAATTCAATAGTTTGATGCCCTTGAAACAAGACATCAGGAGTGCCACGTAAACTCTTGAATAATTTTACTCCATCAAAGAAGAAAAAGTTACAGTTACCTGTTCACCTTCTTCATCACAATATCCAACTAAGGAGACAAGGTTGCGATGATGTAACCTTGACAGTAAATGAATTTCTGTTAAGAACTCTCTCTCTCCTTGTAGTGATCCCTCCTCTGCACGCTTAATAGCCACAACAGTGCCACTGCTGAGAGCACCTCTATAAACCTTCCCATATCCTCCTTGTCCAACTAGTGTGGACACATCGAAATTGTTGGTAGCTAATGCCATCTCTGGAAATGTGAAAGCCTTAACGCCATCAATTTTCATGTGGATCCTGGAAACTGTAAAACACAAAAATGTGAAAACCAAAGTGGACTCAAGTATCATGTTGAAAACAAAAACTATTCAGCTCAGATTAACAACATCGTGAAATTGTAATGCTGAGTAAAACTGTTAATTAAGGAAGTATTTACAAGATACATATCTAGCCTCAGTATAATAATAATAATAATAATCTAACAGTATCTTAAATTTCAGGAACACGCAGTTGCTGCATGGGTACTGCATATTCGGTTACTAAATACAAGTAATTTAAGAACCTAGGGATCAGAACCAAAAGTATTTTGTGAAGCTTATATGAACTGGGAATTTCTTTTTCTTAACTTGTACAAGTAAAAGCAGTACTCACATTCACGCTTTCTTGAAACTGCAGGATGATTCTTGCGATGTAACCTCACTATGACTAGTGAAACAAGTGCAGATAGCATAACTGCGCCAGCAATTGCTCCAACTATGATGCCAGCCATCGCACCTTTGTTTAAACCGGATGGGGGAGCAGATGCAATAATAACTACTAATAAACCATCAAATGCAAATAGTTAAAGAATGGTTTTGTTGGTTATACACCTGTCAAAAAGAATCTAAATATGAATCCATTGAAAAGCATGTTTGGATCATGCTACATTTGGAAATCAGGAAAGCTCAACACATATTTCTCTAACTTGAAGATGTTACATGCCCTTGTATTTTAACAATACCCTCTGATTGCTTTTAAAATTTATTTGACCGATTAAGGAACTATCACCATATGCTAAATGAAGCGCCAGCCTTAAACCCTTTACACAGACGCCACTGTCCCACTTTAAAAAGGGTATCATATTGGGAATCCGAACACTCCTTAAGCTTATCCAACAAAAAAACCATCGGTGGAGCCATTTTTATTATATAACTTCCCAAGATCTGGATTTCTTATAGACGATGAATATACCAGTTCTTAAAATATAATAAAAGATTAGATTCTAACCGTCTTTATAAGGACTCAAAAGCGTGACGTTGAGAAGTTCATAAGGACCAAAAAAATCACTATCCGGGATTTCCCACCCAGTGAAATTGCTGATTAATCTAAGCAACTCGCTTGTATTGAAGAGGCCGCTGAAAGCAGCATCATAAACAGGAAATATCTTCAGCTGCATGTTTAGTCGAGGTCCTATTTCCCATCGAACAGAATCAAGTTCAAGCTGATAGGAATTTATATATAGGCCAGATGATAAGTAGTCATGGAAAGTGTCCCGATATGGAAGAAAAGCAGAAAATCCAGGACTCTTCAGCCTGTACCCAATCAATAAAGGGGCAGCACAAAAGCAATTAATTACTGGATTATCTGGAGCATATTCATATTGATATGGGCAGGTTTGTTTTTTGCACTCCGTTGAGTTCAAATAACTCTGAATTTGCTCCTCATCTGGAGAAGAGGTCCCGCAGAACGTGACTAAGTTGGATGCTGAGCACAACGGATTCCCTTCAAGCCTTGCATAGTGAAGCTTAGTATAATCAGCGATGCATAACAAGTAGCTGACACACATATTTACTTACATATCTATCAGCAGATGAAAGAAATTAGAAGGAGGGTATATGAATGTAACCAGATACGAACCAGATGGTAACATTTCGTGAGTAGCTCAGATCACCAGAAATATCTGAAAGCAGGTTGTTCCGAAAATCCCTGTCATATCAAGATATAAACTAAAATAGTAAGCTTCATTATGAGACTTGTTGCTGATAATACCATGCAAATTTTATTGTCGAAAGAATTAATACCATACAGTTAGTTTGGTATGTTGATATATGTGTGAGTTAAATTATTATGAATCCCTGGGCTAATGTGAAGACATGTTTTTTCTTTGTTAAAGAAGCCCACCACATCACTCCCATTACATTATAAATAATGTCAACCCATATAATGATTAAGACTACAGATATGTTTAAGCTAGGATATAAGGATCACTTATACGTGAGAACAATGAGTTCAAATGATGAAAGATCTTACATGACCAAAGTTTCATTTGTATTGAAAGTTCTGTTCTGCCAAATCAAGGATGGCACAGAACCACTCAACGAATTGTTCGCAAGTACCCTGAAAGATACCAATTACCAAGCACAGAGTGAAACTTATCTTGTTTAAATTATTTTGCAGAATCGACTTATTTGAGCAGCACACAGAAGCTGTGAGAAAAAAGTAACTCGGAATGATGCTTACAATTTCTGGAGACGAGGAAGGCCAGAAAAGGTGGGTGGAATAGTTCCTTCTAAACTGTTATAAGACATATTACTGCAGAAAAAATTAAATGTCAAATGCTTGTTTGGAAAACACTGCTCTCATTGAACGAGCCAAAAAGCAAAAACTGTGAGGATTCAATACTCCAGATTACTTAGTTCCAGAGACAAATAAATATAAGCACTACTTGGCATCCACGTTATCCTTAAAGCACATGAAACGCACCAAATTGCCTAATAATAGGTATCTAAGTAGGTCTCTAATAACAAAAAAAAAAAAAAAAGTAGGTCTCTTATAACACAACTGAATAATCATGAAAATAAGCAGCTAGGCACAAAGGATAAATTTTATGACTAATGCAAGTCGTGGAAACCGACTCTTCTGTATATAAGCAAATGTGCTTGCATTTGACCCTCCTCCGTGATACACGGAAAGGGGAACTGTTCCCAGGGAAAGCATCCTCATACCAAAATTTTCTATTCTAAAGCTAACAGTGCTATCTTACTAAGCAAACACTTTTACACATCTTCACAGCTTGGGACTTTCACACCACACAGTAATCAGTTTAGTAAACGATTCAGGTCAACCAACAACTATGTAAAATTTGAAACATGCTTGAAAGACTTCTCTGTCCTAATGATTCCCCAGAGCATTATGGAAATATGAAAAGCAAATGATGCTTAAATACATGGGTACTAGCAAGTGGCATCTTACATTGTTGTGATGTTCCCACTAAACCTATCGGTTGGTATTTGCCCATTTAGTTGATTCAAACTCAAATCCCTGAAATATAGAGGCCATCAATAAATAGCAGACTAGACAATACAAAAAGAATGAGGCTAACGACGTGCAGTTTCCCTTCAAATGTATACCTTGATTGTAAGGTTTGTAGTAAAGAAATGTAATTAACTTGAGCTAGTATTAGACTGTCAACCGTAAAAGTCATCAGAAAATAGAACTGACGCACTTACAGGTATCCTAGCTGTGGTATTCTGGTCAGGTTGGGTATAGGTCCTTGCAAGTTACAGTTTCTCAGACTCCTGAAGATAGTTAGCACATCCGGTACATGTCAAGAACACTCTACGTTTCATTTGTTCAAGGGTACCATAACATGAGACGTAATTACAGCAGTAAAATGTATTCCTTTGTGTAAAGGAATTCAAGTTACAATCCCTTGTAGGGTTTGGGTAAAAATTAAGGCCACAGGAAACCTCATTGACAGTGTTGGATACGGTAGACTTTAGTTGCTCATGCACATGGCACGGCATATGTTTAACATGTATGCATATCGACTTTAAAATATATAGCATTCAACATATTATCCATAATATTAATAACCGCATATTGATGCTTTATAATAAAGAAACTCTGCTTTATTATACAAAGGAGAAACGCAAATTCTGATATTAAAATGAAAAGGTGGCTAGGTCGTAATCCTACTATGAGAAAAGGGGTGGCGAGCTCTTACAATTTCAACAAATTGGTCATATTCTCATAGGATTCTGGGATCATACCCCCGCCAAAGTTGTTGTTGTCGAGTTGGCTTTTCATATCAGTCAAAATAAATAGTGAGAACTTAAGAAAAAGTGAAGATTTAGAAATGAAAGAAAACAAAAATAAATGAAGGGAAAAAACGTACAGTATCTGCAGGTTTGGCATTTCTGAGTACTCAGGTGGAAGATATCCCGATAAGTTATTATTGTCAAGCAAGCTGCAAAGATTCATTAGCAGTTAACTAATTACTTTACAGATTGAATGGCGAAATATAGAGTTTGACTGATAGCTTTGGGAAAACAAAATTTCTCGAAATGAATTAGTTTAGCTAGCCACAATGCTACATGTGTGTTACTGTAAGCAAATGCCCGTATACAACTTACATGTGTTCAAGGGCTGGTAGTTTAGACAGCTCAGGTGGAAGCTGCCCGCTGATGGAATTATTGTTCATGTGGCTATCACATGATCACACAAGATAGTTACTATGGTGTAGCTCAACATTAAAGTGCATACAGAAAATAACAAAGTAAGGAAATTCAATAAAAACCGATACTCACAAGTGCTCTACTTTATTCAGGTTTGCAAATGATGAAGGAATTGGTCCTGAAATTTGGTTCTGATCTATTTGTATTCTCTTTAACTTTGGGAGATGACCAAGAGCTTCAGGCAAGGATCCAGTCAACTGATTTCCATTCACAAGCCTGATAAATTAAACAATAATTTGCGGCGACTTTCAACTATGGCACTTCCATGAAAAAACTGATGACTAGTTTTGTGATCCGTCATCCATCGCAGAAAACTTTTATTTTAGAAACAAAGAAAACACCTCCGTTTACAAACAATTCCATGACATGACAAAGAATAGAATAGAATGCAAAAAACTTTATGTTTGCCCCGTCCAACGAAGGAAGAAATTGACTTACAGTAGTTCCAATGCTGAAATATTGCCTATCTCTATAGGTAAGCTTCCACTTATATTGTTCCACATGAAATTCCTGTGTCATTTCATCGATGCCACTATTATCAGCACTTCCTTAAAAAGGTAATGTCATATCCCTTCTTTTACACTATTATCTTCTTTAAAGTTAAGCAGACGGTTTCTATAAAGGTCTAAGACTATTTATATAAGTGCACAACTCACATCCTTTTCATGTATGATAAGCGGCCAAGCTCTGGTGATAAAGCTCCAGAGAGATTCATATTCAGCAATCGCCTAGCAAGGTAACAACATACTTGGGTAAGAAATAACATTTTTGTTAGCAAAGAGAGAACTATGGGTAAAAAAAAAACAGCTTTGTATCATTCACGCCACCATCACGTTTTCCTTGACGCAGACAGCTCTCTTGACATAAATTAGTCACTCGGCCTTCCAACTTCTTTATTCCCCTTAATAACACATATAGCTACCAATAGTCTTTTTGGCATAATAACTTGAAGAAAAAAAATAATATACACGTAACCACAAAAGCAATATATACAAGGAACTTAAAATAAAAGAACAATCAAACAAAAATGGAAGAAAAGAACAGAAGTAGGATTTTTCGACGTTAATCCACATATGCCAACACATTGACTGGAAATCCGAATTTTATGGTCTATGGTAGAATTACTGTGCTATAAATGAAATCCCTGGGTTACGATGATGATCATAAGGAGCAGAAAAAGACATACAACTCTACAACGTGTAGATAACCATCCTTCAGAACTGAATCGTAGCAGAGCACCCCTGTCCAGTTAGATGAACATGGATCACCAACAGCCCAATTGCTGAGATTAAGCATGGGATCAATCAGGCTTTTTTTAATAGAATGTAGTGCTGCTTCTGCAAGGCAAAACAATTCATACCATCACAATTGGACACACACACAAAACAAAGTAAAAATAAAAAAAGCTGCTCAATTGTTCCGAATAAAAAACTAAAACAATTACCTTCGATTGGGTCAGTGATGTCCCGAGCACCAACATGCTGAACAGAGCATATTAAAACAGCCACGAGGACCAAGCTTACCACGAAATTTGGGTGTTTCAAAGACATAGCGCCGACAATGGTTTATATTTTCAGCTTGAAAACCTGAAAAGAGTAATGAGTTTCAAAATGTACAAAAATGCGTGAATCCTTCAATTCCAAGTGCTTGTCGACCAACACAATAAAATCTTTAAGCTATATAATTACTTGTAAAATGTGAAAAATAATAGAAGAAAGATGCAAGAGCTCAAAACCTGCTGGCGGTGCATGATGAATGAAAATTTTGTGTGGATAAGAAGACCAAGCAACAAGCAGGAGCAGTGCGACAGCGGAGACCAAGTCGGAAAGAGTAGTTGATGATGAATGGTTCGCCATAGTCGACGATCATTAAAAAATTGTAGCGGTGAAAGGTAAGGGCAAACACAAGTAGTAATACAGTACATTACTGGTCGTTGTTGTCTATGGGAACGGATCTCTGTTGACCTGAGAGGGTATCTGGGGAGGCAACAAACGACAACACACTACTCCACAACTACGAGCTTTTTTTGAAAATGACCGAAAATGAGTTTCAAATATTAGAAATGATACCCGCGAGTTTGTTTTTTCAAAAATAATCCATTTTTAATAAGACTGAATTCCTATGAACCGTTTTATGTCATTTTTTCAAACACCGGTTCGTTTGAAAAACTATAAAACCGGATTCCGAGGATTCGATTTTCAAAAAAAATTGACAGGTGGACGAAACGTGGATTTTAAGTTTACATGAATGTCGGGTGGAAAAAAAATTAATTTTTTTAAAAAAAATCATCTTCTCCTCCGTTAATTACAGCCCACTGCAATCCATACCCAACTAACCCCATAACCGCCGCCATCAACATCACAACCCACAACGGCACATAAGGCAACACCACCCCAAACGTTTTACCCAAATCTGACGCCATAGACAAGTAATCGAACTGCAGCTCCAAAATCCCCAACACCGACTTCAAATCCGAGGAGTAAGATGAGAAGTCGAAATTGGTTCCCGTAAAGGCTGAATCCATATGGTGGCAACCAAGATTGTCCATTTCCTCGATTGCCCGACCATATGCGGCAACCTCCTCCTCGCTTCAAGCCACGGTTTTTCCTACCTGGGTTGCTTCCAACTTTTTCTCAATCGTGAGAAGGATGACTTTTTTTTACCACCTGGCATACACGTACACTTAAAATCCACATTTCGTCTACCTGTCATATTTTGGCAAAAATCGAATCCTTGGAATCCGGTGTTTGAGAAAATTGCAAAAAACTGGTTCCTGGCCATCCGGTGTTTGAGGAAATGGCATAAACCGGTTCCCGGGAATCCGGTCTTATTAAAAATTGATCATTTTTGAAAGAGCAAACTGGCGTGGATCATTTCTAATATTTGAAACTCATTTTGGTCATTTTCAAAAAAAAACTCCACAACTACTAACCAAAGAGCAACAAGATGACAACAGAACAAACTAAACAAATTAAACGATGATACAACCAACAAGACCAAATGTCCAACAACATTTATATACATACATACAAGACTCGAAACAAAAACTCCCCAATTGAATCGTGTAAACCTCCACGCCCGGCAGGGCTACAGAGATAGAAACTCTTCTGCAATCTTCATATAAACACAGGCCTTTCAAATCTTGATGTGGATGCATGTATTCTTCAGATCATCAGCTTTCAAACAAAGGAAGCACGGCAATTCAATGGAAGGCGTCACATAGGGCTTAAAAAGTTAAGAAAACACATCTAGCTGGGAACAGTCAGCAGCTCCACTTTGCCTCAAGCCTAAGAATTGGACGAGCCCCCTGCGATTGAAAGCAATGCGCGACAACAAGTGCAACCACCGGTGACCAAACTCTGACGAGAACGAAAAAACTACATACGGCGGCCGGAAAGTCGCCGTCACCGCAAGCTCAACAAAATAATGAGTTTGTGTTTCTTGCGTTTGGAAATAAATTTAAATTATTCGACGAAGTTATAAATTTTTTGCATAGGTAAATGTTTCATGGTGAATGTGTTGAACTCTTGAACTAACGAGTTCTTCAACTGAGCCAAACATGCTTTGGGCAATGTAATCAACAGAATATTTAGGAGAGGTCGAATGTGACTGGTCTCTTCGCAGTGGCTCGACAATTATGGGGGCCAACATACTGTTTTACTGAAACATTATGTTCGCTGTAGTTAGGAATTAAGATTGTCATCTAACATCTCCACAAACATGAGCCTGTATAAACATTTCTAACTTTATCAATCTTTATGTTGTTACTTGATAGGTTTGTGAAACTAAGGCTGGATAGAGTTCTAGCAGAAAGCTACGAAGCTGACACCGTGGATGAAGCTCTGGCTTCGAATTCAGCCACTCTTGACCTGGACTTCGAGAAACCAGAGGTCTTTGATATTTTTCCACTCTTATTTACCTTGGGGCTATAGCAGGCATAGTTCCACTAACCAGGTCACTACCTGACACATCCATGGACGCATATGGATGACTAACTGTATGAGATGAAGATAAATGGGTCACTTCTTTACTTGATATTCCTTCTCTATGAGTTTTGGCTATTGTTCTGTCTCGCAAAGGCATCATTTGCCACATATTCTCGATCTGGCGCACCACGTCTGCCATTGATGGGCGGTCATCTGGGTTATCTTGACAGCAACTGAGTGCTAAATCTATGAACTTAACCAGACATTCTGAAGGATAAGAGCCCATTCGCTGGTCAACAACTGTCAGGACCATACCAGATTGGAATGCGGAATTCACCTGTGGTTATCATCAGAATAAATGGAATGAAAAAAGAGAGCTATATATATGATCTACTACAGAGTACAGAGCAACGAATGCCTAGGGAACTTGTTTACCTCTCTGACAAGGTTTTTCCCATGTGAAATGGGATGCATTCCTGTCAGCAGCTCTAAAAACACAACTCCGAGACTGTAAACATCACTCTTGTCCGTCAGCTTGTTAGTCAAAAAGTACTCAGGATCAAGGTACCCCTTCAAGGAAAGCCAGTGTACTATTTAGTATTTATTGTTAAAGGAAATTCCGTTCTGTATATAGGACACACTTGGTAGTAAAAACCCCGTCATATTCATTAGCCAGAGAAGTCACCCATGAGGCAGATAATAATATAAAAAATATATATAATATTACGGTAAAATAAAATGCCATATAATAATGAAAATCAACTTCAAATCTTACTAGAGTTCCCTTCACAACAGTTGAAATGTGGGCTGGCACAATTCCGGCCTTATCTGCAACTGGGGCAAGTCTTGATAACCCAAAATCAGCAACCTTGGCAGTCAGCTTATCATCTAGCAGTATATTACTAGTTTTAACATCTCTATGGATTACAGGAGGATCAGCCTCAGTGTGCAGGTACACAAGTCCTTTGGCTGAGCCAAGTGCAATCATTAGTCTCATCGCGAATGTCAAAGGTGGTTCTGATGTGACTGCAATGATGGGAAGACCTTTACACATTAGCAACTTCGTATTTACGAGCAATGATATGATTTAATTTCTACTAAGTACTCAGATCAATATAAGGCTGGAGAGTGTTGTTTTGGTCTTAGTAAATCTAAAATTAAGTGTCTAATAATCACAGTCAGTGCTCAGTATATTGGGTTCATAACTGAAATAACCATGTACTGTCTACTATGGTAAAGAACTTACCAGATAGAAGATCTCGTAAAGTTCCATTAGGCATGAACTCATAAACCAGCATCTAAAATATCAGAAAATTATGCATAACAGAATTAGAAGACTCAATGAGAGAACCAACAAGAAGGAAAACATAATCATCGATAGTATCTGCTTCCAAAGTAATAGACTAACACTAGGTCACTTATCGTTACCTTGTTACTTTTATACCAGCATAATTTGGCACAACTAAAGTATTGCAGTCGATAAGCATTATTTTCTCCTCTTTTGTTAATCAGAACGGTATTCAGTAAGACCCCTATTCATATCTCACACATCCCCAAAGACGCTTTTAGATAGATCTTATAAGTTATAACATCCGATTGAAGTTGGACAATGTTGGTGTGGTAGTACTACGAAAATTATGAATCTTGTCAGCCAAAGCATTTGATAATATGTACATTGGTTAAGAATTCAATAGTTTGATTCCCTTGAAACAAGACATCAGGAGTCCTACGTAAACTCTTGATTAATTTTACTCCATCAAAGAAGAAAAAGTTATAGTTACCTGTTCACCTTCTTCGTCACAATATCCAACTAAGGAGACAAGGTTGCGATGATGTAACCTTGACAGTAAATGAATTTCTGTTAAGAACTCTCTCTCTCCTTGTAGTGATCCCTCCTCTGCACGCTTAATAGCCACAACAGTGCCACTGCTGAGAGCACCTCTATAAACCTTCCCATATCCACCTTGCCCAACTAGTGTGGACACATCGAAATTGTTGGTAGCTAATGCCATCTCTGGAAATGTGAAAGCCTTAACGCCATCAATTTTCATGTGGATCCTGGAAACTGTAAAACACAAAAATGTGAAAACCAAAGTGGACTCAAGTATCATGTTGAAAACAAAAACTATTCAGCTCAGATTAACAACATCGTGAAATTGCAATGATGAGTAAAACTGTTAATTAAGGAAGTATTTACAAGATACATATCTAGCCTCAGTATAATAATAATAATTCTAACAGTATCTTAAATTTCAGGAACACGCAGTTGCTGCATGGGTACTGCATATTCGGTTACTAAATACAAGTAATTTAAGAACCTAGGGATCAGAACCAAAAGTATTTTGTGAAACTTATATGAACTGGGAATTTCTTTTTCTTAACATGTACAAGTAAAAGCAATACTCACATTCACGCTTTCTTGAAACTGCAGAATGATTCTTGTGATGTAACTTCACTATGACGAGTGAAACAAGTGCAGATAGCATAACTGCGCCAGCAATTGCTCCAACTATGATGCCAGCCACCGCACCTTTGCTTAAACCGGATGGGGGAGCAGATGCAATAATAACTACTAATAAACCATCAAAGGCACAAAAAGTAGGGTGTTGTGAATCAAGTAAAGGTTAGATAGTAAACAACATTAAAGAATGCTTTTGCCTGTCAAAAAGAATCTAAATATGAATCCATGGAAAAGCATGTTTGGATCATGCTACATTTCTAAATATATGGAAATCAGGAAAGCTCAACACATATTTCTCTAACTTGAAGATGTTACATGCCCTTGTATGTTAACAAATACCCTCTGATTGCTTTTAAAATTTATTTGATCGATTAAGTAACTATTACCATATGCTAAATGAAGCGCCAGCCTTAAACCCTTTACACAGACGCCACTGTTCCACTTAAAAAAGGGTATCATATTGGGAAACCGAGCACTTCTTAAGCTTATCCAACAATGGAGCCATTTTTATCTATAGAACTTCCCAAGAGATTTCTAATGGATTATGAATACACGAGTTCTTTCTCGAATGCTTAAAATATATTAAAAGATTAGATTCTAACCGTCTTTATATGGACCCAAAAGCGTGATGTTGAGAAGTTCGTAAGGCCCAAAAATATCACTATCCGGGATTGCCCACCCTGTGAAATTGCTGATTAATCTAAGCAACTCGCTTGTATTAAAGATGTTACTGTCGATAATAACAGCATTATAAACAGGAAATATCTTCAGCTGCATGTTCAGTCGAGGTCCCTTTTCCCATCGAACAGAATCAAGTTTAAGCTGATAGGAATGTATATTTAGGCCAGATGATAAGTAGTCCTGGAAAGTCTCCCGATATGGAACAAAAGCAGATATTCCAGGACTCTTCAGCCTGTACCCAATCAATAAAGGGGCAGCACAGAAGCAATTAACTGGATTATCTGGAGCATATTCGAATGGAAATGGGCAGGATTGTTTTTTGCACTCCGTAGAGTTCAAATAACTCTGAATGTGGTCCTCATCTTGAGAAGAGGTCTCACTCCCACAGAACTTGACTAAGTTGGATGCTGAGCACAGCGGATTCCCTTCAAGCCTTGCATAGTGAAGTTTAGTATAATCAGTGATGCATAACAAGTAGCTGACGCACATATTTACTTACATATCTATCAGCAGATGAAAGAATTCAGAAGGAGGTTATATGAATGTAGGCAGATACGAACCTGATGGTAACATTTGATGAGTAGCTCTGATCACCAGAAATATTTGAAAGCAGGTTGTTCCGAAAATCCCTGTCATATCAAGATATAAACTAAAATAGTGACCTTCATAATGAATGGACTTGTTGCCGATAACACCATGCAGTGTTTGTTTTGATGGAACTAATACCATACAGTTTGGTATGTTGATACATGTGTGAGTTAATTTATTATGAATCCCTGGACCATTGTGAAGACATGTTTTCCCTTGTTGAAGAAGCCCAACACATCACTCCCATTATACTATAATAATGTCAACCCATGTAATGATTAAGGCTACGGATATGTTTAAGCTACGTTATAAGGATCACTTGTATGTGAGACCAATGAGTTCAAATGATGAAAGATCTTACATGACCAAAGTTTCATTAGTATTGAAAGTTCTGTTCTGCCAAATCAAGGACGGCACAGAACCACTCAACGAATTGTTCGCAAGTACCCTGAAAAATACCAAGCACAGAGTGAAACTTGTCTTGTCTAAACTATTTTGCAGGATCGTTTATTTGAGCAGCACAAAGAAGCTGTAAGAAAAAAGTAACTCAGAATGATGCTTACAATTTCTGGAGACGAGGAAGGCCAGAAAAGGTGGGTGGAATAGTTCCTTCTAATCTGTTATTAGACAGATTACTGCAGAAAATACTAAATGTCAGATGCTTGTTTGGAAAACACTGCTTCTCATTGAACGAACCAAAAACTGTGAGGATTCAGTACTCTACAGTCTAGACTACTTAGTTCCAGAGACAAATAAATATAAGCACTATATGGGATCCACGTTATCCATAGATCACATGATACGTAACCAAATTGCCTCAAGGTTTATTGGAATTATTTCTAAATTCAAATCAATAATAGGAAACTAAGCAGTTCTCTATTGACACAATTGAAAATCATGGAAATAAGCAACTAGGCACAAAGGATAAATTTTATAACTAATGCAAGTCGTGTAAACCGACTCTTCTGCATATAAGCAAGTGTGCTTGCATTTGACCCTCCTCCGATACGTGGAAAGGGGAACTGTTCCCAGGGGAAGCATCCTTGTACCGACTTTTTCTATTTCAAAGCTAACAGTGCTATCATACTAAGCAAACACTTTTACACATCTTCAGAGCTTGGGACTTTCACACCACGCAGTAATCAGATTAGTAAAAAATTCAGGTCAACCAATAACTATTTAAAATTAAAACATGCATAAAGAATTCCCTGTTCTACTGATTCCCCAGAGCATTATGGAAAAATTAAAAGCAAATGATGCTTAAATACAAAGGTACTAGCAAGCAGCATCTTACATTGTTGTGATGTTCCCACTAAACCTATCGGTTGGTATTGACCCATTTAGTTGATTCGAACTCAAATCCCTGAAATATAGAGGCCATCAATAAAGAGCAGACCAGAAAATACAAAAAGAATGAGGCTAACGAACTGCAGTATCCCTTCAAATGTATACCTTGATCGTTAGGTTTGTAGTAAAGAAATGTAATTAACTTGAGCTAGTAACAGACAGTCAACCATAAAAGTCATCAGAAAGTAGAACTGATGCACTTACAGGTATCCTAGCTGTGGTATTCTGGTCAGGTTGGGTATAGGTCCTTGCAAGTTACAGTTTCTCAGGCTCCTGAAGATAGTTAGCACATCTGGTACATGTCAAGAACACTCTACACTTCATTTGTTCAAGGGTACCATAACATGAGACGTAATTACAGCGGTCAAATGTATTCCTTTGTGTAAAGGAATTCAAGTTACAATCCCTTTTAATGTAGGGTTTGGGTAAAAATTAAGGCCAAAGGAAACCTCGTTGACCGTGTTGGATACGGTAGACTTTAGTTGCTCATGCACATGGCACAGCATATGTTTAACATGTATGCATATCGACTGTAAAATATATAGCATTCAACATATAATCCATAATATTAATAACCGCAGATTGAGGTTTTATAATAAAGAAACTCTGCTTTATTATACAAAGGGGAAACGCGAATAAGAAATATACTCAAGCTATATAAAAATGTTATATATACTTCATTATTTATTTTTTCAAAAATACTTAAACAAGCGGGAGCACTTCCATGTAAATTTTCATGGACCTACACTTAGATACAGTATATGTTTCCAACCAGGCACACACTCTGATAGTAAAATGAAAAGGTAGCTAGGTCGTAATCCTACTATGAGAAAAGGGGTGGCGAGCTCTTACAATTTCAACAATTTGGTCATGTTCTCATAGGATTTTGGGATCATACCCCCGCCAAAGTTGTTGTTGTCGAGTTGGCTTTTCCAATACGTCAAAATAAATAGTGAGAACTTGAGAAAAAGTGGAGATCGAGAAATTAAAGAAAACAAAAATAAATGAAGGGAAAAAACGTACAGTATCAGCAGTTTTGGCATTTCTGAGTACTCAGGTGGAAGATATCCCGATAAGTTATTATTGTCAATCAAGCTGCAAAGATTCATTAGCAGTTAACTCATTATTGTACAGATTGAATGGAGAAATATAGAGTTTGACTGATAGCTTTGCGAAAACAACATTTCTCGAAATGATTTAGTTTCGCTAGCCAAGATGCCATATGTGTGTTGCTGTAAGCAAATGCCCATATTCAACTTACATGTGTACAAGGGAAGGTAGTTTAGACAGCTCAGGTGGCAGCTGCCCACTGATGGAATTATTGTTAAAATGGCTGTCACAGGATCACACAAGATAGTTACTATGGTGTAGCGGAACATTAAAGTGCATACAGGAAAATAACAAAGTAAGGAAATTCAATACAAACTGATACTCACAAGTGCTTTACATTCGTCAGGTTTGCAAATGATGAAGGAATTGGTCCTGAAATTTGGTTCTGATCTATTTGTATTCTCCTTAACTTTGGGAGATAACCAAGAGCTTCAGGCAAGGATCCAGTCAACTGATTCCCATTCACAAGCCTGATAATCAAACAATAATTAGTGGTGACTTTCAACTGTAGCGCTTTCATGAAAAAGGAAAACTGATGACTAGTTTTGTGATCCATCATCCATCACACAAAACTTTTATTTTAGAAACAAAGAAAACACCTCCATTACAAACAATTCAATACTATGACAAAGAAAATAATGCAAAAAAACTTTATGGTTGCCCCTTTCAACGAAGGAAGAAATTGACTTACAATAGTTCCAATGCTGAAATATTCCCTATCTCTATAGGTAAGCTTCCACTTATATTGTTCCACATGAAATTCCTGCGTCATTTCATCGATGCCAATATTATCAGCACTTCCTTAATAAGGCAATGCCATATCACTTCTTTTACATTATTATCCTCTTTAAAATTAAGGAGATGGAATCTATAAAGGTCTCAGACTATTTATATATGTGCGCAACTCACATTCTTTTCATGTATGATAAGCGGCCAAGCTCTGGTGATAAAGCTCCAGAGAGATTCATATTCAGCAATCGCCTAGCAAGGTAACAACATACTTGCGTAAGAAATAACATTTTTGTTAGCAAAGAGAGAACTATGGGTAAAAAAAACAGCTTTGTATCATTCACGCCACCATCACGTTTTCCTTGACGCATACAGCTCTCTTGACATAAATCAGTTACTCGGCCTTCAACTTCTTTATTCCCCTTAATAACACATATAGCTACCAAGAGTCTTTTTGGTATGATAACTCGAAGAAAAAAATAATGTACACGTGACCAAAAAAGCAATATATACAAGGAACTTAAAAAAATCAAACAAAAATGGAAGAAAATAACAGAAGTAGGATTTTTCGACGTTAATCCAAAGTTGCCAACTCATTGACTGGAAATCTGAATTTTATGGTCTATGGTAGAATTACTGTGCTATAAATGATATCCCTGGGTTACGATGATGATCATAAGGAGTGGCAAAAGACGTACAACTCTACAACGTGTAGATAACCATCATCCAGAACTGAATCGTAGCAGAGCACCCCTGTCCAGTTAGATGAGCATGGATCGCCAAGAGCCCAGTTGCTGAGATTAAGCATGGGATCAATCAAGCTTTTCCTAATAGAACGCAGTGCTGCCTCTGCAAGGCAAACATTCATACCATTACAATGGGACATAAATACATTAAAATTAATAAAGCAAGTCAATCGTACCAAATAAGAGAAGAAAGTTACCTTCGGTTGGGTCAATGATGTCCTGAGCTCCAACAAGCTGAACAGAGCATATTAAAACAGCCACGAGGACCAATTTTTCCACAAAATTTGGGCGTTTCAGAGACATGGCCGGGACAATGGTCTATATTTTCAGCGTCAACACCTGAAAAGAGTTATGAGTTTCAAAATGTAAAAATGCATGGATCCTTCATTTCCAAGTGCTTATCGCAATAAAATCTTTCATAAATTACTTGTAAGATGTGAAAACCTGCTTGCGGAGCATGATGAATATAATTAATGTCTGTGTCGAGGGATTAAGAGTGTAAGTAAATGGTGTAGAAGACCAAGCAACAAGTAGGAGCAGTGCGACAGCGGAGACCAAGTCGGAAAGAGTAGTTGATGATGAATGGTTCGCCATAGTCTGACGATCATTAAAAAATTGTAGCGTTGTGAAAGGGAAGGGCAAACACAAGTACTAATACAGTACAGTACTGGTCGACGGTCGTTGTTGTTTATGGGAACGGATCTCTGTTGACCTTGAGAGGGTAGTTGGTAGGGTTAGGTTAAATTTCATTTTCAATTTTCATCTCGCCATTGCAATGAATTTTGAAAAGAAGTAAGTTATTGTGAGCGTAATAAAGTAAGTGTGATAAAGTAAGTGTGAAGATAAATGATTAAATAAGGTGGTTGTGAGTGTGATAAAGTAAGTTATTTTGGAAATGGGAAGAAAATTTTGGGACGCCCAAAAAGGAAAGTGAGAAGAAAATTATGGGACGGAGGGAGTAATTTTTAGTTGACTTTGTATTTTTAATATTTTTGTCTGAATTTCTTATGGAAAAATAATGGATATGAAAGAGATAATATAAAAAGTGATTATTTTCGTGAGAAATAAAAAATTAAATTAGTCATTAAATACAAGATTACACGGCTGTTAATAAACATTATATTTGTCTCTCGAATTATTTATTAATTATGATTTTAAGGGTATTGTCGGAAATAAAGATTCCGCATCTCACACAAACCCTAGAACAGTACGATTCGGAAATCTCGGCCCCAGCCAGAGCAGCACTATTGAATCATCCAGCCGGGAGAACATGATCAACAAGTCTCTCGCTGTCTCTTCATCTCGGGATCTCAAACTCACCACCGGCGCCCCCGCCCCGATCAGATTCCCCTTCCAGCAATTATAAATCGTAGGGGTGCATGGGGACAGCTCGGTGGCCTTATGGTCGAGAGCATAAGCGTCGGATGAGTGTTGATTTTATGGCGTGTATATTGTTTATTAACGGCCGTGGGAAAAATACGTAGTTTTTTGTTTAAAATTTGTAGCTTTTTAAGTTAAAATACGCAACTCTCTTTTAAAATTAGTAGCTAATTACAATACGTAGCCTTCTACTTAAAATCTGTAGCCTTCTGAAATACGTAGCTTTCTATTTAATATACGTAGCCTTCTAATTCACATACGTAGCCTTCTGTTTAAAATCCGTAGCTTTCTAATTAAAATCCGTAGCTTTCTAATTAAAATACGTAGCTTTCTGTTTAAAATTCGTAGCTTTCTAATTAAAATACGTAGCTTTCTGTATAAAATATTTTATGCTGACCGTACATTTTATAATATGTAGCATTCTGTTTAAAATTCGTGGCAATCATGGTGAATGATACGAAATTTGTCTGTAATTGCTATGAATTTTAGTTCGAAAATTGCCGTGAAAATCGCCAATAAGCTTCTCAATTTCGAATACAAGGGATGATGGAGGCTGGCGGCGATGATGGAGGTTGCGTCCGCTGATGGGGATGATGGAGGCTGACGGCGAGGTTGGCTATAGATGAATCAATCAGATGATGGAGGCTGACGGCGAGGCTGGCCATCGATGATGGAGACTGACGGGGATGATGGAGGCTGACGGCGAGGCTGCGCTTGATCTCCGCTCAATCAGATCTGCGTACGTTTCCAATTTAGTGTTATTAACTTGATTTATAAATGAACTGATTTGCCCTTAATTCATATCTTAGCGTGACTTTTTAAACAAATTTAAATTTAAGGGTAATTAATATTGACCATAGATGAATCAAAGTGGAAGACTGAGATATATTTTCATTTCTCACCATAAATCGGAAAATTTTCCAAATTGCATAAAAATTAACATTCAGTTTCAATTTTACACAATTTTTAGATTGGTTTCCCAATTTACACTAGTTTTCTAAGACGCCGTTGACAACGGCGTCTTAACATTAAAACGCTCTAGCCAACAGCGGCTTAAGCCTCGTGGCATTTTTGTGCTAAAATAAATAGTCATGTGGCATAATATTGCCAAACAAACCTAAACCGCTGTCCCCAACAGCGTCCTAACTTAAAACGCTGTTGGTGACAGCGTTTTAATTTATCAACATCTTTTATAATAACTGAACATTAAACTGCAATATTTGTAGGCGGAGGTTGACGACGCGGTCGTTTTCGCAGCTGACGCCGGCCCAGGAGCAAGGAGAGGGCTGGTCGGTGGTCCAGAGAAGCGTACGGCCTCTGACTGCAGAGCGGAGAGCGAGCAGCGTGGATCTGTCCGCGGCGAGATCTGACTCCGCGACGAATGGAGATGCGATAATCAGCAGTGAAACGAAAAACGCGGTTAAATCCATTTGGAAAAAGCTCAGTGGGGGGGGGGGGGGGTGTTGGAGGCGTAGAGCGGAAGAGAGCACGAGAAGCGAAGCTTAGCTTAGCTTGAGGGTTTAGGGTGCATTTTTGTTAGGTTTCTGTGTCGTGGGGATAATTGCGGGGAGCGAGTGTTGAAGTCCAGGCTGTGGTAGTTGAACGGGAGGAAATTGCAGTTTAATGTTCAGTTAATTATAAAAGATGGTTGATAAATTAAAACGCCGTCACCAACAGCGTTTTAAGTTAGGACGCTGTTGGGGACAGCGGTTTAGGCTTGTTTGGCAATATTATGCCACATGACGATTTATTTTAGCGCAAAAATGCCACGAGGCTTAAGCCGCTGTTGGCTAGAGCGTTTTAATGTTAAGACGCCGTTGTCAACGGCGTCTTAGAAAACTAGTGTAAATTGGAAAATCAATCTAAAGATTGTGTAAAATTAGAACTGAATGTTAATTTTTATGCAATTTAGAAAATTTCCCCCATAAATCCACTTCTCATCGTATCTCAACCATTGCTAACACACGGAATTCACTATTGTTAACGATTCCTACAAAAAGTACTCAAATGGAAAATGAACTTCCTAAAATAAATAAATTGGAAATCAATTTAATTTATTCGACCAAGTTATAAATTTTTTGCATAGGTAAATGTTTTGTAACGTATTACTCGTATGAAATAACAACCACTTTCCAAATTATTCATTACTGAAAGTGACCCAAATTAGTTTGGACCGTCCAATTCCCATACGTCCAGTATGATCTGGACCAGTTCAATTCAATTCTGACCCAGTCTTCAAACCAGTTTGATGTTACGTTGGAGCATCATGTGGGATGTCTTAAAACAAAGATCATCAACTCATTTCTTCTTTAAAAAATGATCATACGATCTCTCTTTTCAATCTTCTCGTTCAGTAATGATATAAGAAAGAAAAGAAAAGAAAAACATGCCTTATTACCTCTAAATTTATATCACATACTTATTGTATATTATCTCTCATTATTTTAGTATACGTAATGCTTTGATTAATAATTATTGTATGATATTAAGGATGCATTTACGCTCCTATCCTATCCAAGGCATGTGAGGAATCGACAGCTGTTAAAATTAAGATAATAACAATAGTATCAATAATAGATGTCGGTGTTTAAGCGGGCCTGATAATATCATTCAAACGACGCAGTTTTCATCGTTATGAAAGCCGGACAAGAGAGGAGAGGTGTGGGGGTGTTTTTTTTTTTTTTTTGATGGAGGTGTGGGGGGTGTTTCGTGTTTGAATGCAACTGCAATAATGAAAGATGGGAGTTGTAACGTACTTAATGGCGCGGATGGATCTTTGACTTCGCGCTGTACACATTTATCACCAGCACATCATCACGACGATATTTTCATTTTTGATATCAATAATAATATCTGCCTTTCACACTCTCCTATTTTGTCTCTTCTCGTGAATCTCTCTTCTTCCCCCATCCTCGTGTTTGTCGCCGCATCATCATCATCCTTCTCCAGATCACATCCTCTTCTTCCGATTGTAAGTTCGCCACTCTTCTCTACTTCCTGAATGCATCTATATGTGTATGTATATAATGTATGTATGCTTTATTCGCGACATCTCACCGACCTGCTACGGTAGCGAATGTCGTCGTAACGATCCGGATCGAAGTTTGTAGAAGTCTAATTTGTATAAATTTTATTTGGTCGTAAGGATTTCTAGGTCACAGAGTCCGAACATAGACGAATTCAGGTGTTAGAGTAGACTGTGTACAAGTACAATTCACATGCACCAATGTTTCTGGAGATATATGGGCTTGGATTCAGCATTATTGTACTTCATTATTTGTAGCTCGGCACTCCAGATCTATAACTGACTAGTTTTTGGTTATGCTTTCAAAATTTCTGTACAATCCTGTTATGGATGGCAATCGGTGTTCAGTATCACACACATATAACAGACAGACTTATGAGATTGCTTGTTTCTGGAAGAAAATGTTTCTTCTGATTCTCTTTATTTGTGTGTTACAGATTTAACTACCCTTTGGCACTAGCATCGATTGGAATTGGTATAACATGTCTGCTGCTATGGTAAGTTCGATAGAGTCGGTTCTTATTTCGCAAGTATAATGTTGACCGTGATCCTCAGAGTAACCCCAAGGCATTCAGTGGCAGAATTTGATGGTCAAGGCATTCGGCAACATGTATTTTCACTGGCACTGATAAGTAAATGCTTGCTGTCTCATGTTTCAGGCGAACACCAAGAAGCAAATGAGAAGAATGGAGTCAAAGAAGTCTCACTCATGGTGGTGGGATAGTCACATTAGCCCCAAAAACTCCAAGTGGCTGGCCGAAAACCTTGAGGGTAAGCAAGTCTACATATAATTTTCTTCGCCCTTCAGTTGCATTTTCTATAAACTCACAAGTGCAAGCTTTGTATATACTTGGCCATGGCTCGAACTTCTATTATTTTTTTATCACTCCAAGCATGGTAAGATTAACTTACAAGTTGCCTTGTTCATCAAGTTGCCGCTCTCTTCTTGAAATTCTTGCCCATTTGCGTTATTCTAGCTGTGCTTCACACGCATTTAACCATCTGGTCGTTTGCCGAAATGTCTATTTTGTGCAGAAAACACTCGTAAATAACAACTATACTGAATGGCTAATGCTGTAACAAAGTAGGGAAGTTCTTAAAGTAGAGCTTACAATTATCAATACTCTTGGTTTTTACCTTTTGATTCTTTATTTGGCTTCTACACGGATACTCAGAACTAAAACAATGGTAGTTAATCAGTAGAACAAGTGGGCTTAAAGTCCCACTTCAAGCTCAAATCAGCTTGAAGTTTTTAAAAACTGAGCGGTAGCATATTCAGAATCCCAACTGCCCAGCTGGTACCTAGTTTGGATCGGCAATTTTATGACTTATAACCTACTGAGTTTTGCTATTTCCTTTGTATGCTGTTGTGACTATTATATTAGGGCACAGTAAAAGTTCTAGCTTATCTTGCCAAACTCTTTGTGAAGTCCCCCTATTTTATATCTATGTGATGTGCTACTTATTTATCCGTTTTATTCGGCTTTACTAAATTTAGTTCAAAATGACATTGTTTAATGCACCCCAGATATGGATCAGAGTGTGAAGCGGATGTTGAAACTAATTGATGAAGATGGAGACTCTTTTGCCAAAAGAGCCGAGGTGTATTATCAAAGAAGGCCTGAATTAGTTGCTCATGTTGAGGAATTCTACAGAATGTACAGAGCCTTGGCTGAACGTTACGATCAGGTGACAGGAGAATTGCGAAATAGTATGCCGAGTGATATTCGATCCCAAGGTTCAGGCATCTCTGAAGTCGGATCTGAACATGCCTCAACCTTCCCCTCTACTGAAAGGAAAAAGCGCCTCCCAAAGTCTGGCAATCGAGCTGCAGGATTTGAATTCTTTCTTGGCTCAGGTGGCGGCAGTTCTGAGCATCAAATCCAAGAAAAAGACAGTACATCGTCCTCCTCTGATTCGGAGTCTGAAGGGTCTTCCATCAACAATTATTCAGGTTCACTGGTCGAGGGAGATGATAATGAGCTCCACAAGAAGATTGCTGATTTGGAAAGTGAGCTTCAAGATGTAAAACAAAAGCTCTGTTTATACCAGGCGAGCAACATGGAAGGCTACAACAATAACGGGAACAGTGAAAGCCCCGTGAGCAAGATTGTAGAATATGAGAAACAACTGAGTCAGTCGAATCTGAAGATACAAATTTCTGAGCAAGAATTAGGCAGGCTGAGATTGCAACTACAAAAACAAAAGTATGGAGCTCCGGAGTACACAAGTGAGCCTCAGGTAACTGAACTTGAACTAATGTCACAGGATAATGTAGAATCCATTTTTGGTTCAGAATCAGATGTGCAGTCTCCGGAACCAGAGTTTAGAACGACATCACCGGAAGAGGAATTGAGGTTAGCAAGACAAAGGCTGCACGGAATCCAGAGAGGAAATTCTGATACTAGACATGAACTTGATGGCTTTCATTCCTCTCAAGATTTGAGTCACTGGGAACACCGCCTTGAACTGGCTCAAAAAGACATTGCTGAGTGGAAATCCAAATTTAATTTGGAGAGCAGAGAGGTTTCAAAGTTACAGGAGAGAATTGCTAGATACAAAGGGAGCTTATCTGAACGCGAACAAGAAGTAAGGGATTTAAGAAATTCAATATCCGACACTGATCGCAAGAACTCTCTTGAAAAGTTAGAGCTGGAGACTAAAATAGCCCAACTGGTCGAGGACCAGATTAATTTAGAGGAAAAGCTCAATGAATGCCAAAAGGGTTGTCAGAATCTCAAAGATGAGATTCAGCAAGCTGAGAATCAGAAGTCAGAACTGATAGTCCTGTATGGAGTCAAAGAGCAAACACAAACAGCTGAAATCGAAAACCTGAGAGTAGAGATGGCTGATCGGGATAGGCAGATTCAGGAGCTGAATGGAAACATTAATTTAATAAAACTCAAGCATGACGCAGTTTTATTGGAAAAAGATGAGCTTCAGGAAAGGCTCACTACATTTACTGCAGAGTTGCGTGCAAAAAGTGACCTTATCGATCAAATGAACAATCATTTGAGCATGCTTCACATGGAACACATGGAATTGATCACCAAAGCAGAGGGTGCTAGTAAAGTTGTAGAGAAAATGAAAGCTCAAGTAACAGAGCTCGAAGATGAGGTCGAGCTGCAGAGAAAGTTGGTATCAGAAGCAGCAGATGAGAAACGAGAGGCCATAAGACAACTTTGTTTGTCAATTGAACATTACAGGGACCATTACCATACGCTTAGAGAAGCCTTTGTTGGATCCAAATACAAGGCACGTCGTACAATTCTTGCAAATTAGGCATGATGGGCTCCTGATCATTCAGCTGGCCTTATTGGCAAGGCTCCAGTCACAGAACAGAATCCAAGTATCACCTTGTGACAAGTAATTGTAATATTAGTTTAAGCATCTGCTCTAGTTTGACTTAGTTGAGTCAACTGGCCAGTTTACATTAAAAGTACATGTAGGCTCGATGTTTGTGAGAATATGTTTGCCCACTGGCTGGACTGGTGTTTTTCGTTCCAAAATATTTGTGAGAATATTCTTGACCCATTATGAGAACACTAGTGCCTTGGTAAAATAATTCATGTCACTCTTATGTTATGATTAGTATTTTTGCCATTTTTTAATGGCGGCTTGAATCATTTTGCTATCTATATTTATGTAATTACTCGCCCAAAAGTGACATTTAGGCAAAAACTATTGGATAATCTGATATATATTCATCAGAAATCGAAGGAAACACTAGTAATTTTTGATAAAAATAATTGCGATTTTAAGATTGAATTGAAAATTAAATGTTTTTTTCCCATAGAGAATATGATTTAATCGAAATTCGAATGTGGGTTTAATCCAGGCCCCCGAATCATGAGATTCTTCAAAGGGAGCAGACATGACGACCCTGATATTCAATGTCCGTGTACATTACCAAGCTTCCTTCATTTTTTAATCCAGAGCATCGGCTTATTGTACACGGAGAAAATCAACCAAAAAATCAACTTGAAAAACCATTATCAGCATGTCTATATACACAGAACTGTACGAGAAAACAACCATATAAAACCAGAAACACAACCACTTCCACAGAACCAGAAAACAGAGAAATTCACAGCTGCCTGAGTCGCTAAGCAGAATGCAGCATCCGTAAGTTAAAATTACATGTCTCATTATATAAGCGGCCTCACTTAAAGTGCCGTAGCTAGGGTTTTCGTCTCTCTCGTCTGACTTTTCATAAGCCCATTTCTTTTTGGGCCCAGCTTGTTCATTTTCTGGATTCGGCCCGGCCCATATTCGTTTTTGTCCTTGTGCTACTCAAGGAGCTTCTTCACCGACTTCAAAATCCGAAATTCGCGGAGTGATCAGTCTGCCATTTTCGCCCGCGAATCTCAATATGCTTCAATGGATGGGCGGATCGAGGCGCAAGGTCACAACTGTATGTTCCAATCCATCTCCGCGATTTCTTCGTCTCCTCTTTTTTTTTCTGGTCATCGTGTCTTCACTCTGCATCTCATCCATCGCTTAGTATTGAGTTTTTGAACATTTATGTTTCCGCTCAGTTTCCTACTTTTTAATCTCGATTCTGATTCCTGACTATTGATTTTGTTGTTTTGATGCATGATATTGAATTGACATCACTTCTGTTTCTTCTATCCTTTTTATTCAGTCAAGAGGTTCAACGCAGAAAAGGTACATTACTTTCCTAGCCTTGATTCCTGCATGTACGTGTAGTTTTACACTTCATTTGCCGACATTGCCTTTGAAGATTATATTAGGATACTGCTAGTGGTGTACGTTATGTATCAGATGTTGTAGATTTAAAGACTCTAGGTCGTTCATTCAGTTACTTACTGTATTTTCCATTTTTGAATCGAAAGGCAAAGGCAGTATTTTGAGCAACGAAGACGTCAACAGCAGCAACAGGCAACTGGTTCAGATAACTATTTGGAGGAAAATGGATGTAGTACTTCCAAGAATGAAAGAAGGTCACTGGATGTGTTAAGTTTGAATACCTTGTCAAACGTTGCTAAAGAATGCAACTCTCGCTGCTTAAATGGTGAGGATACTTCTGTATAACCAAGGAGTAGTGAGTGACCTTTTTATTCCTCTTTTATTATTATTTTCAAGTATTGGCTTCTGGTCACTTCTATTTTTCTCACGTCTAGCCTAGGCTGGCTTTGTATCATTTTATGGTTATGTGTGTGCTGAAAAATAAACCACGATTAACATCAACTATGTAAGGAAATTTTTTTGTTCAGATATACACTTACGGGATGTCAATTGCTTGTCTGTTATCTCTCGACAAGAAGCGTATAAAAGATACATAATCTCATAGATACATATACATTTCGGTTGTATGGTATTTCCACCTTCCGAGTTTCATTGTCACTCATGACTCATGCGTACTTTGTTCTGAATTTGAAGCAGCGGAAGCTGTTGAGATTAATATTGCAGGCGATAAAATTGAGAGCAATGCATCTCAGACAACAATCCTCAGCCTTTCAGGTACCCTTCCTGTTTCTAATATGGATTATTTATGGCACTAATCTCCCTCAATCTATCAACTACAGACTTTATATAATTTATTTGAAAACTTATATGAAATAAATGGCAAGACTTTCAGAAATAATTGTCGGTTGCTATCGGTTTTCATACTTCTGCTATAAAACAGGAAACCCCAGTAAAGATCCAGTGCAATCTGTCTCCAAAGAACAGTAAGTCGTCCAAAAATATATTCTTCTGACCATTCTACATGATGAGGGTAAAAACCTGATTTGTGTTTGTGGTTACATTGGGTTTGGACCCGAGCAAGGCTTGTTTTTGGTGATATCATTTATTGGGACTTTTCTTCTGTTGCAGGGCTGTCTGCAATCCTCCTTGCAGCAATGAGAAATATTTGAAGAGTAGTAATGCTAATCTTGATCCGTTGAACAACGGTAAGAACGTTGAACATTAAAGTCTACTGAGTAAATCCTGATTAACTTGCACGCTCGGCTAAATATTGGAGTTCGTCTTCTTCTCTTGGACTATCTGTCCTGGACATATAGAGATATCTGTCCTGGACATTCTTGAAGACGATGGTTTACAATGCAATTTCAGAGAGAATTCCATGCATGAAGATCACGTGTCTTTTTCAGTCGGAGGTAATTTGGAACTTTAATTTTGAATATAGATTAGTAAGTTGACAGTGCACTAGTAATTGAGTGAGGGTGAAATGTCATATATTTATAGTCCTGGTTATATATGTAGATGAGTACAGTTTGTGGCTCTTGGAGAGATGATCTTTCAGCTTTTGTTTTGGATTAATGGAACTGTCTCTAGATCTTTCTTTGGTTTTCTCATTTATAGTTCATTTTTTAAGCATACATGCTGTTTTTCTGCGTTGTCTTTTAAGGCTTGGGTGAAGTTGGTACAGAAACGCCGTTGAATTCGCCTCCTCACAGGTATAGCAGCACTCTTCAAATGATATGTCTCTCATTTCCAAGAGGAAAGTTTCTCCCGTTTTCCCAGAGATTAAACACATAAATGAGATCATGATTGTATCTTAGAAGGTGGTGAGTTAAATGTTATACTGTTAATCAGCTTAACTGCTTAATCATGTATGACAAATTGATGTGCTTTAGCTTCAGCCTAGAATACGCACCAAATGATGTCGTGTGGCCTGTGGGGGACTGGGGACCAAATATATTGAATCCTAAATTTGTAGTTGAGCACAGGATGATAAAACCTCGGCTTTTGACATTGGATAACCCAAACATTTCAATGTCATGAAGAGAGAGTTTGGATTCACTAGCTTTAAAAGAAGAAAAAGATATATTAGCTTTTGACATGTCCTAGAATTAGTTGGAACTAACAACAGCTAATACTTACATGATAACTGGATAAACAACAAGATACAATTTATTGGACAGACCGTCCTACTCCTAAGATTCAGGAAGGAAACATATTTCCATTTCATTCATTTTTAAAATAAAAAAAATGGGCATGCCTATCATTGTCATTTCATTCATCAAATAATGCGAACTTGTTGGCAAGTAATGTTCAATAGTTTCAAATAATTATTTAATTCATCTTTATATATGTGCTTCTGGCAGCTCTTGTTGGGCATGTTAATAAATCTACCATGAATAATCTGTTTCCCCATTGTAGAATGGAACCCCGTGGTGGCTTCTCGTGCTCTAATGCTTATAAGGATGTTAAGATGTCTAAACACCTTCTCAATGACATTGAACTTGAAGTGGTAAGTGCGAGATTTATACAACAAGCTTATAATTGCTGCATTTGCAAATCTCTGAGTCCAACCTTCAAAGTCAGAAAAGGTTTTTGAGATTTGTTTCTAACCATCTCCAATGCACACTCGTTTTTAAGGCAATGTAGAATTGTAGATCTAAATGGCTGTTTTTATACTGGCTGCTGATATTTTTTATACTTACATATGTTTTACTATAACAAAAATTGTGGATTTTTCTTCCTGTTGCATCTAATATATTTTAATGACACAGGAAGCCGCGATACAGGATATTGATACATCTCTAAATAGTAAATCTTCAAAGTTTCGTTCGTACTCAACTAGCCCAGCTAAGCAAGTCGAAAACCGAACGTTAAAAACGTACTTTGCCGATGACGATATGCAATTTGACGAGTTTGACAGTAGACTTCGCGATACAGTTTGTGGCAAACGAGCTTATCAGGAAGATTACAAGAAAAACAGAGACCGTGGTATTGCTTATTGTGTTGGATTCTTCCAAACAAGAAACTATGTTGATGTCATATTAAGTCTATTGCAGTTGAAAATTGTATTATTTCATTATATTTTGATTTACAATGAAAGTAATAGGGTCTATTGTGTTCTAGCAGCTCATCCTAACATCACTGTTGATGACTTCGTATACGATATCCAAGACGATTTGCCATGGGACGATGGGTCCCAGAAAGAGTACATGACCGAGGAGTGCTGGTTATCCCCGAATCTACAGGATAACTCCTTCAAGAGGAGTCAGTTTTTCTGTGAAAGGTTCAGAAGTTTACCAAGTCTCTTGGCCAGGCATAATAATATTAATGACCCCTTATAGTTTTGCAGGGACATGGAAATGCCATTTGATGGTTTCAACCTAACAGGTAGAGTGCAATATCTATGACATTACAAAAATTGCTGATCCAACATCCAAGTATCCAACTTAAAATGTATTTATAGTTACATGCATATGGAGTCCTACTGCAGTTGGTTTGGTAAATATTACCAGGTGTTAAGTATTTTTATGATGTTAACCTTTGTTGAACAGAGACAACGGGTCCTGTGTTTCCCAATTTCAATAAATCAGAGAGGAGTATCTACTTTGAAGAAGATTTAACGAGGTATACTTTATAAGTTTGTATACTAAGTTTGTTCATGCAGCATGTTTCTTCTCAAGAGCTAATGATCTGAGCTTCCATGGTAGCAGGAATCCCATACGAACAAAGAATACTGAATTAGTAGATATGGCCCGCTTTCCAAATCAATATTGCTTTCCTGTAGAGGATCCGAAGGACAGTTTCAAGTCTTCTAGGTAGATGCCTCATGCCAGAAGCCTTTCCCTCAATTGTCATACAAAGTTGAGTTGACTTTGTTATTTTTATTTTTAAGCTTTGACAGCGAGGAGTCGTGCTCGTCCAGTGCAGGTTGTATCGAATCTCTGATTATCTCTTCTTGGTCTTATATTCAACTAACATCCAGTAAATATTGGAAATTATTGAGGCTTTAGTCATGCAATGAATCTTCCACTTTATGTCAGTCAGGAGAGACATAATGGATTCAGTGGCAAAAAAGAGTGACAGCAAAACATTTAGCAAAATATACAGCCCAAAGGGTGATGTTAAGCGCTTCCTTAGAGAGGATACATCAGGTGGACACAGAAATTATGTGCAACAAGGGAAAAATGATGGTGTGACAAGAGCAGACACCGTCAAATTTGATACCTCAAGTGTACCTTCGGACCAGCCCTCAAGTTTAAACATTGAAAATAAACATAAACTGAAAACAAAGGATGGTTGGTTTGTTACAAGAGAGAAAGCCCAAAGTGACGCAGATTCCGGTTTGGCTTCTTTCCATAAACAGTCAAAGATGAAATCCTCAACATATGGGAATATGCTATGGGATGAAGCATCTGTGAGTGCTTTTGCCGACTCCAGGTTGGGTGATAGACCTAAATGTAATGGTCGGAAATCCAGATATGCTTCTAATGAATGTGTTCCATGCAACCCCTTCTTCTTGGAATCTCTTGATTCTCCACGGAAGGCAGATTTACCTTTGCACGCTGATACAGATTCTTTTGGTGTAATTGATTCTCCTGAGAATATTAAACCTCCTCCGTCCAATAGTGAGTATGCAAGAAAAGATCAGGAGATGAAACGGGGAAATCGTTTAGCTGATGTAGTAGACTGCAAGCTAAGGAAGCGAAATTTAGATTTTTTTGCTATGGGCGTAGTCCAAATTGGAGACAAAGAGGAACGGTGTAGTTTCAAAAGCAACAGGAAATATTTAAAAGTTCCAGGGTTTGGTGATGTCATGCTGGCATCACCAGTGACAGCTTCTGACAAATATCTCAGTGACAACGAAAATGAGTATGTCCAACTCACCCTTATATATTGATCTGGTGTTATCCGCTGTAAACAGATTTAAGTAACAAATTGTCTTTGTTGTATAATTTTAACAGGTATCAACGTGAGGGAACTGCAGATATGAACGCTAATGGTAGTAAAGGTAACCAACCATATGACTATTTGCATTTAGATTACTCCAAATTTGGACAACCATATGACTATTTGCATTTAGATTACTCCAAATTTGGATTCTGTTTAGTACTTTACACATTCTCTACTTGTTTATCTTAATCTTGGTTTGTCTTTGGTTATTCGAAATAGTGTTTGCTGATCATGAAGAACAGAGAAGTGCTGTGCAGAAAACTGTAACTAGCCCCCTAGACCGAGTATTGATGCATCAGAGTTATGTCTTCCAGTTTATGTGTGTGCAGCAGGCTTCATTACTAAAGGCTAAAGAAGAAGAGATATGATATAGCTTCATTGCAGTGATGCTGCATTTTAAAGATATCTTTTCTTTACTTCAAATGGATGGTTACCTCAGTTTTGAGTAACATCTCTTTCCACTGGCATGGGTCATGGAACACGGATGGTTGGATACATTTTTTAAGAATATAAATTTTTTACGTTTTCTTTGTCGCCTGCTGATTTGGAACAACCTACGTTGTAAATTACTGCCTGAAACCGCATTTTTGAACTTTTTCTTCTTCTTACAAATGGTGGATATTGTAAAATTTAAACTGATGAATAGTTTACAAAGTTGATAATGATAAGCAAGTCAATAATCACAATACTAATTGTGAATATAATTGTATTTATATTTATTAATGAAGCGTAATAATTTGATTGATAAATTGATAACTCACCTCGCGTAATAATTTGATTGACAAATTGATTACTCACCTCCATTGAAAAATGTATCATCCCTACAGACATGCAATGTAATAAATACTACGTGAACAAATTAGATTCTTTTATCGAAACATAATACGATTCGAAACAATTACACCAAACCAAATCGGACCAGACAGACATGAACACAAACATGTTCTCCACCACCATCTCCCCCCACTTCCTAATCTCCGCAACTTCACTTCTTCACAGTAGAAATTAAAATTCAAAAGAGAGAAGTCGCCGTAAAGTAAATTCCTTTCTCCCCACAGACCGTTGACCGCTTCCCCCCCATCTCCGTTGACTCCTCCCCCACATTCCATCTCAAGTCTCTTCTTCCTCTTTCGCATGTTCTCATTTCATCCAACATTTCATCTCATTCCATCCGCTTTGCTTCTCTTCCTCGTCGTCATCGTAGTACAGTACGAGGTTGTCTGTCCCTCATGCTTTCCTATTCCCCCAATTCCCCATCCCCTTCTTATCTCTAGGGTTTTTTGATTGATTGAATTTTTTTTATTTATCTCAGTTGGTCGCGCTCGAATGGGGACTGCGATTTGCATGAACAAAGCATGCCGAACGTCTTCCTCTTCCGACTGGAAATCCGGATGGCCGCTGCGATCTGGCGGATTCGCAACTCTGTGCTTCGTCTGCGGGTACGCTGTCTCCATCGATTCTTGGTTTCTTCTTTCTGCATGTGCATTTTTCTCTACTCTCTAACCGACGTCGGTCATCTCTTTTTCTCGATTTAAATCTTTTGCTATATTTAGTTAGTACATCCCGAAAATTTCTCCATGGATTGATTTTGATCCGAATTCGGTTTTGACTTGCTTTTCTCTACTCTAGATCTAGTCTTAACTACATCAATGGATATGTCGGTTTTTTGTTTTCTTCCTGTAATTAAGATTTCAACTTTCCATAATTTCCCATGTCTGCATGAATGAATGAAAATTGAAAATGAAACTCAAACTCAGAATTAAACTTGACACCCACTGTTATGACTCATTGAGATCAAACATCAACACAAGCATATCATTTCAACCTAACAAAACTACTGTCTCTTCTCCTCTGACTGTTTTCATTTTCATCTCCGTTTCATAATTTTGTAACTACTGTAATTGAAATGTTATATCACAAAATCATCTCTTTAGTAATGTGTCTGTGTTTGCCTCAGATCTGCTTTTGAGAACCTTGTTTACTGCGAGACATTTCATCGTGAAGAGTCTGGCTGGAGAGAATGTGACTCATGTAAAAAGGCAAGCATATTTTGTTGTTTTGCTTCGCTGTTTCTTATTTGAAATTTTGCAGTATGGTAGTTTACTTAAGTATCCCATTTTCTTCACATGATAGCCAATCCACTGTGGGTGCGCTAGTTCAAAGCCTTTTATTGAGTTCCTGGATCTTGGGGGTGCATGCTGCATTACATGTGCAAAAAAATCCGCGCAGCATTCTGTAAGTTTTGTTTGAACGATATTTTCTGCATATTGGTGAATATAATCAGACACAATTTTTTATCTTTTAGTTGAAACATTCAATTCGTCCAAAGTAACTTTTGCCAAGGAATCAATCACTTTTATACAGAATTAAAACTTTTGTTAGGGAGATCTTTTTTACTTTTATCATTTGTTCTGTGCATTAGCATTTGATTGGTGATCTGATTTGGCAATAGTGCATGAGGAGAAACCTTACAGAATGGAACACATAATACACTCCAATTTTACCTTTCCATACTGGTTTATGGTCAAATGTAATTCTTTGATTGCTACTGCTACTTCCTGGATTTCTTGCCACATATCACAAGCAGACTGATTAATGCATAGTCCTGCTATGTGCTATCTGATCATCTTAATTTTCAAATTTTAAGCACTCTAAACATCGATAAAAGACCCATCAGTTTATATGAAATTTGTATTAACTCACCATTACATTTCTATTTTCTGCGCTCCTTTCATAATCACGTTCTTATTCTACTACCAATTGTAAATATTGTTCTCCAGATTCGGAGAGATGAAGTTTCAAATGATTATAGTACTCAAATGCTCAGCAGTGTTGGTAGCTTACAACATAATATGGGCGATACAAGGATTAACGAAGACATAGTTGGTAAGGGGAGGATTTTTCAGTTGGGTAAAAGTAAAATGGATGGTGATCCCAATCTCTTGCCTCAAATCCCAAAAGGAGAGGCAAATTTATCATTGGGGACGATAAATGGAGAGGATGTAATCCCATCTTACCGGGAACTTAGTTCAAACTTTTGGAACCTGAATGCTCAGTCGGGTTGTTCACCTCATTATCCTATAGCAGGGAGTAATGTAACATTGGGAGTTCAGGATGGCTTCGAAGCAAACCCTCAAACTTCATTGAATATTAGTTTGAGTACTCCTCCAGACCCTTCCAATTATTCTGCTAAATATCCCAGTGTTGTATTGGAAGGGAGAGATTCTATCAATCTACCTTCACCTAGTCAACAAGGTCAACGACCTCGTGTCATTTTACCTAAGCCTTCTAAAAGTGGGCTCGGTTTAAGCATGGATGCATCTAAAGGCGTGGTTCAACAGCCGCGAGTTGCTAGGCCGCCTGCTGAAGGACGAGGCCGCAATCAGCTACTTCCACGTTACTGGCCGCGGATAACAGATCAGGAGTTGCAGCAATTGTCTGGAGAGTATCCTTTGATATATTATTTTTTTCTGTTTTAATTTTGGTCTTAGTTTCTTATTGTTTTGTGTCATATATTTGTAACTATGTGTGACCCTTAACATTTTCTGCAAGTTTAAACTCCCCTGTTGTTCCGTTGTTCGAGAAAGTCTTGAGTGCCAGTGATGCTGGTCGAATAGGTCGTTTAGTTCTCCCTAAAGCTTGTGCGGAAGTAAGTCTCTTTTTCTTTACCGTCTATTTACACATTTCGTTAATTTCCTTTCACATGACTGATCTATGTAATGTAAGTGAATGCAGGCATATTTTCCTCCAATTTCACAGTCAGAGGGCACTCCAATAAGGATTCAGGATGCCAAGGGAAAGGAGTGGACATTTCAATTTAGATTTTGGCCGAACAATAACAGCAGGATGTACGTACTTGAGGGAGTTACTCCCTGTATACAATCCATGCAGTTGCAAGCCGGTGATACTGGTCCGTTCACCTTTCATTTCTTCTCTTAGCTATTATTAGAGTTCATTTTTGTGCATTCCGGCTCTTTGATTCATTATTTCAGCACTCTATGTGTTTTACACCGACGCCATACATTTAGAAGAGTTTGGCTGTGGTACGACTTTGTAACCAATCGGGGGACATATTTTAGGTAGAGGGGGAATCTCACATCACATAGGTGTTTATATTTCAAGGATTTTTTAAAGAGACAGCTGAGATACAAAAAAGAGTAGCTATATTAAGAAAACCAGTGTGTACTAAACGATGTTCCTATTTAGAACTGTGATCTCTATAGCGAGTGTGTTTAGCAGATTGTGATATTTTGTGGTGTATTGCCTTCATCGGATCGCGAACTTACTAGTGACCAACTTTCAAATGACTGTGGAGATTCATCTCATTTAGTATACTATCTACCTCTGTTTATGACTTTACTCAGGATCTACACTAAAAAGTATTTACATCAATAATAATATTTCCCAAAATTCAGCAAGAATCTGTTTTTACATGTTAAAGTGGTGGATGATCTTTGCTGCATACTATTATTCACAGTTGATGATGCCAATAAATCGGTGACAGGCATTTTTTGAATTTGGTGTTCTAAAACTTATGATGTATTTAGATTTGAGCATTAAGGTGTTCACTCATATAAAGTTAGCACTTAGTTGAGTTAATATTCCCATCCTCCGTCTTCCGCCCTCTATTAACTCACCCGCAGCCGTACCATATATCTAGACTTAATGGATCCTCTTTCTCATTCTATTTTCTCTGCCAGTAATATTTAGTCGCAGGGATCCCGGAGGAAAACTTGTGATTGGTTCTCGAAAAGCATCGGTTTCTTCAGATACACAGGTTAGTCTGCGGACTCAAGTTTGAGATGATGTTCATCTCTGGGTTTGAACTTCAAGTGAAAGACATTAGGCAAACTAACGTGCTTTATCTTGCTAGGATGGTGAAATCGCTGCACTAGCTAATGGTACAAATGGCGAATCATCTTTTTCTGGTGTGTCAACCGCTAGTGGTTACTCTGGCACTTTCCAGTCAATGACAGAAAACAGAAATACACACCTGCATGGTTTGTCCGAGCATATGACTGTTGCTGACAGCAACGTAGGATGGAGTAAAAGTGACAGAAACCGAGGTAGGATTGCTGAAAATCCAGTACCGCTATCAATGGTGAAAAGGCCAAAAAACATTAGTTCAAAATCTAGAAGGTTACTCATGCATAATGAGGATGTTCTGGAGCTTAAACTTACATGGGATGAAGCACAAGATCTTCTTCGTGCCCCACCAACCATCAAGCCAACCATCGTAACTGTTGAAGACCACGAAATTGAAGAGTTTGAAGTATGTATATCAGCCAGTCTCTTTTTTTTTTGTCCTCAATCCGATACATTTTTCTATGTCATGTCTTCTATAATTATAATTTACGCATCGAAGGTATTTTGCTTAGGAAAGATAAATAAACTGGCTCCCCCTAGCAAATGGACATCCAATTTTCTTTTAACTTCTTTTTCAGGAACCCCCAGTCCTTGCAAAGAAGACAATCTTCACAGTCGGCCCATCAGGGTAAGGATTTAAATCATTTAACTTAGGATTAATGTGTCTCTAGTATATTGCATTGATTTACTGGTGTATTCAGTAAAGTCTATACGGGGAATTTAGGATTAGTCCCATGATCATTGTTATTTAATTATATTCTTATAATGGCACAACCGTTGCATAAATGACTGCGCTAATCCTTAACTCCCCCGCTACAATTGAGTTTCCTTTCATTTATTTCATTGCTTGTCTGATCTAGAGTTGTTCGGATATATTTTTAAAATTTAACTTTGGGAATGCTGCTTTGATTATACTGTGAGATTCTTCTTTCAATGTTGTTGCTTAATAGGCTAACAGTACACAGCCTCTGTATTCCACAGCCTGATTTTTTCTATAAAACATAAATAAAGGCGATGATCTTAATATGCCATCTCTAACTTACCAACATTCATTACTAGTTTCATTGCGCAGCATTGAAAAGGGCCTTTGAGTAGATGATTCCGAGCATTCTATTTACTAACGTGCAGTTAATTCATGCATATATATCACTGTTTTCGTATGTTAAATCCAGGGGACAGGAGCAATGGGCTCAATGTGACATGTGCTGTAAATGGCGACGATTGCCTGTTGATGTTCTTTTGCCTCTGAGGTGGACGTGTGCCGAGAATTTTTGGGAGTCTAGCAGGTGCAGAGAGATAAAAAAAAGAAAAAAAATCTTCATTCTTTAGACTGATATTGATCTTTATTCTCCTGAAGCAAGCTGCAGGGTGGAAATTTGTATGATTAGTGATGTGTATATGATTTACTTTTAGGTATTCGTGTTCTATGCCGGATGAAGTGGGAGCAAAGGAGTTGGAAAATCTTCTGAAACATGGAAAGGGTATGACCGAAACGTCATGTTAGCTACAATTTTGCTGCTGTACGTTTGTAGTGGTAGATTAGATTCGCTGCAGTAATGTCTTCCTTATGGTTATCATATCACTATTTACTGTCTGACTTTGATAGAAATTGCGTGTACCTAGGCGCGTATATCTGCACCTACATTAGTGAATTCCAATGTTGATAGTAACTAACACGTCTATTGTTGATGGCAGACCTCAAGAGGCGAAGAACTGTAGAGAATCACAGAGTAGTCCAAGATCATGAACCTTCAGGCTTGGATGCTTTAGCGAGTGCAGCAGTTCTAGGGGACAATGCAGGGGAATCCGGTGAGACATCTGTTGGAGCGACCACGAAACATCCTAGGCATCGTCCCGGATGCACATGCATTGTGTGCATTCAGCCGCCAAGTGGTAAAGGGAAACACCACCCTACATGCACCTGCAATGTTTGTATGACTGTCAAGCGCCGATTCAAAACACTCATGTTACGCAAGCGGATACGCCAGTCGGAACGAGAAGCAGAAATAGCACAAAGAGATCCTGTCCCACCCAGAGAGAATTATGAGCTGACAAATCTAAAAGACGACTCAGGGAGTCATGAAATGCTTCAGCCACGACCTTTAGAAGTCGAAGCAGATGCAGAGGCAGACAGAACGACTCAGAGCCTAGTCCAGTTAGATCAAGTGAGTGACAACAGCGACGTGCAGCTGGATTTGAACTGTCATCCAGACCGCAGCAATGAGCACATGGAACAGGAGATGAGTGCGGCAGTGAGCATTACGAGGCTTGTCCATGCAGCTGCACTTCCTTTGGAGAATTATATGAAACAGAATGGTCTGGCAAGCTTTACATCGGATGCCTCCGTTCCTCAGACGATCGAAGAAAGTGAAGATGCCGCCGCCGCGGCTGGTGATGATAATGATAATAATAAAGTGGTGAAATCTGAAAGCATACCGGCATCAGCATCAGAGAACAAGGACGAAGAGAAGTCCAGCCAAGCGAACCAGGACCAGGATGTTGACGACAAGTCATAATTTGGTCTCGGACATTTTTCTTTTCTGGTCTCTTATTTTTTTGTGTCGGGCTTGAGATACTGAGACGTGCAAAACTGGAACATGTGTGTGGCCTTTTGCCTACAATGAGCGTACCTTACATGTTGGAAGCTGCTAGTATTATAAGTTTGTTCTTGGGTTTAAATTTCTCTTCCGTTGGTTGAGAATCTCTTTACAAATAGATAATCTGAAAATACCATTTGCAACTTTTAAAGTGCATGATTAAATCGTAATGATATTGATACATCAAAGTTAAATTTATCGATTTTGACTTTTCATCAGATGCAATTTTGAATATGAAAGTGAGACAGACATATGTTAGCACCACATCAATTTGATTGATCATATACTTTTTAACCGGATACACCGTTCCGGAGATCAGCACAGGGAACATAAAATACAGTGTTTGCATAGGATTAGACTCTGAACCAAAGATTCAGCTCTTATTACAGCCAGTTCAAACGGTCACCGCTTACTACATATGTGCCTCCAATATCTGACCAACCCGCTAATCAGTGCCCTAACGCCTATCTGCGGCTCAGCGGAACTTACTTCACGGAGAATCAGAGATCGAGACAAGTTTTTAGTGGGGACTTACTTCCGGAACCAAAATCCTTTGCAAGTTTTGAGTGTCTAGAGTGATTCTGATTTGAACTAATTTTTTGACAATGTTAATAAATAAGTAAAAAGATGTTGTATGCCTGCAGTTGGACCATGGAAGATTTTTAGGAAGGTACAAACATGAGCTACTCAAAGTGGGGAGAGAAATATTCCAAAATTAGCAGAATGACCGAAGAACACGGGACAAGGCACACGTGCATTCTACCAGCAACAGCAAATCCTCACAACCAATCAACCAACCAGTCACATTTATCTTCATTTTTCACGGTAATTAAGCAGCGCCATTCTCATTTTCAATCCCTGAAAAATCAACCTAGCTAGAGGAGGATCAAGGCCGTGTCGATCGGTGGACGACACGGGCACATGGGGGACTTGTCGTCCTCCCAGCCCTCTCACCACCTCATTACCAACACTAATATTCATAATGACTTTATGCCGGACGGTGGCTGCTTTCAAAACCACGACTGTGGCGGTGATGACGATCTCTTTGCCACCTACATTGATCTTGATAAGTTGCCAATGCTGGAAACAGCTGAAGGCGAAGCAGGACGACAATATAACCACCAGCATAGACGTTGCGAATCGGGGTCCAATAATTCCTATTCGTCCGCGCCATCGCGGGCTGAGTTAGTCCTCGAGGCTAAAAAGGCTATGCCTCCTGATAAGTTAGCCGAGCTCTGGACCGTTGATCCAAAACGCGCCAAAAGGTATTCCAAATATGATATCACACTTAATAATTCGATACACGTAAACTTGAAGAAATTGTCACACATCGCTTAGAGAAAAATGTAAACTAATATATCAATATAAAATAACGTCTGCAGCCAATTGGTGCTTTTTTCCGTTTTTAATCATCCATGTATGCATTTTTTGCGCAGAATCCTGGCAAACAGGCAGTCTGCGGCGAGGTCAAAAGAAAGGAAGGCTCGATATATCGCAGAGCTGGAGCAAAAACTCCGCGCTCTTCAGACCGAGGCCACAACGCTTTTTGCACAACTCAGCCTCTTCCAGGTACCTAATTCTACACTGCATAATTCACAATGTATGCTTATTTATTTTTTCCCATTTTCTGAATAATGAACAAAAGTTGGAACTGGTAATAATTAGAGTTTTATATGTTCAGCGAGATACAACAGGCTTGTCTTCTGAAAATACCGAGCTAAAGCTTCAGTTACAAGCCATGGAGCAGCAGGCTCAGTTGCAGGATGGTTAGTCCATTTCCATGTCTAAAGAATTTTCATTCAACTTTTTATGTGTTGGTTAGTTTCAATATTTCCTTTTAATTTAAGAAATTGTTATTATTCGCGTAACGTTATGAACTCTGTCTACGCAGCTTTGAATGAAGCTCTGATGCAAGAAGTCGAGAGGCTAAAAATCGCCACCGGAGAATTATGCAACGTACCCGAATCACTCAACTTGGGAGTGCCAATGCCAAATCTCGTCCCAGCATACGCATTCTCAAATTATCACCCAACGCAATCGCAACAAACAAGTACCTCTTCTGATCATCATCATCATCAGATCCTGCAATACTATCAGTCAGAAAGCGGCGTGCTGGGACATGACTCGACGGTGTTGTTAGCGGAATGTGTGCAAGCAGATGATGGTGAGCCTTTGAGCCGGTTTCAGGAAGGAATTGGTATTATAAGTAGCGTAGGAGCAACACATCGTAATACTGTGATGAAGTCATCATATGCCCCTTCTTCATTTTCTGCCACAGAAAGTAGCACCACAACTTGACTATTAGTCCTCCTCTCACCTTCATTACTCATTATTCAGCCTCTCATCAATCACAAAACTCTTGTTTCACTTCATTTTTAACACATCTCTAACAAAAATTTAAATCCTAGTCGTTACAGATGTTATCAGTATCCGGCTCCATTGTATGTGATAATTTAATTTTGGAACGTTACAAATGTTATTTAATAAAATCCGATACCTATACCATTGCAAAGACACAATAAGCTTATGCGGTATCAAAAGCATCCCAGCACGAATCCAGAGGAGAATAAATAAATAAAATCTCACAGAATCACAAGAAATGTATACAAAAAATCACAAGAAAATGAATGGATTTTTTTTTAAAACTGACCCAAACTCGAGTTTGGATTTCAAAACTGACCCACGCGAGTTTCACATTTCAAAACTGACCCATTTTTAATGAGACCGGATCCTGTTACGTTTTTCAAAAACGGGATCCTGGGAATCCGGTCTTCTGTGTTTTTTACAAAACCGGTTCCCCAGGATCCGGTCTTATGTGCAAACCAAAACACGTGTAGTTCTCTTATTCGAACACGCACAGAAGACCGGATTCCCAGGATCCGGTCTCATAAAAAATGGGTCAGTTTTGAAATGTGAAACTCGCGTGTGTCTGTTTTGAAACCCATAAACTCAAATGGGTCATTTTAAAAAAAACTCAAATGAATGACTACAACAGAGTTCATCAATTTATTATAATTAATAAGTAGTAATTATTGATTTTTTATTGATTTAATTTATTAATAATTAAATTGAAAAAAACACAGGTCGCCCTAGCTAGAAGAAGCTGAGAGGGAAGACGAAGTAGTACGATATTACGGAGTCACACGCAGCCAGACTCCGACTCCGACTCCAATCGAATCAGTTATTGTATTTGTAATTTATGGCTCGTTGCGTTTTCTCGTCCGACGACTTAGTCATCAAGTCGCCCAACGATAGCAGATTCTACAGACTCATTGAACTCGAAAATGGCCTTACGGCACTTTTGGTCCACGATCCTCAAATTCTCCCCGAACAGCCACCTACAGCTGTCGAGGATGGTGACGATGAGGATGATGATATGAACTCGAGCGAAGAAGAGGATGAGGATGATGACGACGAAGAAGAAGATGACGGCGAAGAGGATGAGAAGGAAGACGCAAGTGACAAGTCTGCTTCTCAGACTAAGAAAGTTAGTGCCATTTGTTTTCGTTTTTTTTTCCCTAGCGTATCTGTTGCATTTGTTTGCTGCTTTGATTTTGATGCTGCATTATTTTTGCAGGCTGCTGCGGCAATGTGTGTAGGAATGGGAAGCTTTCTTGACCCGGAAGAAGCACAAGGACTTGCACATTTCCTTGGTTAGGACTAAATTTTTTGTCTGACGATGCATCTGTTTTGCATTTTTATATAGTAATTTAACACTATTGCCAGTACTAGAAAATAGATTACATAGCATATAGCCATATACTACCGTTTACATTTACTATGAATTGTGACGGGTGCAAACATCTTTTGCAGAGCACATGCTATTTATGGGAAGCACTGGTTTCCCTGATGAAAATGAGGTTTGCTTCTTCATTTCACCTGTTACACTGCTTGCGCTAAAAGACAGATGATTGTGGTTTAAAGTAATTTTGAAGCCTGAAATGTAGCGTATAGAAAAGAAAAGCTTAATCAGTATATCTTCACGCAAGATTATAAGACTTTACGATTCTTTTTATTTCTGACTCTGACCAACTCATGAACAGTATGATAGCTATCTGTCAAAGCATGGTGGCTTCTCAAATGCCTACACGGAAACTGAACGCACATGTTACCATTTTGAAGTCAAACCGGAGTACCTTGAAGGTGCACTGAAGAGGTAACAACAGTCTGCTACTTTATCATCTTCAGTTTATAAAAAATAGTTTAGGAGATGTTTTGTCAAATATGGAACATATAAGAGTTATGATTTTTTATTATTATTGTACATTACTTTTATACTCATACTCCAAGGCATTCAATATTTATGTACTGTTCCAGTTGGCATTTCTGTTCACAGAGTAGCTGGATTTGCTTAGTTAAAATGTTTATTTGGGGTTTTCAGATTTTCCCAGTTCTTCGTCGCACCTTTAGTAAAAACTGAAGCTATGGAGCGAGAGCTACTTGCGGTTGATTCAGGTCTGCATTTTATTGCATTCCTGCTTCTTTTTTTTGCAATTTGTCTTTTAACCATAGTTTTGTATTATTATTTTCTGACAGCTATTATCTTGTATGTCATAATAAATCCATAGAATTCAATCAGGCATTACAAAGTGATTCTTGCCGCCTTCAACAACTGCAGTGTCATACCTCTGCACCTGGGCATCCTTTCAATAGGTTCTTTTGGGGTAAGCAACGAATAACTTATTGAAATGGTAAATTGTAATAGTTTTTTTTTTGATAAGTGGTAAATTGTAATAGTTGATGGCACTTTCTTAGATTCTTATAACTGCATATACGTTTCTATTCCTTTATGAAGCCTGTGTGAGTAATCATGAAGAACAACGGAATTTTTAGGAAGGAAATTAAGCAGCATGTGCATGTTTCGATATTGAAGGGGGTTCCATGACCATTTCTTTTATTTTTAATTAATATGGAGGGGCGCCCTTGATTTCGGTGCATTTGCTTGATTTTGTCGGAGAGTCACATATTGTTCTTTACTTTTCTGTCTTCAAGGCAATAAGAAGAGCCTGATAGATGCAATGGAGAATGGTATTGATCTGCGAGAGCAAATTTTTCGACTATATAATGAATACTATCATGGTGGATTGATGAAGCTGGTTGTCATTGGAGGAGGTATGCGTAAACAGGCTATGCCTCATATCACATTTATATTTCCATTTTTAAGATGAAAAGATATGTAGAGCGTTTATAAAACCTCAATATTTTAGCTCTATATATTTTAAATTTGTAGTATTTAATGGACCTAGAGTGGGACTTGCATCTATAGGTTTCTAACAATTATACTGTTCAATATGGCAGATTCTCTTGATGTACTGCAAAAGTGGGTTGTAGAGTTGTTTGGAGATGTCAAAAAGGGTAGTAAAAGGCCAGAGTTCATAGAGAGAAATCCAATTTGGAAAGCTGGCGAACTTTACAGACTGGAGGCAGTTAAAGATGTCCATGTCCTTGACTTGTCATGGACATTACCATGTTTACGAGCAGACTATCTGAAGAAGTCTGAAGATTACTTGGCTCATCTTCTCGGGCATGGTAATCCATTTTGCTTTTTGGAAACAGAATTTGATATATCGGGAAGTTTCATGTATTAATATTTATTTGTATAATATTCATATTGTTGACTCTCCTGCTAAAATTCTTGCTGTATCCGGCCACGGCCAGAAAGTGACTTTCTCCAACTGGAACACTTCCTGTCAAGGGCATTATACATGGAAAACTCGAAAAATATTCTTTTGGCAAGGAATTAAAACCAAAATGTATAATATCTTGACGAGTTGCTTGAAAATTCTTAATTTTCGAACTCATTTCATTTGGGCTTAAATCAAAAAGAAAGGGCAGTTCGTTGCCAAATAATGAAACTTTTAGGCAGCCTCCTAGCCGACTGAATTGTGGCGTACTTTATACTTTGCTTAGAACTTTGTTATCAAGCCAAATCTATGGAGAAGTAATATAACTTTCTTTTTCCTGAGGATTACTCTCCACCTCGTTCTCCATGCAACAATTATATATAATTATAAATTGGTGTTCTTGAATGGATGATCATGGATAATATGAGGCACATCCATGTCTCAAAAATAGAAGATATCAATCCAGTTTCTGATCTAATTCTTATCTTTATCTTGCCTAGAAGTAGTGGCATTGGTTCTTTAGTTAGGCACTATTAATTGCTCCTTTGTTTGTTTTTAATATTCGTGAGCATTGTTGCCAATTGTTGCATCTTCATTTTAATTTTGCAGAGGGAGGAGGCAGCTTGTATTTCTTTCTCAAAGCCAAAGGTTGGATAACATCCATATCTGCTGGGGTCGGAGATGAAGGAATGCATCGGTCATCGATGAATTATATCTTCAATATGTCCATAAAATTAACAGACTCTGGATTGGAACAGGTAACTGACATGATGATTTCTACTGCATATTTTTTACAGGCTACAGCTAATTTCTATGTACTGATTGCTATTTCTGACATGATGGTTTCTACTGCAGATTTTTGACATCATAACATTTGTTTATCAATATCTCAAATTACTACGGCATGATTCACCACAACGATGGATATATGAAGAGCTTCGGGATATTGCAAAGATGGAATTTAAGTTCACAGAAGAGAAACCTCAGGATGAGTACGCCTCAGAATTGGCAGGTTTGTTCATCATAGAATCATCGTCATTCTAACCCTAACCGAGAACGATGTATCATGTCTCAACATTGCCGCATCGAAAATTTTAAAAACTTATTTTGCTATTGAATGCAATTGGTTGGAATATATAATAAGGTAAATGTCGCTGTACGCTGGAATATTATAAACATGAATAAATGCTTGTGAATGCCGTCTAGTTTACATATAGGCACATGTTTCATAAAAACCATGTTTGGTCAAATACTAATTTTTTTCAAGTCATGGTGGAAAAGTGAAAAACTAGTAGCTGGAACCACATGAGGCACACTAGATTTGCGTTGATTTTCCAAATGCGAATGTTTCTGATGTTAATTTGGAGACTTTTTCGAAAACCTTCCATCAGAATATTTAAACATACTATAAAATAAACCATCAATTTGCTCCCGTGTGTGTACAATTTGTCATGAGAATGAATATTGACATTTTTGTACCAAGGCTCTTGCAAAAGATTATCTCGATTTTTCATTTCCATGATACTGGTGGCCTTTGTTTATCTATTTGTATAGCACAAAAATGTGAGCTAAATGAGCACAAATAGTCTCAATTTCATCTAAATGTTGTCAAGTTTGTATGTTCATTCCTGAAAATTGGTTGACATTTGATGAGTATTTATTACAGAAAATATGTTCGTATATCCATCAAAGAATATTATATTTGGAGAATTTGCATATGAAGTGTGGGATGAAGAACACATAAAGTACATACTGGATTTCTTCAAACCAAAAAACATGAGAATTGATGTTTTGTCAAAGTCACTCCCGACCAAACAAGGTAAAGTTAATGCTATCTTTGAAGTGTGCTGCCCATAAAGTTAACTCAGTGGTTACAAACCAGGGTTGTCCTTTTGCTCAAACTATAAGCTGGCCAAATAAGAATCATATGATATCTTAAACCAGACTGACTACATATCAGCCATAGTTTGTAAATGCATTGTAGCTTCTAATCGAAAGTACTAAAAGAATATGCTGATTGTCCGTCCTACTGTCGCTTCTTTGATTTTTCTTTTTATTGCCATACTGAGCTCTTTTTCCATTATGCTGTTGTGTCTGTTGTGCGGGACTGAGGTTCCAGCAATTTCATTTATATTATCTGTTCTTCTCGAAGTTTGACCTCCATAATTTCTTGCTAGCTTCTATACGTAAAAGATGTAGTTTCATGTGAGAAGAAATGTAATGGCTTCCATGTTAGATATTAATTTCATTTCATTAATGTTATGATTGATGGGGTTGGACGTACATGAGGGAACTACCAGAATGTTATTTACCAGCCCAAGCTTTCAATCATGAGTTTCAATGTAATGTATGACCATTCTGGTACAGATTTCTTATATGAGCCATGGTTCGGGTCAAAGTATGCTGAGGAAGATGTTCCTCTATCTTTGATGAAGTTGTGGAATGATCCTCCAAGCACTGATTCGTCCTTACATCTGCCTAGGAAAAATGAATTCATACCATGTGATTTTTCACTTCGACCTGTTGATAGTCCTGAAAGCATGCCCCTACCAGTGTGCATACTGGATGATTCGATGATGAAACTTTGGTACAAGCAAGATACGACATTCAAATGTCCACGTGCGAATGTTTACTTCCACATAACTTTAAAGGGAGTATCTGAAAGTGTTCGAAGTTGTGTCCTAACTGAATTGTATGTTAACCTTCTCAAGGACGAGCTAAATGACATAATCTACCAGGTAAAGTACAAACTAGTTCTTAGGAAATGAACATGATCTGAAACTAATTTCATTCTTCAGTATAAGTGCATACACTCAACATTCATTGCAGTTAGAATTTTTCTTTAACAGAAGTTCTTTTGATGTCCACAGGCTAGTGTAGCCAAATTGGAGACTTCCTTATCCATTGTCGGGGACAAGTTAGAGCTAAAGGTGTATGGTTTCAACGACAAGCTTTCTTTGCTGTTATCTAACATCATTGCAGTTGCATCATCCTTTTTGCCTACTGAGGATCGTTTTCAGGTATATGATATTGGCTATCGTTCCCATTCTTATAATTTTAGCAGCAATTGTTTTCCTTCGGCGTCCTTTCAACAGATTTTCCTGCAATGTTATTTGATTTGAAGCCTTGCGCGGATATCTTTGTCATCTGTTGAAGTTTTATGTTTTTTAAGGTCATCAAAGAGGATTTGGAGAGGAGCTTCAAAAACGCAAATATCAAACCTTTACGTCACTCATCCTACTCGAGGCTCCAAATTTTGTGCCAGCAATTTTGGGATGTAGAGGATAAGCTTCAGACTCTGTATGGTTTGTCAGTGGATGATTTGAAGGCTTTTGTTCCTAGCCTTCTTTCCCAGGTATGCTAACACACCAAGCCAGTTGTAATTCATAGAGCTCTAATGGCTGAATCAAAGGAAGTAAAAGTTGAATATTTGATCTAAAGTATAAGAAAATCACTAACAATCATTGACAATGCACGCAAAAAGGCATGGCAAGAAGGTGAATCATGGTCTGAGTACCTGAGAGTCTTCGAGTGGAAATTATTTTTATGTAGGGGCTTCACAATCTCGTTTCAATTTCAGTTTTCTTGTATCGGAACTATATTAAAGTTCATGTAAAGGACAATTTAAGTGCTATTTGTTAAGTGGCTCTTATCAATCATGCAGAGATACAAACATTTATTTCTTTAAGTGTCCAGTTAACATCGATTGTCATGGTGTTAATAAGATTACGGAGTTTCCCTGAATCCTAAATTGGATGTCATTCTACTTATTACTTACACATGAAAGTTTTTTTTGTAAGAATTTACCATATTTTGCTGGTCACGTGTTGAGCTCCTATGCATTTTCTGCAGATATATATAGAGGGACTATGCCATGGAAACTTGCTAAAATCAGAAGCTTTAGAAATTGCAACCAGATTTAGGATCTACCTCACCGGGAAACCACTTCCGATTGAAATGAGGCATCAAGATCGTGTTATACGTCTTCCCTCCGGGGCTAACCTTGTCCGCGATGCGACTGTCAAGAATAAGTTGGAACCCAATTCTGTTCTTGAGGTACGTGATGATGCTGTGGACTTGCATTTGACAACTCATGTTGCTAATTATGGGGGGTCTTTCTGACGTGATTTATGTGCATGTCAGCTGTATTTCCAAATTGAGTCGGAGTCTGAAACTGAGAGTATCAAATTGAAGGCCTTTGCTGACCTCTTTGATGAAATTGTGGACGAGCCGTGTTTCAATCAGCTAAGGTGATGCTAGTGAAAACAATATATTAGCTACTGGTTTTTGATAAGGAAGTGGAGTGACAACAATTCTCTGCATTAGAAAAATTAAAGGGGGCAGTATTATATAATTTGAAAACGCCGTTCAGCCGTTTATAACCTGTAAAAACTGAAGTATGATGGACATGTATACCATACAGAGAGTATTCAGGAGTCAAAACTCTAAAGGCACTTTTTCTTGTCAAGCAAAGAAAATTCATATATCCATATCTTGTATAGATTAGTTAAATATTTTAAGCATGTTGTTCTGCAGGACCAAAGAGCAGCTCGGCTATGTAGTCCAAAGTGGCCCCCGAACAACGTATCGTGTGCACGGGTTTTGTTTCTGTGTTCAGTCTTCCAAATACAATCCGCTCTACTTGCAAGATAGAGTTGAGAATTTTTTGAAGGGGTTGGACAAACATTTGGTATGTTAAAGATTTTACATTGTTTCCTTTAGTTGGCTTTGACTTTGAACTACCAAGTGGTTGTGCTGTTGTTCTCTTGATGTGTATTTCCTGGGTCAGCCAGCTGGGACTGGGTTGTCTACAAAATGTTAGATTCAAATGCGTTGAAATTATCGGTTGATCAATAGAACAAGAACAACAATTGTTTAGTCGAATTAAAAGCTCAAATATATAATGGTTTATTAGTGTTCAGCACAGTTTCATTGAAATAGTCAAATAGCAATAGAACTGATGGTCATATTTTTGACCATAGTTCGTTTCGTTCGAGTGGGGCTCTAGAACATACATATTATGTATTCATCTAAGGAAACAGTTCCAGTTTTCATATATTTTATATTGCAGGATGCCCTTGATGATGAATCTTTTGAGAACTACAAGAGTGGATTGATTGCAAAGTTGTTGGAAAAGGATCCTTCCCTATCTTATGAAACTAGCAAATTTTGGGGTCAAATAACCGATAAGAGGTGAAAATTTCTCTCTTATTTTCTTTCCATCATGTAACATTTGGGATCCTAACCACAGTCATGCGGAGGACCAGTTGAGCAGGATATTAAGATCCTAAAATCATATTTTCGGGATTCATTCATTCTAATTTGTTTGTTTACTGTTTGCTTGAGAAAACATAAAGTGATGTGAACTTCTTATGAAAAGTTGAAAACATGTGAATTGTTTCTGGTAATTCAAACTGCCATTGATGAGTAAATCTGTGTCTTGGGTTCATGCAGATATATGTTTGATATGTCTGCAAAGGAAGCGGAGGAAGTGAAAACCATCTGCAAGAGTGAGATAAAGGAATGGTACAAGACATATCTCTGTGATTCTTCTCCCAAATGTAGAAGACTAGCAGTCAGGGTATGGGGGTGCGAGGCTGAAATGCAGAAGGAAGAGGCTGAGTCTCAGGCACAAACCATCGACGACCTAGTAGCTTTCAAGACTTCGTCGCAGTTCTATACGAGTCTTTGTTGAGAATTTTTCGATTTCATGATTCAGTTTTGGTGTACTACTGGTTGGATCACATGCTGCTGGCAGCTGAGTATTTATATTATTGAAAATTGTAAAACTGGATAACAGTATAGATTTTAATACTTCAAATAACTATGCAAAAATATCAACTATGATCTGTCTAACATTTTCTAAAGCTAATTACATTTTAATTCAACTGAATTTTTAAACAAAAGCATTTGTGAGCTTTTGACTATATAATATTACAATATTATTAATAACGTAATAAATTTATGCATTTAATTTAATGATGCATAAATAAATTGTTTTCAATGAGAGTTTCTGTAATAAGTAAATATCTTGACATTTTTTAGTCAAGCCTATTGGTCCCCTATTAGGCTATTATGTAATAGTCTTAGTGTTTCCTTTTAAGTTTTAATAACACAATTTATTTTTTTTACAAGTTTAAATCAATATTTTCTCTCCATAAAAAAATAACTCAACATTTTCTCATGCGTGTAAATTCGGACCGTCATGTATGTTAAAGTGTCAATTTAGGACAAACTTACTACGATATCTGAATCGTAAATACTGACCGAAATTAGAAAGGGGTAAGCGTACTTGTCCTTATCCTATAAATAAAAGTAATTTACAATTTTACTCTATCAAAAAAAAGTATTACAATTTTATCCTATTTTTTCAAATCCAATAATTAAATTTAGATAACAATGAATTTGTACAGCATCACCTGACACCTATTTATCAGTTACAGACTCAATCATAAAAATAATCATTACGTATGGTTTAACAAATTAATAAACTTTTTTTATGAACAAAATAAAATAAAAATGTAACCTTGTATATGAGATGAGCACCTTTATTAGTATAAAGTTGGTGGTTGATGTCAACTCAGCAGATTCATATAATGAATTTTATTTACAGATGTCTTCAAACTTATTACAGTACTATTTTGTTTAATCTTATCTTTAAGTCATCATTTGTAATAATACGATGTGTAACGATGAAATACTTTCAAATATTCAAAATTATACTTTTCTTACAAAAATAGATAAGTAACTGCAGGGGTAAAATTGTCATGCAAATTACAGCATTTTTTCTATTTCGGTTACATAAATATCTTGACGTGGCGTCTACGTCCCTGTCTGGGCCGGGTCGAGTCGAGTCGAGTCGCTGCAGCTGATTCGAACGGGTCCACCGGGTCGAGGTTGGACTGCTTGCTGACCTGATTTCTTCGTCCTCTTTCCGCTCTTTCCTTTTTTTCTGCTCTTCCTTTTCTTTTTTTGTCTCAATTAATTTTGTCTGTTTCGAACACTCATCCGCTTGGCTTCGCCGCATCAACAACAACATCATTCATTCTCATCTCCCCCACACACAAAAAAACCCTCGTTTTCGCTGCGCAGCTCCTCCGCGATGGCCTGATCTCAGGTCATCGTCTCACAGCATCGCATCAGCCTCATCGTTCCCGTCCTCCTCCGCCGCTTTCCTTTCCCAATTACAATTTCAATTCAAATCCGATTCGACATTTGAATCGTAACCGAAGACAAAAAAGCGGAGGTTGCGGTGGTGGTGTGTAAGGAAGATGAGTCGAATTCATTACTTCGGCCCTAATCGCGGGCCTCTTGATTACGACGTGGATGAGAATTATTACATTCGGAATCAGTGCCACAATCTGAATCCGAATCACTACTATTACTTCTACAGCAACAGCATCATGCCTTCTCTTTCATACACTTATTCATCTTCGTCGTCGTGCTCCTCGCACTCTTCATCCTCACCGGCGTCGCTGTTGCCCTATTTCAACCCCGATCCGTTTTGCATTCCGCTTTCCACCTGGGCTGTTGCTGAGGAAGCAGCTAAGCAAGTTATCGCCCGCGTTCACCCCACTCATGACGCTGATCAGAAGAGGAAGGACGTCACTGATTACCTACAGACGCTTGTCAGATCTGCCACCGGCGCTCAGGTCTTCCTTTTATTCTGTGGTTTGATGATTGTATACATTCATTTACTTACTTGACTGTTTTATCTTCACTGTAGTTAGTCTTTATAACACTTGGCTCCAATTCTGATTGCTTATACCTCTAAATTTCATTTCTGCAGGTAATTTATATAGGTTTTGATAGCCCCGCCAAATCGGTCTCCACTTATAAGCTAACCTCGTATGAAAAATAAAATTGCTGGCGAATCGAACATTTAGAAAAAAATGGTAGAGTCATTACCAAGGAATCAGACTTGGATACACAATTGCGTACCAAGATTGTTCCCGGCAGTTTTGGAGTATAATATCTGTTATATGAAAATTCTATATATTCCGCCAATTAAATGACTGTTATCTTGTATCCGAATCTAAAATTCGCGCCATTTTTCATTTAAGTTGTCAAATCAAACCACAGGCAAAACGACAAAGGAAGGTGTCGTTGTGGTTTACTAGTAACCCATTACGATATTGATATTGTCCATCGAGTATGATTTCCTTGTTTGCTTGTCGGTCTGTTTCCCTACATGACTAATAATGATCATCCAAAATTCTTCTTGTAGTGTGCAAGTCTGGAATAACATTTTCTCGTTATTAACGATTCGCCTCTTATGTCTGCAGTTATTCCCTTACGGTTCGGTGCCATTAAAAACATACCTATCTGATGGTGATATCGATTTGACAGCTCTTAGTTCAACGAAAACTGCTGATGTACTCGCTAATGATGTTCGAGCCGTATTGGAGAAACAACAGCAAGGAAAAGCGGGACAGTATGAGATACATGATGTCCAGTTTATTGATGCCGAGGTTAATACATGTGATTTTTTTCTATATTCATGTAACCATTCATGGTATATATGTGTATCTTTTATTGATATCGGTAGTGCTCCATGTCTAGTATCCAATGCCTTCAAGGAATTTCAGTTGACAACCTTTTTATCCCTTAGCTGATTGAGACCCCTCTTAGGGTCCACTTCGTAAGTAATTTTCTGGCGTAAATAGAAACGTATCTACTGAGAAGTCACAAACATCTCGTTTCTATTTATTCCGCGCCGGTGCACTCGCTGTTTGGAGTGAATTTATCATTTCTTCTTTTTATTTTTTATTTTTTTGTAACTGTAATTATATAAAATATGATCTTTCTGTGCATTTATGGTAGTGAATTATATTATGCATTGATGACCATTCTTTATTGTTCTTGTAATCTAAATAGTTATTTCTGTTGATTGGTTTGGCAGGTTAAGCTTGTAAAATGCCTGGTACAAAATATTGTTGTGGATATCTCCTTCAATCAACTTGGAGGAATATGCACCTTATGTTTTCTAGAGCAGGTATTGAACTTGAATATTCACACATTCGATTTGTAATGTATCCTAATTATGTTGTTTATTGGTCTTTAGACTTGTTGTTATGTACTGTTTTCCCGATAGCATCGATGTTTCCATATACCTGAAGGTCTGAGGTTCTCATGACATTCTCATGTTCTTTACAATATCCGACCACATGCAGACCAATTTATTACCAATATACAGTTATATATACTTTCACTAATTATGTAGGCCTTAATTTATCTGTTTTGTACTGACTCTCTTACTGTTGCTTCTTTATATCACATTATATATGTAAGGTAGTACGCAAATTTGGAAACGCTTCAATAGCATTTTGTGCTGCTTACTCAGGTCGATCGTCTCATAGGCAAAGATCATCTTTTTAAGCGGAGTATCATTCTTGTTAAAGCGTGGTGTTATTATGAGAGCCGAATTCTTGGAGCTCACCATGGACTGATCTCAACATATGCACTAGAAACATTGGTACTATACATCTTCAATATGTTCCATTCGTCGATTGATGGGCCTATTGCGGTAAGTTCAAGTGATTTCAATTTCTCTATGTTACTATGCACGTTCATATCATACTAGCTAATTATCCTTCACTTAAATAGGTTCTATACAGATTCTTGGATTACTTCAGTAAATTCGACTGGGACAACTACTGCATTAGTTTAAATGGTCCAGTTCCAAGAGCTGCCTTGGCTGATGTATTAAGTGAGCAGCGCTCTTTTCCCTGTCTAGTTAATGGTTTTCAATCCATTCTCACTGATTGGCACTGTTTGCAGTGGATATTCCTGATAATGGGTGGAACGATGTGCTTCTTAGTGCTGAGTTTCTCAAGAGTTGTGTAGATATGTTTTCTGTTCCTTCGAAGGATCCAGAGACCAATATGCGGGCATTCACCATGAAGCATTTGAATACAATTGATCCTCTCAAACTTAACAACAATCTTGGTCGTAGTGTCCACAGGGGTATGAAGTTAATTTAATTGTTTGTTCTGACCATTCATGTACCGATAATATGTGGATGTATGACTTGAACCTTAGTCCTGGAAGTAGTGTTTTCGTCCTTTCAATTATTTTGTTCTTTTTGCTAGTATTTTTATTTGGACAACCAAACTGTTGAGAGTTAACCCCTCTCATTTTGTTGCAGGCAACTTCTATAGAATACGAAGTGCTCTAAGATACGGGGCCCGTGAACTTGGCTGGATTCTTTCATTACCAGGAGATAGACTATCTGATGAACTGAAAAGGTTTTTCTCAAACTCATTGGAAATGCACGGAAGTAAATATTGGGATGGCATACCGATCCCTTTGTTTCCTTTTGGTCCCGAGGACACCCGTACATCACCGTTCGCCATGACATCTTCTGAAGGGAACTCCATTGTTGAAAATGAGTTTTCTTTAACCGGCGGTGACTCGGATGATGAATTGAACAAGACATACCCTGAATTTATAGCAACAGGAGGTGCATACAGTATATCTGATGGTTCCTTAGCAACCTTTGACACCGACTCTTCATCTCTCTCCCCCGATCATAGCTACTCTCCGAAAGAATCGGGTATGAATGATAATGGGCATCAAGATCGAGATGTGAATCCCACAGTTGAGAGAAAGGGTGGATCCGTTTTGCCTAAAGGAGATATTCTAGCCTTCATCCATAGCAATCCCGAAGATGGGCTTCATGGCGACTCTGAGGAATCCAATTCATTGTTGGATCTCACCGGTGAGTATGAATGCCATATAAGGAGTCTGTTGTATGGTCTGAATTGCCATGGGTATGCCTTGTCTGCAACGCCAGCGAATGTTCCTTTTAAGCCTCTTTCATGTCTGAGGAACAGATATCAGTGTGAGAGCATCAATCATTCCTCACAGTTTAAGCAAAGTGGTCTGTCTCCACGAAAAGCTTCTGGTTTTGCCCCGACTCGAGTGCCACATCAGTTATCACATTATAGTGCATCTTCATTTGCCGGAGTACGCTCAGCCGATAAACAAAATGTTCGAGGGACTGGAACTTACATACCTAACATTGTACGTGATCTCTTCCTGAAACTTTGCTTCAATAGAGCGTTTGCCTCATGATTTCTTGTCCTACAGTCCGAGTTTCTATCATATATGTAAAGGCTGTGGGAAGAATGACCCAATGTTTAGTTCTGCACCTGGCAGCTTGATCGTATGGTTGTACAGTAAACATTTGTAAGTGAATACATATTCGGACTAACAGTTTTTTTTCTTCTTAACATTGTAGAATCATCCCAGGGCTAGTGAAGCTTTGCAGTCTGACTCTCTTAGTAGTGGCAATAGTACTCCTATCCTGGATGCAGTGGCACCTAATGAGACTGACCATTGGTTTTCCGAAGAACACTTTCCTGCATTGCCTGAAGTGAAGTCTGGGTTTCGCCCTTCTTCTGATTCTTCTGTGGGGATTCCTTTTGATAAACTAGAATTTGGATCTTTTAAGCGTGCGCAATCATTGGGGATATTATCGGAAAAGAGCAAGCAGAAAACATCTGATCCCATTCAAGCAAGTGGTCAAGGTAAGGCTTATTAGATGCTGAATGTCTTTTGGTAATCCATTATGGGCATGAGCTCTCTAATTTTCTACAGTGACTTATTATAAATCAAGAAAGCCAATTAGCTGTGAACATGTGAAATCAGTTTATTATACATGCCATAGTGATCATAAAATGGAATTATTATTATAATGCTCACCCATATTAATTGTTATGTAACATTGTTTTGCTATGTAATTAGATGGACCTTTTGTTGTTGTAGTTGAAGGGATTTATTTAGGTCATCGATGAGTCTAAAAGTTCATTTTTGTGCTCTTTTTTGTTGAAGAATCTTCTCTAGATGTTGTGGAGGACGGTGCAGGTAGCAGTTGCACATCAGTTTCTAATGATAAGTTAATTAGGTAAGCAGCAACGACAAAAATCTCTTTTGGTGGTTCTATTAAAAAATATTCCTCTGTTGATGTCTTTTGTTGGTGTTGTTGTTGTTGTCAGTGTTGCAGAGCAGGTACTCGTGCTGGAAGATGCTGTTGAGTTCCCACCTCTATCTATCTAACTACAGTTGGGAGGTTTTTTAAGGTGGTATTTCAGGCGTAACTACATTATGTATAGAGAACTGCAGAGTGGGAGATGCTAACGAATTTGATGAGTTTCGAGGCGGGCGGGTGCACCAAGTCTTTACCTTCAGGCATTGTCTTTTACCATTTTGAGAGCTTACAACAGATAAAAAGGAAAAAAAAAGAGAAGAAGATGATAGATGCAGCATGAAGACCAAATTGTGTTTGAATTTTATAAAAAAAAAATAGAAAAATAGACTGTAGTAATCCCCGTGGAGAATAGTCATTTAGAAGGGGGTATTACATCCCATGAGGCGTGTTGACTGGAGCTGATTATAAGCCCCGGAGAAAGGTACTCTGTGGGTATGTTTGTTTGTCTGTTCAGTACAAAATGCTACTAGCTTAATTAGTTAATTAGATGTTATCGTACAATGCTGTATGTTGTGTATTACTTTGCTTTCTTCATTTCGACCTCTTGCCCGGCCTTATATCGTGGGAGTCATGCCAGCTGTTCTGGCATATTTGATTAGAGGAAATAGATTGGGGGGATGCAAGGGGAGTTTCCTAGTTTGCTGTTTACAGGGGTTTGGGCAAAAGAGTACCACCAGATACAGGTGATGATGATGCATAGAGAGACTTATAAGATGCTGGTGATGTGATGTTGCTGAAATTGGTTTGAAAGGAAATGCTACACGAGCAGGGAAGGAGATGAGAGTCATGGTGAAGGTTGAACCAGTTTACTGCAACGAAACAGTTTGATGGTGTGCACCACTTGTCTCTTTTTTCTTCTTTGATGAAAGCCAGACGTGGCCAGCATAACCACCTTCTCTCTGCTGCTCATTATATACATACATAAACAGCTTCAAAATGCAACATAACAGAAGAGACCAAAGCAAAGCAAAGGCATCATCATGAAAGTAAAAGCCTTGGTTGCCTTCAAAGCTAAGCTCTCCTCACCATGTAGGAAAATACTTGTACTCCTCAGGCTCAAAAAACCTCGTTACACAAGATCCCGAAGACCCTCCTCACCCCGTGCTGCTTCTGGAAACCATCAGGTATGTGCCTCGTTTCCATTATTTAGGAGTCATAGGAAACCGAAAGAGATGAACCGGGTCAGGGAGCTGAGAAGCGTATCTGAAGCAGCGGGGCGTGAAAAGCTGATAACCCCACCGTTGCCTATCACACCAGTTTCTGCCAAGAGAGTTGTTCCTGCAGGTGAAGAGAATAATGTGGTTGAAGAGGCTTGCAGAAGCTTTGAGAAATATTTGTTAGAGATGATTGTGGAAGAGGGAAATGTGAAAGATGTGATGGACGTGGAAGAGTTGCTTTATTGTTGGAAGAAGCTTAAATCTCCTGTGTTTGTTGAGCTCGTTTCTCGCTTCTATGGAGAGCTATGCAAAGACTTGTTTTCACCTGAAGATTCCTGAAAATGAAGTTTTTTTTTTAAAAGATCAAAAATGAAGATGAAGTTATGCTTGTAATAAATGCCAGAGATTAAATTACAGTCCTTTTCGACTGCCTGGGATCCAGTGGCCTTGAGTTCCTCACGGAATCTGATTCGGTGCACCGCAACAATTTGTAAAACGACGTCATTTAGATTTTTCATTATTGAAAGGTTGTTTAGTTGATAGAACACTTGTCTTGGGTTTAAGTCTCATCATAATTTTGTGAATTTTCTTATGATCTCAGACAATTAAAAGATTACCTTGATCGTTCAACTTTCCGTAATAGTATATTTATATCGCATTTGTGTATGGACCATGGATGTTATAGTTATGAAAAATATGGAGAGAGTTGTTGGAAGCACACTAAGTTATGCTACAGAAAATAAGAGAAATAAATTTAATTTAATCTAAAATTAAATGAATGGTTGCCTAGCTCTTCAATTTTATTCATAGAAACTTGTAAGAGAGACCACATTCGAACGTGGTATATTTATTTATTCAGAAAAATATAATTTCAAATGCAAATTGCTTCATATTCTCACTCACGTTGTCCTTTGACCATTGACGCCTTCCAAAAATCAGATCGACATGAACCCTAAAACAAATAAACCCCTAATCTTCTCTCTGCCCTAATCCCAACAGCTCAATCTTCCCCGCGACAAACGGACTCCCATGGCCACTGACGTCACCTCCAAGTTCCACAATCCCGATTTCACACCCATCACGCAGCCGCCGGACTTCCATCCGCAGATCGTGGAGTCCCCGGCGCACGACGGACTCCACTTCTGGCAATTCATGGTCGCTGGATCAATCGCAGGATCCATTGAGCACATGGCCATGTTCCCAGTCGACACGGTCAAGACGCAAATGCAAGCTTTGGGAGCCTGCCCGATCAAGTCGGTTAGTATTCGCGAAGCGCTCAGATCGATCATGAAAGCCGAAGGCGCCATGGGATTGTATCGCGGGATTGGAGCTATGGGACTCGGCGCTGGGCCGGCGCACGCGGTGTATTTCTCCGTTTACGAGACGTCGAAGAGGTTTCTATCGCGCGGTGGGGATTTGAACAATTCGGCGGCGCATGCGGCGTCGGGAGTGATGGCGACTGTGGCGAGCGATGCGGTGTTTACGCCGATGGATTTGGTGAAGCAGAGATTGCAGTTGAGTAGCAGTCCGTATAAGGGAGTTGGGGATTGTGTTAGAATGGTTTTGAAAGAAGAGGGATTTAGGGCTTTTTATGCTTCTTATAGGACTACGGTTTTGATGAATGCTCCGTTTACTGCTGTGCATTTTGCTACTTATGAGGCTGCGAAGAAGGCTTTGATGGAGGTTTCGCCCGAGAATGCTAGTGATGAGAGTTGGGTTGTGCATGCTACTGCTGGAGCTGCTGCGGGAGCTTTGGCAGCTGCGCTTACAACTCCACTGGATGTCGTCAAAACTCAGTTGCAGTGTCAAGTAGGTTTCTTTTCCAATACATTGGATTTCTGTTCTCAGTGTTTGATGCCATTTGTCAAGTTTTTATCGTATTGTTTTATGCATTGTTAGACTTCTGACAGAAACATCACAGTTTTGTTTGAAAAACATTCGATGTTATTCATCTGACTGTTAGAACTCGTCTGTAGTTGTTTTTACTTTTATGTCTAGTGTTTTGAAGTTTCGACTTTCGACCATATCTGGCGCAGGGGGTTTGTGGGTGTGATAGATTCAAAAGTGGATCGATAGGAGACGTTGTTAAAACTATAATAACAAAGGATGGTTATAGGGGGCTAATGAGAGGGTGGCTTCCCCGGATGCTTTTCCATGCCCCTGCTGCCGCTATTTGTTGGTCGACATATGAAGCGGCAAAAGGCCTTTTCCAAGACCTCAATGGAGCCAGAGATGACAATAGTTCTAATTAAATCTTACATCTTCTTTTCAAGATATACCTTCTTTCCTCGTCAGAGGGTGCGTAAGCTGGGCAACTGATCTGTCTTATGCTGGTTAACAGGTAAATTATCTTATGCTGAAGATTGTTCTCCTGATTTGTGTGTTCGTAATCAATTTTGCATTTGGTTACACCGGTGTATTTGTTGTATCTACTAAGAGTTTTTTCCTCTTAGATTTTGAGTGAAAATATAATAAAAACAGATGGATTTTTTTTTCATTTGCACAGGGACTAAGATCAGACTTCAGAGCAGATAAATACCTTTTTTTAAGGAGCAACATTTTTTACATGCTTCAGAAAGCACTACCAACCAATACTAAAAGTATTCTGGCTTATCAAAGTTATACTAGATGTGTAAGAAGATGCTGCTGGGAATAACTTGCTGCAATTTTGCTCAATCATAGGTACTATATCTGGACATCAGTAACGACAGGCATTCTCTACCTTGTTTGTAATTGTAAGACCATTAGTCAGGTCTCAGCATACAAAAGAAGTTCAGAAATCAGAAGGCAAACATAAGAACCGAATCTGTACCTGTTGACTTCACTACTAAAGTACTAAGAATTTCTTTTGAGGATGGAATATCAAAACCCTGCAGAGACTACAAAGCATTAATTGTTGTTGAGAAATTTAGCAGTTTATAATATGCCCTCAATCTTGAGATTGTCTAGTACATAGTAACGCCCGACCAATCATCTCTATAACCATGGAGAAACCAAACACATGACAGATTATAGATATTACGCACTCGGTCATTCCCGATGATAAGTGGATTCATCAGCTCAGCAGAATCAGAGACTCTTCCTCAAGTTGAGAAAGGCTTCAATTTAAAGGCTTTATTATATTCAGAGATCAAGTTGAGAAACCTTTGAAAATTTTCCAAGTTACAATCAACGGTTCTTCACAAACTCTATTAATTTAAGCTCCGATGTTCTCAATCTCTGCTGTCTTGTTCATTCTCTTCACAATTCCAGCTATTACCTGGTACATACATGCATGAGTGATTGGACACTGTAAGTATCTGTTACTGAAACGTGTATAAGAGCAATTAAAGGTCTGCGGAATAAAGTTAATCAGTATGCACGATGGCAGCAAAATTCTAAAACTTAAATTTACCTTCCCAGGACCCAGCTCGTAACTCTTTTGAAGACCCTTGTCTAGCAGAGTCTTCACTGTTGATTCCCATTGAACAGGGGAAGTCACCTAAAGTTATAAACAATATGAGCCATGTTTAGTATCTTTAAGTATCCACAACCAATTAGTCGAATACATCAGTTGTTGGATTACATCAATTTTTCCATACCTGCCGTGCCAATATCTTCTTTATTGATTCGGGGTCAGAATGGGGCTGTGCGTCAACATTCGATATCACGGGTATTCTTGGAGTTCTAATGTTTGTTGCTGCCAGTGCAGCCTCCAATCTGGACACGGCTGGTTCCATGAACCTGGTATGGAAAGCACCAGCGACAGCTAGCCGAACCTTAAGAATATTGTGGAAGTAGGTGTTACAGTGAGCGCCACCACAGAGTGATACTGGAGAAAATTATGGCAAATGGATACATACTGTCATGCGAGCCTTGAATGATTTTGCCTTGGCCTCAACAGCTTCTATTCCCTTCACACCTCCTGAGACTGCATAATTACCCTGCAGATTTAATCATTCATGTCATGATAACATATACAATGAAGACAAAAAGAATGCAAATTTATTTTAACATGACGATCAGCAACAAAATGCTTACAGTGCAGAGATAATTTGCAATTTGAACTCTATTAGCCTCATCAACTTCTTCATTGGCTGCGTCACATAATAGTTGAACCTTTTCTGAATCTAGCCCAATGACACTGACCATGGCACTTTGAGCAGCATCTGAGGCATCCTAAGAAAAAAAAAGAGTAGTTGAACACATAGCATCATTATTATTGTGGAATGGGAATATGGCTAGTGTGGAATGCTACCTGCATGGCTTCTCCTCTCAACTTGACGAGCTTGAGTCCATCTTCGAAGCTGAGATATAAAATGAATATCATGAGCCCCTTGCCTAACGCCCACACGAGTATTTTGAATATAAAATGAATTAAGAAGGATCGGCCAATAGAAAGTTCGCACAGGTTAATATATTTTCTCCACTATAATACTACTAATCAAGATATGAAAAGAAAATCATTACGGAGCAGACTTACCTAAATGCTTCAGCAAATGCAAGGGCAGTATATTCTCCCAAGCTTAAACCGCAAGTCACATCTACGGAGTCAATGATACTCTGACCACCTTCACGAGCTCGGAGTAACTCTACAGCAGCAAGGCTAGTAACATAGATAGCTGGCTGCAGAAAACACATATCACGAACTATATAGCATTTTAACAGATTAAGTGAATCACAATCCCAAAACAAAGGTGCGTAGGGAGCTTCCATAATTTATACCTGGCTGATTACTGTCGAATTTAACTTTTCTTTGGGTCCATTTAAGCAGACATCCAAAAGATCAAACCTACACGCAATAAAAAGATTATAGAGATACTAAAAAAAACCAATGGTTCAAATCAGGATAATGTTTGGTAGTCGTACTTTATCCAATAATATGAACCTTAATTTCAGAAGAGGCAAGTTAATAAAATGACTTGGAAGTTAGAACCTTGGAAATATGGACCATACCCTAAGATATCATTAGCCTTTTCGAACAACTTTGCAGCAGCAGGTACAGTCTTGGCCTCACTGCCCATCCCAACAGCTTGTGCACCCTGAATCATGAACAAAAATCAACATATCAATCTACAAGATAACGTGATCCAAGCACATCACAGGTTTTCCCACTACTCTTCCTAAGATGTCTTTCCTATTTAATTAAGCTGAGGTTTACTTTGAATACATGTATTTCCACCCGACACAGTCCTGAATGGTTACATTGTAAATACAAACTGATTATCCACCGATGGAAAATCTTCTCATTTCACACATGGTTCAGTTAAAGTGTAAATCTAATCGACTGCTGCAGGTGTCATTAATTCTTAGCTAAATTCCGTAAAACTCGCACAGTATAAACTCGAAATGCAAACCTGTCCGGGGAACAAAAAGGCGACATTTGGCTTGTAATCAGCGAAAAAAGCATCACCACCAACGGAAGAGGAGGAAGCGCGAGATCCAACGGAAACGCTCATAGAAACCCTAGATCGGTCGACATTTGTTCCGGGAAAAAGATTCCGAGCTCTGA